>CM052719.1:17279798-17361082 GCA_028551405.1 Uromys caudimaculatus | reverse complement strand
AGAAGATTGGATGATCTCGAGCAAGAAGACTCTCCTCTACCACTCCTGTGGGTGACATGACCTTAATATTCATACTGCCCTATAGCTCCTGGGACATCGGAGGAAGGGGTGGTCCAAGGATGGCTGGAGGGGTCTACTGGCTGGTTTTGTGTGTCAACTTGACACAAGCTGGAGTTATGACGAGAAAAGAGCCTCAGTTGAGGAAATGCCTCCATGAGATCCAGCTGTAGGGCATTTTCTCAATTAGTGATCAAGGGGGGAGGGCCAAGCCCATTGTGATAGTGCCATCCCTGGACCGTTGTCCTGGGTTCTGTAAGAAAGCAAGATGAGCAAGCCAGGGCAAACAAGCCAGTGTGCACCACCCCTCTGTGTCCTCTGCATCAGCTCCTGCCTCCGGGTTCCTGCACTATGTGAATTCCAGTCCTGATTTCCTTTGGTGATAAACAGTAATGTGGAGGTGTAAGCTGAATAACACTTTCCCCTCCAACTTGCTTCTTGGTCATGCTGTTTCACTGCAGCAACGGAAACCCTAAGACAAGGGGTAAGGGCAAGACAGGAAGGAGAGGTTCCTTGGCTTTTTAGTCTTGGACTAGAACAGTTTCTGCAACTGTCCAACGGATAATCCATCCATCCATCCATCCATCCATCCATCCACCCACCCACCACTGACTGGGCAGGGGCTAGAAAGGGCAGTTGCTATGTGTGTATCTGATCCTTTGAACCTCATTTGCTGAAACCCAGTCCCAGAGCCTGGATAGGATTAGGAAGTGGTGCCTTTGGGAAGGTGACTAGCATCTCATGAAAGAACCTCCTGGGCACCCTTTTGTTTCCACTCTGCCATGTGAGGACTCAGCAAGAAGTCTCCATCTATGTCACACTGGAGTCTGCTGACCTCTTGACTGGACTTCTCATCTCTAGAACTGTGACCAAACAATTTCTGTTGTTTATAAATTGTCCAGCCTCAGGCATGTTGCTATAGCAGCATGAACACTCTAAAAGCATATACCTGTTAGGTCTGCCAGAATCCCTAGGGAGAAGCTACACCCTCATTCATTTCCTGTGCTCAGCACAGTACTGGCTGTATGGGAAGACTCTAAGAAATGCTGTTGAGCAGAAATTGGTTAACGGAGATGAGAGGGTAGAAGACCATTTGCAAGATGTAGTGGACCATTTTTGGTACTCACAGGTTTTTGCTTGTGAAAAAGATATGTGGCCCAGGGTACAGAATAGCCCAGGCCAAGGTCCTAGGACAGGTTACTTTGACTGGGGCCTTCCTGGAGAGTCTGGAATGCCTTACGTGTCCCAACTAGCAGTGCTTTATAAAGCCAACCCCCTTTCCCACCTTGCCTCCCCACCATGACTGATAAAAGTCTACATGAGGCTGGTAACTTAGCCCCTGTCAGACAGGCATTAAGAATGACAGACTCAGAGCTAGGCTAGAGGGCTTAGATCTGGTGGAGAATCAGCAGTTGGTTTAAGCTACTGTGGCGGGTACACAGCTATGGGCAGAGAAGGGCCCCTCGTGCAGTGCGAGACCTTTCTGTCTGGTTTCTTTCAAGTAGAGATAATCCCTTCTACCTGGCCAGACAGCTGAAGTGTTTTCATTTTTTTTTTTTTTTAATTTGGTAATAAATCTGCGGACCCTGTAGGGCTCCAGCCAGGAGCCTTGCTTGCTGCATCTACACCGATGTCTCATAAAATGGCATAACATGAAAAAGAAAAATGCATATTTCACACTTTGTCTGCTCTGCATTACAGCAGTCCTCTATTCATCCCCAATACAAATGTCTGACCTTCACATGGAGTTCAAACACCCTCTGCCAAGCTGGAGGGACTGCATTTCTCCGTCTCCCTCTCTCTGTCCCCTCTTCCTGCACCTATTTTGCCTGAGAGGAAGCAGGACCTGCTGCTAAATGCGTCACACTGGTTTAGTGCTCCCTGGTAGGAAAAACAAAAAAAGACTAGCATAAATGACTCTACTGCGCACCCATTATGAATGTTGAGATAGCCCCTCCCACCCCAGTGCAGCTCCTTTCTCTCCCTCTATACACGGAGACCGGGCATCCTGTCACTAAGGGCAGTCTTGTGTATATGGTAGGTAATTTTCCACACAACCAGATCTCCAACAATATCAGCTGGTATTCAGTAGAACCAAACACCTCTCCAAGGTCATCTGCCTCTGTTCCCCTCCACATCAGCTCAAAAGGATCACCAAACAAAATATACTGGTTCTTTTCCTATTCTTTATCTTTTTGCCATACCATTGTCCTGCACTAACTCTGGCCCTCTCTCTATTCTGCCCAGCTCAGTCCTACCTACTTTCAAGGCTTACTTCCTCCTCGAAGACTTTGTGGATTGTACTATCACCTATGACCCATTTCTTTACTTGGGACTTCAGCACTTATAGCTCACAGCGTCTTTTTCTTGGGTGTCAGTCATGCACTGCTTTTTAATGGCTACTGTCATTTTCCTATATGATCATTCTTCTTTAACCTTCGGTTCACTTTACCCTCTTCACCCTCTTCTTTCTTGCTGTGGTTTGAATAAGCTTGGCCCAGAGAGTGGCACAATTAGGAGGTGTGGCCTTGTTGGAGAGAGTGTGTCACTGTGGGTGTGGGCTATGGGACCCTCAACCTAGCTTCCTGGAAGGGAGTATTCTGCTAGCAGCCTTCAGATGAAGATGTAGAACTCTCAGCTCCTCCTGCACCATGCCTGCCTGGATGCTGCCATGCTCCCGCCTTGATGATACTGGACTGAACCTCTGAACCTGTCAGCTAGCCCCAATGAAATGTTGTCCTTGTAAGAGTTGCCTTGGGCATGGTGTCTGTTCACAGGAGTAACACCCTAAGACACTCCTCATTCTCCTCCTCCTCTTCCTCCTCATTCTCATTCTCATACTGACAAGGGTTCAAAACGCAGACCAGCCTGGCCTAGAACACACTATGTAGGCAGAGAACTTACAGTGATTCCATTTCTTCAGCTCAGCTGCTAGGACTCCAGGTGTGTGCCATCACGCTGGCTGTCATATTTTTTGAAACTTCCTTTAGTAGACTGTGACGTCTTAGAGGTGCCTCTTTCCTTTCTGTTGGCAAACACAGAGCTTTTTACTGTCTAGCAAACAGTAGGTGCTAAGTGACGATCGAAACAATGACCGTGGTGGGATGAGGGTACCTGTGGTGGTGTGGCCTGAATTCTCTAGGTTTGAGCAGTCAGAAAAATAATTCACAGTTTTAAGGCAAGGGAGAGTCTTGACACAGAGGCGTGGCTGCTGGGGTGTTTTCTCTCAGTTGGCTGATACAGGAGCCTGGGTAGCTTTAGTGAAACTGCCCAGAAGTGCACTGATGGACTTTGGATTTCCTGCCGCATAGGCTGTTCAAATTTCCAGGGTCACTGTGCCCCTCTGCTGGCACCTTCTTCAACACCCTCAGCATCTCCCAGGCTCCTGCATGCAGGCTGTATTTAAATGGGAGCAGGGACTTAGTGGCTTGGTGTTCACTTATCTGTGTGGGATGCAGCCACAGCCTGCCCTCTTCCTCCACCTGAAGGCTACTATATGGACTGCTTTGATTTGTGGCTGCGGTTTGTAGCTGTCGCTGATTTCTTTGTTGTTGTTGTGGCTGCTGCTGCTACTGTTTCCTTGCAGCTCGATTTTTAGCTGAGTGTTTGGGTAGTAAATATGGTTTACACCAACTCTACTGGAAATAATGGCATTTATGTGCTGAAGTTATTTCCACAACCTGCGATATGTGTATACAAATAGATCCACGGCAGGGCCCTGAGCATGGGGAGAACATAGACTCAATATAGCCTCTGAGATGGAGTATAAACAGGTGTCTTCGACGAGGACTAAGCCAGGCAGATAGGGCGCACACTACCCCCCACCCCAGATGCTGGCTCTAAAGTGGAGCCCTACCATAAACACTGTGCTTGGTGCTGGGGAGGCAGGAGGCATCTTTGTGATTATATTTACCTGCTCAGTGCTCACTTGCGTTCGTTTGAGCACTTCATATTAAACTTCTCACATTTCTATCTGTTCACCCTCAGTGGTGTTAAACCTTAATTGCTCTGGATCCTGGGATAGAAAAAACTGTGCCAAGAAACTATGGGA
Source organism: Uromys caudimaculatus (assembly GCA_028551405.1). Classification (NCBI taxonomy): domain Eukaryota; kingdom Metazoa; phylum Chordata; class Mammalia; order Rodentia; family Muridae; genus Uromys; species Uromys caudimaculatus. The sequence goes on along the minus strand of CM052719.1, from coordinate 17,356,974 downwards.
TTAGCTTATAGAACTAGCAGCCTTCTTTTCTTCTGAAATGACTGTCAGTCTGGAATCTTTGGCATGTTGGGTGGACCCAGGCATGGTGCACAGTGTCCCTGACACACCGTGCTGGTCACCTCCTCCTCCTGGTCAAGAGCAAAGGAAATCCAGGTTGCTATGGAAGTTATAGAGCTGTCTTCTGAGTTGGCTAGACCTGGTTTTGAGATATAGATTGTTGACTGGTGGATCTGCATCACTCCGGGGACAAGTACTCATCTCTATGTCTAACAATTGCCCGGAAGTGGAGCCCACATCTTGACCCCAGATGAAGGTCTTGTTGACCAAGGGATTAATGATTTCAAAGGTGTCTTGGCTCTGTGCTGAAAGCTGTGTGACAAAGGCATAGGTAGGGTGTTCCCATTGCTCTCCAACTTGCAAATGCCAAGCAGAAATCTTGTTGCAGTTCCTAAATACCACATTCCGGCGTGTTTATTGTCCCCCTCCTAACGGGGAAAGATGGTGAATGGACTAATAACTCAGGAGCCGAGAACATGTTTATTTGATTTTTAGAGCTTTAGCAAATACAGTGTGTACAAAACCCAGTGCCAACAGCATGCATAATTCCTCCAGGAATGGGGCTGATGGAAACACAAAGCTTGCATGCTTCAAAACTGTAACCAATATTTACACATCCGAGTGACTAATTCTCCACTCTGAGCAGAACAATGGGCGTAATAGTCAGGTGCGTTAATGCAGAGTATGCTCATCTGGTGACTTGGATATTTGACACGCAAATAAACCTGGGAGCGAGGCGTGGGGAGGGGGAGGTGTGGAGGCCTTTTATCTACCTGTGTAACCATACACCAAACAGCAGGTTACAAGCCCGCTCAGAAAATGCTGACCCAATGCCGTTCTGGTACCTCATGTGCAGGATTGGCAGATGATTTGCAGCACTGCAGGAGTTCTGTAGCTGACCTCATTAGCGGAGCGTTTCCTGGCTTGTTAGCATCATATTTGTATAATTTACAGCACCTTCGTTTTTATGGAATGTGTTTCTTGCAGAGTGTAATGGCAGCAATATATTTAACCTATTGCATTTAGGCATGCTTTTGCTGGAGGCAGCCTGTAGACATAAAGGGCATTTCCTCCTCTCTTGCATGGGCTCTTCTCGTTTTTTTGGGTGTATGGGCTGCCGCCGCCACCGCCATGTATGTATGTGCGTGTGTGTGTGTGTGTGTGTGTGTGTGTGTGTGTGTGTGTGACTGTGTGTGTGAATGTGTCTGTTTGTATATGCGCACGCACACGCGCATGTGTGTGTATGAATATGTGTTTGTATGTGTGTGTTGGTGTGTGTGACTGTGTGTGTGAATGTGTGTGTTTGTATATGCGTGTGTGTGTGTGTGTGTGTGTAGGTGTGTGCAAGTTTATGAGTGTATACACATATGTATATGGTGCCTGAGGGACACAAACAGGTCCTGGAGATAGGACACTTACTGCCAAGGACAGAGACCACATCTAAGGACTGCTTGCTTCATTGCCACAAGGTGTAGCTTTGGATGGTGTACTGGCTAGTTTTGTGTGTCAACTTGACACAAGCTGAAGTTATCACAGAGAAAGGAGTTTCAGTTGAGGAAATGCCTCCATGAGATCCAGCGGTAAGGCATTTTCTCAATTAGTGATCAAGGGGAGGAGGGCCCCTTGTGAGTGGGCTGGTAGTCTTGGGTTCTATAAGAAAGCCAGCTGAGCAAGCCAGGAGAAGCAAGCAAGCAAGCCAGTAAGCAGCATTCCTCCATGGCCTCTGCATCAGCTCCTGTTCCCTGACCTGCTTGAGTTCCAGTCCTGACTTCCTTTTGTGATGAACAGCAGCATGGAAGTGTAAGCTCAATAAACCCTTTCCTCCCCAACTTGCCTCTTGGTCCTGATGTTTGTGCAGGAGTAGAAACCCTAACTAAGACAGATGGAGTGAAGCTTACTGACTTCTCTCTCTTGCTTTGAAAATTGGCAAAAGCAGCCAGGCAGGATAGATACTGGGGATTGTTTCTTTTGGGTGAAGTAGCGGTGGTAAGGTGGTAAATGATGCTCTTCAGTGTGTTGGCGCACTGGAGTGAGTTTTCAAGGCTCTCTGAATGACATCTTAGAGGTTTCTTCATAAAATGATAAAATAGGAAATGAAAAAAGTTACAGTCCCCCACCCCTGCCCCAACCAGGGACAGATTCTGCATTAATTAAGTTTATACTTTAGACAAATATAGATTTTCTTTATAATATATAGGGATATATGACTTATTTTCCTCTCTGAGGCATGTAAAACAGGTAGAAATAGCCAGGACAAACTAATTGAAAATAGATAGTATCTGAAGATGAAGGTGTGTGTTCTGGTTGGTGTGTGTGTGTGTGTGTGTGTGTGTGTGTGTGTGTGTGTGTGTGTGTGTGTGTGTGTGTGATGGGAAGAGGAACTTCAGAATGCCTGTAGGCATTTTCTTGACTGAAGGTTGATGTGGGAGGAGCCAGTTCACTGTGTATGATACTCACTGGGCAGGTCCTGGGCTGTCTGTGCAAACAAACTGAGAAAGCCAGGGGAGTGGAGCAAGTAAGCAGCATTCCTCCATGGTCGCTGCTTCACTTCCTACCTCCATATTTGTGGTGGTTTGAATAAGCTTGACCCAGGGAGTGGCACTATTAGGAGGTGTGGCCTTGTTGGAGGAAGTGTGTCACTGTGGACTTGGGCTTTAAAACCGTTGTCCTAGCTGCCTGGAAGCCAGTCTTCTCCTAGTGGCCTTCAGATGAAGATGCAAAACTCTCAGTTCCTGCACCAGGCCTTCCTGGACATGGCCATGCTCCTGCCTTGACGATAATGGTTTGAACCTCTGAACCTGCAAGCCATGGTGATACTCAACTGGACCTCTAAACCTGTAAGCCAGCCCCAGTTAAATGTTGTCCTTATAAGAGTTGCCTTTGTCATGGTGTCTGTTCACAGCAGAAAAATCCTAACTAAGACAATATTCCTGCATTGAACTCCTGCCCTGACTTCCTTCTACGCTGTACTGTGATGTGACGTGTAAGCTAAATAAATCTTTTCTTCCCCAAGTTGCTTGTGATCATGGTGTTTTATCATAACAACAGAAAGTAATTAAAACTGTGTAAGAGAAACATTGGCCCCAGAATCCGGAGCTCTGATACTGGTGTCTGCCACTATGAGCCAGGACTTCACAACCTTGGGCAACTGTACGGTCTCTAAGGTCACAGCTCAGCCACTGGGCTATGTGGAGTCTCTCTGGAACTGCACGTTCCATGTTCCAAGTCTTTCATTTCTGCTGTTTTGGAGACAGAGGAAGACTGAAGGCTGGGGTTCTCACCAGCCCACAATACAGAAGTGGTAGGTGGAATGACAGAATAAAGAGATATGCTCTCCAGGAACTGTCAGTGGCCTTCAGTTCCCTCTCCTGATAGAAGCAAAGCAGCCAAATAGCGTCATCATTCAGAAACCTAGGTAGGGTGATTTTTCGAGCTCAGATGAAAACTTGGGAGAGAGCACTGTTAGCTGCTTACTTTCTTTCTAGGAGTACTTTCCTCCAAGAGAAGTTCACCTCATGTGGTGGTCCGAACAGGAATGGTCCCTGGAACTGTAGTGGTTTGAATAGGAATGGCTCCCATAGGCTCATATATTTGAATGCTTTTTCATTAGGTAATGGCACTACTTGAGATGATGAGGGGGTGTGGCCTTGTTGGAGGAGGTGTGGCCTTATTGGAGGAAGTGTGTTATAGGGAGTAGGGCTATGAGGTTTTAGAAGCCCAAGTCAGGCCCAGTAGCTCTTTCTCTCCCTGCTGCCTGCAGATCCGGATGCAGAACTCTCAGCTCCTTCTCCAGCACCATGTCTGCCTATGTGCCTTCATGTGTTTTGCTATGCTGATGATGGGCTGAACCTCTGAACTGTAAACTGTTTGTGCAGTTAAATGCTGACTTTTATAAGAGATATCATAGTCATGGTATATCTCCATAGTGAGAGAAGGTTGACTAAAACACCTCAGGAGCAAGATAAACAGGCAGGCCCTGTACTTTGTCAATCACAATAGACTGAGAAGGTAAGCATTCTGTCAAAATGACCTGAGACTCAGGGCAAGCTTCTTCTAACTGGCTAGTCAGTCTACAGCTCCTCCCACTTTCCTTCTGTCCCCAGCTTCAAAAGTTTCAGGAATCTGCCTGATCCTGGTATGTGTTACAGTAGTTGCAACACCTCTTGCTTTTACTTAAAAGATCAAGTTTTCAGTCTGAATCTGTGGGGGTTGGGTTCTAGGACCCTCCAAGGACCCCCAAATCCATGGATACTCCAATCCCTTATGTAATCTGCCATTCTTTGCATTTAACTTACATAGACTCCCACATGTTATCTCTACATTATTTATAATACATATTCCAACAAAAATATTATGTAAACAGTTGTCAGATTGTATGGCTTAGGAATGATTACAGGGAAGACAGCCCAGACCCAACACTGTCAGTTCACAGTTAATGAAACCAGTGAAATAAAACTTATGGTCACCGAGGGCCAACTGTGTGTCTCCAAGACTCAGGAGTGCTACAGTGTGTGCACTTGTTCACAAGGCTAAATGTATTTATATACGAAAATTGGAGGTACATTTATATTTGAGTATTAGATATATCATGGTACCTCCTGGGGGTAAAGGCATTGGTCATAAACAAACAAACAAACAAACAAACAACAATAAACCCCAAACAAACAAAAAACAAAAGCAAAACACTCCAAAACAAACAAGCAAACAAACAAAACCAAAATACCAATCAACCGACCATCCAAACAAACAAAGCTGTTGCGGGCAGCTTTCTGGTTCAGCTTCATGGATCCATGGAATTCTAGGATATTTTATGGTGTACGATCAAGTGCTAGACTCCAATGAAAGTTTGCCTTCAGGGAGTTCTCTGTATCTCAGTCTTGAGTGTGGTGTGGATATCATTTAAATAGATGTATGAGTAGCATAACAAAATGTGGGGAGCTTCATTATCTAGCATCTGCTCGTTTGATTGTCTTCAAATCTGCACAGGTAGGTACTGTATCACATGCTTATTAAACGCCCCAGTCAGTCCCAGCCCTGCCTCCTTTCCTTGCTTGGAAAACTTCTATTCTTCCTCCAGACAGCTCAGTGCATGGCCCAGTATTATTGATAAGACATCCTCTTTTCTGCTAGCCAGAGGTTTGGTCAGATGAACTCTGTCCTGTCTGTAAAGGCAGAAGCCACCATCTCTCCACTCCTCTTTGTGGCTGGATCCTCCACTTAACTCTAGGTCATTTCAGTTTTGCTCAGTTTTGTGTGAGCTAGAACTCCATACAATGTCCATGCTCTTCTTTATCTTCAGCACGTAAATGTGTCTGAATCTCTCCACCTTTTAGAAAAGAGACTATTTTTCAGTGTGTGCGTGCGTGCGTGCGTGCGTGCGTGTGTGCGTGCGTGCGTGTGTGTGTGTGTGTGTGTGTGTGTGTGAATTGGTTTTGTTCACTATCTGCAGAGCCCATGGAGGCCAGAAGGAGGCATCAGTTCCCCCGGAGCAGGAGTGATTGTGAACTAAAGGATGAGGATGCCGGGAACCAAACCTGGATCCTCTGAAAGCCATTGCTGGTCTCTCCACCCTCTGATTCTCTCCAGTTTAAAAGACATGGCTAATGCCACTCATTATCTCTCAATCAACTTCTTGCAGTTTCCCAGTCACTCTTTCAGAGTGGCCATGACACATTCCTGTGGCTGCTAACATTCTGTTCTGCAGTTTTATGTAGTGTATTGTATCTCCACTAAGATTACATCTTTTCTTCCTTCATTTGAGTCACACTTTCTCTGATCATAGTGAGTACATATTCAGTATTTGGACTAAATAACCAAGTTTTATGGATTGTATTTCCTCCACATCCATTTGATCCTTCTGTATTAAAATTCTGGGATTATATTCTAGACATTGTGAGTATGGTGTCGTGGTTTCTCTGAATTCTGTTGTATTTTCTGAAGATTATTGAGCTGTTGTTGCAATAGTGGACTCAGATGACAAACTGTCTCCTGGGTGGCTCTCTCAATCTCAGTTCAGTTCCTTCTATCTTTAGCCGAGCTGCTTGGATGGTGCCCCATAGGCACTTGATCCTCAAGTTAGCCAGAGATTTGCACAGGGTTTATATTTAGCAGCTGGAATTACCCAAACCTCTGTCATCTATTTCTTCAAGCCAGAGGTACCCCAGGTTTCCTATGGGAATTTGGCTTAGCTACCCCTTGTGATGGTAACTTCAGATGTGGTCATAATAACCAGAAAAGTTGTCTCATACTCTTCCTTGTATCTAAAGAATCTTCCAAAATCAATAGCTGTGAGTACTTGGGTTTTTAAATTTTTAAATTTTGTCTAGAGCTTATGGTTATTGTTTATAGAGTGTTGGTATGATATCAGCCTACTTCTCCATAGCATAAGGAGAACTCAACACCTCTCAGCTACTTGTCCTGCAGTATATTATAAAAGTTGCTACTCTATTCACAATAGCCAAGAAATGCTAATAGCCTATAGATTACCCCTATAGGAGTTATTGGCCAGTGATCCTCAAATCCTGCTGGTGGTTGTCACTGTTCGTGGTTATCCTTCAGAATGTCACAGTAAGACCGTGTTGCTGAAGACATCATATACTTAAGTCACTCAGTATGGAGAAATCAAGCTGCTACTGACGTGGAAGCTTTACCCACACTAGCTAGCTTTCACAGTGCTGAAAGGTGTTATGTGTCTTACTGGATGATAAAGTGTTTGCCATTTTTATCCAACTGTCAACCATCTTTATCTTTAGACAAAAACCTACTCAAAAGATTTATTGATCCTCATTTGTTTATCACTCATTAACTACTTTGCCTATTCCAACTTGAGAGTTTACCCCTAAACTACTTACACTTTTTAAGTTAAGGTATACACATAAATATAAAAAATTAAAAGTTAAAAAAATCTTATCCAGCTGTGAACTCTATGAGTTATACCTAGCAAAATAAGCTCATTGATGCAATAGTAGCACCAACGACACATCCAATTCACAAAATGGAACCCATACCTGGCACAGTTATAGATGCCAAGAACCTATAGCTAGATAGGTCCTAGGGGAGAAGCTGCAACCACTGATTCCTGACTTGTCATTATACCCATAGACTAATGCATCTTCCAGACCTCATCAGGAAAGCTTATTTGGGCAATGGGCAGTAACTAACACACAGACCAATAACTGGTTGGGGTATAAAAATGACTGTGGGGTCTTCGGTCTTAAATTGCATATCCATATCACACACTCCTTCTCCCAAGACTCAGGGGTCATGAAGAGGCAACAAGACATCAAGAGCCAGAGGTAGTGAATGTCTACAAGGCAGCATAGCTCTCTGGACACAGCAGCACAGTTTTTGTCTATGAACTCCTAGCAGTTGTGACAGAATGTACAAACTCAAGCCCCACAAAATCCCCCCATGGAAGTGGAAAAGGAACATGAAGTACCATCTGTAGCTGAGGAACTACTGGTAATTGAAAGCTTCCAGGGAAGGAAGCATTAGCTTTCTCTAAAGGTGTGGTCCCTGTCCCTGGTAAGTCTAACATGCTCCAGGGGATGACCAAACACCCAAGAGTATATAAGCAGCCCTAATGGGACTCAATAGGGTTTTTAAATGAAAATATAAAGTTAATTGAATATGAAGTAGAGAATAGATCTGGAAGGAGATGGAAGAGGAGATAAATGCAATCAAAAAATAATTTATAAAGTTCTCAAAAATTAACATAAAAACCTTTCCAGAGCTTTCAGAAGCAAAACGGAGTGCTTGTGATAAAGGCGTTAAAAGACAGCATCCAGTTATAAATGTGGATGATATCAGGCCTTTAATGTGTATCAACTGCAACATCTTAGACATGTCCACAAGCATTTATTGATCTTCCACTCTTTGCCAACCAGGGAATTTCCAAACAAGGCTCCCAATGTGTATCACATGACAAGACTTTCCCAATGCTAATTAATAGGAGTAAATAAACCACTCTAAACATAATTAATAACACCTACAATTCTGTGTGCTGAGCATGCACTGGCTGCTCTGACTCTACTCCTCACAATTCAAAATTTCTCTCTTCATCACACACCCAGGGTGATGGAGTAGAAAATAATCAGATATCGGGGTCATACAGGCTTGGGTTTATCTCAGTGTTGATGGACACTAGGTAAATAACACCTCCAAAGACAAATGACTTACTGTCTATGAGCCTCAGTTAGCTCACCTATAACATTAAGCTTTCAAAAGTAATAAGAAGTGCTAATAAGAAAGAAAAACACCTGCTAGAGAACCCTACCCATAATGGCTATTACTAATTTTACAGATTAAAAAAACCACATCTTCAGATTGGAAGATCTAGGTAACTTGCTACATTTAGGTTAGGTGCTATTTTGTCATCTAACTGGAAGGGCTGGGTTTCAAATCCATATTTTCTTCCCAGTTGACTGCATTCTTTCCATAATCATCATGAATTATTGACCACCTATTGTGTCCAAGCACTACGCTAGGTTTGTGCATATCAGGAGTCAACCCCAAAACTAACCAAATATTAAAAAGGAAAGATTTACACATCTGGGGAGACTCATTTTTGTAAATTGCTTGCCATGCAAACATTCAGACTCAGAGTTCAATTCCTTAGGAGCCATATTAAAAAGCTATACTTGGTGACACACATTTGTAATGACAGTCGATTAGGTGCATAACACTAGATCCTGGGTTCACTAACCAAACAGCCTAGACTAGAAAGCAAGCTCCAGGCTATCTCAAAAACACAGGGATAGCTCCAGAGTAATGATACTCAAGGTTATTCTCTGGCCTACACACAAACATGTATACACACACACACACACACACACACACACACACACACACACGAACACACACATGAACACGTGCACATTTCATGTTTTCTTTTCAATTTTAAAATGACAAGAGCCTCATATCAGCAATTTTTTTCCATCCTGGGCTCATCAGAACTGCAAGCCTTTGAGATAATTCTTCCTAATGCGGAGTCAAAGTCTTCCCTTGAGGGAAGCCATGTCTTGAATAAAGACCTTCTATTCCACAATCCTAGAGAAAGACGCCCTGGTTGTTCTATAGAGTTGGGGTTCGGTCAATGACTACTGGTGCTCTCTCCATTCTAGAGCATGTTTGAAATGTTCACATGGAGTAGTGGAGAGAATTAAATCTGAACAGACAAATACCCATGGCACTGTTCTACCGCTAACAGGGACAATAGAGTCTTCTGTTCCCTTTCATGCACATGAGAGAGTCAGGCTGGGTATTACTCACACATTTTATGTCTTGCATGTCAATCAAGTCCCAAGTTATAATAAAGCTTCCTTTGTCAACCCTGTCATTAGTGGGTTCAGGATTCTTGAGGAGTGTATACAAACCTCCCACACCCACACAGTTATTTAAAGTAATTGCTGAAGTCACTTAAAAGCCATTATCTAGTCTGTTGGCCAGACTCCACCTCTCTCCTACAGAATATGGCAAATCTTATTGTTTCTGCTTATTATCTCATAATTGTTGAGTTATAGATGTTTGTAAAATCTTAGTAACATTGTCAGACCTGTTGGTCTTTCTATCCGTGCATTTAGATATTCAACAAATAATTACCAAATGACTGCCTAGACCAAACACAAACTCAGAATTAAAATTGTGCCTCTCTCTCTCTCTCTCTCTCCCTCTCTCTCTCTCTCTCTTTCTGTGTGTGTGTGTGTGTGTGTGTGTGATGTGAGTTTGTGTCTAAGAGTTGCAGGTGTGTGCATACCTTACTACAAGGGTCAAAGTCAGGTGACACCATCAACTGTTGGTCCTCATCGTCCACGTTGTCTGAGATGGGGCCGCTTTGTTGTTGCTGTGATTACACCAATCAGGCTGGCCTTTAGCTTCCAGGACCTTCCTATCGCTGCCTTCCATCTTCCCATAGGAACACAGGGATTAGAAATGTACCCTACCGGGCCCCTAACTCAGATCCTTATGCTTGCATAGCCAGTAATTAACCCACTATCCAGGACTTCCTTCTATTTTCTTTCATAGCCTAGTACAGAGAACAAAGTCCTGGTTCTGGACATAGAGATCTGGCTCTTCTGTTTATTCAATGGAAGATAGGTTGTTTCATCAATTTTGAACACCTATAAAGTGCTAATAATTTATTTGACATCTCTGAAAGTCTTCCAAAGGTCAAATTAGGTTATATAATTAAAAGTATAAGATGCACATAACCTTAAACAGAAGTAATCATTATTAAAATTATGTTTAACCTGTCATTTATATTTATAACTAATCCTCCTCCCATTACATATTTCAAGTCATTTCATAATCAGAAGCTGTTGTTCCTATTACTGCTATGTCTAAGCAGGACATCATTATTTACTGGTTTTTTTTTTTTTTTTTTTTTTTCCAGTGAGTCAAGAGGCAAAAGAATTCTTTGACGTTACCATGTTTCCTCCAAATAATCTCATGTGTTTCATTTATCAAATAAAGAATCCCCTGACCTTCTTGGGGCTTACAACATAGTTGCAAATACAGACAGATCCCAGCCCCTTGGTTATTGATCAGTGTTAGTAAAGATGAGCACGGCATTGTAGGAACACAAGACAAGGAGAAGACTAGCAGACAAAAGCATGTCTCACTGACCAAACCCAGCCTGAAGAGAGATTTCTGGAGGGGAAATAGAAGTTTCTTAAGCAAGAGTATGTGGCAGGAGTCATGTTCCTCCAGAGAAAAATGGCTATGGAATCTTAAAGCCAAGGGTTGTCATACTGATGTTAGGCGTCTTGGGGTGTCAGTCAGGATTGGAGAGGACCAAAACCAGAGGCAGAGGACGGGTTTTGTTGGGTCATGGTAGGTCTTCTACGCGTATGAAGAATATGGGCATCTGCGCTGTGATCCTATTTCCATCACTGTAGCAGAACCTTAAAGTTGTCTGACCACTCACAGGTGTACCGCCCCTTCTCCCCCGGAAATTCCGAGCAGAGTGTCTAAGAGAACTAGGCTCGCATCCCACCTAACAAGCTGTTTGCAACAATGTAGCCAAGGGGCACTGTGTGTAAGAAGTTACAGAATCTCAGGACAATCTTTGGCAAAATCACATAGAGGCCACAGACTTAGTGAGAAATTGATAAAATGGTCCCATAAAGAGAAAAAAATTAGTATAAATTCAGATACTTTGTCAAAACCTTGAAGACTTCCACAGAAGGGTCAGCCATTGAACCGGAAGTGGACAAAGCAAACTGAGAAATGGCTAGAAAGAAGAACAAGCCCCAGGAGAAGATGATGTTCTAAGGAAGGGGTTAGCTGACAGGGAGCAGAGACGATTTCTGTCACGTCGATGTCTGGGAGCTCATACATGACCATGAAGTGAGGCCAGAAGATAGATATGACGTCAGAAGATCCAGTGAGATTACAGAGCGAGGTAAGCGTCACTAGGCCTGAGAGGAGAACAGAACAAACCAATGAATAGCATCTCAGACACTGAGAGACAAAGTCAAAATGTCTAACACATGCTTAGTGCTGCAAAAGTGGATCAGAAAAAAGAAAGAATAAGCAAAGTATACTGTACAAATGACAAAAACCACGATCTACATATAAAATGTTGAAAATGACAAGTAGGAACCAGTCCTCACAGATTTCTCAAATTTGATAAATGGCCTAAGTTTACACATTTAAGAATCTTAGTGAATCCAAAGCAAGATACTCATGTAGAAAACCATGCTGGGGAGCCTCACAGTCCAACTGTCCACAAACCTTGAAGAAAACAAAACAAAACTGAGAACTCTTGGAAATCTTGAGAGAAAGGGCATAGTACATATAAATCAGTATCTACTAGAGTTCAAAACATGATGGAGGCCCATTCCCAAATGGATTCATGATGTGTGTAAGAAAACAAAAGAGACCTGTTCACCCGGATTACAGCCAGTGTGAATATTGCTTAACAACAAAGGCAGCGCAGGGACACTTTTAGATTAAGCAAGATTGTTTGAATTTCGAAAAGTCCCTCAAAGGCCCATATGCCAAAGGCTTGGCCTCCAGCTTCTGAGTGCTGGGAGTTGCTAGAACCATTAAGAGGTGAGCATAGTGGGAGGAAGTTAAGTCTTTGGGTATGTGCCTGTGGAGGGCATCATACTGAGGTGTTCCTGTGTCTGTCTTTGCTTTTCTGCCACCGTAGGATGATTAGACTTCCTCCAACATGCACACCCAATGTGCCATGCTGTGACATCTCAGCCCAAAGCCATGGCACCATGCTGCCACACAGTGACAGATCTGAAACCATGAGCCAAGGCAAACCTTTCCTACTTTTAAATTCATTCATCTCAGGTATAAATGGAATGCTAACACACCCACGCTACTTCAGATGTTACAGAATTCTTTAGATTCACAGAAGATGCTACCATATGGAAAAGTAGGTCTTCAGGAAGAAAGAGCATCAAAATGGTAAGTAAATAGCTGGTATAAATAGAAAACAGCATTTCTTCTTTCTTTAAAATGCACATACCATCTTATAAATTATAACTATGTCTTGTAGGGTTTATGGTACAATAGATGTGTCTGGGTGACAGACTCAACATTTGCAATGGGATGAGGTGGTTCGGGACCTAAAGAGTGGCAATGTTTTCTTGTATTTTGCATAAATAGTATAATATTAATTCTCAGAAGACTGTACATTTTAGTGTCTAGAGAAAAGAAGATTGATTCAATAAAAGAGCTTATGTGGAAGTTACTTATGGTGATTTCAAAGACAAATTGTGTTGATTAATTGCTTCTATGTAACTTTGTAAAGATAAAAGAAATTCAATAAAAGCAGCCAATAGGGAAACAGGTCAAAAGGTCCAGAATTGGCACAAGACATCCCAAGACCAAGTTATTCTCAGCACAAAGGAGATTTATTTGCTCTAAAGGTACAAAGGGAAGGGACTAAGAGACAAAGACAGGAGATAGAGATGGAGGGAGAAAAGGAAAGGAACAAGGGTGACAAGGAAGGGATATTTGCTCTGGAGGGACAAAGGACTACCTCTAGATAGAGAGGAGACAGATCTGGCCCAGAGGCAAATGGCACTTTATAAAGAGAACAGAGGAAACCTGTGTTAGGATGAGTTGCTTTGTTTTGATTGGCCATGTTAATTAGGTGAGCTGAAATGAGGCTTTTGATGCTAGATTTCAATAGTTTGATAGTTGGACCTTGGTAGTTGGCCTGGGAGTGAGGGAGGAGGAAAAGAAGGGGGAGGGAGAGGGGGAGGGGGGAAAGTAGCTAAATAAGGGACTAGATCTTGGTGGTTAGCTTTAGGTATATAATCTAATGGGTTTTAGTAAGGCAGAGAGAATGGGGGAGAAGGGTAAAGGTTTCACATTTGCCATGCTTGGGCCTGCTAGAGCCCCTTCAGGAGAGGCTAGTCTCTAGATTTTACTTCTTGGTGGGAAAATGGAGACTACTTGAATTACTCTTTCAGAGATGCTTCTATCTAGTAGATGTTATTGGATTTAAGGTTTTACCTTAGCTGCTGAGGATATAAATACAATGGGTCGTGGTTTTTGTCTCCTTCTTACACATGAATTTATGCACTCTCCTAACCTCTACACTGGTGGAATATTTGATCTTGTTGGCTCATCTTTTTAGGGGAAAGAAATGGTGTACTTCTCAAAATACTCACCTTCCTAGGCTCATATAATTGGTACCAGATCATGATGGTGATATTGTCAACTTGACAGGATTTGGAGCCTCCTAGGAGACAAGTCATAGGACACTCGAGAGGAGGGATATCTTGATTAGATCAGGCTAGGACATGATTAGGTTCATTGAGGTAGGAAGAACCACCCTAAAAGTAGGAGGATCCGGTCTTGGGTCCTGGGCAGTAGCTAATGGAGAAAGCTGCCTGAGCATGAGCACTCATCTCTCTCTGCTTCCTGATAGCAGATGCAACAAACTGCTGCCACCAGAACTTCCCCAACTATGAGCCAAAAGAAGGCTCTTCCTCCTTTAAGGAAAACCTCAGGGAAAGCAACTAAGGCATGGGGGTCCAAGCAGACGAACCGTGGGGAGTGTGATGGTCTCTGATTTTGTTTCATGCTATGATGTGAAAAGCCTGGTGGAATAGAAAGGTTGTGGGACTGAGCAACCCTTGACATAGAGTGAGAATACAAGGTTACCTTCCTGTTCGGCACTTCCTTAGCTGTGTGACTTTAAACAAGTCACTAACCTCCTTGAGCCTTGGTTCATTGTGTGAAACATTGGGTAGTGATCTCCACCAATCCTCTCAAAGGAAATAAACTCTGTTTCCTGAGTTTATCTAGTGCTCTGTTTAGAAGGAGGTGGTTGAGCCCTATGTTTCCAAGTTGAGTCTTAGGGAAAATGAGTGATGACATTTGTCCAAAATCTTTGTTCTTGGTTAGGTTTTGTTTTCTTGTGTGGTATAAATTGACAGAGTGTAGTAACCATCTTTAAATTATAGCTCTGTTTCTATAGCTCTGTGACTTTGGACATGTCTCATTTTCCTTACCCGATCTGGGGTCAAATAAGATTGAGATAGCATGACAGGGGTGACCAGTTGTCATTGTTGCTTCATCTCTGTAATACAAGCACTTTTATGTAGGTTTTCCAGCCAATGCAAGGAGGAGTGGGTTTACAAATAGTTCTCATCTTGGCCTAGAGAAACACTTACCCCTCTATGGACAAGCCTGTGTAGTCCTTCTTTGCAGACATGATATAGTAGGAAGCAACTAGGAACCTGCATGGCGAAGATGAAGGAGCCACAAGATGGAAGGATGCTGGGCCTCCACCACTGCTTGAAAGAGAACTGCCCTGCTCAGTAGAGGTGGTGTTTGGAATTAGTATAAGTGTCCAATACACTATTGTTTGTTTGTGTTATCATGCATTTAGTATTTTCTTTTATAGCATTTGCCAATTTAGGAAGCACAAGCCATGCAAAGCATCTTGCGTGGGCCAACTGTCACTTATTAGGATTAAAGAAGTAAAAGTATTCTTCTACTTGCAAATAGTTTTCTTTAATCAGATCTGATGGCTACATCACCCTTGCCAAGGCCGAATTTCCATCATCCATTCCTGTGACTCTCATTTCTCCAGTCAATGAGGCAGGGGTAGCAATACAACATCCCCCAGAGGCATTGAGGAGTAAGAAGGAAGGAAGGAAGCAGAGAGGTGAAAGAGCTTGGCTAAGAATTTCCAAAAATAGCAGATGATGGCTAGGCTGGGCTGGACACTCAATTCAACTCCAAAGCCTTTCTTGAAATCAGTGAGGGGTTTTGACCCATTATTAGACAAGGAGGTTGGGACATTTGTTTGTGCAGAAGCTGTTTCTGTTAGAGCCCTTCTGCTGTGTCATTTAGATATTCTGTGAGGGTGAACCTTTGACTGTGAAGGGCAGTCCCAGTGCAGCCTTAGGACTGGAGGATGTGGGGCTGTAGAGTAGCAAATACCCAAACTCAGCATCCCTTATATACAAGAGCTCAGTGGGATAGTGTTTCCTCAGCATCTCAACCCCTACACAAGGGCTAGGTGTGTCAGCTCTGTACTCACGGATGCCCTGCGCCTTTGCTCCTACTTACCTCTCCTCACCCAACTCATGAGGTATCATTGCAGGGACCCCTGATTGGCTTCTGTGTGCCTGGTCCAGGAGAGTTCTGAGGGCTACTTAAAAGCAGTGGTTCCTGCCCTTGAGGTAGGGCCCTGCTCCTCTCCCAGAACTCAGGGATCTCTGAGAACTCAAGAGCCAATCAGGCTGATGGGAAATGACAGCAAGGCAGTGTTCCAAGCCAAGTCCCAGAATGGAGTCAGAGGATGAACTTGGAGAGGGCACAGGTGGTGAAGGGACACAGAGAAATAGAAATGTCCGTAGTCAGATGAGACAGAAGGTTCTGGATGTCACAGGAAGGGGAAGGGACTAGCCAGCTGCTGAGAATGGTGTCCAGAGGGACCCACTTGGAGTAAAGGCAGAGAAGGAGCTGGGAGGGTGCCTGCCCTGCGCTGGTCGGTGCATCCTGCCAGCCCCCCCCCCCCCCCCCGATGGCCAGCACGGCCAGCTGGCTGATCTGCTCAGCACATTTTCATCCAGTTCTGCTCAGCAAAGCCTTCAGCTCAGCTCAGCACATCTCATTCCTGCCTGACCCAGACCTCGTGAAACCATTTATTTCTCTTGGAGGAGAAAAGTTTATGGTTGATTGTGGCCTCTCTGCTGCTACTTACCAACAGAGCACTGTTTCTCTGTCTTGCATCTCGATCAGGGATTGGACCAGCTCAACCCACATTCCAGAGCATCTCCTTCCAGTGGCTTAATTCCGTGCTGCCTGGAGTGTTCAGAACTTGTCCAATCAACCCTCCTGTTCTAGCACACTGGACCACCTTGCTTTTGTTACCCAAGGCGCTGATGTGCCCCATTCTCTCTCTCTCTCTCTCTCTCTCTTTCCCTCTCTCCTTACAAATGGCTCTGCAGCAGCCCTGGGAGGGCGCAGCCGCACCAATCACATCTCCATGGTTCCTTGTTAGCTGCACTCTAAGCAGGAAAGTGACTGGGCCTGACAATATAATTTACATTGCTGTATAAAACTATCTGTGGAAGCCAAGCTAATTTGTGCCAGATTAGGCTATTTGTCTCAGCCACTGTCTCGCAGCACAATCTATCAGAGGGCTGTTTTCAAATATCGCTTTTCAAGCGTGCCCTTGAGAGGCAGAAATTGATTGGGATCTTAGAGAGCAAAATTACAGCAATAACTTAAAAGAAACAATAATTACTGAATCATACCAGTGTCAGCACTCTGGAAAACACGAAATAGCCATCAAACCCCAATCCAATATATTCTGAAGCGAATTTATTGAATGGAAAAAGCAGTTGAGTGAGGGTTTTTCTCCTCCCCCCCTCCCTCTCCCCTGTACATATGGTTATCTCAAAACCGCAAGCGAATGAGTCGATAATTCTTGTCACTGACTGCTCCATTTTCGCCAGGCAGAGGAGCCCCATTAGCTGCCTGCTGCTGCACCCGGCTCCCTCTGAATCCTTTCCCCTCTCCATGGCCGATTCATTTGCTAGTCTCTGCTCTTGAAGCAAACAAACATGTATAACTAATCATCTGTTAAAATGCAGAGGGCCGCTAATAAATCTCCGCAGCTGAAATACTTTAATGGGTAATTAATTGATCCTGTTCCAGAGGAGTAATAAGATAATAAATTAGACAATATTTCACTCAGTCGTGTCAGGCGCCGAGCTAATGGCGCTGTAGGGCTAAGCTGAAGGATAATAAATTAGCCAGAAATTAACTGCTAAGAGGTTTCTGTAGAGAAATCGGTTGACAAGTGAGTCACAGTTGTGATTCAGGGCCTGCCTGGTAGTGTGGCAATCTCCATGAATGTGAACTCGGGCCTCAGGAGGGGGCCCGTGGGGCACTCCCAGCCAGGCTCCGGCAGGATTAAGTTCCCAGCCAGAAAAGTGCCTGTTGGGAAATACCCAATGTGTGAAGTGGGCCAGGGCCCTGCCTTGCACGCCCAGCAGGTCCCTGGTGGCAGTAAACTAGGCACAACACGCTGTGTGCTCTGGGAAATAGCTCCCCACTCCCAAGTCAGCAGGCTCTCTGAGATTTTAATGGGTCATACCTACTGTCATGTAAGTGACCTAGGCCACAGAACACCTATAGCCACCACAGTGCACTGGTTGCGGAGCCCGGAGCAAATATGCTAATGAGGAAGGGTGGAGTCTGGGAAAGAGACTGGCGCTCCTTTAATAACAAGGCTATTACAACCGTCAGGCAGGAGAAATATCAGGGAGCTAAGAAGTGAGTTACCCTTTTCCACAGGTCAGAGAGATTTGTTATGGAGTCAGAGGGAGGGAGAAGTTTTATTAAGAATCTTGGAAAAGTGTTGACAGTTAATAGGGAAGAAAAGGGAGGCCCTGGAAGGTCATCTTCTCCAGGGAGGAGGTGGAGGCAGGGCTCAGCCTGAGGCAGAACACTGGGGAAGAAGTCCTTTGATTTCTCTCTAGTGTTCACCCGTTTGTGGGGTACTAAACCTTCTGTTGAGAAAAACAGTGCTGACTAAAAGAAAGATATACAGTAAGCTTCCCCGTTCACATCACTTCACAGTAGAGGCATTTGAATGCTATTTACTGTTTCTAGGGAAGGTTAAAGGGAGGGAGAGAACAGCTAAGGGAATGAGGCTGGCCGGTCCAGGCCGCTCCTCTCAGATAGAGATCAGATCACCTGCATCCCTCCTTGAGGATGGTCCCAACTGAGGTGCTATGCTCACTGTCTCCAGCTGTCCTCTCACTGCTGATGGTAAAGGCAAGTGGATCTGCCTTCTGAGTCAGGCTGGCACGGAGCGAGCTTCCAATGAGGTAACACAGGACACACTAGTTAGAGACCAGAAAGGAGAAGAAATGATGTGTGTTGCCTCGAGGTCCCTGGCATGATGACTGGTTGTCATCTTTTCTGTGCATCCAGAGAGAAACCCTTGTCTTGCCGTCTGGCCTGACTGGTCACTTGCACTGACCATCAGCAACTTGGCCTGGGTTTCATCATTTTTGCTGCTTTGGCTGCAAAGGCCTGGGCTGCAATGCAGGCAGAGCATGGCTGTCTTATGCATCTAACTCATAAGCACAACGGCACCACGCACCTCGTTCAAACAACCTGCTTCTTGATCTCCTGCCTCTTGGGCACAGTCTCCATGCTGCTAAGCAGGGCACACTTAAGCATTCACTTGACAATCATATCCACCATGCGTCTTCTGAGTGCAAGAGTATTAGTACCCCTAGAAATACAAGCTTTGTAATGCGATGAATAAAGTATTCTATTTTCACCCTTTCTGGATGGACAACTTGAAGATGGTATGGTTTCCTATGACCTCTGTACCAATGTCTTCTGATTCAGCGGTGTATTTCCACCTTCCCCATCTCCCGCTGCCTTCCTGCCCTGTCCCATTAGTTATTCCTTCTCTCGCTTGTACTCTGCCAAAACACTAGAGATGAAAAGAGCTAACATGCTTGAGCACATGGCTAGTATGTGCTGTTATAGCATCATTATCTGTGACTTCTTGTCCTGCAGAGCATGCTTCTCATCTCTCGGGATGCAAGCTAGTGAACCTCAGGGTGGCTGCAAATGACTTGAGCAGCCCCTGTGCTGTTTCTGCTCTCAGGAGCTGTTGAGTTTCCCAAGGCCTGTGCCTGGAGGGCCACAGCAGAACAAATTCATAGAGACCAGAACCTGAAAGCAAATCTACCCCGTGAAAGTGAAAGGGGTGGGTGGGGGTGGGGTCTCTCTCAGGGTAGAGCAGTGACCTAGCACATGAGGCCTTGGGTTGCATTCACAGCACCACAAAACAGACAAGCAAGTGTCCCCGTACGGGCCACCACTTGTTGCGTCTCCTTGACCAGCAAGAAAGGCGCAACGACTGAGATCTTCTTCAAGCAGTTTATTCAGGTCCCTTGTACAAGCTTGCTTCTTTACTTACCTTTTTTCTTCTGTTGTTTCTTCTCTGCCCCTTCCCCTTCTCCCTTAAATAGTCTACAATCCTCCAACCATAATCCACCACGTAGGTTCTGCAGATAGGCTACTCTAAAGCGGAAGCCATGTAATTCACCACCCACAGCCATAAGGAAAATGTTTACCACCTGCAGGGTGGCGTCAGGCAGGAAACCGGCGCCATCTTTAAGGCGCGGCAACAGCTCCCTACAAGCAAGCAAGCAAACAGACAGACAGACAACACACATCACCAAGAAGAAATATTCCCAACAATTACAAAAACTTCCAATCCAACAAGGAAGGAAGGTGAGACGAATGTCCCAGATCAGGTCAGGTCAGGGGCTCTGTTCTTAACTGACTGACACTTAAAAAGCGAACTCATCCTCACTCCTTCTTAGTTCCTTTATGAGGAATGGTGTCAGCCTGCCCCCTTCTACTTCTCTATGGAGTGGCAAGAGGGTGAGGTACGAAGCTCAGCCACTGATGGAGCAGTCCAGCACAGGTTAGAAACTTGGATGCTCACTGCTTGTACTCGAATCATTAGAAAACCCTCTTTCTCAAGGTCCTGGCTGTGCCCTGTGGAAAACACGTGGCAAATTTGCTTTCTTTCTTTATGCAATGTATGACTACTAACTGACCCTTCAGCCTTTTCTTTTCACGTGAAATTTGCCTAGTTCCTTTAACCATTAAGTGTGTATCATTCCCTCCTCTTTTTCTTGTGAAATATAACGTGCAAAAAGGAAAGTGCCCTGACCTACAGGTATAGCTTGATTAATAAGCATAAAAGCATCATTCATAAAGAGCTAGGAGTTGAGTTGCTCTCTTCAACGCTACTGCATGTGTCAGAGTAGCCATGATGACCCACCCTGGCTGTTGTGCAAGTCTCTTGTTGCTTTTCCTCAGAGATCTATAGCTTACAGTTTACATTCTTCAGAGATGCTATGGGTTCAGCTCCAGTCTATTGTAACAAAGCAAACATCTCAAAGGAAAGAAGTTGCTCGAGAGCTTGATTTCCCAGTGTACCTGAAAATTCTCGTCTCACTACTCTACAGTCTACTCTGCGGCAATGATGTGTCTAAATGACAATGCACACAATTAAAGATACTTTAATTCGCCCCAAATCCTAATCATCATTTGAACCAACAAAAAATGATGCCTTTAGGTTTGCCAGAAGCTGAGTGGGCAGAAACCTTCAATGTGGATAAACAGTATCTGTGGAGTCTCGAGAGGCAAAGCATGATGAAATGAGGCGTGCCCATATTCCCGTACAGGTCTTTAGCTCGTGCTAAATCTTTATACACTGTGAGGAGGCTGTTGCTTCTTCCTTACTTAACACACTGTTTCTAAGTGCTGTGATGACAGTGTGTCTCTCAAAAGGTCAGGGGGTGGAACCTTGAGTGTACTAAGAACTGTGTTGGCAGTGTGGCTTTGCGGGGTGTATCTGGGTCAGAGGGTGGAGTCCTGGTGGGCAGGTTAATGGTTCTGTTATAGGAATCAGTAAGTTATCAGAGAGGCTTTCCCCTCCCTCTTCCCCCAGAGCCTTCTAGCTCTTCTGTCTTCTCCCAAGAGTTGATACAGCCTGAAGCCCTCACAAGGATCATGAGGCTCCTAGATCAAGGACTCCCTGGTCTCCAAAATTATAAGCCAAAATAAACCTCTTTTCTTCATAAATTGACCAATCTTGGGGATTCTGTTATAACAATAAAAAACTGGACCAAGACATGAGATTTATTCATGTTTTTGCTTGTTGCTTTTTGTCAATACGAGACATGCTGTGTTTTATGCATTTTGATAATGATTTTTGTTGACACACAGTAATATATTGGTGAACTCACAATAGGAATGTGTGTGTGTGTGTGTGTGTGTGTGTGTGTGTGTGTGTGTTCCATTATGCATAAGCTTTTGAGTGGTTTATAGAATGGTGGGTTTCAGGATGGGCCTGTCTCGCTGTGTGCATGGTCACTTGCCTCAGTAGGCTACACTCTCGGGAGCAGAATGCTGGTTCATAGGGCACTCATACCTCCCACTTTATTATACTCTACCCAGAGGGACCATGTCACACAGAGATGTGTATAACACCATCACTCAAGTGTGTATGCTTGTGTGATAGATCTCATGGCGTGTTGCCATGATCAGGATGCTGCCTCCCTTGCAGATTAGTTAGTACCTTACACCTCAGCTTCTTAACAGCTGATGGCTGTGAGGAGCGAGGTAACAGAAGCGTGGGCATGGTGGGCCACACTTGGACCACACTCTATGGCCATTCCTTACTCTAGGGCACCCACATAGAAGATGAAGCTTGTCTACACCTAATCTCTTTCTCCTCATCCTGTATCCTTTCCTTCTTTTCATTCTCGATCCCTGGAAGCAAGTGGTCTACCAAGCGAACCCAGAGCTCTTTGCTGAGTACTCAGCTTGCAGCCTTTCCTGTGGCCCTTCCCTTGTCAACATTTGGTGCTGATGGACTTAACATTTTGTTAGTCTGATGAGCATTTAAGGCAATTCATAATAGATATTTTTTCCTAGTTAAATATTTAAAACTAAACCCTAAGGTTAGCTAGCCAACTCAGTGGATACTTATGCCAACCTGGAGACCTTGCTTCCATCCCTGGAACCCAGCAAAATATAGAAGTAGAGAACTGACTCCACAAAGTTGTTCTCTGACCTATACACACAGACAGTGGCATGGGCACCCCCCACCATGCACATGTGGAGATGTAAAAATAATGACAACTAATTAAATGAAGTCCTAGAATTAAATACATTAAAATTTTAAATTATCGGTGTATAATTTATACACAGCGAAATGTTTCTCCTTTTGACATGAGTTCGGGGATTTTTGACAGCTGTATACCATCAGACAGTCATTATCATGGTTAAGACACAGATTATTTACATCACCCAAGTCTGCTCATGGTCCCTAGTTCTTGCTCCACCACTGTTTCTTTGCTTTCTCCAGACGTTGTCTTCTCCAGATGTTCAGTAGATGGATTCACCCAGAATATACTCTTTGGTGGTTGCTTTCTTCCCCTTGGCCCAATGCTTCTGAGAGTCATCTATGTTCTTGCATGTTTGGGGAGTTTCTTCTGTTTATTGCTGAGTACTATTTCATTTCATGAATGCATCTCAGTTTCTCATCAACTCCTTGACAGGCATTTGGAATGGCTCCATCATTGGGCAATTATGAGCAAAGCTTCTAGCACATATTTGATGAAAATCTTTTTTGTAGAGATAGACTTTCATTGCTCCTGGATAAATGTGTAGGCGTGGCATCATTGGGTCATAGGGTAGGTGTAGTTCTGACTATAAAAAATAAACCTGTCAACAGCTTAAATATATGCATATATATAAACAAATGTACATGTGCCCACAGTATAAACATGTAGAAAGGTGAACAAGAAGGGGTAAATGTTATGTGATGAGGAAGGACTGGATACAGGTAAAGGACACATACGTTGTCAAAGAGGACACAAAGCTAGTTGCTTTTCTAGTGAGCTTCAGATGTGTAGAAGTTCACTGAGATCTGTAGACCTTGGGTCTGGGCAATCTCACTGTGTGATGCTTTTTATTTGCAAGTCCTTTACATCAAAGTTTTAATTTAAAATTTGAAAATAAAAACATTGTCATGATTTGAGGTAAGCAAAACAAATATTTAGAAAACACAAAGCTCAATCCATTCAAAAGACTCATAAACTAAACTTTAAATTCAGAACTTCTCATTAAAAGGCATTTTTTAAAAAATAGAAAATCAACTCATATCCTGAAAGAAAATATTAGTGGGCTAGAGTTGATGAGGAGTTGTATCCAGGGTAAAGAAACTCTTAAAATTCCATTACATATAAACAACTAGACATAAAAAGATGTAATAGACACTTCATAAAAAAGATATACAAACTTCAATATACTTATAAAAAGATTAGCATTACTTAACTGTAAATTAAAAATATGAGCCACCACAGCACACAGTAGGATTGCTACTTTAAAGTTTAAAGACTGAATGCCTAGTGCTTTGGCAAGAATGTAAAAGAGCCAAAACTCCCACAGGCTGTTGCTGTGTCAAATGTGAAATGCAGAAACCACCGTGGAAGACTGTTGACAGGTTTATTTTTTATAGTCAGAATACACCTACCCTATGACCCAATGATGCCACGCCTACACATTTATCCAGGAGCAATGAAAGTCTATCTCTACAAAAAAGATTTTCATCAAATATGTGCTAGAAGCTTTGCTCATAATTGCCCAATGATGGAGCCGTTCCAAATGCCTGTCAAGGAGTTGATGGATAAATGAGATGAATTCATGCAATAAAATAGTACATATATATGATACGTATATATAAATGTGGGTGTACATATATATGATATATGTCTATATATACTTATATATGTATACACATACTAGGAGTATACACACACACACACACAATATATATATATATAATACACACACACACACACAATATATATATATATATGTGTGTGTATATATATATATATATATATATATATATATATATATATATATATATATGGAGAGAGAGAGAGAGAGAGAGAGAGAGAGAGAGAGAGAGGATGAAGAGCTGAATCCAGGATAAAGCACTCTCAAAATTCCATTATATATAAACAACTAGACTTAAAAGATTTAATAGACACTTCATAAGAAGATACACAAACTTCAATATGCATATGGTTTATATATATATTTATATATATGTATATATATATATACACACGCACACACACACACATATGGGACTATGGGATAGGATATACTTACAGAAAGTTTATAGTTTTATAGTTTCATCACAGTTTTAATTCATTGTATTACACTGAGTTTTCTAGAGAAACAACTGGTAGATTGAATATATATTTGGGATTAATTAGAGTGGCTTACAGGTATTGGTCACTATTCTAACAATAACTTCTCTTGATGGAAAGTCCAAGAGTCTAGTAGTTACTTTGTCCTTGAGCCTGGCATCTTAGCTGGTCATTGGTATACCTGGAGTCGGGGAGAAGTGGGTCTAAAGCCAGGGAAGGAATGGACTTGCCGGCCTTACATAGGCTGCCGCCAGAAGCTGTGGCCTGGATTTACGGTACATGTTCCCACCTCGAGTGACCTGGATTTAGGATGATATTCCTGTCTCAACTGAGGCAGTAAAGAGAAAAATCCCTCCCGTGCATCCTTAGCCACTTGGGTTTTAGTCGATTCCACAGGTAGTCAGGTGGCGACCAAGAATGGCATTCGCCCTTATAGTTTGTTAATTTGCGATGAGAACAAGCTCTTTCTGCAAGTTTATTCGCCATACAGCTTTTCTATTTTGTGCTGTCTAAGACTTTTCCCACTTCCTGGTTGGCCTTCTTTGTGATTGGTCAGTAGGAATGTTTCTATATTCTGGAGTATGTCCTTGATTTCATGCAGTCTCCTCGCATTCTGGGTCTTGTCCTTTAAGAACCTTTGTGGTACCATTTGATGAATAGAGTTTCTTCGTTTTAAGGAATTGGAAATCATGTATTATTTCTTCCTGCTCATATTTAAACTTCTTAGGATTTGTTAAATTCCCAGTACCTGTAGGTCAGGGTTTTTCCCAAGAGTTAATAATGTCTGAGCATATTTCTCTTCCTTCTCTGTTTAGATAGTATCTGTCTCTATGTGGCCCAGGCTGGCCTGGGACCCACAATCCTGCCTTATCCTCCCAAGTGGGGTCTACACGTGTCTTACCAGACACACTGGTATGTTTTTCCTTTAAAGTTCTGTCATTTCTCTCCTTGTCTTCTGGAGTTCTAAATACATGTGACCATGTTCAATATTGTCTTTCAGGTTATTCAAATCTGTTCCTTTCTTGTTTTCTCCTAAACACTGTAACATACACACACACACACACACACACACACACACACACACACACACACACACACGCATGCACTATATATACACATGCATAATATATATAATTATTATATATATATGTGTGTGTGTGTGTGTGTGTGTGTGTGTGTGTGTGTGTGTGTGTGTGCACATGTGTGAAGGACAAAGTTATACCTTTACCTTTCTACTTGGGTAGAAAGCAGGGTGAATCATAGAGTACACTTGGATAGAAACCGACACCCAGGTGGTTAACTTCATTTAATGTTGACTCTTTACTACTTTGTGACTGCTTTCCTCCTCTGCCCATTATTAGTGCCTCCAAATCACCGGGTTTGTAACATGTATGCCATCGGTAGTATTTATGGGAGTGCTAGATCAATACAAACTACTGTCTCTTATCCTACGGTAGTATCTACCACTTCCTAGTATATCCGATTTTGCTTACATTTCTAATAACCTATGGATTCTCATATGTACAGTATTTGTCCACGGTCACAGCACTATTTCTTCTTTTTAATTTACCCCTCCCGTCTGTATGTTTTGTCCCTTTCTGGTCTGGCACCTCTAGATCATTGTCGAAAAAGTGGCTATAGAAGAATTTCTTATCTGTTTCATCCCTACATTGTTGCTGTGGATTTAATAGGCTCGCTGTGATGATTAAACATGTTTGTGAACTTGTCTAGATCTTGAATCCACTAACAGGCAAGCCTCTTGGGACATACCATTGAGGGATTTTTTTTTTGGTCAGGGTGCTTGAAGTAGGGAGGACCCCTCCCCCAATGTAAGTGTCACTTTCTGGTAGCAGCTCAGGTAAAAAGAGGTCAAAGAATCTTTGCTTTTGCCCTTGCCTTTGCTCTCACTGGCAAGTTCATCTGTCATGTTGCTGTTACTGTTGGATCCCTCTACTGGTATCAGAACTCAGCTTCTGGTCTCTAACATGGATTGAAGACTGGTGACTCAGTAGAAATCTGCAGGCCTCAAACACCAGATTGGGGAAGCTGAAGTAATAATCATCTTCTTAGACTGAGTAGCATCTCCAATGGGAGACAGATATTGTTGGGCTCCTTAGAACCTGTCATGTAAGCCAATATGGTAAATCTCATTTCATTAATTCTGTTTCTCTAAAAAACAAACTTAGACTAATGAGGATTTTGGTTCCCCTGCCCCAAGAGGTATTATCCTCTCTGCCCTTGGCTCAGGGATGTAATCATGCATTGTTTGTAAAGCCAGCAGAGCCCTTTCCTGAAAAGGATGCTAAGCGAGACAATGCTGGTGTCCCTCAGTGCCCATCTTTGCCTCTAGACCTATAATAAGGTTCTAAGCCCCTATAGGTGAAGTAAAAAGTGTGGTCCATGAGGGGTTGTGCTGTACCACTAAAGAACTTATTGAGTTTTCAAATTCATTCAAGCAGAAGTCTGGGGACTATGTGTGGGAATGGATTTAAGGATGCAGGATAATGGCGGAAAGAACATAAGAGAGGATCAGTCTGAGTTTATTGAAATAGGACCATTGAGTAGAGAGCCTAGGTTTGATGTTTTAACTCACATAGTTAACAAAGGTGCAAAGAGTTCATTTGACTGACTGGTCAAGACATAGTTCAAAAGTTGACCTAAGGTGAAATAAGCTGGAGATGCTTCATATCCCTTGGCCTAATGTTGATGGAGGAATTTAAAAGCTCGGGCAAATTGGAATGCTTGAATTGGGTTTACTATGTTAACCCTTGTCTTATACAATGGAAGGCCCTTCACTAAAGCATAAATCAGTGAGAAGGCCACCGCCATAATGGAAGAGCTCTGTCATTGTTCTCCTTGTGCTAGACCTTATGGTGGAGGAGCAGCTGCTCATTTGTATGAATTAAATGCAGGTGTTCTAATTGGATCCCAGAGTAACAAGGGGCCAAGCGGTAGCCCTGAATCACCAAAGGCAGGTGAGTGTACTTATAGTACTGGACCCTGTAGCCAACATAATATTTAAAATAGTTTGAATTGTGTAGACCTTTGGCCATGGTTATTAATCATGGTGTTCGAGTGATGAGACAGATAGGAAGCGTACTAAGGTCTTGCTTGATATTCATAAGCATAAACATTTAGAACAAATTAATCAAAGGCTGCCTTGAAATGCAGCAACTGAGACTCAAGGCCCATCAGCCAATGTCCAGACTCAAGCCAGTTTATAAATACACAACCCGTTAAATGAAGTGCAGGCTAAGGGCAGGTGCCCTTCAGGAAAGACCATGTCACAGCACTGAAGAGTTTTACTGTGACTCTGTCCCCATCCTTCCCCAGCTATTACTTTTTCCCCATCTTTCCCCAAAGGGATCTATGTTCTTTTATCAAGATTACTTTATTGGGAAAAAGGAAATAATCAGTCATTTCAGGGGCTACTAGAAACTAATTCTGAACTGACATGGGTTCCAGGGGACCCACAAAAGCACTATGGCCCCCCAGTTAATAGTATATAGAGGTCAGATGATCTATGGAGTTTTAGTCAAAGTCTGACACATGGCAGGTCTGATGGGTCCCCAAACTTATCCTCTGGTCATTTCCTCAGTCCCAGAACATATAACTTGGAAGAATACCCATGTTGGCTCCCTAACTGGTGGATTGAGGAGGAAAATAGAGGCCATTAGAGCATCTTCTAATAGGGAACGTAGTGAACCTAAAACAGGATCACCTCTCTAGAAGGATTACAGAAATTGGCATCGCCATCAAGGATTAGCAAGGGGTAGTGGTTCCCACCCTTAACACCCTTTAACTGTTCTGTGTGGTCTGTGCAGAAGACAGATGGATCAGGAGAATGACAGTTGATTATCACAAGCCTAATCAAGGGATGACTAATTGCAGCTTCAATACCTTGTGGTTTCCTTACTTGAACAGATTAACACATCTCCCAGTATGTAGCTATTGATCTTGCAAATGCTTTTCTCTTGGTTCTCGCTCATAAAGATTGCAAAAAAGAAGTTGCTTTTAGCTAGCAAGGCCACCAGTGCACCTTTCTACCTCAAGGGTACATTAATTCTAGTCAGTGTCATAACTTAGTTCACAAGGGGCCTCAATTGTCTGTCTCTTCACAGAGTATCATGTTGGTTCATTATATTGAAGACATTATGCTGATTGGGTCAAGTAAACAAGAGCTAGCAACCACTTTGGACTTGTTGGTAAAGCACATGCACATCATGAGAAATAAATCCAACTAAAATTCAAAGACCTTTTACCTCAGTAAAATTTCTAAAAGTCCAGAGCATATAGAAATATTATCTCATTTTTCTGAAATTATATATTTTTCTTTTATTGAAAATAGATTTTTCATATAATATATCCTGATTATGTTTCTTTTCCCCTCCACCTCCCTTCCCATCCAGATCCATCCCCTTTCTGTCTCTCATTAGAAAACAAATACAGCTTTAAGGGATAAAATTAAAATAAGATAAAATAAAAACAAACATATAGCAATAAGAAAAAATGAACAAACAGAAGGAAAAGATTCAAAGGCACAAGAAACTTCTGGATTAGGGAATCATTTCAGCCTTAGGATCCCGTATTGTATAGACCTGTGCAGGCCCTGTGCATGTTGCTTCAGTCCCTATGAGTTAGTTCATGTGTGTGTCGGTTTTGATGTGTCTTCGGTCCCTATGAGTTAGTTCATGTGTGTGTGTCAGTTTTGATGTGTCTTTAGTCCCTATGAGTTAGTTCATGTGTGTGTCGGTTTTGATGTGTCTAGAAGGCCTTATCTGCTTGGTGTCCTCTGTCCCCTTTGGCTCTTATACTTTTTCTGCCTGCTCTTTCTCTAGGTTCCCTGGGCCCTGAGGGGAGGGATTTGATGGAGACATCCTGTTTAGGGCTGAGTACTATGAGGGCTCTCACTTTCTACAGATCACTTGGCTGTGTGTCTCTATATTTGTTCCCATCTGCTTCTCTGATTAGAATAAGCTTCTCTGATGATGTCTGAGCAAGGCGCTGATCTATGAGTATAGCAAAATGTCATTAGGAGCCATTTTATTACTACTTTCCTTTAGGGGAACACTAATATTTTGTTTTACCCCAGATCCCTGAGTCATCCAGTCTCTTACTGCTTAAATTTGGTATTATTATTATTATCATCATCATCATCATCATCATTATTTATTTAACAAAATCTCAATCATTTGATTTTACCAATGAAGACTCAGGAGCTAGATGGTGAGGTGAAAGCCTGCTAGCTCAGAGGGGCAGAGAAAGCACCCAGCTGACCTTCCTTGTCAGCAGATGTGTCGCTAGCAATCCCCTCTCTCACACATGCTCAAAAAACCTCCTTCCAACGGAATGTCCCTCCTTTCTACTTCCTGTGTGACTCTATCTGTCCTCCTGATTCCCTCTTAATCTCTGTTTTTTTTTTTTCTTAATAATCCTATGTTCACTTACTGACAACTGGTTGTTTGCTCCACCCCTGGACCTATGGTTGACTGTATTTAATCCTGTTAATAATATTCAAGCAGAAAGGTGTATGCTAAGGCTGAGGCACACCGCAACTGAAAACAGTTAATAACGCTTGGGTTCACAGTGTGATCAAATAACCTGCAACAATCATGCAATGTTTCCCCCCCACATCTATTGTAATTGAAAGTTGTGCTGGGTGTAGTGGTCTAAGCTGGCATCTGTGATGTCTTGGAGTTTGTAGAATTTCTATCCAGGACTTTCTTGCCTTTAGAGTCTCAGTTGAGAAGTCAGGTGTTACTATGTTATTTGGTTTTGTGCTCTTGCACCTTTTGGTATTCTGTCTTTGCACTGTACATTTAGTGTTTTGATTATCATATGCTGAGAGGAACTTCTTTTCTGGTCCAGTCTATTTGGTGTTCTATATGCTTGTACCTTGGCATACACCTTCTTCTTTAGGTTAGATAAATTTTCTTCTATGATTCTGTTGAAAATATTTTCTACGTCTTTTACTTTGATTTTTTTCTCCTCTCTCTCTTACTATTACTATTTGTAGGTTTGGTTTTTACATCGCATCCAAGATTTCCTAGATGCTTTGTGCCTGGAGGTTTTAGGTTTGACATTTTCTTTGACCGATTATCTTGCCTTTACTGCCTGAGAGTTTCTCTCCCATCTCTTGAATTCTGTCGGTGATGTTTGCTCTGAAGTTCATGTTGGAATTCCTAAAATTTTTTCATTTCCAGATTTTCTTCAGTTTGTGTTTTGTTATTGATTCAATTTCCACTTTCAGGTATTGAACTGTTTTACTCATTTTTTCCCACTGTTTATGCTTTCATAGATTTCTTTAAGGGATTTATTAATTTCCTCTTTAAGGACCATTATTTTATTCATAGAGGTTATCTTAAAGTCCTTGTTTTGTGCTTCAGTTGTGTCGAATTTCTCGGGGCCTATTGTGGTGGGGTTTCTAGGCTGTGGTGGAGACCTTCTCCCCTGGCTGTTATTGACTGTGTTTTTACCCTGGCATCCAGCCATCTGGGTTTGGGACGATTGTAATTCTAGGAGCTGATATACAATCTTGTGTTTGTTGCGTGGATGTTTTGTTCAGTGGTTTCTGTTGCTCTCTCTGGTTCTTAGGAGGGGTTGGTGGCTGTGTGTTGCCTGGTAGGACATTCTTTGGGGATCTTGCCAGGTGTGGCCATTGGGGATTCTGAGTAGAACATGTTTCTAGGTATTGGGAGATGACACATAGGAATGACTATCAATTAGAAAGGTGGGGTGTCAAGGTGGTTCTCAGGAGGGAGGAAACGAGAGTGTTCCACTAGGATCTGCTTAGACTTCTGGGAATAGGGGCAGAGAGTGAAGAGAGGCCACAACAGCTAGTCTGCTACAGATCTGGGGATGAGACCGGGAGACTGGATTTGAAGGAGAGGAGAGTGACGATCTGAACCTCGACTACCTGCTTTGCTGGCCTACTTACTTCTCCAGTAGGCTTGGCTGCTAGGTCCCAGGGACTTCCAGCTGCAGTTGGGGTCTGGGATGCTGGGATCAGTTGGGAGGAATGTTGATGAGTTCAGCATATGCTCATGCTGGTACTCTGTGTGGTGTCTCTTTTGCAGCTCAGTTTATCAACTGCCTTTCCATAGCCCACCACCCTCAGCTGTGGGTCTCCTGCCTCCCTTCTGTAGATGATAAGCAGTCCACTGGAGTTGGGGACAGGGAGGAAATGAGAACTGTAGAAGGTGCTCTGCTATGGAGATGAGGTCCTCCAGTCTTAGCTCTGTAGCAAATCCAACTGAGGTGGTTGGATTTGGAGGAGAGAAGGAAGAGGCAAAGATCTGCAGCAGCCTAGCTACTTCTCTGGCTGGTGTGGCTTGTGGCTTCCCTGGGAATTAGAAGTATTTCTAATACTGGTGGAAGAGAAATTGTTGTGTCTTGCCCTTCCCACCATCATGGAAAAAGCACAAAACTTAGTTGGTAAATTTGAATTTTGGAGGCAGCACATTCTTCACTTGGTTATATTACTCCAGCCCATATACCAAACAAAGTGGGAAAATGCTGATTTTGAGTGGGGCCCAGAACAGGAGAAGGTTCTTCAACAAGTCCAGGCTGCTGTGCAGACTGTTAAGCTCTTGTACCATATGACCCAGCAGATTCATGATACTCGAAGTGGCAGTGGCAGATAGGGATGCCACTGGCAGGACCCTATAGGCAAATCATAGAAATCTCTTAGGATTTTAAAGCAAGGGTCTTCTCTATCTGTAGACAACTGTTCTTGATTTGAGAGACCGTTATTGACAAGCTATTGGGTCCTAGTGGAAACTGAATGTTTAACATTGAACCAACTAGTTATCATGTAACCTGAGGCGCTCATCATGAGTTAGGTGTTATCTGATTCACAAAGCTATAGATGTGGATTACACAGCAGCTAGCCATCATCAAATGGGAGTGGCAGATATGTGACAGCACTCAAGAAGGCCTTTAAGATGCAAGTTAAATGAAGTTACCCAATTCTCTGTGGTTCTTACTCCAGTTAAAAGGCTTCCTGCCCTCAAGCATGCATGCATTAATTCTCTGCTCTCTATTCTTGATTGTGGAGGTGTTGATTTAAGTTCCTGCTGACTCAGTTTCCCTATAATAGTTGACTATCACCTGAGTTTGTGAGCCAAATAAGTCTTTTCTCCCTCAGGTGCTTTTGTCAGGGTATTTATCAGGGTAACAGGAAAAGAAACTAACATGCAGTGTTCTCTAAAGGCACGCATGGCGATGGCTCGGTTTCAGAGCGGCAATGCTCATTTTTCACACGTTTTTGTCTTCATATGTCACCCTAACCAAAGGCTAAACTAAGAAGCCACTTGATCTTGGCCTTGAACCTCCCAAACTGTGAATTAAATCAGTCTTTTATGTTTATCAATCTAGCCACCGCAGGTATTTCACTGGGCTCAAGCAAGGCTGATTGATACAACTATATTCTGTGCAATTTTTAAATAAACTACTGTACCAAGCAAATGACTTCTCTTTCTTGGCACTGAAAGTATTTCAAAAATTATGAATTGTCATTAATTTTATCAAGTACTTTTTACTTCATGTATTAAAATGTTGAATGATGTTTGATTTGATATATTAATGTGTTGAATTACACTAATTAATTTTCTAACATTTGATCAACATTGTAGTCTTGGAGTATTTCCAATTTGGTAAGATTTATTATCCTTCTTTTAATATATTACTAGCTTCATGTAGGTAACCTTTTGATTAAACTTTTTTTTCTTCGTAGAGGGAAGGAATCAACTTCTACTGAAGGTCCCTGAAGAGCTTGGAATATCGTGTGTGCTAATCAATTTCACCCCACAACCATTCTTTGAAGATGCTTTTGTTTTATTTTAATTTAATTAGCATACAAAGTAACAGGTTCCTTCATGGCATTTTCACACATATTTGCTTTGGGTTGACCAGCAACTTGACTACCCATCCCTGATTCTGCTCGTGCCTTTCCATCCCTCCCCCTCCCCCTTCATATCATAGATGTCCCCTTCCCTTCCCCACCACCATTCTTAGAACCTCCTGTTTAGGACTTTTTTTAAATAAATGTTTAGAAGGTGGGAGGACTATAGTATTGTTTGTAGTGTCCTTGCTGAGTGGAGTTTATGCCCAGTTCCTGTGGTGAGTGAGGAAGAGCAGGGCTGTAATTGGAACGATTTTCTCCTCACATCATTGAAAGTCCAGTTGGCAAGCCATCTGGGCTTGTCCATGGTATTGGAGGAAGATTTTGACTTCTGATTCAGTTTATATAATGATCAGAATATACAAAAATGTTTTTCCCGTAAGTTTTAGGATTTATTTGTACTCATTATTAGGCTCTTCCCTTTTATTTCCAAATGCATCCTTGTGTTCTGCTGTCAGGCCAGTGCTGGGACTTCATGACTCATTTCTTTTGCTTTCTGTCTCTTTCTGAAAGATAACAAGGGGCTGCTTACTGAGAGCATTGCACCCAGGAGGCAGCAATTAGTCCTACCCTTCAGATTCTTTCAGCTTTCCTAGAGCCAGTCCCCCCTCCTCTTCAGAGATGTCACAGGCCTCTTCTGAGCTCTGAGTCTCAGCTTCTCCATTCTTAAGATCTCCAGCCCTATTCTGCCCTAAGTGATGAGGACTCAGATTCACAGAACTCTGACTCCAAGCTTTTCAGTTGAAGAATGTCAACTGTTTCTTTGCCTTCCAGCCCTAGCTATGGTAGCTGCTGTGTCTGGTCATTGCCTCTATGACAGCCGGGTGCTTTCCCTGTACTCTGATAGTCATTTGTCCACAGCAGCATTTTCCTGATGCTATACCCACTTAGTCCTTTTCCTGCCTCGAACACTGATAGAATAGTTGGTAGTGGAAAGAGTCGTGTCTGGGGTGAGTTTAGTGTTTTCCTAGCATGAACTCATGCAGAACTCCTTGCTGTTGGCAACGAGTCAGTACTATTGGTGCTGCACACTAATCCAACATGTGCAGTAGGATAATCTGTCACCTATGGTTGTTAGAAGTAAGTACTTATTGTACCAGTGCTCGAGGACACTGTGATTGAATAATGTGGCAATAATTATAACAACACGTACAAGCATGGTGGAGACCAATGGCTACTGCCATTCCCATTGGAGAGTTTATAGCAGACAACGGCAAGAAGAGAGTCAACCGGGCACTGTACTTCTATGAGATGTTCTTTCTGTTGTATAGGGCTTATCTTGATGAAAATTAGACCTGGAATTTGGCTGTGTGGATTGCAGAATCGTAACATAATTTGAAGTCAACAGCCATGCTGGGTTTGTTTCTTCGCTTTTTTGTAATGAGATTTTGAACTCCTTAGTTGTTCTAAGCCCCCCTCCCCTTACTCTTAGAAACAACCTCATCATATAGGTCTAACGAGACAGTTTTGCTTTGTTGGGGACATAATAATAACCTCACTGGGCAGATGCCATGCAAGAGGGTGGCAATGTCTTCAAGCTTTTGATCTGATTTAGAAACCCTCTCACATTCCAAAATGAACGCAAGGTATTGCTCATTTGCATCAGCATACATCCGGTGGAATGCCTGTGGGGATGGCTTCTATGGGTATAAAAGTGAGGAGGACAGAATGTAAAATGGGTCAAGGTTAGTTGATTTGGTCCATGTACCACCAAAGACGATGCTTCTGATGTTGGAGGTGGTTCTGCAAATACTTGGGGTTTTTTTGTTTTTTGTTTTTTGTTTTTTTTTTTTTTTTAATGAAATGTTGGCTAGCCAGTGAGGCTAAGCCATAATATAGAAATACTGACTCTAAATGATTGATGAGATAGGAATCTTGGAGCAGATAACTATCAGCAAATTGCCTTTTCTTCCTCACACTCTTACCCCATGCTTACTACAGCCTTTGGGAAGCCCTGGAAGCCATCCTTTTATTAAGGGGATGAGGAGGAGTTGCATTAGTGATGGAGGCATCAGCATCCTTGAAGAGTTACTTACAGTAGCTTTCTGTGTGCATGTGAGAACATGCATCTATCAGGTGTTCTGCCCTCTGCTTCCCATGAGGACATGAGGAGTGCTACCCAAGTATCTCTAAACAGTCAGATATAATTACTGAAATTGGCAGTAGAGATAAAAGAGAAATTAAAAACAAAACAAAGCAAAACAAAAGCAAACCCAGAAAAGACAAAGAAGAGAAAAAGAGAAAAATAGTAAGCATAAATAGCTAGCATTTACCACAGCACAGAGGTGGTTCTGTAAGCAACAGCAGGGAACAATGAGTGGGGGAAACATGTATTCCAGTGATCTCACTGTTTCCACCTCCCTAGGATCTCCCTGCCCCCACATGCCATCATTTCTCTAGTTTCATGACATAAACATTCAGAGGCATACTTTCATACTTAACTTTAAATTCCGGGTCTTCACATAAGAGAAAACATGCGGTATTTGTCTCCTGGAGTCTGACTTATTGGACTTAACATACTAACTTCCAGGTGGGGGTTTCACTTTTGAGAGGACAAGTTTCCTGTGACTCTTGGAGCAAAGTATGGTGTGGTCACTGCATTCTGTTTCTAGCCTGTGAGGTGTAAGTGGATGTGCGGAGTGGGGTGTCCGAACTGGCTGTGTCTCCTCCTCCTCCTCCTCTTCCTCCTCCTCCTCCTCTTCCTCCTCTTCCTCCTCCTCCTCCTCCTCCTCCTCCTCCTCCTCCTCCTCCTCCTCCTCCTCCTCCTCCTCCTCCTTTTTTCAGTATGTGTGCATGCATGTGTGTGGGCACATGTGTATGTGTGGGTACATTAGATATTGACATGAAGTGTCTTCCTTGACACTCTCTACACTATAGTTTGAGGTAGGGCCTCTCACTTGAATCCAGAGCTTCATGATTTGATCCCAGGATATCCCGTGTCTCTGTCTCCCAGGTGCTTGGATCGCAGGTCACCACACCTACCTGGCATATATGTGGGTGCTGGGGATCCGAACTCAGGCCTTCACACTTACATATCAAGTATAATGGAGTCACTTCTCCAGATTCCCTTCTCAGACTCCTTGGAGGAACTTGATCACCTTGGAGGACCCCTGCCAGTCTCCCCACCTTTTCTTTTCATGATCTTTAACATAGATGGAGTGGCTCCAACTCTACAGCCATCTTAGACCTAGCCTTTATTGACTAGGGCAATGCAATACAAAGAATGAATCTTCTGTTTGGCTGAAAATGGTATGGCAGGTGAGCATTTCTTGAGCTGACAGTTGATAGTTCTGGTAAAGGAAACAATAGGCAGAGGTTCAGAGGACACTTAGCAAATAGTGTGAGGCCATCTACAGGAACTCCAGATGTCATAAAATATGCCTAATGAAATAATTTTTTTTTTTGAGAAAGCCAGATCTTTCCCTTGAGATATGTGAGAAGTTGGGGAGATGTTACAGTAGGAAAATAAGAACAAGAAAATAAAGTTTAAGCATTTCTTAGCCATCATAAATCTGAACCCACCTCTTTGTTCATAGAAACTATAAGAGGCAAGTGTGGATTCAGAGGACGTGGGAAGTGAGATGCTGTAGTCAGCACCTATTAGTGGTTGAACCTTTCCTAAATGGCATCATGTGATCTAATTCTAGGGACAGATGTCTTTCTGAAAATGCCCAGTATGCCTAGCAAGTGTTAGGACCCAAGTTCAAGCCCCAGAATTGAAGCAAAAAGCAGGACTTGGTGGTGTGCTTTTGTAATCTCAGCTCTGGACTAGGGATGCAAGTAGAACCCTGGGGCTCCCTGGCCAGACGGCCTAGCAAACTCTGGGTCTCAAAACATAAGGTAGATGGCTCCTTTGGACTTGTATGCACATATTCTCACACAAAAATCACGGGTATGGCTGTAGTGTGTAATATCTACAGGAGGGAGAGAGAATCAAAGGAATTTAAAAGCCCACTGTGGAAGTGGCCAGCTGGCTCCTGAGCCCTGTGTTCCTATGGTTTGCCTGCTGCAAGGCAAGACTTGCAAGCTTTGATTTCAGCTTGCTCGGGCCAGGTTATGCCAGCCATGTGACTTCTGCACCTTAGAGGAGACCCTTGCCAGTTCTCTGCTGTTGTTTTCTTGGTTCACAGAAAATCTGAAGGAATCAGGCCTGGAGGGCTACCCAGGAGCTACTGGCAACTTGCCTGGAATTCATCTTTATTCTTTCTGTATTCCTGCTTTTATTCATAGGGTGGCTGTGCTCAGTTGTGGACTTCTCTGTCTACCCTGAGCTCTGACACTTCTAATGTCCTTCCTGCTGTACCCTTCACCACAGTGTGGATCCGCCTTTGATGTAAAATACGCTTGACCTATTTACTTCCTTGTCAATGAGTAATGTAAGCCCTCGAAGGGCCGGGCTTTTATCTATCTGCCTTGTGCACTGCTATTTCCCTAAGTGCCAAGGACAAAGCCTGACACACAGTAGACACTCGATATCTATTTGATTACTGAATAAATGAACACCTTTCAGTTTGCAGCTGTCTATTAGCAAAACAGACTAATAAGAGCATTTGTATTTAGCATGGAGATGATTCAAGCTTCTATTCTCAGATTATACAAAGGACTTTCTGGCTATTTCTCTACCTTAATTTCATACTCAGCCCTTTCTTTTCCTTTTCCTTCCTTCCTTCCTTCCTTCCTTCCTTCCTTCCTTCCTTCCTTCCTTCCTTCCTTCCTTCCTTCCTTCCTTCTTTCCTCCCTCCCTCCCTCTCTTTCCTTCTTTCTTTCATTTCTTGACATGGTCTCATGTAGCCCAGGCTGGCTGTGAACTCTCTATGTCACTAAACTTGAACTTCTGATCCTTCCTCCAGCTCCCAGGTGCTGTGACTACACCCATGCACCACCATATCCAGTTTGTGCTGTGTTAGGGATCAAATCCAGGGTCTTGTGAAGGCTGGACAAGCACTCTACCGGGTGAACTATATCCCCGTGCCTCCCGTGTTAATAGTTGATACTTTATCATGGACTTCTCTCTGAGGACTCGGGAGGGGAGAGATTTATAAGCTGTATTGAGCAACGGCAGTGAGCAAATGTCACGGGAAGAGCAGCGCATTGCAGGTTGAAACTTAGCTTGGTGTTTTGACTGTGGAGAGAGTTGGCTATGAACAGCAAGGACCTGATTTAATTCACTTCAGCTTTGACTTTCACAGATTTTTGAAGGTTCCTGATGTGTTCTAATTCATAACTTTTGTTGATTATGGATTGACTTGCCTTGAGTCTCAGCCACATGTTCTTGGCTAAAGAGTTACAGAAAGCAATGAACATGGAAAGAAATAAGTAGTTAGGTAGGAAAGGCATGTGAAGCAGGATTCAACTGAAAGACTAAGGAGGCTGGGCGTGGAAGTTTCTAGAGTCTGCTGCACAAGAAGTGAGCATTGATCTCAGGCCAGGCCTTCTTTGGTGGGTATTAGCTGACATTTTATGAGGGAGGGCTACTGAGATAAAGAGACACAGTAGCTTCTTTTCACTTGAAGGAAGCTCACTGGCTAGCTGTGAGACAAGATTTCTCTCAAAGCTGAGCACCAAATGAGTGAGGAGGATGAGTTCGCTAGACCTGGAAGCATATCACGTCATGGAGACATCTCGTGTTGAATAAGCTTAGGAAATCTTCATTTTTCTGTGG
Source organism: Uromys caudimaculatus (assembly GCA_028551405.1). Taxonomy (NCBI): domain Eukaryota; kingdom Metazoa; phylum Chordata; class Mammalia; order Rodentia; family Muridae; genus Uromys; species Uromys caudimaculatus. The sequence goes on along the minus strand of CM052719.1, from coordinate 17,318,093 downwards.
CACCGAGAAGGGAACCGAATGCCTCAGGCAGGCCAGGCAAGCATTCTATCAACTGAACTGCATGCCCCATACCTGAAAATTGCTTTATTTCTGTCTTTTTAGAAACCATAGAATTTGTGTTGCAAACTTCAAAGAGGGAGGTAAGGAACAGTCTTTGCAATTTGGGTGAGTGTGGTGGCAGTAACATTGAGCAGAAATGTGACAATAGGGAATTCCCAGACAAGGGACTCACTTGGGCAGAAGCTGACACAGGGAAGCATGCCTGGCTTCAGGAGGGTTTAAAATGCCAGGGTGGGTTTAAATTAATAGGACAGTATGCATTCACTGCAAGCTTTCGGGGGGGGGGAGTTATAGAGCTTTATAATAGAACACTTCATTAATGAAAAATACATATGTGTAAATTAAAGGTAAAATCAGCAAAACAGACATCCATATGCTACAGTTGCTACAATTTGAATGTTGACTGTCTGTCAGTGGTCCCCTGGGAGGCACTCACTGATGAGTGGGGGAACTGTGGGAGGTGAATTCTAGTAGGAGGTCTTCAGGTCCCTGGGGACACATCGCTGAAAGAGATAACACCTATCACCTTTCTCTTTGACTTTTGGATTATGCAGTGAGCAGCTTTCTCTGCCACATGCTCCCCACTGCTACCATTTGACACCACCCGAAACAATGGACCCACCTCAGCATGGACTGGGGTGTTGCAAACCGTAAGCCCTTTCTCGTCGTAAGTTATACCATGTATTTTGTGATAGGACAGAAGGCTAGCACAGCCTTGGTTTGGAAGAACACAATGGAGATAAATTTAGGAGCTGATACAGATTTCTGATCATGGTATAAGAAGACTCGCACCAAGAGCAGCTCTTGTACCTTCTCTGCAGCCTATACCTAGACCTCTGAGTCTGCAGAATCACAGGGAAGCAGCTTGGAAAGGAACTGCTGGGCCTTGAGCCTGGACAACCTTGAGAGGGTAGAGTCGTTGTCAGATACCAGGAAGTTAAGACTGTTTGGGGGGAGGGCATGACGGCAATGGGGTGTGGAGATGGTGATTAATTTGGTTTAGTTTTCAAAAGAACTGAGATGCTTAGTCTTTAAGTGATGTTACAGCAAGGCCACGTGTGCACATGCGTTGCTCCTGAACCCCAAGGAGAAAGCACAGTTCAAAGCACTCAGGAATCCAACACCCAGGTCTATGGGGTTCACCCCAGATTTTAGGGAGATTCAGATTGGGGAAGTCTCCAGAAGAGAAACTGTTTAGTTTAAGCTACTTCACAGCATACAGTCATGCAGATCTAGGATTATGATGTAATCCCACTCCAAGATTCTGTGACTTAGAAACTTGCCTAATGACACAGGACAGATAAGCATTCGGTATGACAAAGATATCTTTGATGTCTGCACATAGTCTGTCACAGTTCAACTTCTTCCTCTGACTAACTAGGAAAGTGGAGCTCCCTGGGACATAGTACCCCCACAGAAAGGCTCACAGGATGTAAATAATTCCAACAGTTCTCAGACTCACAGCTCAGAATGGGTAGTCACCACAGAGCATGTGGGTTAGCTTTATGACACATGGATTAAAAAACTTTGGCAGCCTATTTGTATGACTAATAGAGCCACAGATGGCAGGGCATGGGAGAAAACCTAAAGTAAGGCCAAATTCCCAAATAATTTTTATGTGTAATTAAAGGCAGTAAAGTTTTAAATTGTTATTTATTATTAGATTATAGATGATACTCTGAATTTGAGGTCTAACTTCATAAGTAAAAAAATTATGCAATCTTTAAAAAGTGACCTTGCTTGTTTTAGCTTCAGTAGTGTAATATCCACAAATGAAAGATATATATATATATGTATGTATATATAGATATAGATATAAAATCTCAAGCTAATTATTATGCTTATCACCTTCAGTGATAAGTTCTTGTCCCTGCCAGAACACTTTCAAATAGGATACATTACTATCAGCCATTGTCACCATGCTGTGACACAGCTCCCCACACTTTGTCTTGTTTAACTGAAACTTTGTGCCTCTTAACCAACTTATTTCTTACCTCCTGCACCACCAGCTGGCAGAAACCACCACTCAAGAAATGACTCTGTATCTGGTCTCCTTTGTTTGATGGGAGTGCTTGGTCATCATGAGTAGAAATGTATGTCAAATGCCCTTATAAATTGTATAAATATGAAGAAAGTGCAGTGAGGGAGAGTGATCAGTGCTCTGGGAGTTAATGATGGCTGAGCACCTGTGTGTACAAGACCATGGTCCCATCCATCTATTCATCCAGCCATTACAGATGCCCATGGACTCCAGGACCCTAGTATTACATTTGCCCCATTTTACAGATGAGCAAATTAAAGCTAAGAGATTTAAAAGGAACTCTCTATAAAAGCATAAACAATGAACTCAAAGTACACAGGACTCACAAAGCCCTGCTGACTACATAGTGTCCTAAGTTGGTGGTGCCTTCATATGAACACTGAGATCTAGGACCTCTGCTTCCTAAATTTTATTTCTAGTATATGCAAGTATGAATTGAATACACGCACTGGTTTGCTCTAAGATAGCTTATAGGAGACTGATGTATATAATGTAGAAATTTAATTTATTAATTTATAATGTGAACTGTATCTGATAAGTAGATTGCTAACAGACCATGGAAGATCTATTATAAAAAAAATAAAAAAAGAGCCAAATTCTAATCCTTTTCTAGGTGAAGTCGATATCAGAGCACACTGATAATAACTGGAACAGGTAAAGCAATGCTGGTGTATAGGTTACTTTTCCTACCGTTATGACAAAATACTTGCCCATAGGCAGCTTAAGCAAGGAAGGGTTTATTTTGGTTACCAATTAAGACACAGTCTGTCATGGTGGGGAAGCAGTTGGTCAGGCTGAATTCAGGGGGGGTGGGGCTGATGTTCAGCTAGCTTTCTCCTTTTTGCTTAGTCTAGAATTCCAGTTCATGGAATGGTGTGATCCATGCTCAAGATGAGGCTTCTCTTCTCAGTTAAATTTTTCTAGAAATCCTCCTACAAAACACACTGAAGTATCTTTTGATGGTAACTACAAATCCCTGTCAAGTTGACTTGAGAGTAGACATTACAAACGCACTCCTTGTTGACTTGATAACCAAACACATCAGTTTAAACCGCACCATTCCACCCATGGCGTCTCAGTTCTCATGTGCCTCTCCTAATGCTCATTAGTCCCAAGATTCTTCAAATGTTCTTTCTTAGACTCAGACAATTTCTTTATGCTTCCAACATACAATGGCAAAAGCAAACATTCACAATCTAAAAGGGAAGAGTAGAACAAATACAGTAAGGAAAGATCAGACCAAAGCATGACTGAAACCCAGAATGGCAAACACTAGGTCCTGCAGCTCCATGTCTGGTATCTGGGGCTCATGCTGGAATAATCTGGATTCTAGTGACCTTGGACAGCTTTTCCTCCCCAGATGTGCCATGCAGCATCTCTCTTAGGCTTACTCTACAAAATACCTGCAGCTTTCCTCATTGGATAGCACCACACATGTGTACGGCTCTGAAGAGGGTTCTGGCCCTGTGCCAGGCACAGTTGAGGATGGTGAAGTCAAGCCCAGTCTCTGATTTTCAGCTAGTTGAGGATGCAAACAAGCAGGGAGGTACAGGACTCTGTGGTGGTGGCTGTCACAGACAAAATGGAGTGTCTGGGTGAACTTGGATGGTGCCATTTATTGGTGCCTTAGAACAGGGTCTGGAAGAATAAGATGCCAAGGTTTGTCTGGGAAGAGGTTAGAAGGAGATCCTGAGACTTAGGGAAGACAACCCTGGCAGTGTTATTTAGGTACATCAGAATTAGGGGAGACTTGGGATGTCCCTGTCTGAAGACTGACAGAAATGAAATGTGGATAGTAGTCTTCCATAACAGGACAAGTGTCCCCCACAGGCCTATGTGTTGAAGGGTTAGTGGCCAGGGTGGTGCTACTGAAGGACAATGGAATCTTCAAGAAGCAGAGCCTACCAGAAAGTCTTTACGTCATTGGGGACACACTCTTGAGGGGGACTGTATGCCCATCTTCATTTTCTTCTGCATCCTGCTTTGCTCCACCTTGTACTTCCACCAGGATGGGCTGCCTCACACAGGCACAAGGCAATGGAGCTTATCAATCATGGATAAGAAACTCCAAAAAACTCATAATATCTGAGCCAGCTAAAGCCTTTCCTTAAATATTTATTTTTATCATTTTTAATTTTGTATATGTGTGTATGTCTGTCTTTCTGTCTCTGTCGTGTGTGTGTGTGTGTGTGTGTGTGTGTGTGTGTGTGTGTGTGTGTGTGTGTGTGTGTGTGTGTGTGATGAGTGCAGTGCCTGTGGATGCCACAAGAGGGTGTCAAATCCTTTGGCATGGAAGTTTCAGGCAGTTGTGAGTGCTAGGACTCAAACTCTGGTCCTCTAGAAGAACAGACATGCTCTTAACTCCTGAGCCATCTCTCCAACCTCAAGCCTTTTCTCTTTAGAAGTTAAGTATCTCGGGTATTTTTTAGACTGATGGAAAGTGATTAGCACTCACACCAAGCATTTATGGATGCAGAGAAGAGGGATAGATAGGAAAGAAGCACACAAAGAATAAGGTCTTGTCCTTGCCTTCAAGGGGATCTGAGGAGGATGAAAGAAAAATGCAGGTCTGGGGGATAGGACGTTCATTGCTAATATTCTGCTGTTGTTGTTGTTGCTGTTGTTGCTGTTGCTGTTGTTGAATGTTACTTTAGGAGTTGGGTATCTGACATTGAGCCAGGGCTCATCTGCTAGCTGTTGATTATCCATATAAGTTCATATGCATGCACTCATCGCACTCACATAATGCAGAAATGGACCCGTGACCCATGAAGGTGAGTACACGGCATGCTCAGATCGCATGACTAAGAAGGTGAGGGCTGAGATGAAGAGGCCACCGGGTGATGGCTTCGCACATCTCAGGGTGGGCCCAGGAGAGGGGCCATCTGCAGTGTTCTTGGCTGCCTGCCCTTCATATCTCCTCTCTCCAGCCCCTCCCCTTCTTGTCTCAGTGGCCAGGGACTGAAAATCAGCCAGAGCAGCACTGGAGGAGCTCTGCCGACGAGATTAAAAGCAAATCAAAGAAGAAAAATTGTGGCTCAGTTTATGTCTTCCTAATTAAAACCCCGCCAGTCTCCCTTCTTTTTCTTTCCAGCTAATGTTACACTAACGAGCTGAGTTTAGTGGCATTTATGTAGATAAAAGTCCCAATGATTGATCTCAATGGCTTGTTAAAATTAGTTTCAGTCCACCATATTGATTTAATTCCATTGCTTGAAAGTGCTAATTAATAATGATAATAAAAGTGTCTTGGCCCATTATTATCAGTGGGCAGGCGGGGCTGCAGCGGATGGGTGGGTGGGGGAGACTCTCTAGATTTAGTGTCACTTATTCTGTCTCAGGGTGGCCTTTGAAGCTGGCGGAGGGGACAGGAGACTGGAGGTGGGTGTAGATTCCTTGTTCAGATGCAAGAGGTCCTGGTGGCTGTGTTTGGGGCTGTACCCTAAGTGACTATGGGCATGAATGCTAGTGGAGCCTCCTCCATTCCCTCTGGGGCTATAAAGGCGGGCTGGAATCTGAGTAGTTCTTTAAGGAGGTTGACTCTGTGAGGGAGGCAGGGTTGAGAGCACATTGTTGGGGTCATTAGTGAGTAGCAAAGACCAGACTGGAGTAGGAAAGCGAACCATACACTGGGCCATACAGACACCATTCTGCAGTGAAAGTCAAGATGGAGGGAGTCCTGACAAGAAGGACAATTGCTCGAGGGTCCAGTGGATGGGGAGGAGGCAGCACTGTAGAGAGCCAATGGGAGGAGCCCACCGAGTCAATGAGGGGGAAGAAGAGGCTTCTTCAATGTTACCCAATTTATTTAGCTTTAATGGTGTCTCCTCACCTGAGAGAAAGCCTTGTGTTCTTGGAGAGATTTCTGTCAGCCTCTCTGGGATATATACCACTGAGGGGAAGGAAGTTCCAGGAAGGAAACAGTGCCTAGAAGATGCCACTGTCCCGAGGTGGTGCCAAAGGCCCTGAAGAGGAAATGTCCACACAGGATGACTGGCAAGACTGGAAAGCAAGGATGGTGGCCAGCTCTTCTCAGTCCCAGACCTTTAGGAGTCTCCTACAGAAGGCTTGCTAAGAAGGCCAGTGTCTGTCTGCCTCCTCCTCACACCTACGCATGTACATACAAAACACAACACGTGTCATGTATTGCCCTAAGTTCAATCAGCTTCATATTGTTTGCATTTTTGGAGCAGCTGGAGACCTGTAATTCTTCCTCTTATGAACCTATTAGCCATCCATAGAGTACAGATTCTATTCTCAGACAGCCAGGAAAGCGTGGGAGAGGATGGTCCTGGAAGGGCTCAGGGGATGTGCTGGAGAATGTGGGACAAGAGACACACAGGTTAAAAACAGAGCCTCAGTCTGAAGAGCTCTCATGAGAGTCCTCACCAGAGGATGGCCAAGTGACCTTAGCCCTTGACTCCATAGGCTCTGACCAGCCAGGAGTCATTTTTGTGTAGCTATTTTCTATACTTATTCTGGGCTTGTCTGGCAGGCAGAATTCTGTAATATAGCTGCCAGCCTGGGAAAACTGAGGATCATAGTCTTAAATGAAGTATCCAAAAAAAGTCCATCTGATGTACACATTCCTGTAGGTGTCCTTTATTGAATGATATTATGAAATACCCTCCTTACTCCCTCAAAAAATATTAACTGCAAATTCACACTATATAGGGCAAGCTATATGTGATTCACTCTGCTGTTAACTCAAGCATAATTATATGCAATAATTATACTGTGAAGTTCTATATTAATTATAATCCATCCTCATTAAAGAATTAACTAAACCATGTGTAGCTGGTGAAGGGAATGAGATAAGATGATTTACTTTGTATTTTTTCTCCTGTTGGATTAGGTGTCTTTCCCTCCTCTGTTAGTTAGCTTTCCACAGGTATAACAAATGTCCTGGGTTAATCGGCTTTTAAAAAAGCCAAGGACTGGTGAGGCTCATTGTTCTGGTGGTTTGGCTACTGTGTTGCTTTGAGTCTGTTGAAGTAGCATATCACGGTGGGAGTAAATGGTAGAGGAAACTCCTCCCATGATGCATTGCTGTTAGGAAGCAAGGCGAGAAACAGAAAGTAGTTGGGGGCTCCATTGTCGCCTTCAAATACATTCTCCCCAGTGACTTGCCTTTTTACTAGGTCTTCCAGCATCTCACACTACCAGCTGGGTGCCCGACCTTCAATATGTGGCCCTCAGGGTTGGATGTCTATCCAAACCTCGGCTTGTGTTCGACTTGGTTTGGGGTTGAGCGTTTGTGTTCCTTGGAAGAGGAGCCTCATGACTGCCTTATTTAATTCTCCAAAGTTTACTTCATCTTTGCCGCTGCTGCTCTGTAGGAGGGGTGCTTGCTCCGGTTGGATGGGCCAAGTGTAAACTGCCAGCTTTCCTTAATATGGGCTTTCTGTTTGAACGTTCCTCTGCCCCCTCCCTGTCTGCTGCTCCTGGATTCATCGTTTTGCCCCACAGTGTGCGGGGTTGAAAGCATTCGAGCTCAATTCATTTGGGGGAAAGCAATTTCCAGATTGAGTCCAAGCTTAGAATAGATTGCCTATGGTAAAAAATATGGGGACCCATATGCTTCTTTGTAACAGTGTTAAGCATCCTCCTTGCTTCAAGCTCGGGAATATTACCGTTAACTATTTCGTGCACATTTCCATGGGGTAATAGCGTATTGAAGCTGGAACACGGATCCTGGTAGGGAGCGCGACAGTAACTCGTTCATTTCTCTGTTGCTAGATAACTATGCTTTTAGGGTCTAGAGGTCCCCGTGAAAGGTTGGAAAACACAACGCGCAACATTCTGTCACCTCCCCCCATCCCCCCCACGGCTTCCATTGCATATTGTCATTTCGCTCTGTGTTTTCTTTGTGAAGTTTTCCTCCTTCAATCTTCCTGGCAGATGTTGGCACTTGACTCTTTGTTGACTCTAGGACGGAGAATGGGCGAGAGGAACTAGAAGAACATGTCCAAGACAGACTGTATGCTGGAGCCATACAAGTTTTTCCTGTTGAGACTCCTGACACTGGGAGATGCAGGTTGCGCATGTCCCTTGTGACATAGCTTTGTGGCAGTTGGGTTATTAAAGGTTCTTGTGACTCCCACGTGTCATCTTGGAACAGGCTGTCAGGGATTATCTCGTCTGATGGTTAAAGTACACAGCAAGACATTCCATTGACGAGAGCTAGGCATGGGCGCCTGATAGCCTCCAGTCTGAGGTTAAGAATCTCTGACCAACAGCATATTAAGGGCACAGTGAGGACAATTATCTGGTGCTGGCAATGATCACACTCAGGGCCAGTTTGTGGGGTTGGGGAACCATAAGTTCTCAGTGGGGGTTAGGGGAAGGCTTGGAAGGGGCCACAGGAGGGATTGATTTCAAACTCACATCCACTGTGGTTCACTAATGTGGAAATTGTACTTGTTATTAGATCCAGTGGGGTACTTACTGGATGGAAAACTGGAGACTAAACACGAGGTCAGGAGTCTGGTAAATACCAACCGGAAGAAAGTATGTAAGTCCAGACAGCCAGTGCTCTGTAGCCAGAGCAGAGAGGATGGGGAGGAACCAGCCGCACAGCAAGGTCAACCTAAGTTGACCGCACAGAGTTACACATAGGTGGGCAAGGATAATTGGCAGTTGAATTCCATTGACCTCAGCAATGGGTGAAGCAGAAACCTTGAGGAAGCATACAAGCAGAGGAGAGACTTTAGCCTGGGAGCCCACGTGGCTTTGGTTATACACACACCTCTCTAATAATAATGTTCTTGGTAGTCTAATTATTCACCTGCACAGTCTATAAACACACACACACACACACACACACACACACACCCCTCACCAAACAACACGTCCTCCGAGCAACCTCAGAAACTTTTTCTTCATTGAGCTACACATATCCTCATTTCTGAACAATAGTATAGACTTCTCTGCTCCCAGTAACAATCAAACTAAGACAGACACTATTAAGTATATTCTTGGTGTATCCAGGATGAAGAATAGAAAAGCACGCCAAGCCTAAACTGGTTTTGGGTGCATGCACTATAAGGTAACGTGTGTCCTTTAAGTGAACTTTTGGGGGAAATCCCCTATATACCATCTTATATATTTATCCCTTATGGGAAGGGATATGAGCAGTAGGAGAAATTATTACATCTCCTAATCTATTAATCAAAAATAGAGAACCACCCAAGCTATGCCCCTCAGTAACCAGCCCCTTTCATTTAGACTTCATAAAAGAGACCCCGGCTTGTAGTCTGGTACCCTTGCTTGTTCTTGCTGGCATGACCCACTGTGGATCTTGAAAGCATATTTCTCTACAGACCTGTGCTGTCACTTTGCTAGGGATAGAGTTAGCTTCATTCTTTTGCAAGGTAGTGTGAGCCTTTGTTGTCAGTGCTTTGGATAAGAGGTCAAGAACCTGTAGAAATCTGGCTCAAACCCCAACCACTTGTAACATTAGTATTGGAGGGGTGTGGCCAATATTGTAACCCAGTTGGTTATATACCCAGGAAAGGCCTCCGTTATACTGGTTAGGTATAGTTAGGGGAAGAATCTAAACAAGGTTAAGAAGTTATGTAGGTAGGAAAGAAGAGAAATCCAGTGTCCAGCAACTGTGGCTGTGCCAATACTCAAGCAGTGGCATATTGTCCTTATTGTACATGGATCTTTCCAACCCCCCACTTCAATGACATTATATTGGTAGGTTGCTAGCTTGAACCTTCCCACAGCTGAGGGTATTCATAGCACAGCAAGTGACAAAGACTACGAACTATGGGCTTTCTCCTTGGACTTTCTGACTGTTAAACATTTTCTGGCCCTTCATATGTTTCTGGTAGTAATATGGAATGTTGGTTGTGCTTTATTCTGTGATCCTATCAGGGTCATGGGATAAACCTGAGCTCCCCAGGAGTCTGTGCTTCATGAGCTGGGGGAGGGAGATGCAGGAGGGAGAGAGGAGAGGGGCTGGCACCAGACCCAGTACTGCCCCAAAATGTCACTGGAGGTGTGCTAACGAAGGCCGCTGAAAGAAGCCATCAGCAGTCCTGCTTTTAGCCCTTTGGCCCCTTGCCTCACTCCGGTTGGACACTTGTCACAAGCTGTTGGACAGTGAAAGTGGATACCGACCTGTTGAAAAACAAATTGGCGTGGCATGTGATGAGCTTTAACTCGTCTGCCCTTCAGCCCAGTGAGTCTGCATCTGGGGCTGTTCTGAGCATTGAAACCTGAACACCTGCACTGCTCATCAACGTACAAGGCAGAAGTTCACCGAAGCTTTGTTTTTCTTTATTATCAAAAGGTTGAAGTTAACTGAACGCAAACAGAATGGCTAAGGAATCTGGGGTATATCTTCTTAGTGGTTTATTATGAAGCAATTTAAAGAATATGAAATAATTTTATGAAAAAGGTAGACATACTTTCAATAAGAATTTGAAATCACCGCCAGGCATGGTGACACATGGCTTTAATTCCAGCACTCTGGGGGTGGGGGTGAAGCAGAGGCAAGTGGATCTCTAGGAGTTAGAGGCCAACCTGACCTACATAGCAAATTCCAGGCTAGCCAAGACTACAAAATGAGACACTGACTCAAACACACACACACACACACACACACATGCACACGCACACGCACACACACGTGCACTCACCACATGAAGGGTCATGGACAGTGTTTTTCTAAGTATGTGTTTTTCCAGTGTTGTGTGATTTCTTGAAGAGCTTCCTATGCATTAGATGTATGTGCTACATGCATCCAGTGTCTATGGAAACCATAAGAGGTTGTCAGCTCCTGCAGAAATGGAGTTACGAGCAGTTGTGGGCTGCCGTGTGGGTACCTGGAATTGAACACTGATCAATTGCAAGAGCAGACGGTGCTGAGTCTTAATTACTGAGCCATCTCTTTAGCCCCCTTGTGCATTAATGCTCTATGGGACAGTTTTGGAAAATTGTAACACACTAAATGGTTGTTCGGTTAAAATGTCCATCAAAATACACAGAAAGGACTAAAAGGAAAAAGAATGAAAATTGCAAGCCTGTGCCATGGCTAGCAAGGATGGCAAAAGGTTTTTCTATTTTGTGTGTTTTCCAGAAAGTCTTCAATATTTGTATATTAGTTTATTAAATAATTTTACAAAGATCTCTGTATAAGCAAGTTTATAATGTGAGTTTCAGAGTGTGTTTGCTTTTCTTTTTGTGAACTGATGTTTACAATTAGCTTGCAAAAGCACTGGGTTTCATTATGACGTCTTTATACACCATTGTATCTTGATCTAGTCACCCTTCCCCGGTGTGCATGTTTTCTACACAGGAAGAAAGTGTCTGCACAATTGGAACATGGCATGCAAAGAGTATGGTCACTAAGAATTCTCATAGTATAATGAAAATTTCAGAGTATGGACATGAACTTGGGAAAAAAAACCCTAGCTTACCAGTTCCAAAAGGAAACAGAATGTTCTCTCTCGCTACAGATCTGAGCTTGTCATTTTTGTCTCTGTGTGCCTGAGTGTGGCTGTCAGTCATGAGATAAGGATCATGGGAGGGAAAGAGGTCCTAAGGAAGGCAAGGAAGTAACATGACCCATGTGGTGTAAAACTGCAAAGGAGAATACTGGGCGTGGACAGGCACCAGCGGTGGGGAAGGAAGGGACTGGGAAAGGGAGGAGAAGGAGGAGGAGGAGGAGGAGGAGGAGGAGGAGGAGGAGGAGGAGGAGGAGGAGGAGGAGCAATGGGAAACTATGAAAATGCCACAGCACAATTTATTACCCTATATGCCAATTTAAAACAAAAACGAGCAAGCCAGTAAGTGACTAGGTAATAGTTAAGGGTGTTCTAGGACCACATGTCTGAGTGCAGTAGCTTCAACACTCCTCCTGGCAGCTCCACAGCGAGGCACACGATTACTCTCTGTCTTAGAGCGAGCGAACAAGCCAGAGAGCTCAGGAGACCTGTCCTCTGTCTCCAGAGCTGGGGTGGAACTCTTGGCATTTGTCCAGTGCCGTCCGCTCTCAAATCCCCCCACTTACGGAGTCTTCCATGACAGAGGTCACCTTGGACAGAAAAGTATTCCTGCCCGTGAAAGCAACAGTTTGGGTTGGTAAGTCAGAGCCAAATAGTCCTTTCTTTCCTTTTGGCCATATTCTCCACCACGTGGAGAAGGTCAGGAATGGAAGAAGGCCAGAATCTCCACCCAAGGGTACAGGAGTTAGCCTGGTTTCTCTAGCTCTTTCTATACTCTGGCAAGACCTTTTATAGACTCCTTCCAATATATCTTATTTTTAATTCCTCTTTATTCTTCTCTCATTTATGTGCTTCCCTTCAAAGGGGATTTAGATATGTTTTTATAAAGTTTTGTATTATGTTTATCTGTGTGTGTGTGTCCTTTATTTGTGTGAGTCTGTCCTTTCATCTGTCCATCTGTCTGTGTGTGTGAGTGAGTCTGTCCATCCGCCCATCTCTCTCTCTCTCTCTCTCTCTCTCTGTCTCTGTCTCTGTCTCTCTGTCTCTCTGTCTCTCTGTCTCTCTCTCTCTCTCTCTCTCTCTCTCTCTCTCTCTCTCTCTCTCTCTCTCTGTGTGTGTGTGCATAGGCCAGAAGACAATTATCAGGAGTAGGTTCTCTCCATCTACCTTTTGTCCTGCGAATTGAACCTAGGTCATCAGGTTGAGCAGCAAATGCCTTTAACCTACTGAGCCCCAAAAGAAGTTTTACAAGGTTGATGGTAGGGTATGTTTGAAAATATTTTTGGATGAGGTTCTATTCTAGGTGGGCTGCATCCCCACTGACAATGTGACCTGTATTAGTTACTTTTCTTGTCTGGATGACAAAAATGCCCATGAGAAGAACTTAAGGAGAGAGAGAGAGAGAAAGAGAGAGAGAGAGAGAGAGAGAGAGAGAGAGAGAGAGAGAGAGAGAGAGAGTTTATTTTGGCTCTCTTGGAGGGTTAAATCCATGGCACTTGTCCCTGTGTACATGAACATCATGACATCAGAAGCAATTGTCAAAGAGTGTTTACTTTTGGGCTCAGAGGAGATAAAGAGCAAGCGTACAGGAAGAAGCCAGGAAGTAAAGCCCTCCAGTCATCTACTTCCCCCAACTCTGCTCCCACCTTTCACTATGGCCCAATAATGCCATCACATTGTGAACTCATCAGGTATTAATTTGTTGATTTGGTCAGAGTCCTTATGATCCCATTGTCACTGAAAACACCCAGGGGTGTGCTTTACTGATCTCTTAGGCAATTATTAATCCAATGGAGTTGACAATTAAAATTGAGCTTCACACCAACCAAGCTTAGAAACTGGTTTTCTACAGCTGAGATGCCCAGAGGCAGAGGGATAGGCTGAAAGTGTACTCAGGGTCACTTCCTCACTTTGCCTCCTAGGGTGTTTGAGATATCACGTGTCAAAAGCACGTGTGGCCAAGGCAAGTTGCTATCTAAAAGGAAGCTACTACCGAGGTGTGAGAGACAGGCAGATAAGCTCAAACAACCCAGAGAAGAAAACTGTTTTTTTTAAATTAACATTACAAGTCCATGATGCTGCAGCGACAGATCTGGATTTGGCACGTTCTTGCTACATTTAAGTGAGCACTGTGCGGGGTCTTCATTCTTCAGGGAACTTGGAGAAGAGCAGCTGGGTCTGGATCTGAATGAAGGATGCCTCTCACTGGCTTGAAGTTGCTGGTTAGGTCTTCTCAGTTCTCATTGCTCCTTCCTCCCTGGCCTCTAGCTCTTGGATTCTGAATTTGTAGGAATGTACTTAGCCCTGCAGGTCATGTGTCTGTCCACATTATGGATTGCTGCCATGTGGCTGCAGGGCTCACCAGTGTCTGACTTGTATGTCATGGTATTGGGCACTTGCTGGATCCATGTTGTTTAACTCAGTTTCTCCTTCAGTCTTACATGCATGGTACCCACATCATACTGCACAGGGCAGAGTATTGGGCGGTTTCTACCGATCCACTTCCAGGGTGTGATGCTCCCGGTGTGAGCGAGCCTTTTCCCACTGGAGCATAGGGGCTCACTCCCTTTTAATGTTGTTGGGTTTTTTTTTTTTTTTTTTTGACTCTTTTTTTCTTTTTCTTTTTTAGATTTATTTATTGTATATGAGTACAGGGTCGCTGTTTGAGACATATCAGAAGAGAGTATCAGATCCCATTACAGATGATTGTGAGGCACCATGTGGTTGCTGGGAATTGAACTCAGGACCTCTGGAAGAACAGTCAGTGCTCTTAACCGCTGAGCCATTTCTCCAGCCCCTTTTAACATTTTATTTCTACCTGTGTTAGTTAGTGGGCCACAGCTGAAACTTTCTTTCCTCCTTTCTACTAGGCTGAAAAACTTATATTAACTACACTACTGGGCTTCACTGGGTTATTTTGGATCAAGGACATAATCCCTAAATGGATCTTGACGTTAATCTAAAAACTTAGTTCCTGTGCATAGGGTCATTGATGAGTTTGGCTTTCAAAGGATGTTTTCCCCTGAAGCCAGAACCTCTCTGAATGACAGAGTATCCAGCGCAGTAGCTTGATCGTTGGGAATAATGGAGCCAATGTTGTTGCAGAAGCTCCAGACATACGCTTTAGTCTTATGGTCCAGTGGGCTTGCCGTCAGTAGTTCCACTCTGCACTTTCCCCTTCCCCCAAGGAGGAAGGAGAGGACTCCCAGAAAGGCCTCTCACCCAGATGGACAGCTCCAGCATGCAAGGACACTTGTGGCCTTGTCACGAATTACCTGGTGCTGCTTACTATTGTCACCATCATTGTGTGTGTGTGTGTGTGTGTGTGTGTGTGTGTGTGTGTGCCTCCTTAAATGCACATGAATGTGGAGGACAGAGGAAAACCTTGGGTGATGTCCCTTGGGAACCTTCCTATTTTATGGGGGTTCTAGAGATTGGGCTCCGGTCCTCTTGATTGTAAGCACTTTACTCACTGAGCCATCTCCCCAGCTCTGCCATCATAACGTTTAAAACAGCGTTGCTGAGGAAAAGATCTGAAGACCAGTGGTTTTTCTTGACCACTGAAAAAAATGCACAGTTTAAATATTTCTGAACCTCAGTGTCCTTCATTTGTCCAACCATATGATCTATGTAACAATGTATCCTGTACAATCCTGGGAGGGCTGTGGACAAGGCAAAGTACTAATAGTAGCACCAGCTGACAGAAGCCTATAGCTTCAGGTATGAGTCTGTGTTAGACGAGTCATAACTCTGACAAGACCTGAGTCACTGTAGGGGTCTAGTGACAATTTCTACCAATAATAATAATAATAATAATAATAATAATAATAATAGAGTTAGTAGCTCTTCTGTCTTCTGTTCTCTCTCCTTTTCCAAGCTGCATGGAATCTTTTAGGTGTTTTGTTTGTTTGTTTGTTTTCTTTCCCTAGTGCCATCCAGGTCTCCTAACTTGGTGCTGCCATGCTTTCCTGGTTTCCATAGCCCTGGGGCTCTTTTTAGTGTAAGACTCCCTCAGTTTGCCAACAGACCGGCCAGCTGAAATTGCCACCTTTTAAGACTCCCCCCCCCCACCACCACCATTTCAACATCATCTCCTGCAGTCTTATCATCTGGTCGAGCCCTCGGGATGCTCTGTGTTCTGGTTCCAGATGATCTTTCTAGCCAAACCCTGACTGGTCCTGAGCTTGCCACAGTTCCCAGCCACCCTGGACTGGCTCTGTATGGTCTTCCTTCCAGGCCCTGTCTGCCAACCCACCGGCTTCTCTGCATCCTTCAGGCTCCTACTTCAAAGGCTCTCTTTCTTACAGGATGCTTCCTGAGCACCTTTAAAAAGACTTTCCCCACTCACTGAAGCACTGATCCTCCTTTGCCATCCTAAGTGCTGCAATTTACTGTCGGGATTCGTCTCCTCCTTCCCTCAACTAGATAGTAAATTCTGTGACATCGGAGGTCATTTTGTTGGCAGTACCCAGGCCAGCATAGATTTCCAATAACTTTTTGATGGATGAAGGAAGGGTATTCCTACTTTCCTTCTCAATACAAGAAGGAGGAGGAGGAGGTGGAAGAAGTGGGAGGAGGAGGAGGAAGAGGAGGAGGAAGGGGAAGAAGAGGGAGGAGGAGGGGGAGGAGGGAGAGGAGAAGAAGGAAAAGAAGAAGAGGAAGAGGAAGAAGGAGAAGGAGAAGGAGAAGGAGAAGGAGAAGGAGAAGGAGAAGGAGAAGAAGAAGAAGAAGAAGAAGAAGAAGAAGAAGAAGAAGAAGAAGAAGAAGAAGAAGAAGAAGAAGAAGAAGAAGAAGAAGAAAGCAAAGTGGGAGAAAAAAGGGACCAAAGTCTACAATGGTGAGAGAAAACCAGCCTTGGCCACAGTCCTTAGTAAAAGAAAAAATTTACTGAAGCAATCTCTCTCTCTCTCTCTCTCTCTCTCTCTCTCTCTTCTCTCTCCCTCTACCCCTCCCCTCCCTCCTTTGTGTGTGTGTGTGTGTTTGTTTGTGTATGTGTGCGCGCACTCGCCCACGCATGCTGGGGATCGAACTCAAAGTCTTATGTACATAAGACAATTGCCTTAGCACTGTCCCTTTAATGGAAACTGAAATAAAACCTGGACTTTGGTGTCCAATCTAAGATTTTTCTGGGGCTCTGGTTAAATAATTCAGATCTATGACCCCCAGATAGTTGGGGGAGATAACCAATAGCAGGACGGCTGGGTCACGCTGCTGCAGAGAAGTCGCGTGGTATTCATTATGATTAGGAACGATAATAACAGTGATGACATAATAATAGCCATTACAGTGATGGTGCTAAGAATGACGACAAAGGCTGAGGAGTCATCTGCTCAGCCTGACTCCTGAGCAGCAAACTCTCACTCTTCCTTTCTGCTGGAGCAAGCCCCATGGCTGACTATATGGCACATGGTCCCAGGTCCCTCAAGCCATAGGGTCTGCAAGGGACCAGTCAGAGACCAATCGGGAAGCTGGCAGACAGACTTTAGACTAACCCAGGGGCGGGGAAGTCATTTCCAGTCCCTTTGGTCTTGACTGAAAACAAAGAGAGGGGCCCTGCGTTCTCCTATAAACGGTAATGATAACACAATTATCATGCAAAACAAAAATTAAGTTTAATGGTGCAAAGCCAGTGTGTGCTGGGGAGGTAATTCATATTAATTATGTTTGGATTAAAAGCTTATTTCTTTTGTTAGCATCTGCAAGTAGAAACTTAGCTGTTAAAAAAAATTCACATATAATTAGGGCCTCTTACGGAGGAGCAGTGTCGAACTTAATGGGGCATCTCTGCTCTCTTCAAGCTTCTGGAGAATGGTAATAGTTCACATTTTATGAAACACAGAAGAAATAAATTACAGGTTTAATGATAAGAACTACTTGGGCTCATAATGAAATCTGATTGGCCAGTTAATCCACTGAGACCCTCAGATGTGAACCATCCAAAAGGGGTAAAAATGATGAAAAATGAAATTAAATGGAAAACCCTCGCTGGCAGCCTCTTCCGTGAAGGCTGGGGAAGTGGAGCAGGGAGAAGCCCTGGGGGCTGAGGAGGAAAAAGCATCTCCCCAGGTTTGGGAAGAGCGGGGGAGGGGGGTGGAGATAGGAGGGTGGGGAGTACGGGGTGGGAGTGGGGGAGTAATTCCCTCCCCTCCCCAGGTTTCCTGTTGTAAAGAAGCCAGGGAGAGCTGCCCAAAGGGAGGCTGGGAAGGGAGCCTGAGAGGAGAGAAAGAAGGAGGAAGGGAAGGATATCTCCAGGTGAGGAAACCCCCAGGACTCCTGCAGAGGCTAGCAGCACCAGCAGCCAGAAAGACAAAGGCAGAGTGAGGAGGCTCAGCGGGGCTGAGGCTGGACTGAACGGATTCCTACAACACAAGGAACAAGGAAATACTCTGTCAGGGAGAAAGGCCTCTTATGGTTCTAAGTGCATAGGTAGATGAGGGTGTGGCCTCTTTGAGGACTCAGCAGTGTGTGTGTGTGTGTGTGTGTGTGTGTGTGTGTGTGTGTGTGTGTGTGTGTGTGTGTGTGTCCTTTTTATTCTCCACAGGGCCCTGGAAGGAGGCTAGCCTCCACCAGATACTGCTGCAGCAGGCTTTCCATTTCTCAGAGGCACAACAGAGAGAATCAGGTCTCCACTTCTGCCCCAAGGTTAATTTGCTTGATAATCTGAGGATAGGTCTCTTCTCGAGAAGTCTGTTGTCTCATCTGCACACTGAGGTTGCTGTAAATCATAAATAAGCATGACGTATAAGAATTGCAGATACACAGTGCTTCAGAAACTGGTAACTCTATCACTGATGCTATAAACATGTGGGAAGCTTGCTCTCCTGTGTCTTAGCCCATACACAGAGCCAAAGGGGAAATCTGAGAAATAGCTTTGTGAAACTTAGGTGTGTGTGTGTGTGTGTGTGTGTGTGTGTGTAGCAGAGGAGGGTGAGCATCACAAGTCTGAGGTCATCCTGACACTGAGTCAAAACCACAAACAAACCACACACATTCAAATGCTTCCTGACCCTCCGCGACCACGCTCGCTCCAGCCACCGGCATACTCTTCCCCACCCCATTCATTCAGGACGTTCACGAAAGACTCTTTTGACACAAGTGATGAACCATGTAGAAAGCAGGGTGGATGGGCTTTCTGCACTCTTGGAGCTCACTTGGTTGTTTATCACTAAGCATATGGCTGATGCTTACTGGGGTGGTCTACCTTGGACCTGGAAATAGTATGGTGGCACTCACTCATGGGCTGCTTCCTACCTGTGAATAAGGACAAGATGGTACATAGTATCAATATAAAAATGTGCATGCTTGGAAGATGTGGCTTGACATGAAATCCTGGCTGGCAGGTGGGATGTGTAATAGAAATGCTGAGGGATATGGAAGGCTACTCAGAGACCATATTAATAGATACAACATTG
This sequence comes from Uromys caudimaculatus, assembly GCA_028551405.1. Lineage (NCBI taxonomy): Eukaryota > Metazoa > Chordata > Mammalia > Rodentia > Muridae > Uromys > Uromys caudimaculatus. The sequence goes on along the minus strand of CM052719.1, from coordinate 17,299,125 downwards.
GTAGGCTCAGAATGCGGCTGTCACATTCTGATAGAGCCCTGGGCGTCAGAATCCTTAACAGTTGTGAAGACCCCATGAGCTTCTGGGAAATTCTCACACTCTGTGTTCCAGGTCATCTTGGGCAGCTCTGGGTCTCCTTGGAGCAAGACCTTTCGTTTCTCATGGGTGGGTAGCCTTGGCTATCTCTTCTGAATGGAGGAGTTTAAACTTCAGGATTTTGCATGTTTCTCCATCACAGCACAAACTGGGGAAGCAGATGCAGCCCTCGAAGTGCCCAGGGCAGGCTCTGTCACATGTGGCTTCTCCATAAGTGATAACTGTCCCTTCTCTCTAGGGAACTCTCTATAGGCTCAGCTAGAAATGCCAGGAGCTCCCAGCATGTGAGTGCCTGATGTGTGGAGGCATGAACTGATGACTTTATGTGGTCTATTGTCTTCCTCACCGATACCTTTTTAGCAGGTGTTGCTTTCCCTCTTGGCTGAAGAGGAAAAGAATGGCAGTCATCTTTTTGATTGGGCAGTGGGAGGTGTCTGCTCCCTGTTTGGAATTCTCCCAGGGATTAGAACCAGTTTCCCATGGTTTTCCTTATAGGTAAACTTACCAACTGCCACATGTTTATCTACCTCTTATGCATTTCTTCTCCAGGATACCTTTCTTGCTTGTTAAACTCAGCCACAGTGTGCACGTGTGCGTGCGTGCGTGTGTGCATCTGTGTGTGTCTGTGTGTGTGTGTGTCTCTGTGTGACAGTGCTTGCAGCTCGGGGCTTCTGCACTTGAGGATTCCTTGTCTACCCTAATAATCTCACTACAACAATCTCATGTGGCTTCTGCTATCAATAAAGGAATACTCAGCCCTCTCCCCAGCCACTCCAGGTCTCTGAGCTCTGCTTTTCCACAGCATCGCTGGTATCTGAGAGTCTCTTGTTTGTTTAAACATCTAAATTCAAAAACATAAAGACTCTGCCTCCTTCTGTGCCTTTTTCCTCTTCCTTCCTTCCTTCCTTCCTTCCTTCCTTCCTTCCTTCCTTCCGTCTTTCCTTCCTTCCTTCTGTCTTTTCTTCCTTCCTTCCTTCTTCCCTCCCTCCCTCCCTCCCTCTCTCCCTCCCTCCCTCCCTCTCTTTCTCTCTCTTTCTTTCTTTCTTTCTTTCTTTCTTTCTTTCTTTCTTTCTTCTTTTTATGAGACAGGGCTTTGTTATATAGTCCAGGGCAAGCTCAAAGGACGATGTCTTCTCATTTGCCTTCTCAAGAAACCCAGAGTTTCTTTGCTGACTGGATACATGTATGAAAGAAAAACTAACTGACCGAGAGATTCCCACTTTCATTTATTCCTCCCTGGTGCTCGTATTGAATTTGGTTCTCCTCTTACAGCCGGAAGCCCTCTACACACATGGGGATGCTCCACGCTCATGCTTGTGTGGAAGAAAGTAACATGTGGACCAATAGCGTGAGTTGCTGCTCTGCCCTTCCTGCTGGCAGGCTGCATGGCAGGTGCCTGTGTGAGTCCCTGGCGGCATGAAGAAGCAATTATCTACTTGCCTGTGGCACTGGAGTGCTATTTAGTTATGGTTCTGGTACAGGGAGGCCTCGGTTAGTTTCTAAAAGCTGCACTTACTGAGACGGGAGAAGGAGGCTTCTAATGGCAGAGCTAGAAGGCTGGCATACCAAAGTCACCTTCTCTCTCTCTCTCTCTCTCTCTCTCTCTCTCTCTCTCTCTCTTCACCCTCTTTCTCTCCCTCCTTCCCTCCCTCCCTTCTTCTTTTCTTTCTTTCCTTCCTTTTCTCTTAGAGGTTAATTACCTTATTATTTAATTAAATGCTGAAGTCTACACCTACCTAGTTAATACATGCTTTGCATTTTTGTTCTGTCCCAGGCAGCCCAGGTGGGGATAGCAACCAGAGTCAAGTTGTCTCCTGGTAAACTGCTCCCCTATGTCCTGAGGAGAGCCCGAGACAAAGAGAAGACCTTTCATGAAGTGACCTTTACTTCTAGGTCTCCCTCTTGGACAAACTTGTTTCTGATAGGACATTGAGAATTACAGGAGGCTGGATTTGAACCCTGGCTCTGGTTTCTTCTAGTCACATGACCCTGGGAAATTCACTTGAGCAGTTGGTGCTAAGTTCTTTATGTGAAAAATAGCCTGAGAACAGACCACACCTCGAAAGTGCTTACAGTAGCGGTGGGCATGTGGTAAGCGGCATTGTAAGCAGCTTGTTAAATAAGCAAAAGGGATTGCTGATAGATTCCTCACATGGGTTGTACACGTCATGGAAGGGACACAACATTCTCCCCACACCATGCCTTTCTGCCATTTCCTGTGACACTGAGGACTTTACCTCTTTCCTGTTGCCTCTCACTTCCTTTTCCGTTCTCCCTCTTCCTGTGGCTTCTCCTCCCCTCACCTTTCCTCATCTCTTTTAAACTTTCCTTTTGTCAGATGAAATTGTTGATAAGACGTGAACAGTATTTGCCTTGAACACCGGATTTTCGTGAGTCTCTGACTCGGCTCTCATAAGAAAGGTGTAGAATGAACACAGAGTTTCGTGAGTCTCTAACTGACTCAGCTCTCATAATAAAGGTGTAGAATGAATACTGTTTTTCCCAGTTCATGGACTTGAAAATATCAGCTTTCCAGGACACAGCCTCCCGTTCCTATGGTTGTCATGCCGGGCATCGGGTCCCCTGGTGTCACTGCCTTGTCTTATAAGGACAAAACTTTGGCTTAATATGTACTCATGAGTCAATTTAACCTCATTTACATTTTTAAAAGCTCAGTCTCTCTGTATAGCCACATTCTGGGGAGTTGGAGTTAAGTTCTCTGCCCGCGGCTCCTGCGGGTACGGCGACTTAGCCCGCGGCTCCTGGGTACGGCGACTTAGCCCGTATGACTTGTCTGATTTGGTTATCACACAGCCTCTTTCTCCTAAAGAAATTCATCAGTAGAATTATTTTTTAAGTGAAAGGAACTAAAATGGTTTCTGTTCAGAACGTTGAGACTTCCTTGACCAATTTTGAAGTAACTGAAATTTTCCTGGGCGGGCTACAAGAGCCTGGCTGAGGAACACTGGTTTCCGAGAAGGAGGTATATGCAGCACCGCTCCTAGGGGAACCAGTAGTGCAGTTGTTGAGAGCTTCCTATTTGCCCCAGCTAAATATATCACCCAAGAGAATAACAAACACCCTAGTCTTGCTAAGATCTAGGGTCACACATGTCTTAAACAATAACGTTGGGATATGAACTTGGATGCTGTCTGATTCCTAAGGCCAGACGTCACCTATACATCAGGCTATATACAGTGTGGCCAGCATACACTGGGTCTGCTTGCTAACAGGCAATTCCTATCTGTGACTCTCTACTGGATTGTCTACTGTCATGAGTACAGACCGAGGCTGCCTTTTTTGAGGTGTCATTCATGACTTGGGGAGTGAGGCAACATTCGACCCTGCTCTCTAGCGCCAGAGATGAGTCTTAGCTTAGACAAGGCCAATGAAAATACCATATCTCCATGACTACAGTGATTGTTTTGGATAGGAGTTCAGGCTTGCAGTGTGAGCTGGACCAACCTAGTCACTTTAAAGACTTTTAAAACTGAAAGTGTGAACTAGAAAGAAAATTATTTTCTTCTAGGGGGGAGGGTGTGCGTAGGCAGGCCAGCAGAACTCTTGGATGTGGATCCTGGGCTCCTGAAGGCCATGTACAACCTGTGAAACAGGACAGCACCAACACATGCAGAAGCAGGAGATGCAGAAAAAAAACCCTGAAGGCATGATAGTCTGGCCATTGCCAAGGTCAAGTTCTATTTTTCCTAGATGGTATAAATGGTTTCCTTTGCTTCTGTTGGCTTAGGGAAGGAGGGTGTAGAACTCGTTACTGACAGGCTGACCTCTGAACAGATCCATGCGAGTGAAAGGCAGCTGAATATGGTGTTAAAAATGTGGACTGTGTAATCAGGTGGTCAGGTGTGAGTTTACCTTGGCTGGCTTAGCAACTGAATACTTTTAGAAGAGATAATATCTCAACTATTTAGTGTATTCATTTGTGAATTGAAGATAAGAACACTATATGTTCTGCCTACCACCTGGAACTCTTCTGAGAATAAATTAAGGTGAAGCACATGAAAGAATTGTAGAATTTTAGGCATGACGCTAAGTAAATACAGACCCTGCCCTGAGACAGCAAGTCTAGTAACACAGGAGAAACTTCACCCATAAAAGATGAACGCTGAATGAAAAAAAGTCCCAAACATCTGAAAAAAGTCATAAAAATAAGCAATGATAAGCAAGCCAGTTCATACAAAGAAGGAAACACAATAATGAACCACTAGCCCAGGCCTTTGAAACAAAAACAGGGTATCTCATACCCTGAGAAAATTAAAGAGGACATTATACTCATGAAGTAGGAACAGGAAGTGATCAAACAAGAACACATGATTTAACTAAAAGGCTGGGAAGTAAACGGGAGAACTGCTGAGGGCTGAGTGGGGCAGCAAGAATTTTTCACAGGTGTAAGCCATGTGAGGCCGGTGACAGGGAAAGAAGCCGAGGTCTTTGGCCACACCCAACTCATTAACAAGGGAGAAAGGTATTAACCAAACACCACTCCAGCAGACTTAATGCTGAGTGTGCTATGACAAGGGCCTGTGATGAGTGGGCGTGGCCTTTACCTGATTCAGGACCTCATGTTTAGTTCTCCTCAGGGGAAATGTCAGCTCAGCTGAGAGAAGGAGGATAGAGAGGTGGGGTGAGACTTCCAGCAAGGCCATTTTAGGGAGCGGGAGGTGGAGCTGCAACTTTATAGAAGTTGCCATTGGGAAGAGTAGTGGAAAAACCAACCATGCCAAGGAGTAGTTTACATTTGGATTTTATATAACCTCAAATTTAGAAGTTAAAACAAGACAAAACAAATCTCTTCTTGTGAAAGAACTTACTATTTCTCTAATTACCCAAGATTTAGAATTATTATTTTGTTATCATCATCATCATCACAATGGAGGCTTCGGGCTCGGGATGGAGGCTTATTACCACAATCAGCATTTTGCTGAACCAAGGAGGAAATGAAACCACCATTAGGAATTAAACCCCAGTAAAGCTGAGAAACTGAGCAAGCAGAGCTGGCAGAGAGGAACCAAGCCTGGGTTAGCCACATGGAGTCACGCACACACAGGCGTTCAGCAAAGCTGGGCTGGTAGTGAAAGAGGACACAACAAGCTGAAAGAGAAGTGGGTACAACACGAGAAACAGGGATGGAGGGAGGCAGGGAGAGAGAGAACACACTTCCTCTTGCCTATCCCAACAGTTCCCTATTCTAGTTCCTGTGAGCACTGATTGAGGGGGCTGGTCAGCTCTTTGGGTTTCCAGAAACTTCCGATTAAGGCTCAGCTTGTATCATTACAGCTAACCACTCTATAACCAGCCACCTGAGAAAAGAAAGGAAACCCAATAGCGCAAAGACTTCATTCTTAATTAAAGAAGACGCTCCTGTCATTGAACTAGGGAAGCAAGGGGTAGAACACTTTTCTGAAAGGTGCCTGACATTGTGGCCTGAGGGTCGAGACAGGAGGAGGAGGAAGCTTTGCCTAGACTGAAATCACGCCCTGTGCTGGCTCTGAGTTATCACCACATCCCCAGAGAAGAGCTGACCTCTGACAGAACCTTTGCTGTCCAGTATATACCAATATAAGTGGAACTCTGAGTCCTGGGACTTTCTAGTTCTTACAAGCAAATAAGAATCTAGTCTTTATCAATACTCTCTTGATATTTTCTTCTAGATAAAGTATTGATATAGATAGGCATGTCCTTAGAAGATTATTGCCCCTAGATATATAACAACATATCATGGGAACGTAATTGAAAAAGATAGGAGAACTCTTAGATTCAAAAGCTGCATTAGTATTACTATTAGTGTCTAACAGGCGCTGAGAGGTCCTTTAGTAAATGAGCTGAATGTTGTTGATCATAGCATCTTCTAAATCCTTTGCACTATGAGCCTCTCTTTCAGAAGTACCCACACTGAAATCCTGCTGCATACAGGGATATGGAAAGTGAAGTTTAGGGAACTCTGTTGCTACTCTACATATGCATAAGCTGGGTGTGGCGTGGTGAGGTCACATGGTCGCAGGAAGCAATGGGGTCTGGAGAGAAGGGACTACTGCTCTCAGATGCCAGAGAAGAGGTCTCTGCCTGCCACATGGGGGCCATCTGAGGAAGCAGCGGGGTTTAGTTAGATGGTAGGAGACAGGGAAACCCAGAGTCTTTCAGGGTTCTTTGGGGAAGGCATCTATTTCCTTTCTTCTTCATCTGGATTTGTCTGTTACTCCATGAAAATGTAATAGGAGCCAACTGTCAGAGAGACCGGGGAAGTGTAAGTAGTGACTTGCAGCCCCATTGTGACAGAAAGAAGTTGTGGGCCCACACTGTGGTGATGTGGAGAATGGCCCCCATTGGCTCATAGATTTGAATGCTTAGTCACCTGGGGTCAGCACTATTTGACAGGATTAGGAGGTGTGACCTTGTTGGAGAAAGTATGTCACTGGAGTGGGTTTTGAGGTTTTAGAAACCCAGGCCAAGCCCAGAGTAGGGCTCTCTGCTGCTGTCCTGCGTCCCACTATGACATCAAAGCTCAGCTTTTGTTTGGGGCAGCTTCATAGGCAACTATGTGACTGATATTCTTATAAGGCTCAGTGGACCTGCCAATCACTGTAAGACCTGTACTTTCCCTAAATTAATTAGTGCTTTGACTAATCACTCTGATTATTTAAGATCAAAATGCCCTCAAGAAAAACACATATAAATAAGTTTTTTTGAATTATTCAAGTAGAAGAAATATGCATATGATACAGAAGTTACTAGAAATAAGATTTATTTTAGGGGTGGGGATTAAAACCCACAGAAGCACATTGGAGAACCATCTAAATGTTTAATAATAGGTAATGTGCTATGATAATTTTAACAGACAATTCAGACTATTATGCAGTTATTACAAATAATAAATGCTGGCACCAGGCAGCAAAACCAATTTCTCTTGAGCAGTATGTACGAACACCTGGTAAGTGCCAGGCACCATAACCAACAATACAGATGAACCGAGGATGAAGGATCTTATGTCTATAATCCCCTGGAGGAGACAGCCTTATAAACATGAGAAAGAGTTTACAAATTATATATGAAATTAGAACAGCAAATTTTTATGTATACAAATTTTTCTATAATGAACATGTGTTATAGTGTAATAAAAGTAGTAAATTCTTGTAATACAGTTTTTACAACTATGCAAAATATATATAGCTATTGGAAGAGAACATGGTGAAAATAGTCGTATTAGGGAAATCCTACTGTTATAGCTCATTTTATGTCAACTTGGTCAGGCCATGGTACCTAGCAATTTGGTTAAACACTAAACTAGGTGTTGCTGCACCGGTATTTTGTAGATTGGTTATCACCTATAATCATTTGACCTCATGTGAAAACTGTACTCAGTAACGTGACTGGACCACAGAGCAAACAGTGAGGGTTCCTAGAGAATAAGAAATTCTGCCTTAAGACAGAGGCAGCACTTTCTACCCGAGTCCCCAGCCTGCTGCCTGCCTTAGTGGTTCTGTTTCTCTGCAAACCTCTGACTGATACTTCAAGTTCTACAGTCTGGATCTGAAATGTCCCTGGAAGGCCCATGTAGTTAAAACTTGATTCCTAGACTCGGGGGAGATGGAACCTGTTATCACTGGGGCCTTGTGGGAAGAAATAGATGCCTGGGAGAACGTTCCTGCAATTTGGGGATCCTGGGATATTTCTCTCTGTCTCTCTCCCTTCCTGATGAGCAGGGTCATTTCTTCTGCCAAGCATTCCCCATCGTGTTGTACTGTGTCACTATAGGCCCAGAGGCAACAGGGCCCAGCAACCACCAATTGAAACCACTAGAAACATAAGTGACAATAAACCTTTTCCTTTATTAAATTGACCATTTTAGGTGTTTTGTCACTATGCTGGCTAGTGCTATGTCAACTTGACACAAGCTAGAGTCATCTGGAAAGGGGGAGTCTCATTTGAGAATATGCCTGAACCTTATTAGCCAATTGGGTCAATCTATTTTCTTGATTGATGATCAGTGTCCATAGGTCCATCTCACTGTGGGTGGTGCCACCTCTGAGCTGGTGGTCCTGGGTGCTGCGCAAGCCATGAAAAGAAAACCAATAATCTGTGTTCCTCCACAGCCTTTGCTTCAGTTCCTGCTTCCAGATACCTACCTTGAGTTTCTGTCCCTATCTGACTTCCTTGGGTGATAGAATAAGCTATAAGATGAAATACACCTTTCCTACCCGAGCTGCTTTTGGTCATGTTGTTTTACCTCAGCAATAGGAACCCTAGGACTGTCTTAATGACCATGTTCTGAGGAGAGTTTGAAGGCTTTGTGTCCTAATCATTGGGCCTAATCATTGAGAGGTGAGGAAGTGATGAAGGCTCTGATTTATAGAGGGGATAGATTACAGATAAATGTATAACTTGATAGTCTTATTGGGAAATTACAGAAAAGTTCAGAGGCATGGTTCATTTGGAGGAGGTGGGTCATGTCTTGGGATCTGTATATATTCATTTCTTTCTCTGATCTGCTCTTTGCTTCCTGTCATGAGATAAGCTCCTCCTGTCCTCTCTGTCACCATGCCCTTGCCTCACTCAGATCAGGTCCAAAACAATGGGGTAGCCATGGACTGCAAGTGTGTGTCAAATACTCTTCCCTCTTTGAATGGCTCACGTTTGTCCCAGAGATGAGAGGTGACCAACACAAGCGACTTACATACCACCATCCTTATCTCTTTTAGACAGTCTTTAACTTAATGTTGGGATAATCACATAAAATTCCCTTTTAGTCTCTTCTAGGAAGCTCCTGTGATGAGGTTTCTCTGAGCATCTTATCTTAGCCTCCCACACCTTCTCCCTACCATGATCCTGAGTTGTATAAAGGTTGTTCCTAAAGGTAGAAACTTACGACAGGAAACAGAGTGCATTAGCTGGTGTGTTGTCTTTTTGCCTTCAAACCTGGATTAGAGCAACTCCTGAGGCTGTTCTCAGTCTCAAGGTCTACAGATTCCTAGAATCCTTCACCCTTTGTTTGATCCCAAAGAGCTGTGCTCCTACCAAGAGACTGCACAAGAATCCTGTGGACCTGGGTAGCATGTTCCTTTGCCTTTAAGTCCTTCCTCTACCCCTAAAGGGGATTTGTGACTCAAGCCTCACTGCCCAGGTCAAAGGCTATATTTCTTGATAGTAGTACTTCAAGTGAGTGTGTTGGTTTAAGCGACACAATGTCACTTTCCAGCTGTATGACTACATCCTGACTCAGTGTTCTCAGATGTACAATGAGGGGAACTAGTCAACTGGACTTTCAGGATTGTTACAAGGATGTCCTGACTAAAACATAAAGTTTCTAGTACACAGTAGACAATCCTACAGAAGGCAGGCACTATTAACAGTCTTTGGAAAAGTTGTCTGACCTATGTCAGCCATCTTGAGACTCGTGTCTAGCAGGACATCCCAGGTCTAACTCAGGAGGCAGAAACGATGCTGGGAAAGGACACCAAGCTCTCAGAAGGAACAGATTTTTGTGCTCACTTAATAATGCCACTTCATTAGAAAGAAGAACATATTAATCAACTCTACAAATAAGTAGAGGTAATTTACCACCACGCAGAAAATGCGGATTTGTAGCTAGCTAAGAACTTTTCCCAGAAGAAATGCAGGCAGTAAATGGTGCCTTTCTTCTGCCTCTCTCAGCTCAACACTTCATTTATAAGGTGGCTTGGTGGGCCAACACTTATTTTCCCAGCACTTCCTTCCAGGCCCAAGGACTCACCTCAAGTCAGCTTCCCTATACCTTATGTGGATTATCCCTCTGATGAAGCATCTGCCAAGAAAGTTTTAAGTTCCAAGTGTTCTAGCACCCCCCCTCTTCTCCTCCTCCCAGCCCTCACCCAGCTGATGTGTGCTTAGGAAATGCAAACTAATTTTAAAATTCGCTGGAGCAAAACATGATTAGAATGGTTAAGTCTGCTGCCAAAAATAAAATCAGCTAATGCATTCCATATATTTAGATTTCTGAAATTAAGTTGAAATCTTGCTTAGTTCATCCAAAGTTTGGGTTGATACATATCACCCCAGATCGCTGCTAAGGGACCCTACTTTTTTTTTCTGGCAGTCATAAATTTGATCATCTTGTAAATGGAGCCACAGTTCTCATGTCCCAGGGCAGAGTTTTTGCTCTGTCATTCTGCTGAATATGTGGTCACACACCCTTTTCACTTCAGAGAAGAAAACTCCATAGCCGCTGAGGAGAAACAAGAGGCAGAGGACACTTCTGGCTCTATCTAAACTACAGCTTTTCTGTGTTTTTTATCATTCTGCCCAGTTTCACTAGGGGTAGAAATCCATCTGAAGAATGCAACCCCCTCCTCGGGTATTAGTACTGACAATGATACCAGTAGGGTATCATGAGCAGGGGAGAAAAGGTTAGTATTACAACACAACACACATTACAGAAAACAATTGTTAAATGTTGTTTTATGGATTATTTAGGAGAATCCCAAGGGAAAGATCATTAACAAAGGCTGGAGCAGTTTCCATGAGGTACCCAAGACAGGCAGGGTTAGTCCTGGGAAAGGGAGAGAGAACATTTTGGGTGAAGGGATATTGAGCATATAGACCCATCCAAGGCACGGTTGTATGATGCAAAAGAAATTAGCTTGGGTGGAAGAGAAGAATCGTGCTAAGGACTTGTAGGAAACAGAGGTGCTCGAAGACTGAGCTACAAGAGACAGAAAATAATTGAGGTTTATTGAAGAACCAAATGTGTGGCTGGAGCAGTAGCTGAGTGTTAAGAGTGACCATTGCTCTTGCAGAGGATCTGCAGTTGGTTCCTGGTACCCACACGGGATGGCTCACACTCACCTGTACCTCTAGAGCTGGTTGATTGGATGACCTCTTCTGGCTTCCACGGGCATCCACATTCATGTGCTCCTACCCCACATAGGCACATAATTTAAAAAAATCATAAGAAACAAAACAAGGAAGGGTGGTTTATTTGAAAGACCCAGGTGTATCATGGGACTCAAGAACAGGAGCGTATGGAAGATTGCGTCAGGGCCCAGGAAGTCCTTAGTACATCTTTTGTCTTCACACTTTCACATCTGCCTCTGCCTCTGCCATGGCATCTCCATTTTGTGTTCTTACAGCGTGCTGTAGCCGCCTCATGTCTTGAATTCTCTCATTCTCTTTCCTGCCCATTAATTGCTTATCTCCCTCCATGTCATATTAGTAGAAAAAGAACCCGATAGGCACATGTCCGGTTCAATCAGTTATCAGCTGAGGCTACACAGTGCAGCATGGACCACAAACATAGGTGCCATGCTCTTCTTGACTGAAAGGGTAGATGGCGCCCTAGAGGGGTGAGCTGGGAAGAGGTGGGTGAGTAGGTAAGAACATGTAGGACAGGGCTGCTCTTTGGTTCTTCCAGTACTGGATGAAGCTATTTCAATTGTCTGGAATGTGGTTACCTCATTTGCAGCAAATTCTGAACAATGTAGGTTTTTCCATCAGACAGATTGGTTTGCGGTCAAAGGTTATTGACTTTGGGGCAGACATACCAGGAACTCATTCAACTTTGAATATTTTCCCATCACATCTCTAGTCATGCTCATAGTATCTGCAATACTTCTGGTGACTAAAGCACCTTCCTGTTGTAGGGATTTCTCCTTAGGTTGACTCCCTATCTGGTACCCTGAGTGCCAGGAGGCCCTGGGAAAGTGAGATGAGCTCTGTAGCAGGCTGATAGGTATCCATTGTCTAGAGCAGGAGAGATTTCAATCTTTTGCGTGCATGGTGTCTGTCAAGTATAGATATTAATGAAAGCTTTTTGAGCAGAATAAATAAAGTCAGTTTACAGATGTAAGCAATTCACAGCCAAGGAGCAGCTCAAAGAGACTTTAGCTTTATTATAAATAAGAGAAATAATCATAACAATATGTTTCTCCTTGCTCAAACATTCCTATGACGCTGTTTCTTCTCTTCCTGCCAGCGGCGTCTCCAGGGATTTGATGACCTCACCTCTTGTTTCGTTTCGTGGTGTACCGGGAACAATGGCTTGCAACCTTATTTATGTTCCCTGTTTACAGACAGGCTTGGGTCAGTCAACCCAGATGTCGCTGATCTTTGGTAAAGACAGGAAGGTGACTCCAGTCACCGAGAAAACCCTCATTTCTTCCACAGTGGTATGGTAAGAGCAGAGGGGATCTGGCTGCCTTCTACCTGCTAGCCCCAGGCTCTGCCCACTAGGCAGGGCTGCAGGCTAATGGCAGTCTAGAAGGTGGCCCACCCCTGCGAACTCTCTTGACTTCAACGAGGAGAAGGCAACAAATGAGACGAAATGAAAAATATAATGATGCGTGTTATATTAATCACCTCCCTTTTTCTGACACAATAAATCTTCTCTTTAAACTCGTGGTAGCGACTGCAACATCTTCCTCTCTCCTCGAAACAGCACAGATTAAGATGAAGTGATGGTGCTGTGTCAAAAGAGAGCTTTACCGCCACACTTGGGATACAAAGGGAGAGGTTAATTTATCATCGCTGGGGAGAGCTGACAGGAGAGAGATATACAACCAAAAGGGGATTTAGCACAGGGCCAAGAAACTTCACACTATTTTTACCATCTGTCACATGCTCTAATAAAGCAGGGCAAAATATGAAGAAAGGAAAAATGAACTATCAAACACTGATGTAATGCAGCCCATAAATCTAATTTAATTACTTTGCATGGAGACAGGTCCTCGAGTCTGTGTGAATATACTGGATTTTCTTGGCAACTTAACAACTAAGTGTTTTAATAACATCACACTATAATTTATTCTGCTTGAAACACAAAACCCCTTTTGTGAGAGTTTCATTTTTGAGAACTGTTAATTTTTTTCGGCTAATGTCAAAACTGGCATAAATTCACATGTGAGCTTGAAGCCTGCCTGACTGTGAAAAAGACTTAGGTTACCGAATGCCTTTTTATTGTTCGCCACTTCCCCGCCTCTGCATGCATTAGAAATAATTGGGCTTTGTTGATGACTTAGGTGAGGAGAGTTGTCTTGCAATTAGATTTTAATATAATGACAAAGGGTGTGTGAGAAGGCATCTTTGTAAAATAAAAAGAGCTAAGAAGACCCAGTGAGGAGAGGCCCTGTTCGCCAGTGGAAAAGCAAAAATAATCAGTGCATAATGCTCTTGGAAGCAAGCTGTCCCCAGAACCATGAGAATCCCACACAGGAGAATGTAAGATCTCAGGGCCGACCAAGACACTAGGGATGCAGGTCTGCCCTAGAGGGAGCCAGTGGGAGCAGAAAATAAATAAAAAATAAAATTAATATTCATCGTGTGTCTTCCCGAATTTGGATGCAGTTACAGAAATTATTGTTAATAATGAAAGCCATATATCAAAGGCTATAAAACTCATCTGTGCTAGGACACTATTTTTTTTTTTTAGGCTCTGTTCTGAACCATTAAAGATGACATATTGCATTTGTGTGCCTCTGTGTATAATAAGATACATTTAGGTCTGATTCTAACCTAAACTGGCAATTTTGGTATTGAACTTGAGTCCTTAAATGGGGACTGTGACATTCCAGTCCAGAGGAGGTCAGCAGAACCCATCCATTCTCCCATGACCTCACTCAAACAGGGCAGGATGGATGGGTAATTAATTTGTTAGATCATCAGTAATTCATGTTGGAAAAATACAACACGAAGGCTCTTGACAAATTCAATTGAAATACAGTGGGGGAAAAGAATACCCCCATCCTCAGTAAAACCTTACACCTTAAACATAGAGCAAGTCAGACTGTGCAGTTCATTTATTTATTTATTCCTTCAGGATACTTACTTTATAGAAAGCCCTGAAGGGTACATACTGGGAGCACACGCAGCCTGGTAACAGATACAGGGATTTGGACACTCCCAGAGCTCAGAGGAATGGGGCTGGAGGTTTTCGGTCATGATACCCGATCTGGATAAAACAAGTACCTGAATTAGAAGAGTCTAAGACCCATAAGGAAATTGACCACAATGTCCATATTGTTGACTCTTTGCTGACCACCGCCAGTGATGCGGTGTACGCTGAAAGTCCCAAGCTGTTCAAAGACCTAGAAGCCTGGAAGCTGAGAGGTTACAGGGAATTTTTTTTTAAGAGAAGTAGTTTCAAATAAATTTCTCCTGGTGCTTGTTTCTGAAAGTTCATACTCCCCAGATCAGACCTGGAAAATACTCAATTCCTGTGGTTTCTCGTTCTGTTGAATTTGTGTGGGAGAAAAATGCACAGCCTTGGACTCTGAATGAAGCCCAGTGTGGAAGCGGTTTTCAGTAGTGCTGTTTCAAAAGCTCTCATTGGTGTTTTTAAAGACTTCCCACAGATTCTGTTACTGACCCGCAGCTTGGAATAGTGAACATTAAAAATTCAAAAAAAAAAAAAAAAAAAAAAAAAGGAGGGGAAAAAATCCAAGCTGCCAGTATTTACTTATGAAACGACTTGGTGAGAGCCCAGCAACCTGACTGCCTGGAAATTAGTGCACAAATTGAAAGTTTGAAAGCTTTCTTTTCTGGCATTTTGATTTCCTCATCTGAAAAATGGGGATATTAATACCTACCTCCTGGAGTTGTTGTGAAGATTAAGTGCCACTACGTAGGTAGAGCACGGAGCACAGGAAAGTGATGGCTGCAATTATTATTTTATTATAATTATTTAGATTTCACACCCCTCCTCTTTCTCTGTCTTTCTAACGTCCCCATTTCCCTCAATGCCTCTTCCCCACTCCTTCCCTCCCCCACCCCTCCCCTTTTCCCTCACTCCTCTCCCCCTCTCCTCCCCTTCCTCCTCCCCTCCTCCCCCACTCCTCCCCATCTCCCTTGCCCCACTCCTCCCCTTTCCTCTTATGCACCCCCACTACATTCCCCGTCCTCATCGCTCCCCCACCAAGCTGATTTCCTCAGATGCCCGTGAATCTGCTTCATTCCGCCCTCCCCTCTCCTCACTCCTCCCCACGTCCCCCTTATTCTTCTCTCCTCCCTTTCCAAGTTTCTCGTCCCTCTATGTGCACGAATCCTCTTCTCTCAGCCTCCCTCTTCTGGCCCAGAAGCAGACTGCAACCAAGCGGCTTTAAAAACAAGAAAACAAAACAAAACAAAACAAAAAGAGCCATCTTCAAAATAGGAAATACAAACAAAACCAAAACAACCAATGCCATAGGATGACTTAGGTTATTGCTCAGACGTGGACCCTCCTTGGGAAGCATTTAGCAGAAATAAAAGGAGTGCCACACTACTCTGGGTGGGAAAGCGAACGAACACGAAGGAGTTTGTATTCCCCAAAGTCGAGGACTAGTTTTTACAATCAAAGAGCACAAGGAGTAGGAAGCTTACCAGGAATGAAAAAGCCAGTGAAATTGATGGTATTGTCTCCTCTAATCCATAACTATTAGCCCAGGTGCCATACGAGGTGAACTTTGACCTCTCATAGGAAACACTTCCCCTGCCACTTCACACCTTTGTTTTAGCTTACTGGCAAGGATGGCATCATTTACATGAGCAGATGATGAAGGCACTCTAGACCTAAGCTGCAAGTGTCCCAGCACCTTGTGACATGGGCAGAAAGAAGACAGAAGAGATACAAAAAGCCAGCACACCACCTCTGGAAGGTGTGGGGTTTCCAGGAAACACCTTCAAATGTGCATTGGCCCCAGACCCCCCCACCCCCCGCAGTGATGTTCGGCCATACTGAGTCCTCTTGCTTCACCTCAGCATTCTTCTCATTTGCTTACTAATGTGTCACTACTGAGGAACATGTGTCTTGGGCCACCATTGATAATTCTTGCTACTTCATTGAATCCTCATAGAAAACATTTAGAGTAGGTTACACCTCGCATACATTTCACCAATGAAGGAACTGCAGCATAGAATGGCAGGTGACTGCCTAAGCCTACCTAACTGACAAGTAGCCAGCCTCTTTTATCTGCCCCAGTGACTATAATCATGACCACCATCTGAGGACAGGCAATATCTACTAAGCAGGGCCTGCCATTATAGTGTATCATGTCACGCCAGTATTGATACGTTAAGATGACTCTAAGAGACAGGTATTGCTTTCATTTTAAACAGAAGCTCAGAGAGATACCTAAGCAGACAGTAGCTGTTGGATATCATGTAAAATTAGATGGGCCTGGCCTCCAATCATGTCCCTTCGCTTCTGTGAAATCTCCAAAACAGAGAGAGTCACAGTAGAAGCTGGCCACTCATTTTACTTGACAGCTTCTGCCCTTGATTGTTGGGGACCTCTCTCTACTCCCTGTATAGAATGAAGGGCTTATTTCTACTGCTACAGTGGTGGAGTCTGAACATAGTGATGGCTTTACCACCCAATTAGCCATGGAGCCAAACCTCTACTACCTCATCACGGTGGGTGTGAGTGACTGATAAACACAGGGATATCTCATTTTAGTAAAACCCCAAAGCCAAAGCAGCCTGGAATTAGAGAAGACCTTGGGAAGGTGTATTCATGGGTTTACACTGAATGTCTGTCTGTCTGTCTTTCTGTCTGTGTGTATGTCTGTCTGTCTCTGTCTTACTCTCTCTCTCTCTCTCTCTCTCTCTCTCTCTCTCTCTCTCTCTCTGTGTGTGTGTGTGTGTGTGTGTGTGTGTGTGTGTGTGTGTGTGTATCCATCTCTAAGACAAGACTTCGCTATTGTATCCTGAGTTGGCTTTGAACTAAGTATCTTCCTACATCAGACTCCTGAGTGCTAGGATTGCAGGTATGTGTAACCATGCCCAGCTCTGGGCAACTGTTCTAGTGTCTTCAGAATCAAGGCCAGCAAACGTTTCCTGTAAATAGTCAAAAATGCAAGTGGAAACAAATTGTCCAATCTAGGTCAAAGCAGATTGCATGTCCAAGTCAAGAGTGAGTTGATAGGATCCACTCAAAGCTGGGAGCCATCTGCCCAGCTATGAGGCAAAAACCACAGACAGGAGAAGGTGGCTTGTAGCACAGCTCTGAACTACCCACCACTGCCTGATAGTTAGCCAGCAGACCAGAAGGGAAGGAATTGGCTCAGGTCAGACTTGTTCTGCAAGGGAAGTTGGGCTGCAGAGGCAGGCAAAGTGTGCACTCTACCCTTCCCATCCCAGAGTCCTCTGTCCTTCCATGTTTGCTTCCAGCTTGGTCAGACAGTGTCTACAGAAATGCTTCCTGTGCTCAAAGGAGCACAGATTGTTTTAATGTGGCTGGAAACTTCCAACGTTGAAAACACAGGGAAGACAGCAGTTAACTCTGCAGGAAGCACAGCCCGGCTTCCCAGTGATGTCAGAATGTTTGTGTCTTTGTGTTTCTGTTTGGGCACAGGGAACACGTGAGGATGGGTGGGCGGCTGAGTGGGAGTGTGGAGGTCTGTGTTTGTGTGCATGTACGCTGTGTTCATGTTTTTGCCAATATGCCTGTCTCAGTCATGCTCAAAAATCTGTCTTTGTAGGCTGGGAGCAGAAAGAGGTTTTCAAAATTAGACAATATTATCACCAAATAGTTTTTGTTTTTTTAAAAAATGAATTAAAAGGATCAGACCTATTCCAAATGCTCTTAGTCAGGGGTGTGTGTGTTTGTGTGTGTGTGTGTGTGTGTGTGTGTGGTGTGTGTCTCAAGTGCGTGTATGTGCACATGTGCGTGCGCACACATGTATGCATGCATGCATGCGTCTGTGTCCTGGGCTGTATTTGGAGATAGAGTATAAATAGATTGATGTCTTTCACCTCAGTTTCTCTGGTTCTATTTCTGCTGCAACTAAAATGATTTTGGTAAGTTATCTTAGAACTTACACAGATGTAGAAAAACTGCTTGTCTTAATTAGTTACACATTACTTCTAATAATAGACTTTATCTATCTATCCATCTGTCTATCATTTTTAGGCCATTTGAGGATCCACTTTTCCACAGGTAGGAGTGGAGAGTACAGGTTGGCCAATGCTGTTATAGTCTTTCTGACACAGTCTCTGGGTTTAAATCCTGCTGCAATGCACATAGTTGGGTAGATTGGTTCTTGGTGAGTAACCCCATCCCTCGTGCCAACCCTTAAAAATACCACACCTCAGACATGTATTCGTAAAGGAGATGGTAGATTAGGTTACTGGGGAAGGCAAGGCACAAATGTACCTTTGCCAGAAGATTAACGGATAGCTGCAGCGAGTTGCTGATGAAGGAATTTTGTGTAAGAGCAGGCCCTCCATGCTGGGGCTCATCTGTCTCTGCTGTCACTCTCCCCATGACTGCCTGTGCAGTCTGGGCTCCCCATATCTGCCTCCCTCCCTCCCTTCCCTTTCTGCAGGAATCCCACCTCATTGAGCCCCAGAGGCAGAACTTTCCAGTGGAAGGGAGACAGGAGAAAGGCTGTTCAGGTGAGCTGTTTTCTGTCTCTGTCCTGTGTCCTGGCATGACCTTTTAAAGTCACTGCCACAGTCTTCAGAGATTCAGAGCTGTATCATGGCAGGCCTAGCAAAAGTGAGTGGTGCCTGTTTGCCAACCACTCGGTCATGACCAGCACTTTGATCAAAATCTCTGCCTAGAAATCTCATGTTCCCATGTGGTGGGGAGCAGAGGGGCATCGCACACACACATACATGCACACACATGTGTACACACACACGTACACACATAGACACACATGTACACACATACACATGTATACACACATACACACACATATACACACACGTACACACAGAGACACACATGTACACATATACACATGTATACACACACATACACACACACACACACCATTTCTTGTACTTAAAAGCAACAACTACCAACCTCTCCAAACCATTTTAAGATGATGGGAACTCCCCTTTTATACCACATTGTATCTAACTTTAAATACAGGCACTTTCTGACTTACGTTGGTCCCTATGTCCATTGAAATATCAGATATCAAAATTAGGTTGAAAACTCCTAAGTTGCAGACCATTCCATGAGTGGCCCTGCAGTACTGTATCGAGTATAGATTATTTTCCCTATGATGACAGGGCTGCCTGGAGCCACACTAGATGTACCCACCCGGCATGGATCTCACTGAACATTGTAGCTTGGGAAAAGACCCGAATTCAAAATCTAGAATACAGCTTCTACTTAATGTTATCGCTTTCGCACCAGTTAAAAGCCAAAGAATCCTAAGTGGAACCATCACCAGGAGACCCAGTATGCTAGGATGATGAACAATGTCTGATGACCTTAACTTATAGCACAGTAGGGACTTGCTTTGCCTTATCTATA
>CM052719.1:17214798-17277298 GCA_028551405.1 Uromys caudimaculatus | reverse complement strand
TAGCTTGACCAAATAACCCTTCATGTCAGTCTAAATTCAGCTCCACCCCAAAACAATGAGCATCACCAAGCATAGGTTAGACAGTACTATCTGGGACACTGAGGAAGGAGCAAAATGCAGTACTTTATCCATACGATTCAGCAGCTTACAGGCCAGCAGCTATATAGACAAGACACTAACTGTGGCTAGTGTTTTATGGGACTACT
Source organism: Uromys caudimaculatus (assembly GCA_028551405.1). NCBI lineage: Eukaryota > Metazoa > Chordata > Mammalia > Rodentia > Muridae > Uromys > Uromys caudimaculatus. The sequence goes on along the minus strand of CM052719.1, from coordinate 17,277,092 downwards.
CACTGCTGTGGCCCTGAGGGAATGGTAGGCGAGTGAGGAGACAAAGTTGGCTCAGTCACCTGACAACAAATGAGTTCTCAGTGTCTCAATGTCCCTTAAGGAGCATGGATTTATTTATTCTGTAGGTGAAGGGCATTATGGGGTTTGGTTTTGGTTTTGTTTTGTTGCATGAGCCTAGATCTGTTCCAGGTCATGTTGGAGGCTGAAGAACAAACTAGAAACCAGACTCAGCTTGAAGACCAGCCTAGGCAGGTGGGAAGGTCATGGGTCTGATCAGACACATGGTCCGGAGGACCAACGGGGTGGAGCCTTCCCGAGTAGCATTGCATTTCGCTTGGAACAGCTTTGCCAGCCTTCTCCTGAGCTCAGAGGTAGGGCATCAGGGATCCTGGAGGGCATGAGCTAAGGAGGGACAACTGAAGGTCAGAGGACTTTCCTCTGTGTGGAGCATCCTCAGCCACACCCATGAGATGCAAACATGCAGACCAAGGGGGAAGTGGTCTCTGCTCTCATGTTTAGGAAATAATGCAGAACAAGACTCACTTTCAGTCACAAGTTTGTGGAATGGGGTTCAATTCACCAAAGCCAGTTCGTGAGTAAGAGTTCTAGGAAACCTGTAGCCACAGCACAGGCAGGGTGGTAGTTCATGGGAAAGTGACTCTTCACTCAGTCAGCAGTTCCTTGGGACCATCAATCCTTCCTTGCTTTCCCACCAAAAGTCAGCACCTCAAGCTACAGGAGAGAGAAGCCTGTTTGTTGGGGTCTTCTTTGGTCATTATCTGGCACATGCTGCTTGCTGTAATTTTCACTTTGATGACACGGATTCCAGGGCTCAGAGATGGGAGACAGAAGAAGCCTAAGTTCACATAGCTGGCGAATGGTGGTGCTGCGTTTAGAGAGCAGGTCTGCAAATGCCGAGTCCATTCTGTCGCTTGAGCCCTTTAAACTCCCTTTATTTTGTAAGATGGCACTGAACAGATTTCTGGGTCAATCCCAGTCTTACACTCAGGTAGAACACGTGTGTGTCCTCAGGTTCTGATGTGGCCTTGCCCAGTTCCAAGCCTCTTCTCAGGTCCCCAGCACAGCAAGGTAGGCCTGTCTGAAGCAGAGATTAGAAACAGGTGCCCCATGAGTGTCCCGATGTTTGTGTTCCGAACACTTAATGCCGACGCATCAAAAAGGTTCCATGACCCCAGAGTCAGGATATTTAGAACTAGATTCCCTCTTACTCCTTTCTTTCTTGGCTAGAAGGGAATGGAAAGCAGAAGGAGCTTTTGGCCACCACGGCTGATTATTTTTGGGTTTCCAGTGGCTTAACTGTTTTCTAGGAAGAGCCCCGGTGCAGAATGCAGAGTAACAGCACATTGGTCTGTGAGGTGAGCAGGAGCCCAGAAAAACAGAGCAGGCTCCTCCCTCCCCGCCATCACTCTGGCAGGTGAGCAGAGACTCCCAAGCCTGCCCTTGCCAGCCGTGGAGGTTCTGCAGCCTGAGCACCTGGCTTGCCTGGGACCTGCTGATTTAGAACAGAGGATTTTATGGTCGGAAAATGGCTTTCAAATTTGTTTGGAATTACCCAGAGCACGTTTTTAAACACCCAAATTGCCATCTTCATTTTTGTGTTGTTTGCATTTGCACAGTTCTACTGTCTTTCCTGGTGCACCTCAGGCTTTGGACTCCTTTCCACTGGAAAGGCCCATGTGGCAGCATTTCAACGGCAAACACCAAGAAGCTCAGGGGCACACTGAGAGGCAGAATGGCCCCATGTTCTCTGCTATGTTGCAGTGTGGACTAAGTTCAAGAGAGTTCCTCCGAAGTCTTGTGTTTGCCTAGAAGCTCAGAATATAACCTTATTTGGAAGCAAAGTCTTTGGATATAATTAGGGATGAGGTCATCGTGGTTATGGTGGCCCTAAGTCTAATTCCTAAGAAGAGGCTAAATACACAGAAGAGATGGCCATGTGGAGGTGGGGACAGCAGGGAGCTGATGAAGCTTCGAGTCAAGGAACCTTAGAATATCTGGTGATAGCAAGAGAGGGCTTCCCAGGAGTCTCCCGATCGAGCAAGTGTACTGCCATCATTTGAGCCCATAGCTTCTAAACCTGGAAGGAAACACCTTTCTTCTGATGTTGTAAGCCACCAACTGAGGTGATGTGCTGTGAGGATACTAGGAAAGAAACACGCCCTCTTGGATCATTTAGGACTCTGCTAACCTATTCTCATGGTCTGGAACATGCTTTAAAAGAGACATACTTCTTACTTCTGAGACAGCATTAAAGAATGACCCAGTACCTGCTGGTGGCGCATCTCTTTCAGCATTCTGCTGTTCCATTTATTTATAGGTTCATGTCCTTCAGTGAACCTGTGAGATTCAACTTCCCAGAGAAGAACCAAGCAGAACTGTGTCGTTTCTATTAAGTTGGCACGTAATAGGTGCCAAGTCTTTCATGAACTCTTAGTCATCTGTTCTTTACATAAACTGTTACATATCTTAGGTGTCTGACCCATACTTTAGGCTGCATATTTGCAACAAGAGGAGACTTAGTGCATTTAAAAGAAAAAAATTCTAGCTCTTTCTCTTGTCTGTCTTAACACTTCTGCAAGTTCTACATGAACACTCTGGGACCCTCCGAAAGAGAGGAAACCCCAACTCCTTTTGCATCCAGCATCTCAGCAGCTCTTACCACCCCTCCTTTAATTGTGGGAGCCCTCGCCCCTGTGGGCTGTCAGGGGGTTCTGTACATTTTATACCTGACAGGACCTCTCCCAGAAACCCCGGAGGGAGACACCGTTAAAATGTTTTATGTTGGGGAATAGCTAGGTTTCTGTGCAATAAAAACCAAAGCCATTGAACAAGCAAGCTCCTGGGTAATTACTAGGACGGAGGAGATAGCTTCCATATGCCGGTGGGTGCTGGGGCCCAGTCAGCATCTGTTCCCTTTGTTCTGTCAGAGAGCAGAGCCAGGAGGAGGGCTGACCTCTCGATAAACCCTGAACCAGAACCCTCCTCAAGCTTCAGGAGGTAGGACAAAGGTGGTAGAGGGAGGTCAGAGGGCAGCCACATCTGGCTAGGGTGGAGGGAGGCCTGGGTGGGGGGAAGAGTAGAGACAAGGAAGGGGGCTGGGACTGCTCACCTCTAATCAATAATCCTGCTACCAGAGATCAGAGAACCATTCATTAGTGAGCTCGTTAGGTGATTGATAGGCTTAATTTTCCTGTCAAATGTGGACTTCCCTTGTAAACATGTCAATTGGGGAAAGTTCAGGCTTGTCACTTGGATTTATGGCTGGAATAACATGTAGGTGGAAAAGAGGGCCAGCTCCCCGGTGAGCAGGCTGGCTGCTCTGAACGTGAAGGGCAGGGGAGCCAGGTGCCTGGAAACACCCTGCTTCCTTCTTCATGCAGCTGAGATAACAACTCTCATCCTCAGAGAAGTAACGCAGGTGGCTCCCACTACCCCATCCAGTCAGTCCCCGACCCAACACCTCCCTCCCTCCACAGAGCTCTCCTGGACTCAGTTATTACTCCACAAAGAAACCCAGAGAGACCATCATCTCTTGAAAAGGCTGTCCCAGGCTGTGTCTCCTTTTGAGTTGTCCAGGGAGATAAGGAATAAAATCAGAGTAGAAAGTACACACACCGTGACACAAACAAGCCATCAGTTCCTCCGTGATCTGGAAAATTGCTGGTGGCACTTGGGGGACAGGTTAGAGGAGAGGTGGACAGAAGAAAACAGCTGCTCAGAACAAATGGTGGGACAGTGGAGGGTAGCCAGAGTCCAGAGGGTGGTCTTGGGGGCGCATTTGCAGCAGGCTCTAGCTGATGCTTTTCAGTAAACTGGCCAAGCACAGCCATACTCCCCAGATGGGCAAGAAACTTAGGCCTCACAAGTGAGCACTGGATAATTGAAAATCCCGTTCAGAACTCACGGTCACCGTGAGTGTTAGGATCACAAAGAGCTAGCTATGTGAGGGGCTTCCTGGGACTGAATGCTGGGTTAGCTTTGACCAGCAGATCATGGATGGAATTTGCTTGAAAAAGTCTCACTTTAGTATCAAAATGCACTGCACCTCCTGTCATACACTTTCCTGTAGCATGACCTGAACCGTCTAAGAAGAGAGGCATCTGTCTTTCCTGTCCCTGTGTTTTGGGCTGTTCCTGGTGGGACCCCCAGTGTCAGCAGAATTAGAGCAAGGAAAGGACATAGGTGGCAGAAGAAACCTCTAAAGAAGACCCGTTCCTAGCAGCACTGACCAGGGAGACAAAGAGAGACAGAGAGAGACAGAGGCAGAGAGAGACAGAGGCAGACAGAAACAGAGAGACAGTGTGTGTGTGCGTGTGTGCGTGCGTGCGTGCCTGTGCTGACCAAGCCATGAAGGACACAGTACTTCAGAACCAGACATGGGTTGTGCTACAAAAGTCAAGAGGGCTCATAGAAGGTCTGTATTTAACTGTGTCCTTCATGGCTTGGTCCTAGACTGCAGTGATGAAAGGATGAAGAATGGACAGACAGACACACGGACAGAAAAGCTGGGATCTGCTGTGTTCAGCTGGAGATGCATCGGCAGCAGCAACATGGAAACTCACCGAGTTTACTTTAAACCCCTGAATTGAGGAGGCAGGTTTATTGTACACAGCTGGACAAGGAGGCAGGTTTAGCTAATCTTCCTAGGTGGTCTCTGGAAGGAGGCAGTTTCAGGGTGCAGTCATCCTGGAAGAGGAAGCTGTGATTGATAGTTACTGCCTAGACCTTCACCATACACCCTCAACATTAGCACTCAGAGCAGAGGGAGGCTTTGACATCCCTCTGAGCCCAACGAGGGGAAGGCTTTGCCATTTCGTGGGTTTGAGGCATCGGAGTCCATGATATGGCTGTGGCCATGTCAATAACCCACGTTCATTCAGGGTGACATCAGGACAATCACACGGGCTTCCTCAGCCACTTACATGGAGGTATGCCATCCTTCACAATGTAACCTTCTGCTGCCATCAGACTGGGCAGACCTGGGAAGGGAGCTCTAGCCAGCCTGGTGGCTGGCTTCCCTTGCGCTTTTCTCTGTCCCAGAGTTGAAAGTTTGATTACTTATATGGGTTGGCTCAACCTCAGTGTTATTGAAGAGGAACTGTTTTAGACTGTGACAAAATACCTGAGGAGATGAACTTATTTGGAGGAAAGGTTTTATTATGCTCTTTCAGTCTGTGGTTTTGTGATTCTAATAATTTCAGCCTGTGGTGAGGCAGCACGCTGTGTCGAGAACATGCAGGAGAGGAAGATGTTTACTTCATGACCGCCTCGAAGCAAAGATGAATGTCAAGAAGAGATTGGAGGGCACATTATCCCCTTAAAGATCACACACAATGACCTAGTATCCTTCCACAAGGTCCCAACTCTGAAAGGTTCCAGTACCTCACAAAAGACCACAAAATGAGACCAATCTTTGTTACTTGGGCCTTCTTGGGGCACAAAGGATGTGAACTACAGAGATAACAAAAATCACAAAGCTGCCACTTTTTTTTTTTAAAAAAATTTATTTATTTATTATATATAAGTACACTGTAGCTGTCTTCAGACACACCAGAAGAGGGCATCAGATCCCATTACAGATGTTTGTGAGCTACCATGTGGTTGCTGGGATTTGAACTCATGACCTCTGGAAGAGCATTCAGTGCTCTTAGCTACTGAGCCATCTCTCCATTCCAAGCTGTCACTTTTGTGAACACATACACTCTACAAGAATCTCCTCTTCTACTTCCATGACAGACCCATACACATGCCACACCCACACAGGTGGTTTGGGGTATGTGATCAGTGTAAGTACTACCACATGTACCATGGGGCTGGAGCTACAGACCATTTGCTATATGACTTTAGTGAAGGCCATGTTAATTGTGTGAAATTGGAAAGTGTTTGGTGGACTAGTCAGAAACTCAGTTTTGTTCCTATAGCTGGATCTCTGGGCACCCAGTGGTGGACATTTTCCTGATGAATTTTTAGGTTTTTCTTCTGTATCAAAGAACATTTTTCTTCTGTATCAAGCTGTGGCATCCATGAAGCGCTGGACTACTACTGTAATATCCTATCAAATTGGGCTTCTAGAAAGACTATAGGGCCAAATTTGGACACAGACACTCCATTGGACAGGGTAATAAGTGAGGTATGTGTGGGAACGCCCATCAATCCATCCTGGAGGCCTTTCCAAGGTGGCAACAAGAACCTTAACACAGTCAAGACCATTGATCCCAGCCCAGAAAGTTCTTTGTCTTGCCTTTTAGCTTGCAATTATTAATTGTTGTTATAAAAGTCACACACACACACACACACACACACACACACACACACACACAAATATATGGTGAACACCTACTAAGTGCCAAGGGTAGCTCCAGCTGTAATTTGCACATAATTTTTCTTTAGTCAACACAGTAACTCTGTGTTGTGGGAACTACCATTGTTTTCTGTTTGCAGGGAAAGAAGCAGAGGCCTAGAGAGAATGCATTAGTTTCCTGAGACTTGAAAGAGAATATTTCTCAGGCCTAGAGGCTGTACCAAGTCTACCAACCCCAGAACTACTGTTCTTAGGCTTCTCAGCGCCCATTGACCTCTCCCATCTCCTCAGCTTCTCTAAACCTCCTCAGCCACAGCATGCTTCCAAAGACAACAGTGACTCCTTCCTTATGATCAAATATCTTCTGGTCCTCTGACACGTGTGGTCAGGAGAGATAAAGGCTTTTTCAGTGATGGGACATGAGGAATGTGGCCTGTGCTCGGTCTGTGTGTCTGTGGAGTATTCAGGGCAGGATTTCCCAAGTAGCTAAGGGGTTCCTCTTATCCTGGGTGGTCTAGCTGGGAGGAAGCAGACATTAACAGCTTCCCTCAGCATAGAAGAAACACCCCCAAGGCTTCTACTCTGCAACTTCTAGAGGGCAGTGGACACTTCTTTTTGGTTCCTGATGGTATCTGGATTCAACCCTTCTTTTGGGGGACCATTTTCTCATCTCTCATAACCTTTTGGAACCACTCCCATGATTTCTTTTGAAAAAATTAATTTGTGTGTATGTATGTGGTGTAAATGTGTGTGTGCATCCCTGTGTGCCTGTATGTGTGTATGTGTGCCTCTGTGTGTGTGTGTGTGTGTGTGCATGCATGCATGTGGTATAAATGTATGGCTATGCCTGCATGCATATGTGCATATGTGTGCATGTGCATTTGTGTGTGCATGCATCTGGAGCTCAGAGATTGACTTTGAGTGTCTTCTCTTGCTTTCCACCTTGTTTTTTTCTGAGATAGGCTCTCTTGCCTGTCTTCTGAAACTTGCTGACTTGACTGAACTAATTGGCCAGTGAGCTCCTGGGATCAGCCCATGTCTACTCCTTGAACACTGGGTTTATAGACACATGCCACCATGTGCTTTTTCTCTCCGTGCTGGGGACCTGAATTCAGGTCCCCATACTTGGGCAGCAAATGCATTACTCACATCTTTCCAGCACTGCCCCTTGCCCTGATTTTTTTTTATTGCTAAATTTTAGCAAGAAGGTGTGCCCTTGGTCTAGCAAAATGTTGTCTTTCAACCCGCTTGGCCAGTTACATCCTTGAATCCCAGTAATTTCATGACAAGCAAGACTTTAATGAACTATCCCCATTTCAAAGAGACTGGGAGGCTCTTTAGGGTATGTGAAGTGCAATCTTTGTCTGCTCTGGAAAGTCCCCAGCTCTACTCTCTGGCACTAGCCCCTGGGAACTGCCAAGTGAGATGAATTAGAAGCCTGAAGCAAAATATTTGGTTCCATGCAATTTACTTTCTTTCTACTACTTACTTAAAATTCTGTGGAACAATTAAATCTTAAAAGTGTCTTGTGGGCGCTTTGGGCTCCCTTTTCTTTCAAGTTTATTGATTGTATTAGATATTACTCACAAAAGCAAGGGCTTTTTTTTTTTTTTTTTTTTTATCCCTTTAAACATTTAATAACAACATTTGGTTGAAACCCAGAAAGAGAAAGTCTATAAAGTGGCTGAGTACCCAAACTGCAGCATGGAAAAGCTCATACCCATAGGTTAAGAACCTTGAATGTGCACTTGAATTGAAGGCATTGGGTGTGTCTAGTGGAGAAAGAGATGAAGGATGGCTTGGTAGTCCCACCCTTCAGTAGCAGAGGGCATCACTGGACGATGCCAAGCCAATGAGGCTCGAGTACCTTTATGAAGACAGCTGACCAACAGTGAGGACCTTCTCTTCCTCTGCACGTGTTGGGTCTGACAGTTGCTTTAACAGGGTGTTTGTCACCTGGGTTGATGGAGTTAAGAAGAAACAAAAAATTGATCTTTGCTTACAGTTTTGACATTTCGGTCCATGATTGGGTGGCTCTGTTGCTTTGGATCTGTTGAGATGATGCTCACTCATCATGGCACAAACACACAGCTGGAGAAGCTGCTTGTCTCCTGCTAACCAACAAGGAGAGAAAGAAGGGCTCGGTACCACATCCCCTTTGATGCCAACGCCTGCAGCAATCTCTCTTCCCTCAACTAGACCCACCTGTTAAAACTTTCACTCCCTGCTCCATCCCCTATCCCTGCATTTCTTGTAGACAGTTTAAATTTAGGGCTGAAAGTTTCGTGGGTGGGTTGGTGGCTCTATTGCTCCACTGGGTTCCTGTCTGGATATAGGAGGTGGCCTCTTCAGGTTTCATATCCCCAATGCTGTGGGTCACAACTAAGGTCACCTCCACTGATTCTTGGGTGCCTGGCCTCTCTTATCTCAGTTCTCTGTCTCCTCCTGGAGATGCCTCCACCTCCCCAACCCCATCAGTTGAAGAATTCCATTCATTCTAATGGTCATCTGGCCATCTCTCCTGTCCCTCACCACGCCTGACTCTGACCCCCTCCACTCCACATTCCCTCTCCCACCCAGTTCCTCTCTCCATCTGCCTCCTATGACTATTTTATTCCTCCTTCTAAGTGAGACTCAAGCATCCTCACTTGGGCCTTCCTTCTTGTTCAGTTTCTTTGGGTCTGTGGAGTGTAACATGGGTATCCTGTATTTTATGGCTAATATCCACTTATACGTGAGTACATACCATGCATGTCTTTTTGTGATTGGTTACCTCACTTAGGATGATATTCTCAAGATCCATCCATTTGCCTGCAAAATTCATAATGTCTTTGTTTTTAATAGCTGAATAGTATTCCACTGTGTAGATATACCACATTTTCTTTATCCATTCTTCATTTGAGGGACATCTAGGTTGTTTCCAGTTTCTGGCTATTAAGAATACAGCTGCTGCAAACATAGTTGAGCAAGTGTCCTTGTGGGATGGTGGAATATCTTTTGGGTATATGCCCAGGAGTGGTTATAGCTGGGTCTTGAGAAGTCTAGCATGGCTGTCCTCTGAGAGACTTCACCCAGCAGCAGACTCAGACAGATGCAGACCCCTACATCCACAGTGGATGGAGCTTGGGGACTTCTATTGAAGAATAGGAGGAAGGATTGCGGGTCTGAAGGGGATAGGAACTCCACAGGAAGACCAACAGAGTCAACCTGGACCCTTGAGGCTCTCAGAGACTGACCCACAAACCAAAGAGCATACAAGGGCTGGACCTAGGCATCCCTGAACATATGTAGCAGATGTGCAACTTTGGTCTTCATGTGAGTCCCGAACAACTGGAGTAGGGGGCTATCCCAAAAGCTATTGCCTGTCTGTGGGATATGTTCTAGCTGGGCTTCCTTGTCTGACTTCAGTGGGAGAAGATTTGCTTAGCTCCATAGAGACTTGATGTGCCAGAGTAGGAGGGTACCAAGGGTTTCCCCCACTGGCTCAGAGAAGGGGAGGGGTTATGGGGGAAAGATTGTGGGAGGGGTGATCTGGAGGGGGCAGTGAGGGGGGATGAAAACTGAATAAATAAAAAATAAATTAAAAAAAAAGAAAACAAATTCAACTCCCTCTAATAGCTCTCTAGGTCGGGAATCAATCCTTTTATTCATGGGCAGTTATTGGGAGACAAGCAAGATCCAAACTGTAACGACCAATAAACATGGACAGCAAATTTTGAATTAATTTGGAACTTTTTTCTTTCCTTCTCCCACTCTTTGCTTATTTTACTTTTCTTTCTACAAACACTCTTATTTATGAGTTATGCATCCAGATCTTTAGGGAAAACAATTAAAACTGAGGTTTTATTATACAACCAGGCTAGCCTTAAAATCATGATCCTGCTGCCTTAGCCTCTACAGAACCAGAATTACAGGCCTGTGCTACCCACTGGGCTTAATTTGTGACTTTCTGAACTACAGAACCAAACAGAATGTCATAATTGCAGACATTTGATAAGCGGAGGGGTCGAGCAAGGCAGGAAAACATCATAAGCCGGTATCTGTCTTCCAACGAGTTGTCTTCTAGGTGCCACAGCTAGAGAGACCCTGAGTCAGCCACAGTCAGAGAGGCCGATTAAGCAAGGACGACTGCTGCCTAAGCTGCTTCTTGTTATTTTTCTATGGGCCAGGTTAAAAGGCACTTGAGAACAATGAACCATCATCAGCCCTGCCTCCTGTCTATCTGGGAAGATGGCTGCCATGGCTGTCCCACTTCATTTCAGCAATGAGATGCCACAAGAGGCTTACACACATAACCCCTGCAAAGATGGAAATGAGTGTTTCTCCGAAAAAGGGGAAGCGGAGGGGGTGAGGAGGCGGAGGAAGGAGCACCACAACGCAGTGCTTTGATGGCCTTATATTTCCAAGCTCTGGGAAAGAAGAATTGGAGCCGCAGAACTCAATATAGAGCAGCGATCTGTGGTTGGGGGGAATGTGGCACATCTGCCTTTTATAGGTTTGGAATGAAAAATGTTTTTAATTAAGGAGTGGAATTGGGGCTTTTAGTCTTGCTACATGCTATGTACCTGTCAGACCTGCTGGATGAGAATTTAGCTGTGACCTCTCACCGGCCACCTACATTAACCAGAGGACTGCAAGAACTCAGAACTCTGAGCACCCGAGAGCACCCCTGTGCCCTACTCAGAACGGAATGGACCCCAGTAGAGAAAACCTCTGTCCTTCCTGGCATGGGCCATTGAAACAGGATTCTGCTGATTTTCTCTCGGGAGTGAAAGCGAAAGGTGGTCAGTGTCATTGTTGGTCACAATGTGACACTGCAAGCCAAGAAGACTTAGGGGACCCAACATAGCTATAATGACTATAAAAACCCAGCAATGATATTTTTTTTAAAGCCATGAAGCAAAACAATCTCAGAAATGGTAATGTTCTGTCAGCAAAACAAACGATCTAAGGAAAGAATCCTCATCCCCACCCTGTGGGTCCAGCTCTTAGGATGATGGCCTGAGATGCCGCTAACAAGGGGTTGGGCTGCTCTTCCTGGGATCTTGAAGGAGAGAGAAGAAGCTCCAGAGACTCCCCTGCTCTCTCCCCGTGGCCAGGTCAACCGTACGGCTGTCCGAGCTGAATTTCTGGGCTCCTTTATTTCGTAAGTGCCTGAGCTCTCAGGTGTGACATCAGGACCCCTTGCCCGCTAAGAAGTGGACCGACACGACTTCTTTTGGATCTTCCAAGAGGAGGGTGATCTCATGTTGGCGGCATCTTTTCTTAGGCTTTAATATCCTCTGCATTTTTATCCATCCTTACCTGGGCTTCTCTTTCTTCTCTATCCTGAAACATCTCATCTCAATCCTTGAAGATCTGAGGACAGGGTTAACACTGTCTACGCCCAGTGTTGACTTTTACCCTTTACCAAGGGGCTATGAAAACTTCTTCATTAACTTTTGTGATTTTTTTTAAAGCAAACTCTGGAGTTAGTCTACCAAAGGGAAGCCATTCTTTCTTTTCTCCTCCTTCCTTTCCCTCTTTCCTTTCCCCTCCTAGCCTTTAACCTACACGTTGGTAAAATGGCTCCACATCCAGTTCAAAGTATCTCTTCTCCCTAGACAGAAACAGCAGCTTCGGTGTCCACTGCTGGCCCTACGATGTTGCAGCCTCTCTCTGGATGTCACACCCTCAGCTCATAGCCTGCCATCCTGGATCTGTCGGCCACCTCAAGGCAGGAAAGCTGTGATCTTCTTTGTCTTTCTAGAACTTAGCACAAACCCTGGCCTGTTGCAAATGCCTCCTGCCTATAGTTAGAAGAAACTGAGTTCAATTCTTTTTAAAAAACAAACAAACAAACAAACAAACAGATATTCAGAACACTTAAATGGAAGCATTTCAAGGTTTTGTGTGGAACATAATTTTTTTTTCTTTTTTTGTAGTTTCTTTCTTTTTCTCTATTCTTCCCTCATATATTAAATCCCAACTGCAGTTTCTTCTCCTTCCCCTCCCCTTTTCCCTTTCCTCCCCCCAACCATACCCACTCCCCTCCCCTTCTTCCTGGGGGCATCAACCAAATACAAAATAACAGGCTACAATAAGACCAGACACATAATCTCACATCAAGGCCGGGTGAGGCAAGCCAGTAGGAGGAAAAGGGGTCCAAAGGCAGGCAAGAGTCAGAGACAGTTCCGCTTCTCCTGGTAGGAATCTCACAAGAACACCGAGCTACACAGCCATATTATATATGTAGAGGACCTACATCAGACCCAGACAGGCTCCCTGAACCCCCTTGAGTCCTGGTCAGTTGATTCTGTTTCCGTGGTATCCTCGATCCCTCTGGTTTCTCCAACCCTTCCTACCCATCCTCGGCAGGGGTCATCGGAGCTCCGTCTCATCTTTGGCTGGGGCACTCTGCATCTGCTCCCATCCGTTGCTGGATAAAGCCTCTCTGGTCTCTCTGATGACAATTATGCTAGACGCCAGTTCCAGCACATCCTGTAAGCCTGATAAACTGTAGGCCAGAGGTTTGGTGGCTGGGTTGTTGTCCCGATTCTGTCTGGTTGTGGAGGACGGCTGGCTGGTTCATGCTCTGTGTTCCCCCATTACTGGGAGTATGAAGAGCAGTTCTTGGTTGTTTACAATGGCTAGAGTCAAGGACAATTACAGCTTATCAACTATATTAGGCTTCTTGTGTCAAATACAAATACGTACTCATGCACACACACCACTTACACATTCATGTAGAGATACCCCATGTAGAAAAATATTTACAATTTAGAAAGTTGCTGCACATATTAAATTATATTGCTTTCATTTCTATTGCTGAGGTTGTTTATTTCTTTTATGATTATATATAGGAAACGACAGATTTTTATCACATTTAGCGTTAGATATTGCTTAATAGTCGACGGCGATAACTGATAACACTTGTGGAGCTCTTCCTACGTGTCAGGCACTCTCTGAAACACATTTTATACGTTAACTCGTTTACTTGACAGAGTGAACCTAAAGGAAGTTAAGCATGAGTCATAACTGATAGCATCTTACATGTTTACAAAGGTGAAATTTCATAATGTCCCATACCCATAGAGATGGCAGAGCAATTGGAAATGTGTGTCTCTGATGTGGGGCTATTGTTACTTAATGAGATTGTCTATATAATCCATACCATCATGGATTATGTTTGGTGGCTTAAAGAGATGTTGACATTTGGGCTTGTAAGCATTAAAACTATAGAAGAAAGGTCCCTTTTCACTACAGTGAAGCTGGCACCTAAGCAGGAGAGTCAAAGAGAAGTTGGGAATAGGAGCCCAACCTTCCTATGAGCTGGATTCTACACATCTGATTCATAGGAGTGTGAGGGACCCAGGCCTCATAGGTGGATGCAGGTCCGTGTATCTAACCCATGACATTGTGTTTGGAAGGGTTCCTGGGGCTTCGTTTCACTGAGCCATGGGGAGGAATCTTTCCCCTTGCTGTTATCTTGAGAGAGTGATTCTTGCTATAAAGTTGAACCAGAGAGGTTGAAGGAGTCGTAGATCCAAAAATCTCACTTTCTATGTGGGGGCCAAATTAATCATTGGAAATGCTGAGAAAACAGGACATTGCCTGAGTGCTAAGGGAACCAGGGCATTAATATGTGCTTGTCGAGTGAATCACCAGATTTCTCTCTGGCCTACACTGGGACTGCGATAGCAATTTCCTATCTCATTATGTTAGGTTCACACCCTATTAGTATTTATTTTGGTTAATATAATACAATTAGAGCATAATCGTATCAGCAGCTTTCAGATCATGTAAGAAAAATAAAAGTTATTGAAACACTAATGCTAATGGAAAGTGATAGAAAGTGGTTAATGCAATGAGATGCATGCATTGAGTTAGACAGGAAACTGGGGGACAGACGAGGGCGCCTGGCTTCTTCAGAGAATTTTTAAATGCTTAGAAAGGGTGTGCACTGGCTGGTTTTGTGTCAACTTGACACAAACTGGAGTTACCACAGAGAAAGGAGTTTCAGTTGAGAAAATGCCTCCATGAGGTCCAGCTGTAAGGCATTTTCTCAATTAGTGATCAAGGGGGGAGGGCCCCTTGTGGGTGGTACCATCCCTGGGCTGGTAGTCTTGGGTTCTATAAGAAAGCAGGCTGAGCAAGCCAGGGGAAGCAAGCCAGTAAGAAACATCCCTCCATGACCTCTGCATCAGCTCCTGCTTCCTGACCTGCCTGAGTTCCAGTCCTGACTTCCTCTGGTGATGAACAACAGCATGGAAGTGTAAGCTCAATAAACCCTTTCCTCCCCAACTTACTTCTTGGTCATGATGTCTGTGCAGGGATAGAAACCCTGACTAAGACAGGGGGTCTTGTCTCTGCCTTTGTTTCCTGAAACCATTTATTGGGAAACGTTTCCCCACTTGGAGCTGTTTTAAAAGGTGCTCTGGAGGCTGCTAATTGAAAACAAAGACCAATTTTCTGAGGTGCCGCCAGACTGATTTCCAGAGTGGTTGTACCAGCTTGCAATCCCTAAATGGCTGTGTGATAGCCTTTAGCTTTTACCTGTAGAGCAAGGAGGGTATGTAATGATTGTAAAGTCCACAGCTCTGTCATTACATTTAATAGCACCACGACATTCCAGAGCCTAAGCCAAACAATGAACTATGGAACGCTGTCCTGGCCACGTTTGCTTGGGCAGAACAAGCTGGGGTGGAAACTCCAAAGCTTGGTGGCACCAGAGATGTCCTTCAGTACCATGTGAGCAGCTGCGTAGCATTCAGAACTCATAGCCCATCGCTGCAGGCCTCCCGGGGTGAGCATTTGCTTCAGAGCTCAACACTTGTAGGATGTTGGCTTTATCATACGTCCCCATCCTTCAGCCTTTCTCTGAGCCTCCTGAGGTGAGTGGAGGATGCAAGCAGGAAAAAGATCCTAGTAATAAAGCCCAGGGAAAAGAAAGGAGCGGTCTTGACTGGATATTGCCTCTCGGTACTGGGTTTGTTTGGAAGGTCTGAGGCTAGCCAGGTGGTATCTCCACTTCTGGCTTCCTCTTGGAATGAGCACAGTCCCCACATAAGACTCAGATTAAGTCCAACTTTTTGATTCATTGGTATCCGTGAAACACATCCCAAGGAATTCCGTCTTTGGCCTGGTGAGGTATGGTGCTGTGTCTCGTGGTTCTGAGGAAATAATTAACAATTATTTCAGAGCAGAAGCTTTCAGCCAGAGCCGCACCTTGTGGTGGCTCACACATCTCACAAAGAACTGTTATTTAAGCAATAATCCTTGAGAAATTGGTCGTTACCCACATTAAACGACTCAGCCCATTGCCAAGGATGGTTAACGCTCTAATAAACTGGTCATTAACTGCAGTAACAATGAATTTCGAGGGGATTATTGCTATTATAAACCTTAATCAATGGTTTATAACAGCAATAATGTGGTCCTTTCTCTTAATGGTAAGTAGGGCAGCTTGCACCATTGCCTTGGAAATGTTTTTGTGGTGGCTGATAATTCTGAGGGGAGGTGTTGGAAGCACTGCCCACTCTGGGACAAACCAAGGAAGGTAAAGGTCACATGGGACAATCTCGGTTGCTTGTGCTCCATTGTCAAGGGACCAGGGATGATTACAGAGCAGGGAATTCTCTTCAGCTTCCTTGGACCTCCTGCCCTTCAGACTCAGTAAGATTTCAGACTCCAAATCCATCATGAGGCCCCGAATGAGGCTGTAAGATGGCCTGGCCATCTTTATGTGTGGATACCTGCTTAGTAGACAGGTATAACAGGATATACAGTAGACATAGATGCTCAGTTCTGTCACATGATTCCAGGTGATATGTTACCTTTATGAGCTTCTGAAAGGTGAATCTGGGGGTAAGTCATTTCTCAAGTTCCTTCTAGTATAATATACTAAAGTTTTTCTAATAATATTGGCATCTTCTGTTAGCACATGGTTGTAGAGCAGCTGTTCTTAACCTGTGGGTTGTGGCCATATTTCCAAAGGTTTAAGGAACTGAGCCATGCTTAGTAGCAAAATCACAGTTATAAAATAGTAATGAAAATAATTTTATGTTTGGGGTCTCACCACAACATGAGGAACTAGATTAAAGGGTTGCATCATTAGGAGGGTTGAAAACCACTGTCATGGAGTAATAATACTGATAACTTAAACAATGCTTGGTATTGTTCTTGGTTGCTTACATATATTAACTTGATAACTCTTTGAAACAGTCTCCTTGGTGGTAGAGGACCCTGAGGCAGAAGAGATGGAAAACCTTGACTGAACCGTGGAGCTGATATGAAGCAGAGCTGGGATTTGAATAAAGTCATCCTTCATTGGTAGGTTCTAAGACCACGCCCCCTCCAGTGGATGCCTGAAATTGCAGATAATACCAAAACCCTGTATATTTAACGTGCTTTCTCTTGTACATGTGTGCCTGTGATAAGTTATTGAGAAGAAAATGAAGAACAATTAAGGATGAGATACAATGATTATAACAGTGCTCTCATAAAAGTGATATGAATATAACTTTTTCTCTCTCACTGTCCTATGGTGGGTAGCTTATACAATGTGGATACACTGTACACAGTGGCCTTTCATGCCTCAAACAAGATGGTACTGGTAGTATGGGAGTTCACAATGGCTCAGCGTGATGCACAATCTAAAATATATGAATTGTTTGTTTAGGGGATATCTTATGAGTATTTTGGGACACAGTGGGCTGAAGAGTCCAACATCTGTGCTCCTATACTTTCTCTATACTCTCCCTACATGGCCCTCTTCATGGTCACCTGGACTGATACATCCTTACAGGTAGGCAGGTTGAGGCTATCTTCTTGGGTCTATAAATGAGGAAGGCAGAGCTCTGAGGAATGTGAGGACCTACTCAAGTGGATGCAATCTGGCTGAGTCCTGTTGGGTGCACCCTCTTTGCCAGTGCATGTGCTAGGGGGTCTGTGCTAGTGAGCCCCAGGCCCAGGAGCTGTTATCTCCAGTTACATGAGTTGGTTGCTCGCTGAAGCCATGCTATTTCTTTCTCCCATTCCTCCCCATACATCACTAGAAGCATATTTCAGGACACAGAGGAAATATTTTTATTGCAGTTGGGCATTGCACGAAATGTATTGAACAAGAGACTCTGGGGACCTGGATGATTAGTTTTAAATTTCCTTTATTAAGGGATATTTGAAGCGTATATAGAGGAATCGTATGTTGGCCCCTCTTCTCATGTACCCATTACTGGTTTTAGAAATACCAACTCCTGATTTATTCGTTTCACCCACTGTCCCTCACTCTGCCCCTACCTTGGGTTATTTTGGAATAAGCCAGGGTAACCACATCTTTCCATCTGTTTTTCATACAGAGCTGAAAAGGGTAATTAAAAGACCACCATCAGGCCTTTAAAATGTAGTAACAATTCCTTAGCAAAATTGAATACCCTGTTACATTGCAGGCTTCTCAGCTCATTTATAAAATGTACTCAGATACCTCTCTCCAGCCACCTGCATGCTCTGTGGCCAATGACAAATCCCATCTGCTCATCCATGGTAGGGAAGATTGCACTCAGCGTCCCTTCTCTCCTGTCACCTGGTAGTTGAAGGGAGGCCTCTGAAGTACTAGATGCCGTTGAAAACAACAGGGTTTGTTATGAGGCCACATTGTCCTTTGCAGATGTCCACTGTACAGTACCCGGAGGAAACCCACAGTGTGCCTTTTGAGTTTGACTTTGTCCATGCAGCACACTTCAGAGGGCAGTTCATTCTTGATGCAGAGAGAATGCAGTAGCAATTTTTTCCTTGAGTCCCAGCAGACTGCAGCCTCTCTGTACAGGGAAGAGATACCTGGTGACCTTTCTCCAAAGCAGAATCAGAGGATACACATCATTGACTACATGATACAGTCTGTCCAGAGCTTATCATGGAAATGGAAAAAGTTCCATTCTGCTCCCCTTGTTTAGTCTGGTTATGTGGGTGACAATCTCCTCTGCCACCACCTCACTGACCCTCCATTTAGATACATCATGAGATGGCTGGACTGGATAAGTGAAAAGTCTCTAGGGACATTTACAAATTTCATTTTTTTTCTTCTGGAATTTATACATGTCCTGGAGTGGAGTTGTTTGACTAGGAATGGCCCCCATCGGCTCAGATTTCACTGCTTGGTCATTAGGAAGTGGGGCTACTTGACAGGGATTAGGGGCTGTGGGCTTGTTGGAGGAAGTGTGTCACCAAGGTTGGGCTTTGAGGTTTCAGAAGCCAGGCCCAGTGTCACTCTCTCTTCCTGCTGCCTGCAGATTCAGATGCAGAACTCTCAGCTTCTCTCCGGCATCAGTCAGTTAATGTACTAAACCTCTGAACTGTGAGCTAGCCCTAATTAAAAGCTTTCCTGTATAAGAGTTGCCATGGTCATGGTGTCTCTTCACAGCAATAGAAACCCTAACTAAGCCTCTTTTTCCATGTTTTCTTCCACTGTTCCCTTCTTTCACATGGAAAATTTTCATGCTAAAGGGCATTTCATTTTTCTTGATATGCTAAACTTTGTCTTGGCTCAACTTAAACAATCTGATTCCTGTCCTTCAGAGCCAAGAGACACATTATCATTTGAGCGCTTTGGTCAGTGGCTCTGGGAGTAGAGAACTGCCTTAAATGGCCATTGGTGGCCCCATTTTCTAGGCCTTTCCTGGAACTTCAGGCTTTATCTGTAAAATTTATTGAATCACAGTGATTTAACCAGGCATGGTGGCACATACCTGTGATTCTAGCACTTGGGAGGTTGAGGCAGGAGGATCATAAATTGGAGGCCAGCCTGAGCCACTTAGTGAGACTCTATTTCAACACAAAGAACCCTCTAACCCAACAATCAACAGCACAATGCCCCACTGAAACCCCACAGGGACATTGTGTCTTATGAACACTGCTATGGGCAAATTAATAAATGCCTGGACCAGGATTTTGAAATAGGAGGCTTTGACAATAGAAAAGCTGTTCAATGGCTGCTTGCCTAGTCTCTTCTGTACTTGTAATCTGGCTGTGTACCAGGAAAATTGACCAGTTTCCTTATGAGCTTCCTGCATAGTCCAACATTCATGTAGAGTTTGAGACTTGTAGGCCTTGACCACAGGTGCTGCTGCTGGCAGATGCAGCTTCAGTGCCCAGTAGCTAAAAGGTGGGTCTTAGGAGGATCGGCAATCTCAAAGGTCTTCC
The DNA here is from genome assembly GCA_028551405.1 of Uromys caudimaculatus. NCBI lineage: Eukaryota > Metazoa > Chordata > Mammalia > Rodentia > Muridae > Uromys > Uromys caudimaculatus. Next base: position 17,257,594 of record CM052719.1, on the reverse strand, counting down.
AGTGGGTGGGAAGTTCAACTGGGTTATTTCAGGCTCATTCCCAGCTGCTTCCCACCTTGTTCTGAGCTGTGTGTTGGGCATCAGTCCTGCCAGAGGCTTCCCAGCTTTCTGTAACTTCTGTGTCCCAGCATGAGTGAAGAGGAGCTCAGGAGGCCCCCAGGCACAAGATGGGGGGCATAGAAAGACTGATCTGGGATAAACGGAAAAGTTTACTCTATGCAGCACTGAAATAAAAAAGCTCATTCAGAAAGTTAATGATTTATTTTATAGTTTCATTATCAGGGTCACATTACTCAATAGCATTTCAAACATGTCATTTGTACAAACTATGGTAATTAAAATTTATAACATACTTCATCAGCAGCATATGAATCTTTTAGCCAGCACTCTGCTGTCATATAAACAGTGTAATTTCAGCTGCAATTCACCCTTTATTGGCTCTCATTTGTGATTTAACAGCCATCAATGGCTGTGCTATAAAGAATAAATTAACCATCCGTAAACCTTATGATGACAGGGACAGTCAAATAGACTTCAACGCCTTCCGCCAAGCTTTTGAACCAGCAGAGAGCAGGTGAAGGCCAGGTATGAGCTAGGCCCCTCATGGAGGACCTTGGTGATTCTTGCTGCCTCCTCTCAGTGGGATGGTATTAGCTGAATCCCAGGTGCCCCTGGCTGCCAGTAATAAGAATGTCTGCTTCTGTGCTCTTAGTATGTGGATGGTCATGGACCAGTTCATTATACACACCCCTGAAATGTCTGTGTTCATGGAGGGACCTTCAACATCATTGACCAGTAATTGCCATGTGAGAGTTAAGTTTAGACAGGACAGTTTCAGTTAATCTGGTAATGGGGAAGAAAAAAATAGCAACCAGTAGCTGAGATCAGTGCCACTGACCAGTCCTGCAGTGAACAGAATCTGTTCTCCTCAAAATACTTCTAGTACCCTCCTTAGAAACTCCCCAACCCCCAAATTCTTTTTCTACAGGGATGAAACATGCCCAGAGAGGGCAAGGGCCTTGCTACTCTGGCTCAGAAGGCAGAAACCAGAGAGTCCAGGACAGTTGGAGATGTGAAGTCCTCAGCAGGCCTGTCTGACTCTCGGGGAGTGACAGCATAGGCGGGGAACGCCACTTCCAAGAACCACACTTGGGGTGCCCTTTTAGAGCGGTAGTTAGGTGATGTGTCTTATCCCATAGATGGTACTGCATCCAGCTCATAAACGAAGTGGATTGCATTTGTTACCGAGGCATCTCCAGGGAGCCTGGGTCACGCAGGCCAATAAAATTGGCCTCATAAATTCATCTCGACATGCAGGATTACTCCAGCCTGCTGAGGTCACCTTCCCGCCCTGATTTATCACCAGCCTATGGGTTAATAATACTGTTTACCAAGTGTCCCCTTCCTTCCTCCTCGACCCCCCCTTTTAGAGTAGATACTGATCAAAGCTTTCTTCTGCAAGGGTGTGGTGGAACAGGAATTCATGGGTTGGGAGGTGAATTATGGGCTGTCTTAAAGCAATATCTTCTTTTTCTTCCTGAGAAGTTACCTGGAGTCTCTTCAGTCCAGTTTAGTACAGAGAGGTGTGGTGTGGGGACCGAGGGACAGTCTTCACTGTCGTGTGTGTGTCTGTGACACTGGATAAGAGGCAGCTTTCCTCAGTTGTGTTGTTCACCCACGTGATAGTTCATGAATAAGGGTCAGCCTCTATTTAGTGATTGTTTTGAACTTCATGTTTAACCAGGAAACATGATAGGGACCAACTGCCTCTCTCTCTCTCTCTCTCTTTCTCTCTCTCTCTCCCTTCCTTCCTTCCTTCTTTCCTTCCTTCCTTCTTTCCTTCCTTCCTTTCTTTTTTGAAATACCAAAGGGTAGGTGGGTACAAAATGGGGAAAAGCTTACATGGAGACTTGCAGAGTCTCCGAGTTTATTTCTTACTTTCACAAGCTTCCCAGTGTTGACTGGGATTGCTCTTAAAATATTTCCTACATGTGAATGGGTCTTTCCTAGCCCTAGCACTAGTGGCAGCATTACTGTGCTTAAACTTCTGGGAAGACCTTTGGAGTGAACTGTGCTCTAGATCAAATCACGGACCAACAAACATAACATAGAAAACCCTGAAGCATCTACCTTCTGTGGTTTCCCTCTGAGACACGCGGCTAACCCTTACAGTACAAAGCAATGAAAGGATGGCTTTGACCTGATCTTAACGTCCCAAGGAACATGGGAGTCTAAAAACAGGGGCAGAGTACTAGTGAGCATGCTGTCTTTAATCAAATTAGAATACGGTTATGGAGCAATTTCACTGTAAGTTTCAAAGCACTAGGAAGTAAGCTTTAGGCAGTCTCTGTCTTGGAGGTACTGATAAAGCTACTAGTGAATCACGATGAACGGCTGTTCAGCTGATTTTGGCAGGCCAACAGAAGCACAGAGAGATTTAATAAAACGAGAGAGGGAGTTAGTGAGTTCAACGATGACAAATTTTTGAAGTGGCTTAGGGTCTGGGTGGTCAGTTACTCAGTCATCAACAGTTTGGAATGCTGGCTTCTTCCTAGGTGCTGGTTCCCAAGTAGGCAACATGTTTTCCCTCTGCTGGTGCTTTGGGGCTGATCACTACACAGGACCTACCTTTTCTCATTCAACTGACCTTCTCTACTCCCTCTCTCCAGTCTCTTTCTCCACCTTCGGCTCTCATCCAGCCTCACTGAAGGCTGATGTGCCCACAGAGAACATTAAGAAGATGAAGTCACATTTAGAGATGCTGGGCCAGCTTCCATGACTTGGAGGCTGGAGAAACTAAGTTGAGAAAGTGCATAGCTGTGGGAGAGGTGCTGCTGTTACTGGCCAAAGCTGGCCCTGGGGGAAGTACCAGCTGCCTAGCCACAGTCAGAAAACCCACTTTCATGCTTCTCAGGCACTCCAGCTGGTGATTAGTGACCCCTGAGTATCTGTCTTTGCAGACTCTGCCTCATCCCAAAAGAAGTAGAACAGAAATGAAGGAGAACGGAATTTTGTGTTGAGAGTAGCTGGGACAGGTGTTGGTTCAAGAACCATATCTGGTACATGGATCCTAAGACATTGGTTGTAACCAACCATCCCTCTGGCTGCTCCATGCAAGAAGATAAGCCAAACACCAGGCCAGGGTATAGGTGTCTGTGCATATGTGACCTCATTGTCTTATATAGCACCATCTGGTCACCAAGAGGTCAGTAGGCACCATCATCTTCGTTTATAGCCCTGGTGATAACCCCTTAGAAAGGATGACAGATAAATTCAAGATCACATACTTAATAAGTGATTTAGATTAAGTCTCTCTGACCTTTAAGCTATACTTTTCAAAATCCTATCAGACTGCTTCTCAGCCTCTGAGGACACTGGAAATAGGCGGTAAAGGGGCTTGGCCAGTGGGTGTAGTGGCACAAACCTAGAATCCCCCTACTCTGGGGGCTAAAATAGGGGGACTGTGAGTTCAAGGAAAGGCTGGGTTACATGGAGAGACCCTATCTTTAGAAATTAAAGAGGCTTGGCTTGTGTCAGGGTCAAATACCTGCAGAAGTGGACACAGAACTTGCTCTTCTACTCCACTGTGCTGTTTCCCACTCGACGCAGGAAAACCATCAAATAGTTTTTGTCTCTAGAACATTTACTCACTCTCATGACTCAAAAACAGTAGGGAATATTGGGATAAACAGTGTCAGAATGGGGCTTTGTCTATAAGCAATCAATTAGTCTGTCTGCCCTCCTTCCGCCCTTCCTTCCTCCTACCATTTATCCATCTATTTTATCTATCTTTCACATCTATCTACCATCTATCAGGTGTCTTTCTATCTCATCTATCATCTGTCTGTCATCTGTCTATCATTCATCTACCACATCTATTTATCATCTCTGTCACCTATCTATCGATCAGTCATGTCAGTCTAGCTATCTATATGTAGATGTACTTGTGCATGCTCTGCTTGGAAACACACAAAGTGGCCGTGGTCCCTGGAGTCAGGTGGGGGGAGAACTCCATTGGCTTACTGGTACCATTTTCCCCAGGAGCCTTGATACAAATCTCTGTTAGCTCTGAATTTTCATGGTTGACCTCTTGGTCCACTGAGGTCACCAGCTAAGTTATCTTCTTCCTGAATGTGTGCAGATAGCACAAATGTTCTCTTTTATCCATTGTTTCTTTGCAGTGTCTGCATCTGACAGGGTAGGTATAAAGGATCTTCTATTTAACAAATCTAAGCTGCAGAAAAATGGTTCAGTTAATTTTAGCATAGGGAAACTTCCCAAGTCATCTGCATTATCTTCCAGAGGCCACTTGGTAAGTGACATTTACTGTGGCACACATAAGAAGGCAAAGAGAGATGGCTAGGCAGGAGCCAAACCACATATAACATGCTTTCTCTATACATCTGATGCAGGAGCCAATCTGCTTCTGTGAGCATGGTGTTTGTAGAACTGGCAAACACCCTTCTAAATCAACAGTTTTGCTGGAAGGTGAGGGCTGGGCTGTCTCAGGGATAGAAGACCTTGGGGCCTCTTCCTGTATTTCTAAGTTCTTTTTTTTTTTTCTTAATTTATTCTTCTCTTATACATTAACCCTGACCATAATTTCCCCTCCCTCCACTCCTACCAACCCCTTACCCATCCACCTTCCTTCTCTCCAAGGTATCTTCCTCTTCTGTTTCTCCTCAGAAAAGAGTAGGTTTCTCAGGGACATCAACTGAACACAGCACGGCAATTTACAATAAGACTAGGCGCAAACCCTTACATCAAGGCTGGGCAAAGCAACCCAGTAGGAGGAAAGGGATCCCAAGAGCAAAAGAATCAGAGACAACTCCACCCCCACTCCCACTGTTAGGAGTCCCATAAGAATACCAAACCTCATATATATATATATATATATATATATATATATATATATATGTGTGTGTGTGTGTGTGTGTGTATGTGTGTGTGTGTACTATATATATGTGTATGTGTACTATATATATGTGTGTGTGTACTATATATATGTGTGTGTGTATAACATATATATGTGTGTTTTATATATATTATATATATATATATATGTATGTAACATATATGCCAAGAACCTAGTTTAGGCCCATATGGGGTTTGTGATGGCTGTTCCAGTCTTGGGGAGCCCTTATTAACTCTGCTTAGTTGATTCTGTGGGCTGTGTTTGCATGGTGTCCTCAATTCCTCTGGCTCCTACAATCCTTCCTCCCCTTCTTCTGTGGGGTTCCCAGAGCTCCGCCTCATGCTTGCCTGTAGGTCTCTGCATCTGCTCTTCGGTTGCTGGATGAAGCCTCCCTGAGGACCACTGGACTGGGCACTGGTCTATGAGTATAGAGATTACTAGGAATCATTTCATTGACTTTTGGTGAGTGTTAAGTTGAGCTCTTGTCACAGTCAGAGAAAGAACTCAGAGATGAGATAAAATACGGAATTGGGAGAAAGTTTTATCAATGAGTGAGTATGGGTTCCTTAAGAGAGATTCAGGATTTCCGTTAGCTGGGCTGACTGGAGGTCGGGGTGGAAGGTGTACTGATTCTTGAGTTAAGCAAAGAAAAGGAAGGGGATTGCTGTGAAAAGAATTCTGGGAATGGGTTGGGATTTTCCCAAACAGGGTTTCCTCAACTTTTCTAGTCTTATGTGGGTTTTGGGTGTGTTCTTGTACCAGATGCATGATGGAAACATTTTGCAAAACTATGGATTTAGTGATACCAGTAAAATGAAGCGAAGGACATTCAGTGGTTGTCTAGACTGACTATGTTAGTCCCGGCTGGTTTTGAGTTTTCTCTCTCTCTCTCTCTCTCTCTCTCTCTCTCTCTCTCTCTCTCTCTCTCTCCCTCTCCCTCTCCCTCTCCCTCCTTCCCTCCCTCTTTAGATGTAGTACAGCTCTGCAACCACATCAGCCTTCTGTAGTTATGCAGAAGTGTCTATCCAGCCCATGTCTGTAGTCCTGGGTCACCTGGGGCAGTCTTACACTGTGTGTCTATCCAGCCCTTGTCTATAGTTACCCTGGGGTAGTTGGGAGCCATACAATGGGGCTCTGGCTCTAGTTCTTACACTCACCTTCTGCTGTGATACTTTAAGACCCTTCTGGGTTCTTACCCCTCAGCTTTTCCATTATACCGTTGGGGTGTGGCAGGTGATGTCCATGACAGGACTCTTAACAGCACTCTCATGACACAGACTACACTGTGATTTTGGTGATGGGGAGTCCCTCACTGTTACTCTGACTTTGAGATGCCCTTGAACTTACACATCAACTATTGCGTGATGCTACAGATAAATCTGTCTCCCTATCTACCCCTTCCAAATTCAAATGTGCCTTAATATGAAACTACCTGGTGATGCAGTCGCTAAAGGCTTGACAAAGTCAAAAAAACGAGGCTGCCCTGGGAGCCCTAATCCAATATGAAGAAGATACAGATTGTTAACAGGGAAGGGAGTCACGTGAAGTCCCAAGAACAACATGGTCCTCTGGGAGCCGATGAGAAAAGTCCCAGAAGAAACTAGCCCTGCCTACATTGTGATCTTGAGTCCCTAGCTTACAGAACTGCAAGAAAATAAGTCTCCATTGTCTAGGCCTCTCAGCAGATGTTGCTTTATTACATCTGCCCTAGCAGACTAATACACATGGCAGACAGACTTACTCATCTCGTTTACAAACACTTTGGGGAATTTCAGAGTGATCTGGAAACAGTGGGGCGTAATGAAGGGACTGTCTGACGAAAGCCTGAGGTAGGCATGTAATTGGGGACAATTGCATGGGTCTCAGCTACAATTTTCTAGGTGTGTGGGAGGAATCTCATTTATACTTCCTTGTTTAATCCTCCCATTTGCCTCAAGAAGAAGAGATTGCAATTTCCAATTTGCTGATGAGGAAGCAGGCCTAGGAGCTTCAGGGACGTGGCCACACTGTGAATTTCAGTGGAGCCAGGGAGCCAGGGAGCCAGGAAACCAGCTGATTTGCTTGACTATTTTCCTTCAGAACCAGCCCGGGGAAACAACTTGAGGGCTGAACCTAACCACAAAGATGACTGACTGGAAGAACAATTTCAAAGAAAGAAAATAAAAGTGAGGTATGAGGAAGACTTTGAAAGCCTTTTCCTAACCAGGACAAATGGCTGGGAGTCTGAGCTTTGCAGAGATAGCTTGCCATGTCTCCAGAAGCAGCTCTTGACACAAGCCAATGCCTCGCTGCCTCTGAAATTTATGCTGGAGTTTAGACAGGGAACACAAATCATTGTAATCTCCCAATGAAAGATCACTGTCTCTGCAAATGCATTACCTGCTTGGAAAGCCACATGTTAAAACTACTGATAATGTCTGGGCACAGGGAGAGTGATTGCATGCCCAGGCACCTCCAGCTAAAACGCATGCACCTGCACAAGAGGCGGCAGATGACAAAGTAAGTCACCAGGGCCCAGGAGCAGCTTCTGCATTGGGCTGTGACTCTGACACTTAGAAGAAGAAAACTGGATGGTCCTGTCTGGGTGTTCTCTCCATTCCCACCATGAGCATCGGGGTGGAGGAGGCCTGAGGAGAAGGTGCCATTTGTCTATCCCTCTCCTCCAAGAATTCAACCGTTCTTTGGATTTATGAGGAGAGATGAGGAGGAAGAACAAGTCCTGTGCAGAAGAGCAGCTCTTTGCTGCTAAGAGCCCAAGTGTATCTCTCCCCTGTTTTGGCTCCTCCTTCCACAGCCCCATTGGAGGCCCTCTCCTTGATTCCTCCACCCGTCCATAAGATGCAAAGGGAACCTTTAGGATGGGGTATGTAGACCTCTCTGAACCTGTCATTTCCTCTTCTTCTTCCCCTCACACCCTTATCTTTTCCTAGCTGCTTTTTTTCTACAACAAGATGGAGCACAGTGTGGCTCGAGACGAACTTATGCTATCTGTGATCATAAGTCCAGCTCCTAACTGATTGGCTGCTTTACCTCGGGCTGGTTCCTTCCCTTTCGGGAACCCTAGCCATCCATCTCTCAACCTCAGCCACTTAGGTTACAGCTTGAGATTGTTCCTTGTGTGGCCTTCTTTGTAATGTTCTCTTCTACTGCAATGTGTGTTGAGTGCCAAGGCTAGTTTTCCTCTATGCCTCCACTCAGGAGAAAAGCAATTTAGAGTCTAATGGGCCTATCGAACAGGTGCATGCATCCCTCTTGCCGAAATGATTACTGGGTAAACAAAGCAGAAAGAACCCAAACTCAAGTACATTGTCCTAAAGGGGGAAATAATACTTCAAAATGATCAAAATGTTTGCCAACCTAAAGAGAAGGAGACTGTAAAGATACCCCAAGACATGCTCTTTCAGTTGACGTGAAAAAGTCAACCTCTGGTGGCCAGTTAGTTGTCCACCCCAGCTAGGCTCTCCTCCAGAGAGATGCCCTGGTAGAAATCAACTTTGACAATATTTTTCATTTTGTCACCTTCTTGACATAAATGAGAAAGAACCCATGAATCAATGTCTGTGGAGAGCCCACAAATGTGTTTACAGCAGTATCAGGGCTGACGTAAAGGCAAAAAGGGGCACAGTTAGGGAGGGCCCTGAAAGGTCTCTCAGAGATCTGTCTAGAGGACCAGGATGCAACGTCAGGCAGCAAGGGATGTGGCTGGAGGGATGCCCAGGTCATTCCAAATAGAGAGCAGTGAGGGATGGTTCTGCAGCTAATGAGAGAGCTATGCAACAGGTCTGCTCATGTCTGCCCCTCCCTTTCCTGGAGGCCACTTCCCATTTGCCAACATCCCTCCAAAATGGGTTCCAGCCCCATCAACTCAAACTGCATTTGGAACACAAAACTAAATACCTTTCATGTGGTCTTCTTGGCATGTGTTAAGACAGAATCCTAGCTGCCTTGTAAACTAGGAACTGGGTTGTTTCTACTAACCTTCTTGGGTGTCTTTTAAATCTTGGTTCTCTTTATCTTACCCCCTTTCTCCCATGAGATTAAAAGTTTCTCAAGCAAGTATGTGGGCACTAACTTCTTACATTGGGCCTGGGCCTGTGTATAAAAAAAACACAAGTGCGTTTTGTAAGAGACTGAAGCAAGGCAGTGAATGTGCGAGGCAGAGAAAGGGATGGGTTAAGTGCTTAGCCAAGACTGCAGTTTAAACAGATGTGAAACAACTCATATGCAAACTGCAGCATTTATTTGTTCATCTAAGACTATTTATTGGGTTAGGGTGCAGCTCACTGGTGGAACTTGTACTTAGCGTTTGTGGGGCCCTTGGTACTACCTCTGGCACCGTGAAACATGTCGGGTGTAGCAGATTAAACTGTAAGCAAAATATAGATGCATCTTCCTCTCTAAGCATGTCCCCAAGACATCACTGGAACACACACATAAAGATTAGAACTGGAGAAATGGGAAGAATCCCTGGGTCCATGAAAACACAAAGTAGCAATATTCAATCAAATAGGAGAAGCTGGAGGGACCTGTCTGAGGGAGTGATAGTGGAGCGAAGATCTGAGGCTGAACAGAGGGTTCGTAGGTAAAGTGGGCCGGGAAGGGTATCCCATCCAGGTTGGATGTAAGGGCCTCCAGATTGATGGTTTCTAACAGGTACAAACTACAGTTAGAATCAGAGTATACAAAGGACGCTCATAAATCAGTGAAAAAGCACAAGTAGCTTTGTGGAAACAGGGAAAGAAGAAGAAGGAGAAGGAGAAGGAGAAGGAGAAGGAGAAGGAGAAGGAGAAGGAGAAGAAGAAGGAGAAGAAGAAGGAGAAGAAGAAGGAGAAGAAGAGGAGGGAGAGGAAGAGGAAGAGGAAGAGGAAGAAGAAAAGAAGAAGAAGAAGAGAAGAAGAAGAAGAAGAAGAAGAAGAAGAAGAAGAAGAAGAAGAAGAAGAAGAAGAAGAAGAAGAAGAAGAAGAAGAAGAAACAGCAAAAGGCTCTGAATGAAGGGATAAAATAAACCTGTGGGCTAGTCCAAAGCAATCGGCAGCTGGGTGAGTGCAATATTTTACAACATTGAACCAGCAATAATTAAATGGCCGGCAACACCAAGTACTGCAGACTCTGTGAGAATGTGAAGATGGGCAACTGCTTTGGCAATCAACCATTACTTCCTAAGCCACACGTTCCTATACCTTGGAATGTAGACCAAGGGGACATAGTTTAGAAATTTTCACACCAGTGCTGTTGGTAAGAGAAAAAGAGAAACCAGGAGACACTATGCCTGCTGGTCCATAGGAAAGCTGAGAAACTGTGGTATATTCACATGACATAGCTCCCATGTCTTCTACAGAACTCATGTCAGATTAAACTGACGTTGTAACAGTATGAGGGGGTGGGCCTCTGAGCAGCAGTGACCCAGGAAACCTCTGCTGTCCTGAGTGGAAAGATGTCATAATTGTGGAAATGGCTTAGTTCTCGCAAGATTGGTGTCCTGGTCAAAGGGCATGTTTGGTTCCATTCACTTCCTGTCTTCTGTGTTCCTCCTCTCTGTTTTCCTCCACAGAACCATGTGGCTCAAAGTTTCCCTGCCAGGGTTGGGAACCATGTTCTTGCCTTATGCAGTCTACAGAAGCCTGAGTCAAATCAATGCCTATTAGAGGTGACGTACTCTGAAATACTCAGTTACGGCAGCAGCAGCTGGACTGATTTCATACATGGTAGTTAAACTGTAAGAATGACAGTGACATGGAACAGTCTTATTGGGCCTTCAGGCCTTAAAATCTTGATATAAAGACAAATGAAAAGCAAGTCCAGAAAGAGCACATACAGAATGAATCTATTATTACAAAGCAGATGCAACGAAAATTATTTTAGGGATGTATAACTCTATTATTATACAGTAAACAAATGTTTTAAGAATATATATATTAGCATATATAAATATTATTCCTATATATTATACCTGTGGATATATATGTGTGTGTGTATTATGTACATATGATAAACTAATTAGTAAGATAAAAGAGTGAAGAAGAGAAGATTTAACGTGATGGATACCTGGGGCTGGTAATAAGGAGGATTTGATGTGAGGTGATTGTACTGGCTGGTTTTGTGTGTCAACTTGACACAAGCTGAAGTTATCACAGAGAAAGGAGCCTCCCTTGAGGAAATGCCTCCATGAGATCCAGGTGTAAGGCATTTTCTCAATTGGTGATCAAGGGGAAAGGGCCCGGCTCATTGTGGGTGATACCATCCCTGGGCTGGCAGTCCTGGGTTTTATAAGAAAGCAAGCTGAGCAAGCCAGGGGAAGCAAGCCAGTAAGTAACATTCCTCCATGGCCTCTGCATCAGTTCCTGCTTCCTGATCTGCTTGAGTTCCAGTCCTGACTTCTTTTGGTGATGAACAGCAATGTGGAAGTGTAAGCTGAATAAACCCTTTCCTCCCCAACTTGCTTCTTGGTCATGATGTTTGTGCAAGAATAAAAATCCTGACTAAGACAGTGATGATCGTGATTTGACAATCCTGGGAATTGAATCTGTGGCCTTGAATATGCTAGGCAAGTGTTCTACCACTGAGTACATACATCCTAAGAATGTTTTAAACACCTTCTTATTGTGAAACAGGGTCTCTCTGAGTCATCTAGACTGGCCTTGAACTCACTCTGTAGCCCGGGCTGACGTTCACTCTGTAGTCCAGACTAGCCTAGAACTTGTGATTCTCCTGCCTCTCGCTTCTTGAGTAGCTGGAATTGTAGGCTGTACCATCAGACTTGGTATGTAGATTATTATTAAACTTCCTACTTTTGTTTGGCATGGGATTACAAATATTTATTATATTTCATATCAAAATTCATCAATGAATGGGTGAATAAATGAGTAACTGAGGCAAGTCATTTATGGTCAACGATGACGCACTAAAATTTTGATTATGAATTTCTGAGATTAGAAAACAAGCCTTGCACTTAGAGAAGGGATTATTTTTGCATCGACTGAAGGAGAAACTTACTAGAGTTGGGGTGGGCTTGGTGAGGTACATGGAGTGTAGGCTGTACAGTCTCTGGGAGGTACCGTGACTTACTTGTAACTATATATCAAAAGATTCATTTTGACCATAGCAAGATATTTCACTACTAGTGATAAGAAAACAAGTGAGAGAGATTGGTTAGGAAGCTCTATCAGCAATCAAATATGACATGACATTTGGGTTAGAAGAGAGGATGAGGAGAAAGAAAGTTAAAATGGTATCAAGTTCACCGGGTTGAGTTGGCTATGGGGAACAAAGAAGAGGTTGGGAGAAGGGGCAGTCGGTTCATTGTGGTGGACCCAGTTCTGAGTTCTGGAAATGGTTAGGAAGACAGTGAATTCCACTGACAGTGATGGTTTTAATACACCCAGCGAGGCAGCTGGATACAGAGCCCTGGAACTTAGTTGGGATGTGAGTTAGCTAAAGATATGGAGTTCAGCATGGGTTGAATTTGTGGAAGTTGTTAAGATTGTCCAGAAGTAAACAGTGGAGCTAGAAGAAAGCTGTTACAAAGGTGTAATATAGTACTAAAACACAGCAAGCAAGACCCAGCCGCTTGACTACTTAATTAAACAACGTAGACTGCTCATGTCACACATGAGAGAATGTCGTGAATCAACAATTAATGATTAATTCTAGCTGGGAAAAAACAGTCCTGGAAATGTAAGGGGTTACCACTTTTCACGAAGGGAGAGACATAACCAAGATGTGAAGAGGAAGGGGTGCTGAGTGGGATGGAGACACTCGTGGGACTGGACCACCCAGGATCATTCACTATAAACCATTTAGTATGGGGGCCTTTATTCTGAAAATGTAGAAAAAGAGTGAGAAGTATAAAAAAATCAAATTTTGGTAATTGTTAAGTAAATTTAAAGAAAGATGGTTCAGTGGCTGTTACTTGTCAACCTCTCCAATCTTAGTCTTTCTCCTGGGTGAGAACTGGTAGTGGTTTTAATTTTATCGTTGCGACAACTGATGGTGTTAAATGTCTCCTGTGAGTAGTGTGACCCATCCTTTAGTCCCTTATTTCATGGAGACTTTTCTTACTATTAAGTTATATTCTGGATAAGAGTATTGTTACATAAACGTACAACCTGGCAGTTTGTGGCTAGTTTCATTGCTTTTAATTGTTTTAGGTAACAGAAAAGATTACAGTGTTGATAAAAGCCACTTCATTAGGAACTGTTGGAGACTGTCTTCAGGAGGCTCTGTGCTGTTACACTTGGTTGATTGCAGTCCTTGGTGGACAGGGGTTCTTAGTTTGACGTCATCCCTTTTGTCTATTTTCCCCCCTGTGCTTTTGGGTTTTATTCACAAACTCTGAATGCCTTGAAGTATTGGCACTATCTTTTCATAGCTTCTGAGCTCATACCTAGGCTTCTGACCTATTTCATGATGGTTTTTGCACACGGTTAGAGTAAGGGTCCAGGCTTATCTTCATATCGTACACCAGGCTTCCTGAGCGGTTGAACTGGTGTTTTAGCAAAGTGGTTCTTCCATAGGCAGTCATTCTGGAGACAGGGCTACTGTGACTCCTCCTTTCCCACTCCGTTGTCCTTCCCTTTCCTCTTGCCTGGTTCGCTAGGCTTCCACTCTGTGTTGAATACAAATAATGAAAATAGATATCTTAGAGGAAATGGTTTCCAGGTTTTCCCATGAAGTATGATGTCGATTGTGAGGTTTTCACAGACCGCCTTTATTGGGTTATATTCTTGCAATAGCTCATTTATTGATTGTATCCCAATAGTATGTTGAACATTATAAAATAAAACATTTCTACCTTTGTTAAAATGATCAAATAGCTTCATTCTGTTACTGTTGTGTATTACCTTTATTTCTTTTATTGATTTGTGCACATGGCATGCTGCTTGTATCCTGGAATGGATTCTATATAATCTTAGTCTATGGTTTTTTTTGTTTGTTTGTTTTGGTTTTTTTTTTTGGTGTGTGTTAGATTTGGTTTGCTTTGTGTTTCATTGAGAATTTTTGCATCTATGTTCTTGGTGTTATAGCATTACAGTTTTCTTATTGTTATTGTTTGTTCTTTGGATTAGGGTTAAGCTGGTCTTATAGAGTGAGTTTGGTCAAGTTTCTTCCTTTTCAACTCTCCCAGCCCCTCCTTGGGAGAGGAGAGGGAATAGTTTGATAAAAACTGGAATGGACTTCTTTTTATTATGTTTTTAAAGTTTTCAGTGTATAAATGTTCTGTTTGCGTGTGTGTATATAGCACATGTGTGCCTGGTGCCTATGGATGTCAGAAGGAAACATTAGCTCTTCTAGAGCTGGAGTTAAGGATGTTGTGTGTTGCCCTGTGAGTGTTAGGAGCTGATCTCAGGCCTCTGCAAGAGCACCAAGTACTCTTAACTGATGAGCCATCTCTCCAGCCCCGGGATTAATTAATTTTAAAATGATATCTAAACTTTGCCAATGAAGCCATTAGGTTCTGAACTTTTCTTTGGTAGGGGATTTGTGATTCCTACTTTCAGCTCCTTACTTATCAGGGGTTTATTTGGGTTTTCTGTTTTGTTGTTGCTTTGTTTTGTTTCTGTGATGTATTTTTAGTAGGTTGTGTGTGTTCATGATTTATGACCTCTTAGTAGTCCATATTTATCATATAATGTTATAGTAGTTTGATGCGCTCACACACACACACACACATATATACATATATATATACATATATATACATATATATGTATATATATATGTATATATATATCATGTTTGTCAGGTTTTCTTTTCACCTTAATTTCAAATTGTCCTTGTAACTATAAAACATATCATTGGTTTTTGTATTTTGAGCCTGAACTCTGTGACTTGGCTAAATTAACTTACTGGCAGTTAAGAATGTGACATTGTTTACATAGTTTTATAAATTTGAACATTTTATCTGGGTTGTCTAATTTTACATAGTTATACCAGATATTTTATTATTTTCTTTAAACATTTGTAGGATCTGTAGTGATGTTCTAGCTTTCAAAAACCATTTTTGTTACTAATGTCTTTTGTACTTAGCCACATACTTACATTTCCTGGGTTTTTTGTGTATTTTATGCAGATCTGCTTTCATTTCATTTCTGCCTGAAAGCTTTTCTTTTGCACATCTTGTGCAGTTCTAGTGATTAGTTCTCTCAACTTCTGGGTGACATCTTTACCTTTGAATCATTCTATTCTATGAATCTAATAGTAGATTGGTAATTATTTCTAGTATAGAAAAGTTCTCTGTTATCCTTCTAATTAATTTGCAGTAGAAATTAATCTTTCCCCTACTTATAATGGTATTCTTGTTCTGCTTCCTTAACATTCTTGTTATTCTTTTTCTTATTATTTAATTTATAAAATTTAATTTTAATTTTTGACAGTTTCATACAAGGTACTGAATTCATATTACTTTTGATCCTTCCTTCTCCCCCAAGTCTTTCCATCTGCTCCCCAATTCACTTTAAAACTCATGACCTCTTCTATAATAGTCACTGTTTTACACATGGAGATGGAGACACAAACACACCACCTATTAAGTCTATTTAGTATTGCTTATGAATTTGAATGTTTCATCTGGGTTGTCAAACTTTGTGATTAGGAGTGACAAATTGGGATACTGGCTATCCTACTGGGGCTCATCCCTGAGGAGAACTGATTTCCCTTCCTAGCAGCCCTTCCTTGATTGCCTATAGCTCTTCATCCTGGGGTAGGGGCTTCGTAAAATTGCCCCTTATCCACATGGCCATGTTGACCAGTCTTATTTTTATGCAGTCTAAATTAGGCAACCATATTGTTGCAATTTCACAGGTGCAGCATTCATGCCACATCAAGAAGATACTATTTCCCAGCAGGTAGCCTGGTCTTCTGGCTCTTACAATTTTCCCCATCTATCTGAGATTATTTGAGTATTAGGTATCCATGTTATATTTTAGATGTACCAACTGGTTCTGAACATCCCCCCAGTCACTTATCTCTACATTTTGACCAGTTGTGGATCTTTGTAACAGCCTCTGTCTGCTGCAAAAAGAAGCTTCTTTGATGTCAGGTATAATGCTTTTTGATTGGATGGTAGATATTCAAATGTAATGGTAACTCTCCAGATTTCATTGTATTAACTTTTAGAATATGAAGAAGTTACAATTCCTTGTGGATAAGCTCAACTCATGGAAGCTTATCTGAGCTGCATAAAGCCGAGCTCAAAGTAGTCTTTATTCTAGAGCGGATGTGTTTATACTGATTTAGCATGATCTCTGAAGAGTCTCTACTGAATGCCAGGCCTTGCCAACCTGGTTGATTAGGGCTTGCATACAGCCTAGCTTTTTGTGAGCACAGGAAATTATTTAGCTCATAGCATTCTAACAGCCATTCTTTGCCTACCCAGTGATGATACCAAGGTTGTCTTCATGTTACTGTATAGCCAAGGATTCATCCTTTTCTTTATATAACTCCTTTTTGTATTTTACTCTATATCCAAGTCACCTTGAGTTTTCTGCTTTTCTTTCTGCCTCATGAACTTGGTAGTGTGTTCGGATAGCATTTTCTTTCACTGTCCTGAAATCCTAAAGGTGACCCCTGGGAAAAGCTAGGATGCTGGCAGGTTCCCCTTGTTCATTTACATTCTCTCAGGGGGATTTCCGTCTGTACTGCCTGCCTTGAGATGTCTAAAAGCAGTTTTGATGTCATTTTCCATCCTCTTTCCCCAGAGTTTATGGCAAGTACAAATTCAGTTCCAGGTAACGCAACATGGGTGGAAGTCAAAGTCCAATCTGTAGAGCTCTGAGAGAAGGCATCAGAGCTGGAACCCATCAAGAGGACTCAGAAACAGGAAGAGGGATGGAAACTCCAAAGAATATATAGTGTCCTGGAAACCGAAGAAGAATAAAGGTGCGGACAACTGTGCAGAGCACTCCTGTGGGGTGAGTAGAATAGATTGAAAGGTATCTATTGAACTAGGTAACAAGAAAACATCGGTGACCTCATAGAAACCTATTCCATCTGATTTCTGTGTGTCTCACTGTATAGCCTTGGTTGGCCTGGAAGGTTCTACATAGACCACTCTAGCCTCAAACTTGAAGTGATCTTACTGCCCCTGCCTTCCAAGTGCTGAAATTACAGGCATGTTAAACCATGCTTGATCACAGAAATCCATTTCTTAAGAATCAAATACATAAGACTGTACTGTGCTAAGAAATGATTGCTAGGCAAGTTTGTTGGTTAACACAATAGTAGAAGCTCCAATAAACAGTTTTTAACATTCCGGTGCCTTCACACTGTTAAAATGGCACTGCTTGACTGTTCTTGGTTAGTGGGCAGACTTCCTTCATGAAATGGTTCAGGGAAGAACCATTCATCTTCTTGGTGGGTATGGTCATCCTCTAGCCATACTTCATCCTTGCAACTGTTCATCTCTGATTGGCTAGCAGCATAGAGCAGGGAGTATCTTAACATAGGCCTAGAACTGACACACAACTTCTGCTTATATTTCAATGGTGGAACTAGTTCCATGACCACAGCTAGCTACAGGAGGGATAGAAAGTTATTCACCAACTCTCTGCAATAGAAGAAAGACCATAACATCTGTTGGTGCTGAGATTCAAACCCAGGTCTCCTGGAAGAGCATGGAGTTTACCACTGAGCCATCTCTTCAGCCCCAAGAAGGTGCATTTTGAAAGGTGTTGTATATCCATGGGGCATTCTGGCCTCTCTGCATCAACGCATAGGAAGTCCCAGCGTCAGACACAGCAGCATCTGCTTTCTGCTACACGTATTTAGTAGTAGGTCATGAACCTCAAATAAACGAAATGTAGGACGGGTGCTCTGCCAGGACATAACAGCTTTATACAGTACACCGGGAGCCCTTTGAAGTGGGATCTTTACCCTCTTGGTGAGCTCCTTACCGTCCAATCCCTGCTCCTGGTCGGACCAGCCCTCTCCAACGCTGCTTCCCTCCTCTCCCCCGCAGCTCTCCCCTGTGACCTCTGAGAGGCAGAACGCGTGCTGAGGACCCCAGCGCCAAGGGCTGCACCGCCCTCCCGGTACCTGCTGTTCCCTGTTATTCTCATCCCCCTGTAATTCGAGGGGACAGGTGAGATGTGCTTCAAAACACTGTAATCATATTTTAAATGGAAATGAAATGTGTGAATTAAATGTAAATTACAGTAGAATGGAAGGACAATCACTATTAGTTAAGGTCTGACACCTATTTTTGCAGACCTTTCCCAAACGCCACAGCTTGTTTCCCACGCGTGCGATGAGAGGCTGTAATTATGAGGCAGCTGCTTCTGCAGTTGGACTGATGCTAGTTACTGGATCATTTGTGTGAGTGGGGGGTGGGGGGTGGTCTGCATGTGAGGCTGCATATGGATTTTAAATAGATATGGACTGCTGTTGGTGCTATAAAATTGTCCAGAAGAAATGATATTTTTATACTAGGGCCATGAGAAGAAGAAAAAAACAATGCCCTTTTCCCCCCCTCTCCCTTTTGTTTTCCTCCTAGAAAGGTGAGGGAGTAATATAAAGGGACACTTTTATATAGTCAATTTATTTACGGATTCTCCATTTGCTTTTATATTGGAAAAATATGTGCTGTGCCAATGAGTCGCAATTTGACCCTCAATCTCTGCCTGCCTTCCTCCCCCTAACGCATACAGTCTCCTTGATTTCCAGCGGAGCCCATATTTCCTGTGCATAACCATTCCTGAAGCATTTTTCAAGATGGTACCAGCACTTTGTTACAATGCCTCACATGATGAAGGGAATAATTTTATCACCTACCTATTTGAGGCCACGATAAACACCAGAGGAGATTTTAAACAATCATTTCCATACAACCTGGCTAGTCTCTTGTCCTAGGTAGACAGTGACTGGTTGATTAGATGTACTCTGAAACTTTCGGAGCCATTCCCATGGCGACTCTTCCACCTTTCAGAGATATGTGTAAACCTGAACAAAGGAGCTAACGGCAGACGTAGGAGATCAGTAAGTCTGAGAAAGCATCATCTGTCTATACACCCTTCCTTGATCCATCTTGTTTGTGCTAACTAAATGCTTCCGACTTCAGCAGAGCAGTCAGCAGATAATATATATTGTATGTCAGTGAATTTTACCAAACTTGCATTTTCAAAGCCACAAAGATGCAAGCTCAGTCAATATTTGGTTCTCAGGGACACATGTAGCTAAGAATATGTCTATTCTGTGATGAGCAAGGATTCCAGCCAATTGGTTCCTTCTCTGGGCTGGGTCTTACGACAGACCCTCACTCATGGTTCTCTCCTTGCCTGTACCCACTGTCCCTATCATTACCTTAGCTTCTGCCCTAACCCTGGCTCTGATTACATCATTTGTTGCCTGGTCTGAAGCCTGTAGGGGCAGTGTGGAGACAGTGAAGAGTTCCTGTGGAAACTTACCAGACTCTTGTTCTTTCCCAGAATTCCAAGCTCTTTTCTTCTCCGGGGCTTTGTCTACTTTGTCTCTGAAGGTTTCTCTCAGGCATTTCTTGGAGTTGAAACCTTTCAACTTCCCTGCTGTTTAGTGTGGACCCAAATACTCCTTAGACTGCGGTTTTCACCCCGCAGTTCTTAAGAGGTAGGGTCTAGTGGGAGGAGTTAGGTTCTTTACATCTCTTCCGCTAAGCACTTCCGCGTGTTGTGCTTCCTTCACAGATCCAAAGCAACGTGGGCTAAAATCTTTGAAACCATGAGCCAAAGCAAGCTATTCTTCTTAAGCTAATTTGTCTCAGGAATCTGTAATGTTACAAAATAGATGAGTAACACTTAAGCTAAATCACAGGCCTGGTTGCTGTGTTTCCAAATATCCCGATTCTGCCACCCCATACCTCTACTGACCTGTGTACCACCATTTCTACATTACTTGAGTCCAGACCAGAAAGCCTGGCACCATAACAGCCTATCCCTCAGAGCTCCACAGGCAGCCAGGAGAAGCCTAGGTAGTAGTGGAATCTCTTGGCAAGTTACTTCTTTAAACTAAGTAAACATAAATGTCAACTTTTGAATTCCCTGTTCCCTCCTTAGCTGACACCATCCATCTTCATCTTCATGTGACACATAAAATTGCTGTCTATAACAAAATGGAAAGCACATCAGGTGTCTTCTTGATTTCATTATGTCTTCTAGAACCTTGTTTATGCTCATGTGGAAACAAAATTAGTTGACAGTCTGCATTCTGAATGCAAATCTGATTGTGGTTTTGGCTTCTCTGCCACGAA
The DNA here is from genome assembly GCA_028551405.1 of Uromys caudimaculatus. Classification (NCBI taxonomy): domain Eukaryota; kingdom Metazoa; phylum Chordata; class Mammalia; order Rodentia; family Muridae; genus Uromys; species Uromys caudimaculatus. The sequence continues at coordinate 17,237,462 of CM052719.1, read as the reverse complement.
CCCCTGCGGCTCAGTGGTAGAAAGGTTAGTAAGGATTGACAAATGGGGGGGGGGGGGCTAAAGGAAAATCTCCATGACTTTGATGGAGTGGAAGTTAAAAAGAAAGGACTGGGGTCTCCAACCTAATTAAGAAGACAGTAGTATTTGTATTATATGAACCAAGTCCAGATAGAAACTGAGCCAGCAAGTGACTATGTAACCACAGTGACAAAGGCTGTAAAATTCCAGTAGGTGGTGACAGGCCTAACAGGCATCAGAGATGCAGAGTCATTTGGGGTCAAATGAATTTGAGGAGTATCCCCTGAGAAGCCCCAGTCCTGGGTAATAATTCACTGTTTTTTAGTACACATTTTATTAATTCTTTAAAAACTTCATACACTATATTTTGATCATATTCCTCCTCCTCCCCAGCCCCTCCCAGATCCATTTTCCATTCTCAACCCACCCAACTTTGTGTCTTTATTTCTTTTATTTAAAAAATCCATCTAGTCCAGTTAATGGTAACTATATACTCTGGGCCCTATGATCCACCAGGGTGTGTGCTCCAGCTACCAGGCACCACCCCTTTAAAAGAAAACAAACTCTTTTTCTTGGTAGTCATCAATTATTCATAGTTCCTCAGATAAGGGTGGGACTAAGCCACCAAGGTCCTCTGTGCTGGACATTTGTATGGGTATTTCCACAGACTCAGATGATTCTGACTGAGGTTCTTTGGGGGCGTAAGGATGAGGCAGACTTCTGACCACAGCTCGGTCATAATACCACACTCCGTGCCACCCCACCCAACCAGCTCCCGTGCAAGTTGCCCAGTACCTTTATTATTTGATATAAAAGTCAGGACAATACAAGCAACCCCCCTACCCCCAAGAAAGCTCAGTCACCAGATCTGCTATTTTTATTGATATGACTAGACAGCCCCTGCAAACCAGGATTTTATACAGGTAAATTGTGGTCTCTTGCGAGCTTGGCTCAATTTGTGCAGAAATACCACCAAGAAGTAGAGAGTTGATTTAGTGTCAGAAAAGGGTATTGGGAACAAGTGCATTTTCCTTTATGAGTCTTTTAACATTGGGAAAGAAATACAGTTGATTGCAATTGATTTGTATATGTGGCTCTTTGTGTGAAATGTCACAGCATGTTTTATAGGAAGATAGAAGCAGAGAAATAGAAAGAAATCACTCCCAGGGAAGATGCAGAATGAAGGGACCAACAAAGACACCTCACCTAAGCAGGAGTTGGCCCAGTAGTGGATGTGTGGCATCCTGCTGAGGCATGTCGTGCTGTACTGCCCAGTTAAGCCTCGGTTTCAACACGAGTAAAAGGCAGTAATGATAACTATTATCATGTAGGCTGTGGGAATGTTAAATTAGTATGCTTGAATGTCTGGGTGCAGAGCATATCATGTATGCCCAGTAAACAATGGGGATGGGTGTGGATACATAGGGTTGGGCCTGTTGTAAGCTGATGAAGAAATGGTCCCCAGGATGGACCTTGGGAATCAGCTACGTATCTTATACAGTACTCCTCCTAGGGATAGGGATTTGCCAAATATGAGGTGGGTGTCATCCCTTGAAGGTGCCTTTGCTTCTTCCACTTCTACTTTTCTGAAAACTGTCTCCAGGAAAGGCCTTAAGAAACCTCACCATTCAGAGTGTGTCACATTTGAGAGTGCCATAGAAGAGAACGGAGTTCAGTCTTTATTGTGTAGAGCTTTTTATACTTAAAAACACTTTCAACTATATTACTTCATTTAACTCTCTTAATCTCAAGAATTATATAAAGTGTTGTAGGGTATTCACCAGAGAAGACCACTCAGACATGGTTTTAAGCCAAGAGAATGTCTTTGCTAGCTGGCTGGCAACTACACTGGGTGTTCTGAATTCCAGTGTAGCTCCAAGCATTTCCCAGGATGAGCTTTTAGCCACAAAACCTATATCCTGGGTTGATATACTTCAGTTATCAACAGTTACCTAGAAGCAGAACTACAGAAGCCAAAGGCTTTTCTAGAACTATGGGTCTTTTATAGATTAGGTCTTTGTTTCAATTTTGGCTGGTGGTGCTGTCTACATGTTGAGTTTTACAGCCTGAGTGGCATTTCCATCATGAAGTCAGTTGTGCCAAGGTCTTTAGGTCTACTAAGGTCTGGAGCCCTGTTACATAAAGCTGGTACTATTTGAGTTTATTTTTAAAATGAAGTAAAGCCTAAACATGTTAACTACATTTTCTAAATTCATACTTTCATTTCATAAACATAGTTTATGTACAATGACACATCAAAAATATTCAATAACGAAGGCTTTGGGACCTGGTTTTATGCTTTGTGACTCCAAATTTACTATATTTTTAACAATTAGCAGGAGCTTTGAGTCAAAGAAAAGATTAATTGTGGATTTCCACCTGTCAAAAAACTGAAGGGTGGGAGCCTTTCTAGTCTTTGTTTGATCTTCTGTAGAAAGCCTGGTGTTCATGAGGGAAGCTTCCCATGCCGTGACTCAGTGACTCAAACAAAACTTCTGCATGTGTCTACAGTCTTGCTGTGTCTTCCCCCATGATGACAGCCATGTTCACTTTCTACTGCTATATAACACGCCATCCCCCAGTTTACTGACTTTACAAAATCATACATTCTTGTCTCAAAAACCTGAGCCTCTTTTAGCTAGATCCTTTCAAAGGCTGTTATCAAGACACCATGATCAGCACTGCTGCCACCTGATGCTCAGCTGAAATTGAGTCAACTTCCAAGCTCATCGAGTACTTGAGGTAGGACTTAGTTTCTCTAGGCCTCAATTTCCTGGTGTCTACTGGCTGGAAAAGACACTCTGGTTCTTTACCATATGTGTGACTCCACCCAGTGGCACATATGTCTTGCTTCATTATAAGGATGAAGAGATGACTGTCTTTGAAAGACAGTCCATGCCTTTTGCTGAGTTCCATTCATTAGTCATGGTCCAGCCTGTCACCACACTCAAATGCTCATTGGCACTGCACATCAGCAGGTATGGTCACCATCCTAGAAGCTTGCTTACCATAAGATATCCTTGTAGGGAAGCAGTCTCTAGCATCCTCATTGGCCAGTTTATTTTGAAATTGGTGATGGCCTCCTAATGTCTAAAGGTACCACTATGAGGCTGTTGTCTTGTATCAAGCTCTTGGCCCACCAACTCCATGGTGATGAAGCAAACTGAATTAACTGGCACATCACCAGTTTCCAAAGGTCAACCAGAAAGAATGAGAGTTAACATTCCTTGACATTAGTCAAAGCTTCAATTTGTTCTCCCCTTACTCAGGTGGGTCTGATGATACATGAAGAAAGGAAGAGCATGGGGACACAAGCTATAATCTCATCACTCAGGAGGGCGAGGAAGGAAGGTTACCACAACTCTGAAGCCAGCCTCAACTACACAGCAAGTTCTAGATGAACCAGCACTGCAGAGTGAGATGGCCTCGAAAAACAACCAAGCATGGAAGTGAACTTTTCAAAGCAATGATAGGCAGTCCTCTGCTGTTGTGCCACCATCTGCTGCAAAGCTAGGGTAAGGTGGATTCCAGGGGCCTGGATACTCTGCCTGATCTTGGGTTCTGCAAGTGATGACTGCATACAGAGAAGGCTTGCCAAGTTGGGCTGGCTGCAGACTTATCCCGGGGGAACAGCTGAGGGCAGCTTTGAGGCTGGAGCCTAGTGTTGCTCAGGAGTGGATTCTGCAAGTCAAACTCACATCATCTTGGCAGGCTCACTTTATTTTCATTCATTTACATGTTTTTTTAATAATAAATTTAATTGTTAGAGAATTTTAGAGAAATGTTCCATATAACAGTACAAATCAGAACAGTACTTCTAATAAACAGTTTACCAACAAGTACCAAAGTGTAGATTGTGCATAAAATTGTATCTAGTAAACGTATTTCTAGGAATCTATGTTGACAAAAATATGTATGTACTGTGGTATATCTGAGTATTATATATAATGGTGAATTATGAAAAATATGTCAAAATTAAATACAGAATTAAAAAATTATGAAATTATTTATAGACATTTCTATAATAATTAAAATGTTATTTTGGCTAAAACTTTAGAAGCTAATATTATCTTATACTTTCACATTATAAATATGATTAAAATAAATTAAATCATTTTGTAAAAACATTATACAATTGGAAATTATTTCTGATAGATCAACTCTTATAGTTTTATAGGCCATTCATTTTTTCTCCTTTGAAATGACAAAGGAAAGTTGACTTCAGTCAAAATAGCACACAACCTAATCTCATAAATCACACACTTAATGTTACTTGTTTCAGTAGGCCTTGAAAACCTTACTATTGTCACACTCAACTAGAAATAAGCTGACAACTCCTGACTAAATTCAGGGAACATAAATACTAGTCTTCTAAAATATACAGGCTCACCTCCCTAATGTGAACATAAAATTCAAATACCTCCAGTGTTCTCCCTTGAAGATGTTAGTTTCACTCTGAGCAAAGAGCAACATTCCTTTGCATTTCCCAAGGTCATTACACTGAGATTCATCAGATACCTATAACACTTGCTGATGTTACCCCTCAAATAGTTCTATTTGACCAGTATGAAGTGTCCCTCCTCATCTTTCTTGATAACTTTTGGTTGAAAGTTGATTTTATTCGATATTAGAATGGGTACATCAGCTTGTTTTTTGGGACCATTTGCTTGGAAAATTGTTTTCCAACCTTTTACTCTGAGGTAGTGTCTGTCTTTGTCACTGAGGTGTGTTTCCTGTATGCAGCAAAATGCTGGGTTCTGTTTACATATCCAGTCTGTTAGTCTATGTATTTTTATTGGGGAATTGAGTCCATTGATATTAAGAGCTATTAAGGAAAAGTGATTGTTACTTCCTGTTATTTTTATTGTTAGAGATGGTGTTATGTTTGTGTGGCTATATTATTTTGGGTTTGTTGAAAGATTACTTTCTTGCTTTTTCTAGGGTGTAGTTTCCCTCCTTGTGTTGGTGTTTTCCATCTATTATCCTTTGTAGGACTGGATTAGTGGAAAGATATTGTGTAAATTTGGTTTTGTCATGGAATATCTTGTTTTCTCCATCTGTGGTAATTGAGAGTTTTGCTGAGTCTAGTAGCCTAGGCTGGTATTTATGTTCTCTTAGGGTCTGTATGAGATCTGCCCAGGATCTTCTAGCTTTCATAGTCTCTGGTGAGAAGTCTGGTGTAATTCTGATAGCTCTGCCTTTATATGTTCCTTGACTTTTTTCCCTTACTGCTTTTAATATTCTTTCTTTGTTTAGTGCATTTTGTGTTTTGATTATTATGTGATGGGAGGAATTTCTTTTCTGGTTCAGTCTATTTGGAGTTCTGCAAGCTTCTTGTATGTTCATGGGCATCTCTTTCTTTAGGTTAGGAAAGTTTTCTTCTATAATTTTGTTAAAGATATTTACTGGCCCTTTAAGTTGGGAATCTTCATTTTCTTCTATACCTATTATCTTTAGGTTTGGTCTTCTCATTGTGTCCTAGATTTCCTGGATGGTTTGTGTTAGGAGATTTTTGCATTTTGCATTTTCTTTGACTGTTGTGTCAATGTTTTTTATGGTATCTTCTGCACCTGAGATTCTCTCTTCTATCTCTTGTATTCTGTTGGTGATGCTTGCATCTATGACTCCCGATCTCTTTCCTAGGTTTTCTAATTCCCAGGTTGTCTCCCTTTGTGATTTCTTTATTGTTTGTTTCCATTTTAAGATCCTGGATGGTTTTGTTCAATTCTTTCCCCTGTTTGGTTGTGTTTTCCTGTAATTCTTTAAGGGATTTTTGTGTTTCCTCTGTAAGGGCTTCTATCTGTTCACCTGTGTTCTCCTGTATTTCTTTAAGGGAGTTATTTATATCCTTTTAAAAGTCCTCTATCATCATCATAAAAAGTGATTTTAGATCTGAATCTTGCTCTTCCGGTGTGATGGTGTATCTAGGTCTTGCTATGGTGGGAGAATTGGGTTCTGATGATGTCAGATAACCTTGGTTTTTGTTGCTCATGTTCTTGAGCTTGCCTCCTTCCATCTGGTTATCTCTAGTGCTACCTGCCCTTCCTTAGTCTGACTAGAGCCTGTCCTTCCTGTGATCCTGGTTGTGTCAGAACTCCTCAGAGACCAGCTGTCTCTGGGATTCTGAGATCCTGGGATCCTGAAATCCTGGGTATGACAGAGCTCCTGGGAGTCAAGCTGCCTTTGCGACCCTGAGATCCTGGTGTGACCAAGCTCCTGGGATCCTGAGATCCTGAGTGTGTTAGAGCACCTGGGAGTGGGGCTTCCTCTGGATGTTGTAGGACTGGCTGAGGAGTTCGTGCCCCAGGTCTGCTCAGGGAAACGGCCCAGACTGGAAGGAACCCTTGCCACTGGTCTGGCAGGGTCCCTGGGTCCCACTGATCCCAGTTACTCCTGGTGTTGGGACAGATGTTGAGTCCTCCTCACCTATGATCCTGGGTGTGTTAGAGTGCCTGGGAGTGGGGCTTCCTCTGAGAGTTGTGGAGCTGGCTGAGGAGTTTGCACCCAAGGTCTGCTCAGGGCAATGGCCCAGACCGAAAGGCCATTTACATGTTTTTTTTTTTTTAAAGATTTATTTATTTTATGTATATGAGTATACTGTAGCTGTCTTCAGACACACCAGAAGAGGGTATTGAATCCCATTACAGATGGTTATGAGCCACCATGTGGTTGCTTGAAATTGAACTCATGACCTTCTGGAAGAACAGCCAGTGCTCTAAACCACTGAGCCATCTCTCTGGACCCCCATTCAAGTTTTATGAGGAGCTGGCTTCATTGGGGCTGCTGACTCCTCATGTTGGCTTAGAATAACTCAACCTTGGGTTTCTATTATTCCCTGCCTTCACAGCCTAGGTAGTGCCAACTCTAGGAACTACCAACTTCAGTGGCAGCCCCTTGTGGCTTCTGAAGGTGCTTCTCTAGACCTCCTGTACACAGAAGTAACAGCCCATGCCACTTGAAGCTTCTGAACTGAGCCACATAATCTCCAAGCTAATTTCTTCTGTTCACCCCCCCCCCCGTTTGGACTGAATGTTCTCTTTCCCACACAGCCTCTACCCATCACTCCCCAGCAAACTCCTAAGTATCTAGCATGCCCCAGTGCAAATACCAATTCTCCTTTGATACTTTAGGTTAGAACTCATGGGTTGCAGTACCAGCCATGGGCATCCTCCCCCTTGGCACTTGTTATGTTTGCTTGTGCCAACATGACTTCCACTAATCAGCAGTACAACTTTCTGTTGACACTTCTATCCATGTGCAGAGTGACAGAGGTGTTGGGATTGACGTGTACAGAACAGTCTACTGATGGTTGGTGGTTCCCTAGCCCTTGGGTAGGTTGTTTTTGAGGCCTGTGTTCTGTGTGTTCAGCTCCCTTCTTCCCTGCAGGTGATAATGTACTCTTGGTAGATCCTTTCCCATCTGTTAATATTGAAAATTAGCAAAGCCTACAAAGGCTTATGCTAGTGTCCAGGCTGCCTACTGTCCTGAGAAATGACTGGATTTGAGAGACTGTTCAGTACATTATTAGGCTTGGAACTGAATGAACTTTGGGAAAATAATGGAAACTGTAAAATACAGGGCCTAACTGAAAGAAGTAACAGTCTAGATGAGTTTATCCCCCCTGATACATAGTACACATGTGCCAAGTGACTGTGAGACCTCTGACACTAGGGTTCCAAGAAAATCTCCTTCTTTAAGTTGATTTTCTCAAATTCTCTGTACAGTGAAGACATCATCTATCACCTCCTCTGGCTTGCTTCCCCATTCCAGTATCAGCTTTTCCAGGTAACCCTTCAGATAACTATCTGTATCAACTGTTAGCTTGGGGGAAAATGTTATGCTCCTGAGGGTAGCTTCTTCCATCATGTGCTTTCTAGAAATTTGTCACAGTTACTACTGCATTTCAGTGTGTTATTGTCTTCTTCTAAGGCCACCTGAAAACTCTGTGTCCTTTACACGTTGTGCAGAGCCTGATGTACCCAGTGTTTCCCTTTTTCCTCTGGCCTCTCTTGAGCAAATCTTCATATTGTTCTTACATTTCTCAGTGGAGATGACAGAGTATAAACATCTTCTACATCAGAGAACTGCCCATCTTTAGAACACTGCCCACAGTGGGCTCTACCTCTCTCATGGGACCAGAAGTTTGCCCAGATTCCTGTAGAGCCATGTGACAAGGCCAGCCCTGTGATGGCCACACATAATTGGCAAGGTGACTTCTCCTGTATCAGATTATATGATTACAGATGAGATGTGGGGAGCTATTGGCAATAGTCCTCTCTGTCAAGTCTGAGTGTCACAGCAACGGGAGGATATTGGTGTGGTGTCACTGGCATAAATTAGATGTCTGCTGAGCCACAGGTGCATGTGCTATCTGGTCACATTTAATATTTGAGAGCAGCATTGTGATCCTGCTTGGGAAAAGAGTGCACAACAGAAAATGGTAGGGAATGATGTTTTGGAAAAGTTAATAAAGTCCTCAGTGGCAAGTGTTTTCCTACTTTACTTGGCTCTTTGCTTTTATTAACAGGTTAATTGTATATATTGATGGGATTTGGCATGATATTTTCATATGTAAATAGTGCACTGATCAAATCCAGCTGTTTTCCTTCCATCCATCCACTCACTCCTCCCTTTCCAAAACCCTTCCCAGCCCATATTAATCTGTTCAGATGATTGGTCAACGGTTTCAGTTTCTGCTCATGAGAGAACTTGTAAGCCTTGCCTTGTTGAGTCGGCTTATTTCACTTAACACATTGTCCACCTTGTTTTCATCTGGCTGCAAAGGACAAGATTTTAATTTTCCTTCTGGCTAAATATTACGCCATTGTATTTGCATACTGTGTTTTCTCTGTTTATAAATCTGATTCTGTATCTTTGGTATTGTGAAGATATTCCGTATCTTAGGTGTTATACTTCACCTCAACTGGAAGAGGAAAAGAAACTTGGAAGCCTCACAGCAAGGAGCACGGGGTGAACAAACTGCCACAGGGTGAATAATGTCACAGTCATCAACAGAGAACCTCCACGGTAATATTCTACTGGTGATGCTGCCCATTTTATGGTTTTATTGTTTATAAAATAGCCTATTCCATTGATAGTTTTGTAGTACATGGTCTCAGTTACCTGCAACCATCTGCAGTCTGAAAATATTAAATAAAAATTCCCCAAATAATTCACAGATCTTAAATTGTGCACTATTCTGAGTAGCGTAATATGTTCTCCCACTGGCCTGGCCCATCTTGTCTAAGGCATGAGTCATCCTTTTGTCCAGTGTATTCACATTGCACACACTGCCTTCTTATAAGTCTCTGGCTACTGGTTCAGGGCATGTGGTCACGTGACTCTAATGTAGTAGGCCAATACTAAGTCACAATGCCTGTGCCATTGATCTCTCAGAGGCATTGCATCGTCTTATATCATTATGAAAGGAAAGGTAAGTATAGTACAGTAGGCTATTTCAAGTGAGACAACATTCAGGTAACCTTTATCAGAGCGTATTAGCATATTGTTCTAACTTATTACTAGTTTTATTAATCTCTTACTATGCCTAATTAAATTTTATCAGAGGTGTGTGTGTACAGACATAAACTATAGTAGAGTTAGGATTTGGCGTCACCTGTAGTTTCAGTCTTCTATTGGGGTATGGAGAGGGGGGCTGGGAATGTGTCCCCAGCAGTGAGGGAAGGGACACTACTGCCTTTTCCTCATTTTTAGTGAAAGGGTAAAAGAGCAGGAAGCACATGGTAAACAAAACCACTAGTTTCATGCCCAGGATGTAAAACAAAAAGAAAACCCTGGTGGCCCCCAGTCTCCTTTGAGGAATCCTACTGGACTCTACCTTCTAAAGGTTCTAACACCACACAGCAGTGTCATGAGCTGGAAATGAAGCTTTTACCATGTGCCCTTCAGTGAACACTGCAGGACTAACCTAAAGTAAAGGCCTCTTCTCAATACTAACAGATCACCTACTCCCCCAACTTGGTCTCTGCAAGGGTCACACTGTGGTTGGTAGACTTGGAAGAAGCCCTCCACGTCACCCACTGAGAGTAGACCTCTGTTCCAGTCAAGTGTCTCTCCATAGCAGATCTTGAGGGGTTCTCAAAACCTTTGGTGCAGAGAGGGAAAGACCAGTGTGGGATATGCCAGGCTCAGGGATGCTGTGGTCTTTTCTGGAGGTCTGTGGTTTGTCCTGAGACCAGTCTTTTCACATTGATATTTTGTAGCATCAACGAGCCTTCTATCATGAAATACAAATACAAGGTATAAGTTTTAATATTAATGTCCTCGACTTGGCCATATTAAAAATATGGCAACTCAAAATTTGAAACATCCCTCTTAGTAACAAAATAATTTAAATGTATGAATGCTATACACCATAGAGAAGTTATTTGTAGGAACAAATTCAGGACCTGAAAGTCATCACCTAAGGCTGAATTTTGACTTAGTGTGAAGAGGTGCACTTTGCCACACCTGTGCATGCTTTGCTTGTTTGCCAGGCTGTCTAGCTTCACAGAGACCAATTGAGAGAGATTAGAAAAAGCAGATTCTATGGGAATTGCAGTATGCTAGAAAAGAAAGTCTTTGCAGATGTTGTTAAGTAGTTCAAGATGAGGAATTGACTTGGCTTATCCACATGGGTCCTTGTAAGAGTAGGGCTGAGCGAGGCCATGTACAACAATAGACTATGATAAGAAGATGCTGGCCTTGGAGACTGGAGAACACAACCATGAGCCAAGAACACTAGGAGCTGCCAGACTCCTCCCCAAATCCTCTGAAGGGAGCACTACCTCCTGCTATAGTAATTTTACCCTGATTATGTTGGTTTTGGATCTCTAAAAACTGTAAGAGAGAGACTTCCTATTGTTTCAAGCCACCACGTTTGTGATCATTTGTTTCAACAGCCACAGGGAACTAACACAGAAATCAACATTCTGAGCACTGATGTTGTCTCTCCTACACCACTTTGTCTTTCAGATGTATTCAGCACAGCTGTCCTTGTCTATAGTATAGACACCTTGGTCTATTGCTGCGATTTAAACCAAGTGCTCATAGTCCCCTCTTCTAAGTCCTAAAGATGGTTCCTGATAATCGGGCTTTTTGGGGACACCTGGCCATGGCTCCTTTTGAAGGTCTTCTTTCAAAGCCTCCACTTCTTTCGTGACATCATACAGGAATGCTCTAGGATCTGGACTCGTTTGTTGGTTTGTTTGTTTGTTTGCTTGCTTGCTTGTTTGAGACAGGGTCTCTCAATATAGTCCCAGTCATCCTAGAACTTGCTATACAGACCAGGTTGGCCTTGAACCTTTGCCTCCTAATTGCTGGGATTAAAAACATGTGCCACCAAACTTGGCATGGACTATTATTTTGTAAGTGCAGAGTTGAGAAGTGAAAGGAGTCTGTCATGTGTGCCATCTCAAAAGTGCTGGGTACAGACACACACACACATACACACACATACATATACACACAAACAAAAACACACACATGCATACACACACACATACATACACACACAAACACACACACACAAACACACACACATGCATACACACACACACAAAAGCACACACATACATACACACACACACAAACACGCACACATGCATACACACACATACATACACACACACACAAACACACACACATGCATACACACACACATACATACACACACACACAAACACACACACATGCATAAACACACACACATACATACACACACACAAACACACACACACATGCATACACATACACACATACATACACACACACAAACACACACACACAAACACACACACATGCATACACACACACACACACACACACAAAGGCTTGTGTTCCTTCTGATAAGGAATTTGCTTTCCCATTTGCTTTCTAGATTGTCAGTGTCTGCTGTAGGTTGAACTGCATCCTCTCAACTTCTAGATGGTCCGATCTAAGCATAGACCTCACGAAGCAGCCTTATCTGGAAGTAGGTGGCAAGCAGGAATTGCCCACAAGTCACCAGAAGCTGGAGAAGCATGGAACAAAGTCTTCCACAGGCCTGAGGAGAACCCAACACTGTTAGTACCTTGACCATGAATGTCTCACCTCCACAGCTGGGTTATGATACATTTCTGCTTTGAAGGCACCTACACTGTGCTCTGTGAGATGCCTGTAGGGCAGCAGATGAAGCAAATGAACAGCACCTCTGACCTGGGGATGGCAGGAGAGGGAGAGAGGCACTTTGGATAAGAAGCCTTGTCTGATCAGGTACCTTGATGTACTATCCGTATTGTGCCTGAATAAGGGGATTGTTAGAGAATCTCCAAGCTACCTCCATGTCCTGACCTCTCCCTGGTGGCTCAACCGTTCCCTCCAGCAGGGTCAGCTCAGGCAAGAAAGCCACAGCCATGCCTCTTGAGTCGCCCTCCCCCACCCCTTCCTTGTTTGCAAGTGCCCAGCCTTCTCAGCAGAGAGGGGACCATCTGCTTAGTCGTGTTTATGGCACACCGTGCCAGTTTGAGCTTATTAATCATATTTACCCAAGTATCTTAATTACTCCCTGTCTAGCAACTTGCCTTGCACTCGGCTGTTGACCTCTCTTTTTTTTTACTCCTTTCTATCATTAATCACAGGAGCCATGTGGATAGAGGAATTCCTGCGGCTTGGATTTCACTGGCAGCCTTACGGCTCTGAGGAGTGGCTGGAGTTCATGGCTGGCTTCTGACAAACTTCCTAATTAATCTGCTAAAGATCAGACGAGGCCTTATAGGAGCTGAAGACAGTGTGCTGGGACCATCCCTCCTTGTCCGTGTGTGTGTGTGTGTGTGTGTGTGTGTGTGTGTGTGTGTGTGTGTGTTCGCGCTCACATTCCCTCATGCTTTTTGATGAGTGTTAAAGTGTATAGGATGCTGAGCTCAGGCCCCTAGCAGTTCACAAAGCATTCCCGCTGCAGCTGCTGCCACCTACCTTCCTGATGTGGGGGAGAAGGAATTTTCTCTTTGGCTTAGAAGTTTAAAAGAGCCACCATGGTTTCCTCCCAGACACAACAGAGAAGTAAGCTACCAGCTGCCCGCTTTCCCAGGGAAGGAGGTGTCTCATGGAGAATGAACTAAATTCTCTCACTTCTCTTTGGGGTCCACACGTCCTAGGACTATCGGGAGCTAAAGACGCTCTGGGACATAGGGCTTTCTGTCTACGCAGGGGGTGGTGTTGAAGCCTGCAGGAACGTGGACAACATCCTGTTACTGGAGGCACCAGCTGACAGCTCTGCTGACAGATGTGGCTCATGCAGAGAAATAAAGCTGAGGACAGCCAAACAAGCCAAGGGAAATCTTTCTCATGGGCCATGTCCTGTGTCTCCATGCCTTCTGGGCTTCACACTCTGCCACTTCTGCCCCTTTCTCTGGAGGTTGGGAAGGCCCAGGACTGGACTGCTTTCTTCCTCCAGGCCCAGCTCTGGAGGCTGAGAGACACCATTAAAGAGGATAATTTGTTGATCTGGGCTCTCCTTGCGTTTCAGTGCAGAGTGGCATCGTTTTCTTTATGACCTCGTAAAGTCACAGCCGAGAGGCCGATTTGGAAAACAAACTGCCTCGGGTTGACAGATAATTTGATACAGGGGACATATTATATGCCTTTGCATATAAATGTGCTCTGAGGTGTGTTGGTTCATCTGAAGTTGAGGTTAAAGGCGCGCAGGTATTCCTGACACATCAGGATGTATATTTTCTGATGGTCTCGGCACCGCGTTGGTTTTATAGCCTTTCATCTGGTGCTGACGGATGGATGGAAGCGCCACCTGACTAGAAAGGGGCCCCGCCCTCACCAAGAACCTCCCAGCTTTTCTGCTCTGTGCCCCTCCCATATCCCCTCCTCTGAGCAAGGCAACAAACTGTTCTTTGGGCCTATATTCTGCAGTGAGTGACTAATGGCCAGGGTAGGAGGGGCCCTGTGGGGCTCATTTTTCTTCCCTTCTGTCCCTCCCTTTGGGATTCTAATAGGCCCAATTAATTACAATTATAACATGAGGCCTTTTGGGATGGGGGAAAACCTGAGTGGAATTCTATATCCAGGGCAAAGAGATGGACCAAAGCAGATATTTTCTGGAAGGTTCTTAATGGAAAGCTGCTTCTGTCCAAATTGAGGACTTGGCTTTGTTATTAATACTCCACTGGAAGGCAAATTCTTCTGTCCCTGGAATCTGGGATCAGGATGCAGAGCCAGGGCCTTGGGCAAACCAGGCAAAAAGAGCCTCCATTTTCCTATAGCTTCTAAACGCTCTGGGCTGGGGAAATATCTCTTTGAACACAAAGTCCCAGTTAAATTCATTCACGCTAAAATGTAAAGAGCTTAATTTAATGCCCTTTGGGAGTAATTTCAATTTAAAAGTGGCATTATAGCTAGTGGCTGAAAGAACAGGCTTAGCGGTTAGTCATCTTCTATTTGGGCAAGTCGCTTAATCTGCATCTGAATAAAAAGCTATACTCACCTTAGGATGTCAAGAAGATTCACTTAGATAGAACAAGAAGTACAAGTGCTTCACGTCTGGTGAACGCTTAATAAATGTTAACCGTTTTTAATCACGATGGTGATCTGAGCTAAGCATAGTACAAAATGAGGAGAGAAGAGAATGTCCTAACCTAAACGAGGGACCCAGCACAGTGAGGAGCATCCTCGAAGGAGCCCTGATTCCAGGGAGGGCTGAGTCTTGCCCTAACATATGCGTTATTTTGAGCCTGGCATCCCTTTCTCCCAGTCTTGGCATCTTATTTACAAAATAAGATGGAATCTGCCAGGGTAGCCATTTGATCCAAAACGCAAGACGGTATAAGAAATGTGTTCCTCTTAGAGGCTCTCCCTTGCCCGGCTGGCTTTCCCCACACCAACCTCCTGATTGGTGCTTGTTATCATCTTGCCTCTGCAACAGCCCTACAAGGCCAACTGGAGGGCCCTATTAGGAAGACTTTGAGCTGTTTAAATAATCTTTCTCCTTAAATCTCGGTATGGGCCAACTGGAAAAGCTGAGGTGAGGGATGGAGGGCGAGGAGGACGCCCAAGACCTCTTCTTAAAGGAAATGATATAGAAAGCCAAGAGAGGACACTGGTGAGGAATGGCACTCTCTGAATGTCGCCAAACTGCTAGTCTCTTTCCAGACTTCATCAATGGCTCTGGTTCTCTCCAGTGTGAGCCGTCAGCCTCTCACCTGGCTCTTAGCAGTGACTGACACAGGTGTTGTCCGGAACATCTGGAGTTCTCCTACTTCTGAAATTCTCCTCTCTTCCCCCACCACCCAAGTCATGCTAGGCTGTGAGTGGACCAATATCAAGTGGATCCTGATAGGCCCTCAGTACCCCGAAGGCACACAGAATGAGCCCCTTGCCCTGCTACCTAGGCAGTTCCCCACCCCAGCCTTAGTCAACAGAGGTCATTCTTGGGCTGGCTGGCTGGAGATAGTCTGAGAAAACTATTTCTAGTGCTCCCAGTCAAGCCTGTTTTGGTCCCAAGATGTTGAAGAGCCAGTTGCATGGTTAGGATTTCATTTCTACGTAGTGAAGATTGATCATTCACAAAGGCCTGGGAAGTCTGAATCTAGCTGGTCTTCAGAAGGCTAGTTTGACACTTAAAAATACTGGGTTAGTGAGTGCAATTAGGAGAAACAAACACTATTATATCATGGTATCAAACACTATTATATCATGGTATCAAACACTATTATATCATGGTATCAAACACTTTTATATCATGGTATCAAACACTATTATATCATGGTATCGCTTTTGTATCGCTTACACAGTTTGCTCAGCTGCCCGTGCGCAAGGATCTTAGTGTTAATGTAAAGTGTGGTAAGACTCAAGGGTTAGCCATCCTAGTTCCGGGAGCCAGGGCTCTGTTGGATCTCAAATTTCAGAAAGAGCTGAGTTACACATAGATGGAGTTCTAGAAGAGAAACCTCTCTGATTTAGTGTTTTCTATCTGGGCTCTTGCTCAAAGTCTGAGCACAACTGACTACAAGAGTGGACTGTGAGATACATACTCGCCCCCGGTAACGTTCAAACATTTCTATATCTGATCACACACATGAATACCAAGGACCACCATTTAAGCTGTGTTTCTGGAGCAGTCCGAGCAAACTCTTCTTGACAGCATAGAAACAGAGACAAGGGAGTGAGGAGGTGCTTGGGCCTGTGGATGAATCAATTCATAAGCAGAGCTCAGGGTGTGCAGGGTCACATACACCCACAGCCTCGCTCTGCTGAGAAGACCTGCCATGTTTCAGCATGGGCCCTGGGTTTTCCTGTATCCATAAATGCTAAGAAGGAAGCCTGGCCTGGATCCCAAGGTCACAGACCATTGCTGTTCTGTCCCTAAATCTGACCCCATTGGGGATCCATAGTGCCTGCAGATGGAAGGCATACTCTAGAATTGTAGTTCTTAACCTATGGGTTGTAACCCCTTTGCAAGGAGTCAAATGACTCCTTTACAGGGGTCACCTAAGACCATTAGAAAACACAAATATTTATATTACCATTCATAACATTAGAAAAATTACAGTTATGAAGTAGCAATTAATTATGGTTGTGAGTCACCACAACAGGAGAAATGGTATTGCCATTTCTGGATCTAAAGCGTGTAGTGTCCTTCTTCTCTATTTGCTTCTATATCTAGAGGGTTCTGAGATGAAGACCGAATTCTTATTAGTGAACAAGGGCTTCAGGGAGCCAAATGGGATCAGAAAGTTATAAGGACAGGAGAGATGGAGAGATGACAGGGAGCAAGAATTCTGTTTTCTATAGGACTGGGATGTACCTCAGTAATTCAGTGTATGCTTAGCATTTGTGAGGCTCTGAGTTCCATCCCCAGCACCAAACACATCTGTGTGTGTGTGTGTGTGTGTGTGTGTGTGTGTGTGTGTGTGTGTGTGTGTTTGTGTGTGTTAGCTAAATAAAATCAAACGCAGAAGAACAGAGGGGAAGAAAAGATTACCCAATGGGAAATGGCAATCCCAGATACAAAGGACGATTAGCAATGGGCAGAGGAAGAGAAGCAGAGAAAATAACAAAAGATAGTTTTGGAAAAGAAATGAGCATTTCACAAGCCAGAAAGAAGAGGAGGAGCAAATGGTGCAGGAACCTTGGAGAGAGACAGAGTGGTGATCTGGAGAGAAGAGGGGGACCAGAGAGAGAGGGAGGAGGGAGGCGAGGAAGGTGAGGGGAGAAAGCTGGCACTGGCAGGGGAGAAGGGAGCGAAAGTGCTGTGCTCTGTGGATTACTGTGTGTTTGTCATCTGGAATGGTATAAGCTGTAGGTACAGCATCTCCTGCCCATGATTTATGGTCCCTGTCAGGCAGGGACCGAGCTTTGTCTGCTGTAGCGTAGAGGATGAATGCATTGCTGTCATCCCAGCCTGGCCGGCCTTTCTCTCTCTCTGCTCCGAACGCTCGCTCCCCATTTCACGCCAGTGAACATAAACAATCTTTTGTAAACCTGACAGTCACACTTGCTTCTTTGGAAACATAAAGCAGAAATGTATGACTCGGCTTTCATTACCCAATTTCCTACGCTATATAAAAACACTCAGGAAAGACATGTAAGTGGTCACGAAACCTGGGAAATTGGAAGTGTCCTGGAGGAAGGAGAAAAAAAGAAGAAAGGCTGGCAGTAGGGGGGAGGGTGGGGGAGTGGGGGTGGTTAGGCTGTAGGGGGGGTAGGAGTCTGGGGTGGGAAGGAGCTGGGAGGGAAGGAGGTGGCGTGTCTAATCCCACCACATCCTTCCAGAGAAAGCTCTCTGATAAACTGGGCCATGCAGACACATAATTATATTACATTTCTGAATAATAGACACTTCCTGCCTGAAGTGCTGCTTTCTTTTTTTTTTTTTTTTTTTGTTCCTTTTAAGCCAGAGTGCAGCAAGGAAAGAGCACTGAGATCAAAGCTGCCGATGATGCTTTGTCGCCCCCTCCGCCCCCCTCCTCCCCCCTCCACTCCTTCCGCCCCCCCCCCTTTTGTTTTACTTTCTCCTTTACCTTTAGCCACTTGGCGAACTTGGCTACATAGAATGTAACTTATTTTTAAAGACCCACCGGGGTGGGGGGTGTAGTCATGGCAATTTCTCAGACAGCATATCTTGGCTGAGAGAGAAGCTCAGTGGTAGAGAATCTGTCTCTATCCCCAGTAGCCTAACCCGAGTGGAGCAGGAACTTGCTAAGTGCATTGAGGAAACCTGTGACCTCCACAGCTGGCCTCAAAGTCACTGGAAGCCTTTGCTGGCCATGCTGTGGCAATTGAAAACCTTTCTTGCCTTTAGCTGTAGACTACTGTCTCACAGTCTGCAGAAGGGGCTTCTTCTCAAATTTGGCACCCTGTGTACTTCCTAAATACTTCAAGCTTGTGGCTCCAGTGATGCAGCCACTGGGGAGCTTACTCCAAGGAACTTCTAGGCACGGAGTTTATTGGCTTGAGAATCATGAGAAGCTAAGCAGGTTTTGGCCTGGTTAGCACTTGGATGGGAGACATGCCAGCCTGTGCCAGCCCTCACATGACTTTCTGGTTCTTCCTTTGTAGTATCTTTTGAGGCTGAGATTTTAATCACGTGTTGTTTCTCTGTGTATCCCTGACATCTGTCAGTGTAGCACTTTGCCATGAAGTACACCCTACATCATTAGAAAATATAAACACCCAATACTTGTCTAGGCTTTCCAGATTCTCCCAGTATACACAGGCATATTTAAGTCGATTTCTGAATCTCCCCTTAATAACATTTCCATAAAGAGTCACATTCCTTTTTAAAATATTCAGATTTAAACATCTCTTAATCTCATTCAGTTGTCATTTATTTTTCCCAAAGAGGCAGTTTCCTATTATTTCCAAAGAATTACAGAGTGCATGGGGTAAGGAGAGAACAGAGGAGCTGGAGAAATAGCTCAGCTGTTAAGATTGCTTGCTTCTCATGCAGACGCCCGGTGTCAGGTTCGTAGCAACTATGTTGGGTGCCTAATGACCTCCAATAACTCTAAAGCTGACTTGGCAGGCATCTGCACGCACACACACACACACACACACACACACACACACACACACACTTAAAAATAATACAATAAAACGAAGGAAAAGAATACAGCATAGAGACACGTGTTGAGAGGACATACTAGCTGTGTTGTTCCTTTTGCTACCAACTTCTCAATGTTTGTGATTTTCCTTTGTACTCCATCTGAAAAATGAGGTTTCCTTCTTTTTCTTCTGGATATGGGACTGTGAATTAGCTTAGAGATAGAAGAAACCACTTCAGGGGAAAAATATATCTACTAACCATCTATATAAGTAGTACCCCAAAGCTGAGATAGGTATATCTCATGAACCTTTGACTACATCTTAACTCCCATCCAGGGGTATTTAGTGCTTCTTAGAATCTTGGTTTTCCTTTCTGTTGCTTTGAGAAACACTGCAACCTAAAGTAACTCAGGGAGGAGACCACATCACAGACCATCACTGAAGTAAGTCAGGCAGGTACTCAAGTCAGAAACCTGGAGGCAAGACCTGAAGCAGAGACCACAGAGGAATGGTGCTTGTTGTCTCTCTTCCAGATTGGTCAGCTTGCCTTCTGGTTTACCCAGGACCAGCTACCCAGAGATCATGCCACCCACAGTGATCTGAGTCTTTTCCACATTGATCATCATTGAAGAGAATGCCCCCCTGTGTTTGCCTACGGGCCGGTCCGATGGGGATATCCATTGAGGTCCCCTCTTCTTAAATGAGTCTAGCTTGGGTCAAGTTGGCAAAAACTGGCACTGCTACAATTTAAGGATGCCCCAGAGAAGTCTTACGGGCTCTGCCTCCAGGCTGCTTTCAAGCCATTTCCAACATGGAGCAATCTAAATCAGCATACTATGGAAGTGCCCGGCACCCATGCTTACTGCAAGTTATTCACAATGGCAGTTACAGAATCAGCTTGGGTGCCCATCAACAAATGGGTGGCTAAAGAAAAACATAGTGTATATACACTATGGAGATTTTATTAAGCATAAAAAGAATGAGATCACGCTATTTTTTAAAAGGGACCTGGGTAGAACTGAAGATCATCATATTAGGCAAAGTAGGGTGATGCGGATTCAGAGAAATATCTCATTTTCTCACGTATGTGCAGTCAACTTTGTGAATAGACATGTAAGAAAAGGGGTTGGGGCGGAGAAAAGAAAAGGACCAGTATGGATAATGGCGGTGAGTAGAGCCAAGACTCTCTCTATGTGAGTGAAAATGTCCCAACGAGTTTCATTGTTTTCTGCAAACAGTACCTGCTAATAAAAACATCTTTTCATTAGCTATGCTATCCAAGGCAAATCACTTGTTCGAAACTCAGTTTCCTCATCTGTGAAACGAGCAGTATTATAGCCCACCCATCTGAGTTCTAATGAGGATCAGATACACAATGACCGTTGTGTAGTAGGCACTTCACTTCCTCTTCTCTCTCCCTCTCCACTGCAAACCTACCCCCTCACCATGCCATTCTAAACTTAGGCTCCAGAAACCCAAGTGTTGGAATACTCCAGGAAGAAATAGATAACTTGTGGTCCTCCATCTCTAACCAGGATAGATGGACTCAGACAGAGACTTGTGCTCCCTCCAAGCTCTGTTACTGTTAGGCACATACACTGGACAAAGTAAGCCCCGTCCAATGAATTTAATACGTAGCAGGAACTAGAACAAATGTCATTGATCTTACAGACTGTATAAAAAGCAGGACAGTGGATCCAATTAGATCCTACGGTGATGTATAACCTTTTTGTCTCACTAGTTAACTTGCACTAGAATGAACATTCTTTTGCCTGCTGGGGGAAAGCCAGGTCCTCACAGGAGCATCAGATGCTCAGTGCTTAGGAAAGTGCCTAGAAACAGGTTCTTCTTGCAGGCCCAGGAACCAGAGAAGTAAAAAGCAAAGGGATTAAGAATGCAATTTGGTCAGTGGACCTCCTTGAGGAGGGTGACCCCATAGGAAGACCAGCAATCTCAACCAACCAGGACCCCTGAGCTCTCTCAGACACTGAGCCAACAACCAGGTGGCTTACACTAGCTGGTGTGAGACCCCCTGACACATAGAGAGCAGAGGACTGCCTGGTCTGGCCTCAGTGAGAGAAGATGCACCTAACCCTAGAGAGACTTGAGGCCCCAGGGAATGGGGAGGTCTAGAGGAGGTGGGATGAGGGTGGGGTGAGGTGGGGGGTTGGGAACATCCTCTTGGAGACAGGGGAGAGGAGGAATGGGATGAGGAACGGTGGGAGGGCAAACCAGTAGGAAGGTAATGCCTGGACTGTAAAAAAATAAAAGTAGTAAAAGAAATTATATATATAAAAGAATGCAATTTGGGATCAGTGTGAGGAGGGTCAAACCTGTGGAGATGTAGGCGTTTTCTCACGGCTACTTGGTTGGCCCCCACGCCCTTTCCTCTAATGCACATAGCATTAAAAGCTGTCCACATTGCAGGGGAGTACCATCCTTTTAAATGATTCCTGTAGGTTGCTAGCTTCTTGACTAAGTATCCTAGATAATTTATACACATCTCCATAGATATTACAAATCTCAAGAGAATTTAGGAAAACAGAAGATATTATAGAATGTGCTGGTTTGTGGTTAGAAAATGATACATTGTAATTCTTGTCACCAAAGATCCAGGGAATTGTTCTGGTGACTTTTATTTTTGGTTTTCTGTTTTATTCCATTTGATTTAAGTGTCTGGTTTTCTGTGCTGTTTTTGTTACTGTAGGTCTTTAGTATAACTTGTAGGCTATGGTCTTATCTAGACCATTATTCATTTTGCTTGGGATTGTTTTGGCTGCCTAAGATCTTTTGTGCTTCCATGTGAATTTATAATACCTTTTTCTATTTCTGTGAAGAGAACCATTGGAATTTTAATGGGGATTGTATTATTTTGAGCAAGGTAGTCATTTTCACTATATTAATTCTTATAACCCATCTTCTAATGTCTTCTTTAATTCCTTTTTGTTCAGTGTTTAAAAGTTTTCATTGTGGAGGTTTTTTGCTTCTTGGTTGGCTTTATTGGATGTTGTTTTAAAAAGATAATTATGAAAGGGATTGTTTCTTTATTTTTCTCCTCAATGTATTATCAGTATGGTTGAAGGCCACTGAACTTTGTATCTTGCTACTTTGAGGAGAATACTTTCCTCAAATTGAGAATACTCAATTTTCAGAGAGTTCTTGTGGAAACTTTGGGATCTCTTACAAATAGAATCATATCATCTGCAAATACGAGTACTTTGATTTTTTCTTTCTTATTTATAT
Source organism: Uromys caudimaculatus (assembly GCA_028551405.1). Classification (NCBI taxonomy): domain Eukaryota; kingdom Metazoa; phylum Chordata; class Mammalia; order Rodentia; family Muridae; genus Uromys; species Uromys caudimaculatus. Next base: position 17,215,169 of record CM052719.1, on the reverse strand, counting down.
CCATTTTATTTCTTCCTCTTGTTGTCTTATTTTTCTTCTTGTTTTTTTTTTTATATATATACTTTAATTGCATTTCAAATGTTTCCCCCTTTCCAGATCTCCGCTTTGGAAACCCCCTATCCCCTTCCCCTCCCCCTGCCTCTATGAGGGTGCGACCCCACCCACGTACCTACCCACTCCCATCTTCCCTCCTTGGCATTTCCCTTTACTGGGGCATCTAACACACCCAAGGGCCTCTCCTCCCCCTGATGGCCAACAAGGCCCTCCTCTGCCACATATGTGGCCCGAACCATGGGTCCCTCCATGTGTATTCTTTGGTTGGTGGTCCAGTCTCTGGGAGCACTGGGGGTCAGGCCAGTTGACACTGTTGC
>CM052719.1:17203667-17214698 GCA_028551405.1 Uromys caudimaculatus | reverse complement strand
GAGGGACATCTGGGTTGTTTCCAGCTTCTGGCTATTATAAATATGGCTGCTATGAACATAGTGGAGCATGTGTCTTTATTACATGTTGGAGCATCTTCTGGGTATATGCCTAGGAGTGGTATAGCTGGGTCCTCAAGTAGTAGTATGTCCATTTTTCTGAGGGTCCACCAAACTGATTTCCAGAGTGGTTGTACCAGCTTGCAATCCCACCAGCAATGGAGGAGTGTTCCTCTTTCTCCACATCCTGGCCAGCATCAGCTGTCATCTAAGTTTTTGATCTTAGCCATTCTGACTGGTGTGAGGTGGAATCTCAGGGTTGTTTTGATTTGCATTTCCCTGATGACTAGGGATGTTGAACATTTCTTTAGGTACTTCTCAGCCCTACGAGTTTCTGATTTTTCTAGCCAAGACTTAAAGCATTAAGTTAAATAAGGATGGAAATACTTTTGTCTTCTTCCTGATTTTAATGAAAATGCTTTGAGTTTTTCCTCTGCTCACAACAGGTTTGCATATGGCCTTTATTCTTTTGAGATGTTTCTTTTGATAAGTCTATTTCATTTATGATGCCCTTTACTTTGTTAATTTCTCTTAGAATAACCTGTATATTAATAAAACTGGGATATTAAATTCACCATTATTGTTGCTATAGATTCACTGTGACACTACGTTTAGAAGTATTTGTTTAATTGAGTTCACCCATGTTGTAATCAGCTTTAGATGTCAGCATGACACAACCTAGACACATGTAAGAACAGAATCTTAATTGAGGCATTGCTCATATGAAAATGACTTGAGAATATCTCTGTGGGAGATAAGTTTGATTGTTAATTGATATAGGAGTGCCCACAGTGGGCAGCACTATTCTCTGGGAAGGTAGTTGTCTTAGGATTACTGTTCTTGTGATGAAACACTATGATCAAAGCAACTTGAGAAGGAAAGGGTTTATTTGACATATGCTTCCACATTACTGTTCATCAGTGAAGGAAGTCAGGACAGGAACTCAAACAGGGCAGGAACTTGGAGGCAGGAGCTGATGCAGAGGCCATGGAGGAGTGCTCCTTACTGGCTTGCTCAGCCTGCTTTCTTACAGAATCCAGAACCATCATCCTAGGAATGGCATCATCCATAATGGGCTGGGCCCTTCCTCCATCAATCACTAATTAAGAAAGTGCCCTATAGACTTGCCTATAGCCCCATCTTATAGAGGAATTTTCTCAGTTAAGGCTTCCTCCTCTTAGATGACTATAGCTTGTTTCAAGTTGACATAAAACTAGCCAGCCCAGTAATCCTGAGTTGTATAAGAAAGATTAACTAAGCAAGAGTTTGTAAGTGAGCTAGTAATCACAGCTTCTCAATAGTTTCTGCCTCAGGGTCCTACCTGAGCTCCTGTCCTGACTTCCCTCAATGATGGATAGTAAACTGGAAATATAAACTGAATAAATCATTTCTATTCTAAGTTGTTTTTGATCAAAGTGTTATTACAGCGACAGAAAGGAAATTGGAACAACACTTTTTTTTAAAGCACAGATATGCTTAAAATTGTAATGTCTAATTGATGGATCCTTCGCTTAATGAGTATGAAGTGAACTTTATCTCTTTGGATAGTGTTAGTTTGTAATCTATTTTGTCAGATGTAGGATAGTGACACCTACTTGGTTTTGGTTTCAATACTTAAAATACCTATTTCCATCCCTTCATGGCAAGGTAGTATCTGCCTTTAATGGTGAAATGTGTTTCTTCATGGCACCAAAGAACTTCCTTTTAAAAAAAAAATCCAGTGTGCTAATCTATTATTTTGCATTGGAGAATTGAGATCATTGATATTCAGAATTATTGAAAAGTGCATATTAGTTGATGTCATCTCGTTGGTTTTATAGTGTTTGTTTTGTGCTTTTGTAGTCCTGATTTGCTTAACTACCGTTCTAGTGTGTTTCACTCTTTCTTGTAGCCTTATGGATGTGTTTATCCTTCTCTTCAACCCAAAGGATTTTTCAAACATTTTCTCTAGAGCTCGTTTACTAATCATGAATTCCTTGAACTTATTTTCATCATGAAAAGTTTCTATTTCTCTTTCAATTATGGCATATTTTTTGGTGGATGCAGTAGTTGGATTGGAGACTGTCTTTCAGAAACTGGAAGCACATTATTTTAAGCCAGCCTGGCCTTTAGAGTTTCTATTGAGCAATCCGCTATTATTATGATTGGTCCATTTCTATATAGAGTTGGTGTTTCTCTCTTACAACTTCCAGTATACTCTTTATTCTGTGGTTTTAGTGTTTTAACTATATTATTATGTGAAGACATTCTTCTCTTGCCTCTTTGCTTGCTGTTTCAAATGCCCCCTATACTGATTTCCCTAGATTTGTTAAGTTTCCTGTTGTGATTTTATTGAAGATATTTTCTATGTCTTTAGCATGAACTTTTTTCACCCTCTTTCCTATATTTGTAGATTTGAGTTTTAAAAAATAGTGTCTGATAGCTCTCTGATGTTCTATTTGTAATGTTATACCAATTTGTCTTTTAAAGAATCTGTCTGAGATCTTCATTTATTGACTTTGTCATCAAGCCACATAATTTGGATCCCCTTAGTCCACTATACTATTGAAGCTTTTCGTGGAACTTTTAATCTGACTTCTTGAATTGTTCTTTCCTAACATTTCAATTGATTTTTTTCCAGTACTTTTGTTTCTTTATTAAATTCCACTTTTATGCCATGGATTGACTTTAGTATTTAATTAAACCATTTTCTTGGAATTCATTCAGAAGTTTGTGTCTTCTTTGAATTCTTTGAATGTACTTGTTGCTCTGAATTCTTTATCTAGAATTCCATTGTAATTCATTTTCATTGGAGGCCATTATTTCTGGATTCATGACTTTTGAAGGACTTTTACCTTGATATATTTTTTAATGTTTCTTTTGTTTTTTTTTTTTTTTCATTAGGATCTGTGGTGAGATGGTTGGTTGAGTCTTTTCAAAAATTCATTCTTATTCTTGCCAAGTTCCCGGAGTCAGTGTTCACAAGGTTGTGGTAGGGTTGATGTGTCTTTTCCCTCTGCTAGATTGGTGCTATGGGCACTAGGTTCAAGGACTGGTACTTTCTTAAGGGTAGAACACTGTCTGCAAAAATAGCCACTATCAAGGGGGTAGGTAGGACCACTATGAGAACAGAGCCATTTCATCCTAGGAGCACTCATTATCATGTTTGAATTAATATATTAGTTACTGTGTGATTCAAAGGAGGAAAAACAGAATAATACTAGTGCTTGGCATTGGATTAATAGAGAAGTAAAGAAAAGAACCATAAATATAGAAGGAGGAATGGTGGGGACATTGGTACTGGGAATGAAAGAATCTGGTTGGTCAGATAAGCTAGGATAAAAAAAAAAATAGTTCTAGTGATGGCGCAAATACTCTGTAAACTACAGTAGTACATCTTCAGAAAAGGAAAGTGAGAAGAAAAGAAAAATGAACAAAAGAACTGCAGGAAAAGGAAGAGGAAACAAGAAGTAGAAACAAAATAAGAATAGAGCAGGACAGGATGGCCTGATAAACTGACATTAGGTATTAAAATGTAGGAGAAATAATTGCGAAGAAGAGCGGGCTGGGTGGGGTGTAGAGTGTAGAGTGTGAATAGTCTAGCCTGTCTGCCGACTTCAGTCATGAGAACCTTTGTGTTCCTTCCCAGGCTCCTGAAAGCCTGCCACACCTCTGGGTTGTGACATAGGTGCTATGCATACCTTGAAGCAGTTCTTCAGCAACATGGCTGCAAATGTTGTTCTTGCCTCTGGGCCTTCTATGGGGTGGTGGTGCTTGTCTGGGTATTGGGTAAGCCTCCACAGGTTAATTTACAGATGATGGTCACACCTCTGGACGTTCTTTCAGGGCTCTAGCTGTGGACACTGGCCCTGCCCTTCCGCTATCCTTCCTGATGCTGTGGCATATGTCTAAGTTCCCCTGGCAACTGCAACTTTGAACACGTTTCCACTTTGCTGAATACTGAGAATTTCTGATTAAACTTATTTTCTGCAATCAAATCTGCTGGCCAAGTGTGGTGGTTTGGATGTGAATGGCCCTGATAGGCTTATAAGTTTGATTATTTGATTGCCAGTTGATGGAACTGTTTGGGAAGAATTAGTTGTGTCCTTGGTGGAAGATCTATGCCACTGCACTGGAGGTGGTCTTTGAGGTTTCAAAATCTCGCACCATTCCTAGGTAGCTCTCTCATTCTCTGTCTTGTGTCTGTGGATTATATGTAAGCTGTCAGCTACTGCTCTAGTACCCTACCTGTCTGCCTACTGCCATGTCGCCTACCATGATTATCATGGTCTCTAACCCTCTGGAACAATGAGCTCCTAAATTAAAAGCTTTCTTTTCTAAGTTGCCTTGGTTGTGTTGTATCATCACAGCAGTAGAATAGTAACTAGCATATCAGGTTTTAGGATAAAGCTTATTAGATGTGCCATTGATTTCCTCAGTGTTCACAAAAGGTCTTAGGAAGCTGAGCCACAGACTCTGTCTCTTCTTAAGATGGACTCCTGAAGCTGTTCTAGTCTTTTAAAGATGATATAGTACTTGGTTGAGTGTTGAGTGCTGAATGCTGAGTGCTGAGCGCTGTGTGCTGTGTGCTGGATGCTGAGTGTTAGGTACTGAATGCTGGGTGCTGGATGCTGAGTGCTAAGAAGAGATTGGCATTTCATCTTTCTCTCAGTATTGTTCTCCACACTTTTTTTCTTAGCTACTCCTTATTTTTCTGCTCTTTAAAATGTCCATTACTGAGGGCGCAATGCAAAGTTTCTGAACCTCTCTGATTTAGTTGTGTCATTTGCTGCTGAATGTCCCTTTACTGTGAGTGGAGATATCTCTAGCTCAGGCTGGTCCCTCTGAGACAGACTCTGGAGTTTCTCCTCTGTTTTGTGAGGTTTCTTGTTTTTATTATTATTAGAACCATAGGCATTTGGGCATCACCCATGTCTTCTGATATCTGGTATCTGACTTTTCCAAACTTATTTCCTGGAGAGTCTAATGGACCATGACTCTCATTCATAGTCATTTGTCTCTTGGTCTTCTTTAAGATTCTGTATTGGATCATAGATAGAAGTCTTTATACAGGTGTCCCCAACATACATTCGGAGCTAATCATTTATTAATGGGGTTATGGAAGAGTCCTCATAGGCTTAGTGTGTGTTTTAGTCAGCTCTCTGTCACTCTAACAAAATATTTGATGATAAACTTAAAAAGAGGAAAGGGAATGAAGGATTACTTAGTGGGTAAAGTGCTTGCCATGCAAGCATGAGATTTGAATCCTTAGAGCCCATGTAGAGTTGGCCATGATAGTATGGGTGTGAGTCTATTCAGTGCTCCTATGGTGAGATAGGAGGTTCTTTGGATTGTGCAGCCTCAAAAGTCAGATATCCTGTTATCTGTAGTGGCAAACACAAAAAGAGACTAAGGCTAGCTCCAATGAATGGTTTCATATGACTCTAGTCAGTTTCATACACTTAGACATTTATTCAACACAAATTGTCTAACCCTCTACTGTGGGTCAGGCATTATGCCAAAGTGAGAAGGAAACGGTTTCTAGGTGTTACCATAAGGAGGAATATGCCTCCAGGTGGAGATATGCCATCGTCTCCTCTCTTACGAATTAATCTCGTTGGCTGATCAATCACATGGCCAAACATCTGCCCTTCAAGATGGTGGGTTTATATATTTTTTTTTGATGCAAAATTCAAGAGAAATTTATTGATTCATCAGCATGCTTAGGTCGCTCTACATACCAAGACGGGAGGGCGACCGGTGGGTTTATATTAAGCTGTGCTAAAAAGAGGGTATGGTGGTTGGTTTGAGTGAGAATGGATCTTATAGGATCATATATTTGAATGTTTAGTCACCAGAGAATAGTGCTGTTTGAAAGGATTAGAAGGATTGTTGGAGAAAGTATATAACTGGGGGAGGGCTTTGAGGTTTCAAAAGCCCCTGATAAGCCCACAGTCTCCCCCCCCCCAGGATGTAAAGTTCTTAGCTTCGGCCCCAGCACCTGCCTGCCTGCCTGCCTGCCACCATGCTTCCTGCCATGATGATAATGGATTAAACACGAAACTGTAAGCAAACCTCTACTTAAATGCTGTCTCTTATAATAGTTGCCCTGGTCATGGTGTTTCTTCACAGCAGTAGAACAGTGACTACAACAGAGGGGAAGAATAATTATCCCTTTAATGGAATTCTGAGTGTTTCTACCCCCAAATTTCTGCTCCTTAGTGCAGTTGCTTACAGATCTACGGAGAAGCAGCTCTATAAGCATGTCTGCTTTCTGTTGGGAAAATATAATTTGTTCCCTTCTACCTCTTTTCTAAGCCCGTGTCTTGGGCTACATTGTTGCTCTAAAGCTTACCTTTTCACCATGTGGCTGACCTCCATGCTGACTTAACACAAACGGAATACCTTTTTCCTTTTTTTCATCTCCATTCACCTCCAGATAGCTGCTAATATTCACAGCTTGCTATTCTGGGTCTTTTCTTTTAAACTTGAAAAACATTGTCCTTGAGTTTTCATTTGTATCTGCTCTTACATTTTTTAATTTTTGAACTAAACTAATAACCACATGAAGAGACCTCAATTTCCTTGGTAACATGTGACAATTCCATTGGAACATTTCAAGATATTTAGTAGCATGAGTGTGTGTGTGTGTGTGTGTGTGTGTGTGTGTGTGTGTGTGTGTGTGTGTGTGTGAGATCAGAATTAGGGATTTGGGAGCAAGCTGTTTTTCTTGGCAAAAGCTGATGTTCAAGGAACACTGAAGAGTGATGATAAACAGAGCCCCATGTCATTAAGGCTTTGGTGTGGAGGACATAGAAACTCAGATTGAAGAAATGGGTGTTAAGTGAGGCAGTGACCACAGGTAAAGCTAATCAGTGATCAGACATGATGTGAACTTACCAGCCAACAAAACAATAGTGAGACCCTAAGGTCAGCCTAGAACCTCTCTGATTTCTGAGCAAGAGCAGAGCTTAAAGCCAAACAGGACTTCCTGATGGTGCTTGGAGAGATAAGAGCTGCAGAGGGTGGCAGCCTTGCCAGATATGAAGCATTTCAGTAGTTGTTAATATGGGGATTGCCCTGAGAAGGTGAGAGGAGAGCAGGGACTCGTGATCTGGGGAAACAAATCAAAGATCAAAGGTGCCTGGATCATAGATGCCTGGAAGATGCTGCATTTCTCTCAAACGTTTGTATGACCAGCATGGAGTCCTCGCACTTCCTAGAAGCTAAGCAAGGACAATGGCATCTGGGGTAGGGTGAGGAAGGGTGTCCTGGGGTAGAGAGCAGGTCCAGGGGAACACAAATCATGTGTGACTCAAGATAGATATTCTATTCTGTCTGCAGCAAAATCAGCCTCCTTGGGGGCTCGTTTTGATGTTAATGAAACCAAGAAAGTGGGGAAAATTGTTTTCTTCTGAAGATTCCATTTCATCCTTCCTTGCTTTCTGGGCATACCTCTCTGATTTAGGTACACTATGTTTAATTAAAACACTGTTTTCTCCCCTCCCCTGCTCTTCCCAGCTCCCAGTCCTATCTCTTCTCAGCTAGCTGTTCTTATGGTTCCTCTAGCAGCTTAGGCATTTTTCATTCATTCCCACATGGGACAAGGGAGGGCTCTTGCTGAAAATCTTGTGGTTGCACCTGATCATGGGTTAGGCACACACTCATCGAACCCTTGGTAAAACTTCGAGTGCAGGTCTGAAAAATGTGGATTGCACAGAACATACTGGTGATAGGGAAGGGTTTCCCAATTAGGGAGCAGGTTTTCTCTTTGGGGTACTCACCCCATTATACAGAGATTTAAGATAGGCATCCTTTCAGCATCTAGCTAGTCTGTTGCATTTAAATGGGATCTACTTGACAAAATGAAAATGATAGAATTTTGTAGGATCATGGACAAAAAATAGCTACTCTTCCTGTGCCAGGTTCTGTGTGAGCAATTGAACATATCTAGTGGGGTTTTTACTGGAGCTTTAAAAAAAGATTTTGCACATGAAGGAATCACAACTCAGGGAAGCTGATATTCTTGTGTAAGATCATGGGACTGGTAACAGCAAAACTGAAATTTGAATTCAGAAGCTTCCAACTCCATTTTTTCACACTTCCCACTGTATCCAGAAAGGGCCTCTATCTGAACAAGTGAATTTTCCCTGAAGCTGACAGCTCTCTTCTGAGATGATAGGAGAGAAAATGCTGCCTGTGAGATCTTTGGTATCAGGAACACTCATATCTTTATGGAAAGTATGGTGGGAGTGATTCCATTCACAACTAGCAAATGGAGGTCTCTTACATGCCTTGATTTCTATAATAGGTAATCTTGAGTGTTGACTTGATTAAACTGAGAAGTACCTAGGAGAACCTAACACATTTATGTGAGGGCATTTCTAGAGAGAATTAACTAAGAGGAGTGCCTACCTAGAATGTGGGTACATCTGAAATGATCCTCATGAGAAAGATACAGTCCACCATGCTAATTAATAGTACATGAGTCCCTTAATTTTTTTGCCTGGTGACCAAGAGTGGGCTAATGCCTCAGAAAGTCTATTGGTATTGAAGTTCAGAGGTACAGCATTTTAAAAGGCAAATTACATCAGTGTTAGATGAGAGTCAGAGTAACCTTGCAACATTTGTTTAGGCCAAACATAGTAGTTATTTAATATACAACATGGCAATTAATTTATCTATACTTTTTTCAGTTGTTTTAGTTTAATTTGTATAAGCATTATTATCTCCTTAATAATCTGGACCATGGTCATAGTCATGGAAATCCCACATGTGTTATCAAGGCAGATGTGACTGGTGGGTATAGAGGGCTGAGAAGTGTATAAACAGACACAACGAGGAGTTAGGATAAGATGGCGTTACTTTAGCGGTATATGAGCTGTTATATTTCCCCACTTCCTCCTTGATGGGATGGACTAAAACATTCACTACCATAAAAACAATTAACCCCTTGTGTTGTTTAAGTGTCTTGTCATAGGAGCAGAAAGTTTAACACAAAAAGTTGGTATCAGAAACGTGGTATCACTACCCTGAGACTGCAAGGGATTAGAAGTCTTTCAAACTGTTTTGTTGGAAGACCTTGGAAAATTTTGGAGAATCAGGAGAGAGGAAATTTAGACGTTTTAAACCAAAAGGTAACAAGCAATTCTGGTGGGATCTGTGGTGAGATCTCTCTCTGGTGGGATCTCTGGTGGGATGCTGAGAGGAACATGCACATTGAATACTGTGTGAAATTTCAGATGGGGATGATGATTGTACAGGTAACTAGCGTGGAGGCCATGAATGTTACATCTGTTAAAGAACTTGTCTATATTTTGTCTGTGTCCTGAGACTTTGCATGAGACTGAATTTCAAAGTGACCACTTAGCTAATATGCTGGAAAGAAATTTTAAGGCATCTCAGCCTCAGGTCATGGTGCATCTATTGCTAGGTCCTTTTATTTAGATTACTGGTATAATTGGTTATGAAAAGCAGAACAGAAGAGTTTGAGACACCTACAGTTTGGCCAAAACATAAGCACATGAAAATTAGGAAGTCAAGGAAAATGTAGCTACTGATAAGATTCGGATCATTAGAAAGAGCCAAATACTTTGAATTGGAACAATGAAACAGGTGCCTTGAAGGTATCTCAGGAATTAACCATGCCCCAACTACAGTAGGCTAAAGGTGTGACAGTTTTTAATTCAGCTGGGTGACTTTGCCTTTAGAAGACACCCTTGGAGTGTCTATGGCACCCACAGAATTCTGCCCAAGTTCATCCACTTAGGAACTGCTGTGTAAATACCCTCATCGTCTACATGTACTCACCAGGATGATGCTTTTTTTTCCACCAAGGCCTGCAAGCATACCATGTTTGCATGTATGTATGCCAAACAGATGTGAGTGTCTATGGAAGGCAGAGGGGGCATTGCATCCCTAAAGTTACAGGCAATTGTGAACAGGCCAAAGTGGGTGCTGGGAACCAAACTCAGGTCCTCTGGAAGAGTGAAAAGCTCTTAACTGCAGAGCTAACTCTGTTTCATCTATATTTTATATATATATTTGTCAATTTTTTTGGATACTTTATTTACATTTCCAATGTTTCCCCCTTTCTAGGTCTCCTCTTTGGAAACCACCTATCCCCTCCCCCTCCCCCACCTCTATGAGGGAATCCCACTTCCCACCCACCCGCCTGCCCACTCCCATATTCCCACCTTGACATTCCCCTTTACTGGGGCCTCTCCTCCCCCTGATGGCCAACAAGGCCCTCCTCTGCCACATATGTGGTCCAAACCATGGGTCCCTCCATGTGTATTCTTTGGTTGGTGGTCCAGCCTCCAGGAGGACCGGGGGGGAAGGGGGTTCAGGCCAGTTGACACTATTGCTCCCTCCATGGGGTTGCAAACTCCCTCAGCTCCTTCAGTCCCTTCTGCAACCTCCATCTGGGACCTCACTCTCAGTCCAGCTGTTACTGTAAAGTGAAACTTGGGTATTCCAAACGTTTCAGCTAATATCCACTTATCAGTGAGTACATACCATGTTCGTTCTTTTGTGACTGAGTTACCTCGCTCAGGATGATATTTTCAAATTCTGTCCATTTGCCTGCAAATTTCATTAAATCATTGTTTTTAATAGCTGAGTAAGTACCCCATTCTGTAAATGTACCACATTTTCTGTATCCATTCCTCTGATGAGTGACATCTGGGTTGTTTCCAGCTTCTGGCTATTATAAATATGGCTGCTATGAACATAGTGGAGCATGTGTCTTTATTACATGTTGGAGCATCTTCTGGGTATATGCCTAGGAGTGGTATAGCTGGGTTCTCAGGTAGTATTATGTCCATTTTTCTGAGGGTCCGCCAAACTGATTTCCAGAGTGGTTGTACCAGCTTGCAATCCCACCAACAATGGAGGAGTGTTCCTCTTTCTCCACATCCTCGCCAGCATCTGCTGTCACCTGAGTTTTTGGTCTTAGCCATTCTGACTGGTGTGAGGTGGAAGAATTGACAAATG
>CM052719.1:17151363-17195260 GCA_028551405.1 Uromys caudimaculatus | reverse complement strand
CACACACACACGCATGCACATGTACACATATACACACATGCACACAGCCAGAGAAGCAGATAACTTGCGTGGAGGAATGCAAATTGTAACTAAACAATAAAAGACATCCAAGGGCCTTCTCTGAAGTCATCATGGAAGGCAGCCTCTTGGAAAGGGGTGGGTGTTTTTGCATCTGTCCTGTGGTGCTTCTTAGATGGCCTAGCGGACTTTTCCCTGAATACCCAAGCTTACTTTAAGACTGAACAAAGGCCAAGGACTTTGCTGTCTTTAAGAAAGAGCAGAACAGGACATGAGGACAATGGGCTCTGGTGGCAGCTCACACTTGGTGTCTGTAGTCATGCAGGGCTCACTGCGCAGGCGCCTCCTCCACCCCCCACCAAGAGTCCTTGGTCAGTGCCTTCCTCCTTGGACAAAGAAGAACCTTCCTGGGGACAGCAGGAAGTAAATGATGTGTACCTACAAAGTTCCGGTTTGTTTCCCCAGCCCACACTGCTTACATGGCAAGCCCCATTACTTGATAACACAATTACCTCATGATCAGAACCCCAAATATAAATCGGATGATGATTTATCCTCTTCTCGGGCATTTTGTTAGGGGGCGTGGCATATGAAATACAACGCTTAAGGTTGTTGGGGCCTTTGGAGAAACTGATTTTCCTAGTGCAGGGACTATGAAATTCAAAGACTTCCTTTCCTGGAACATAGACAGGATAACCTGGAGCTGCAGGGGCCACCTGTGACCATGTTTTCAAAGAGGCTGGGAGGAAAAAGAGGGGGAAAAGCCAAGGCTAAATAATTCTCAGGCAGACATTTTGAAAACAGACCCTGTACCTCCGACCGGTTGACTTCTGTTATGTGAGAAAATAAACACTTCTTTAAGTCACCCTGAGTTGAGCTTTTAGTGCTTGCAGGCAAACTCAATCTTCCCAGAACATTCAGGTAAGAAGGATTTGACGCCACCTTGTTTTAACTTCTAACCTTCCTGCTGCCTCTTTTCAGCTAATGAAACTTAGCCGCTGAAGTATTAAGTAACCCTGCCATTCTTCACGGTGTAAAACTGAACAGCTCGGGTTGGGTCTGGGTAAAGCCTCAGCTTCCGGGAGCCCAGGCTGGCTCTCCAGCCTTCTCCGCCTGGCCCGACCTTCTGCTACCTCGGTGCTTAACTCTTCTAGATCTCAGATCACATCTGCCTCTGCTCAGTGTGTTCTTGTTTGACATCGTCTCTGCTCTAGAATGAGTTAAATTTTTTATTGATTTATTTTTCTTTTTTTGTGAGTGTGTTGGGAGGAAGAAGAGGGAAAATAAATTATACATCTCCCAAGATACGATCTGTAGTTAATTCTTAATTAGGACTGACAGATGCTTCCCCCATAATCCCATTCCCAACATGTTCTGTTTGCTTTGTTTGGTGCTGGAAGATGGATCGTGACACAGTAATGACCTTTGTAAGCTTGTCCTGGAAGTGTTATTGGCATTCTAATGATTTATTGCATGTTCCAGTTGATTACAGGGCCATTTGTCAGCATTTTATTTCTCTCTCCATAAACCTGTCTCCTGCGTCACAGGCATTCACTGGATGAAATTTAAACAAATACAGTACACAGCTCTTATTCAACTTCTGTTTTCACTCGCAGCTTCTGAGCCAGCCCGTTCTAGCCAGGAGAAGGCTTTTTATGACAGATGCCGCCCTGGCTCTCCCGGGGCTCTGTGTGAGGCTGGCAAAGGCGATTTTCTTTCTATCGATTTGCAATTGCTCGTTGTGGGAATACGTTTCAAAGCTGAGTTGGCCGGGCCAGTAACCCATTACATGTGTGGACTATGTCTCTGGGTTTTCCCAAATGGCCATTTGGTGCCTGTTGGCATAAAAGGAAATGGCTGACTAGCCAAGGAGCTGTTATTATGTCCTAACCTCAGTCTGGTAGATTTACTTCTTAATTCCCCATAACCACAGACTCACCACAGCAGCGACAGGTCCAAGCAAGCTGAGGGGACATTCAGAGAGAATATGAGTCGTGCCACCATAGCATGAATGCTTGTCCTATCTATACGTCACTGGGTGACTTCTGTTCCATCTGATCCAGGGCTTTGGAGTTACAGGGTAGCCTGGCTTCATGTTGATCTTGACATTGTTTATGTGAGTCAGGTCACCTCTTTCCTGTAAATGCCAAACAGAGGTGCTCTGAGGATAAATAAGCCCCATTAGTGACAGAACTCCGAGAGTCCCTGTGAGAAAGGCTTTGCATCAATGCATAGTTACTCTCCTTATGTTAGGATGGCAAGTGGCAGGGTTCTGGAAAGCATGTGGCAACTGGAAATACTGTCGTAGCTCTTCCTGGGAAATACTGTGTTCTGCAGTGGTCCTCAAATTCAGTCCTTATGCGGAAGTACCTAATTGTCTTTTGCTTGCCTGAGCATGCTTCTAGCATTCCAAAGTTGTGAGATCAAGACTCTGATCAGAAAGGCAACAGAGAATATCAACCTTCTCCTTCCAAAACTAACAAATTGCAGTTTCACTCCAAAGCAATATCAGGGTGCTAAGAGGAAGAAGGACAGGGAAAGGATCAACTTCTAAACATCAGAAAAGTGCCAGGTGTCCTCTACAGCTTGGTTCTCTCTGTGTCTATTGTGGTCTACTACTTTGAAGTCACTGAGACCAAAACTTCTATTGTGACCACATAACTCTCATTCTCTTGACAGCCACTTACAATTTCCACCCCAGTCTTCTTAATCAGGGACCAGATAACCATGGAGTTGGCCTTTGTTTGTCGTTGTAGGTATCTCTTGGCCAAGGTCACATATAGCTTTGATCCACAGTCATGCTTATTGAAACTTTATCACTTTTGTTCTATTTTCTCCTACTCTGAGTTTTCCATATATAGACTGATAGGTCGTCCTACATAAAGAGTTTTGCTACCCTCTGTCCCCTGCATCAAGGGTTGTCATTGTTGTGGAGCTAACTTACCCCAGCTCAGACTGAGCTGTGTGGTCTTCTTCTGTTCTCTCATGACAGTGCCATAGTTGTAAAGTTTGCTTTTCTGGTCAGTTTCTTCAGGGAGACAAAGCCCCTACCCTTGTTGTCTCTGAACATTTAAGATGCTGAATGCCACATGGTAGTTGATTGTCTAGTAAATGCTGAGCACATGGCAGCAATGATGTTATAGGTAGTCCAGGTCTCATTTTCTAGCATGATTATCCAAGGCTAGTGTCCCAGTGAGAGGAAGTTAGGTGTTGAGAAGCCAGATGACACCGACTTTCCACCAGTTTCATTCACAGTGGTGCATAGCTGAGCTGGAGGAATTAGCTTAACCCAGTTCTAGACACGTTAAGAGGTTAGTTATGGGCATTTATGGGCCAGTCATAACTTGAGGCTGGACGGAGCAGGGAAGTATGGAAATACACGAAAATCGTGGTGGTCTGAATACGCTTGGCCCATGGGAAGTGGCACTGTTAGGAGATGTGGCCTTGTCGGAGGAAGTGTGTCACTGTGGGGTGGACTTTGAGGTACTATGCTCAAGCCCTTCCGGTGTGAAAGAGACCCTCCTACTGGCTGGCTGCAGAAGAGTATCTGCCTGACTGCCTTTGGATCAAAATGTAGAATTCTTGACTCCTCCAGCACTAAGTCTACCTGGCCACTGCCATGCTCCCTGCCATGATGATAATGGACTGAACCTCTGAAATTGTAAAGCTAGCCCCAATTAAATATTTGATGTATAAGAGTTGCCTTGGTCATGGTGTCTCTTCACAGCAATAAAACCCTAACCAAGACAATAATCCTCAACTGCAATTGTTCTTCAACTTGACATTTTCCCATGACAAGAGAAACAAATGCTTGAAAATTATGTGTGTGTGTGTGTGGGGGAGGATACTCATATCAGCAGGAAGAGATTCTTCTTGATAGAATTATCCTCTTCCTGTGACTTGGAAAAATGTGGAGGATGACAGGAGATATTAAATGGATGAGCAGAGTGGAGATGGAGTTAAGTGAAGGGCAGAGAATTATCTTTACTTCTTCCATACACGGGCTCCCTATGCCTGGGGCACCCACTTGCAGGAAGAGTCACAGGCAGAAATAACAGGTTGCTGGCTCCATTGGAGGGTCTCAGGATAGATGCACAATCCCATCCCCTCAGCAACACTCACACAGGATACTGACAGTCTGTGGAGGTGACAGTGGTCTTATACACAGGGCAGAAAGGACTCTAGCCCTTGGCTCAAGGGGACAGATGGGCAAGGAGAGGGGCATCCTGGGAGACTGGGCAGCCGAACAGCTCCCAAGCCCGGCGAGCTGCATGTAACATATGGCTTAATTTCCTCTCAAATTAGACACTTGATAAAAAAAGTTATTATATCTGTCAAATTGCCAGGGCATTTTATGGATGTGATAAACTAAGAACCACTGCTTTACAAACCTTGATGGGATGTTTCAGTACCTGAAAAACAATTTTATGGCCGCCCAGGCTACTAACAAATTGCAAATACTGATTAAGCCATAAAGTTACAACAACATTAAAATATAATGAGAGATTATTGCATGTGAGAAAGCTTTTAAGCAACAGCCACAACTACACTCAGCTCTCAGGTCAGCTTTGGCTCTGTCTGGCAGAGATGGAGGCATTTCAAGACTGGGTGGTCCCTGTAGGGGCCAGGCCTGGCTCTCTAGATGTCTGGTGACATTTCTTCCAGGACACAGCAGAGCCCAGAGACAAGGCCTTTACTTGGAGCTTAAAGACATCAGGCTATGAGTACTAAATGTCTGTGCCTTGGAAGCTAGTGACATGAAAGTGGCCAGAGAAGGAAATCCCTGTATATCTCACTTGCCATGGCTTGTGCTTGACACTTCATGACCCTTGATCTTCACTTCCAATAGACTCTTCTCCCAGCCTCCAGGACTAGGCCCAGTCTAACACTCAGTGCTTAGTTCTTAGGAGAGAGTCATGAATAGATCTACCTTCTCCTGCTTAAAAAGCTGTAGACTGCTGAGAGAGAAGCATGAGAATATAGAAACAGATCAGAGTTTACTAGAGCCAGCCAAGTCATCCTATAATATCCACTTCTAGGAAGAGAAGAGGGCACTGCCATTGCTCTTCGCTTCACTACACTCCAGTGAAGACAAGCTTTCTGAGAATTCCCTGGTCTCTCACCCAAGGAAGCAACACTTCTTGTCTGGGTCACTGGTCCAAACTTTTACCCAAGAGAAATGTCAATAGCAGCCCATCCTGCCTGAGCTGGCCTCTAGCTCTACTTGACTCTAGCTTAAAGCTCTGGGCCAAAGAC
Source organism: Uromys caudimaculatus (assembly GCA_028551405.1). Lineage (NCBI taxonomy): Eukaryota > Metazoa > Chordata > Mammalia > Rodentia > Muridae > Uromys > Uromys caudimaculatus. The sequence goes on along the minus strand of CM052719.1, from coordinate 17,189,986 downwards.
TGTGTGAGTCAGTGAGCCTGTGTTGCTCAGAATGATGGGTTTTCCTCTCCATCCTCTGCTCGGGCCCGAGATCATTTGTGTGCTTCATTGCCCTAAAACTTGCCAGCTTCTCAAAGCTGATAGTTGGCTTCTTCTTCACTCAAGGTTTCGTTTACTGAGCCTGGACCATAGCATAATATGGGAATGTTTTTCATTTTATCCAGGGAAGAGAGGGGTGGGGATGTATACCCCACATCAGCTGATTAGACAAGACAGACCCACTCAGGTAACTTGTGTTACTAGCTGCTGTGGCCAAAAAGGAAGCTTCTGAGAAAAGGGAGGTAGAGGAATCCAGACTCAGGACTTATTGGCTGAGGGGGCTTAATTAGGCTATTAGCGCCCTGGGGCTTTAATTTTTTGTCTTTTATGCAATGTTTGTAGATCATTTGTATTCATGCTATACATATTATTTGCACTTATTATCATTTAAATTACCTACTCATGGGTTTTTGTGGAGGACTAAATGAGAGAAGAAATGTTAGGATGTCTGGCCCCTTATAACATCCTCGGTGCTTCCGTGTGCCTTACTGAGATCCACTATGGATTAGGTTCTCTGAATTTGTTGGTTTTCCTGAGACTGAATTCACCATGAAACCCAGGAGAGCCAAGACCTTGAGATCTTCCTCTCTGAATCTCCCACACAACCAGGAGTGCAGGAGTGAGTTACCATACCTGGCTTTTCTGTTTGGATTTAATATTAAATGATAATTCTTACACTGACATCACAATTACTATTTCTAGTTTTGCTTTATAAATGTCGAAACTGAGTGGGTCTTCAAGAACAAAATCAGGTGACCATAGCTAGCCAATGGCAGAGCTGGAATTCAAAGGTAATTTCTGTTACTTTCAAGCACGTGAGACCATCATTTAGAGAAGCTGGTGGAGCTTCGGAAGCACTGCGTACGTGGTTGGCAGTTACCTGAGAAAGTAAGAATATGTATCACTCTTATAGTCCTCTCATCTACCCTGACGAGCTTGGCTGCTTTACACAGGACACAAACTGCAATTCTGTCACCCTTGACTCCAGGAGCTGCTCCAGCTCTTGGTTGCCTTGGGCATTAGTATGGTTAAGCCATCTGGTGGGCCACTTTGTGACAGACTGCCCCTCCTGCTCAGACGGTTCCTGTCCAAGTTCTCAGGCTCCGTGCAGGGAACAGAACGCCTGAGAGCAGCTCAGTGGGGATGAGCAGAAGCAAATTGGGCAGGCAGGCAGCCCATCTTTCCACTGTATTGTTTGAAGGAGATGAGCAGAGTAAGGGGGATAATGTCCCCTGAGGAGTCATGTACACATTTTGTACTTGTAGGGTATGGTGAGGTTAGTATGCAACCAGTAGAAACATTGTCTTCAGAGCCCCTCACTCATTCCTTTCTACACAGTCACAATTTGGCCTTCTAAATTTAACACTTCTTAAGGACGTAGGAAAGAGGGTCAATCTACCAGACACGGGGATCAGTAATTGAATAAGAGATGGAGTGCACTCTAAAGACCACTGGAGTAATAGACAATTGAAACGTCCACACCCTTTCAGTGTGTGGAAGGCTGTAAGCATCCTTACAGATAACAGGAATGGGAGAAAAGATGATGGAGACCTCAATCCATCGTGAAGAGGTTATGAGTCTAAGATCCAGGTCAGAGAGAATTCAGAGGACCAGATTCTGAATCCTGCTCCACGTACCTGCTGTGGAAGTATGAAAGATGGCGGCCAACATCTGTGTAGCTCTTCACTAAGGGCTACGACTCTCAAATAAGGCAGCCATCATTGTGTGTCCTATTATAAATTAAAAATCAGTGACTCAGGGAGACTGTGTCATTTTCCCACTATGACCAGCTTTATCCTTGCTTCTCAGACCACGAATATGTCTTCTGTACTAGCTAGGACATTCCTCCATGTTCAGCTGCCATCTTGGCACACTCCCAGCTTCTAGAAACATGTCCTGTAAACACTGCTGGATTGTGGAATGAAACATAAATTTCTAGGGGTTTTAACACAGAAGCGGTTTCCTCTGTATCGTTGGCCCTACCTGTGTGCCTGTGACCTACAAAAGCAATTTCCACCAGAGAGGATTTACATACCTAGTACTTCCCTCCCTTCCCCAGTAAGGAGAACAGACAAGCACACAGTTTTCAGTACTGTGTGTACAAAGTACCCTCAGCTAGAACCCCTCCCAGGTAGTTCAGGGACCAGAGGCATAGCAGAGATGGGGACAGAAGTGGGCAGGGGCTGTATGAGGCTGTTACATAGTGGCTGGCAAAGGTGGTAACAAACTTTTTGCAATTTTTACTATTTGCTATTTTGGCTCATCCAAAAGCGAGCCATGTGATTCAGATGAACTCAGAAACAAAGTAGCCTTCTCCTTGCCAATGAGAGTGGAAATAAGCTATGTCAGCAAGACAAAACCTCTCCAGCAGGCTCCTCCATGGAAGCCATTAGTAAACGAAGACTAGAAGCTGTGGGTGGTTGTGGGTCGCCTGTGGTTAAGGAAAGGGGAATATTAGTGCGGGAGCACTGCCCATATTGGAAAATGTTGCCTTTTCCCATTCCTTTGAAACAGTCACCTGTGTTGTAGTCTCTGAGGTTGTTGCCCTGTTCTTTGCTGGGTCATTTCTCCTTCCAGGCACTCTGGGAGAGGGGAGGGTTGGGAATGGCCAGGAGGAAGTATCAGTCTCCAGATGTGTCATATTCTAGAACTCAGGCTGGGCATGATGGCCCAGTCTGTCTCAGAGAGGGACATTCCCACCCTTGTTGTCATCCTTCTGACCACTGCAAATGTGCCTAAGTATCTCCACCACCTGCTGTCTATTGAAGGGCAGTAGGAAATGCCTTCTGTACCCTGAAGTGCTCAGAAGTCAGCCATGGCTATGTGCAATATGGAAACTGCATGTGAGAGGTGACCACCAGCCATTTTAAAGTGTTCTGGTCCATTCAGGAGGCCCCACTACTGTGTTGCGACCTTCATGCTGCCAAATCTTCCCAAGGTTACCAGATTTTTGGCAATGGAGGGTATATAATCTGGTGACACCACAAATCAAAATCAGAACAGGGCATCTGAATGCTGGATTCTCTTAGAGGTAAATGGGCCGCACATACCTTGTAGATGTACCTGGTAAAAGTAGGCTCATTAGCTTCCTCTTGCTTTAGCCCACACTGTTCCTGGTATCCTGAAAAACATATCATAGAGTCCTGTATAGATCATTACTGCTGGCTTCGACATGTTGTGTTCTTTAGCTTTTGGTTATTTAACCTGAATCCCTGGACTCCAGCAAGACAAGATCATCTCTACTTTCCTATGGGCTGATACAAAGTGATATACAGCCATGCAACACCTCTGAACCCACCAGTGCCCGCAAGCCCCGCATTCTGCCTGTTACTTTGTATTTGATGCCATTCTTTGAATAGCTACTCGCTCCAACTCCACTTGTACTGATCTGCCTTTAATAATGAAGATGTCCTCTACTCGGTGAGAGAATTCAAAGATGCAAGACTGAGTTTAGGAGAATTTGGTGTATTTGATTTTTCTACATGTCTGCTAAAATGTCTTTGTCTCCAGATGTGTTTTCTTCTTGCTTCCTCTGCAAACACAACATTTCCAGCTGTGTTTAAGCCCATCTTGTGGTGGAGCGTAGGGAACAGACACCACCATCTTGTCTTCCCTTTGCCCCTGTCCTCCATTTTTACACCAAGTTTGCAGTGCTTTCTAAAACCTAAGTCTGGGATGTTTTTCGCGTCTGTGGGTTGATATAAAGCTATGTCATGGCTACACAGCCATACAACAACACTGCCCACACTGGTGCCTCATAGCGAGTCCCGCCAATCTCTGCAGAGGTCTCCTCTCTACTGCTTTGTGCTCCCCAAGCCCAGTATGGAACAAGGTCCACTTGCTCTTTTGTCTAAGGGAGTCTGTGGTTGGACAGAGACTGGCAGAGCAGGAGGACAAGTCAAGGTAATTTGGAGGACACAAGTTAGTCATAATGAGTGGTTGAGAATGCTGGAATTCTTTTATCGCATGTGTGTGTGTGTGTGCGTGTGTGTGTGTGTGTGTGTGTGTGTGTGTGTGTGTGTGTGACAGAGAGACAGAGAGACAGAGAGACAGAGAGACAGAGAGAGACAGAGACAGAGAGACAGAGACAGACAGAGACAGACAGACAGGAGATACACAAGTACAGGTGGGTGAGCACACTTGTTCTGAGGCCAGAATATGTTTAATGTACTGCTTTATCACTCTCAGCTCTATTCACATGAGACAGGGTCTATCACCGAACTTGGACCTAGGTTGTTTCCACCCACCACAGCTCTGGGGTCACAGCTAGGTGCATGACCATGCTGGAATTTTTACATGATGATTTGAACTTAGGTCCTGTTTGTGTGGCAAATGCTCTTTCCTGTTGAGCCATCTCCTTGCCCTGAGGTTCCTTTCTTACGTCAGTGTATCTATTGACTGTAGAGAGTCATGAGTATTGTCTTCATGCATTGATGAAAAATCCTAAATTACCAGTCCAGTATACCAAATTTAACCAAGGATAGAGGTAAGTCCCCACTCTTGATCTATCTGATTTCATCACGTTCTCAGCTATACTAACTTTCAGCATGCAGAAACAAGACTATGTGCCCAGATCCAGTGTAGCTTGGCTGTGTGGCTCAGGTAGTCTGACTCTTGGTAAGAGTCTCAAATGGGAATGCTACTGACCTGGTGGTAAAAATCCTACTGATAAAAATTGACACACATTGAGCTCTTGCTAGTCCTTTGTAGACCTTGTTGAAAGCACTGTTTGTATGTCGACTCTTTCATCCTGCCCAAATGTGTTCCCATCTTCTGGATGAGGCCCCAAGATATTGAAAGACTAGCTATAAAGCCAGGACAGTGGGTGCAATGAGGTAATGGGATGGATCTGGGTGTGATCTGCTGCCCCAAGCCAATGCAGCAGCTACAAGTTGAGTCTTTGTAAAAATAACTTCTTAAAGTAGGAAGTTCAGTGCCCAGACTCACTGACCATGGTGCACTAAGTTTAAAATTCACCAACAGTCCCTGCCAAACTCTCTAGAGTTAGGAAAATTCTCTGCCAACAAGGATGGAACCGAGAGGAAGTCAAAACTGAAATGACAGATGGTTTTAAATTATAAAAAGTATGAAGCCCACTTATCAAAAGCTATACAGTACGGCAAAATATATTTTTAAAGGGTGATTTCCCATCCTCTACTGACCTTAAGAAGAAATGTAATAAGTTAAAGAAACAAAAAATAAAACCAAGGATGAGTAAGCGAATCAGCCACGTGGAGCTGGATACACGACTATGAGGTTGAGGGCACTGACTGTTCTTCCAAAGGACCCAGCACTCACATGGCAGCCCACAACCAACCATCCGTAACTCTAGTCCTGGAGAATCTGAAACTCTTTTCTGTCCTATGCAGGCACCAGGCAGAAGCATGGCACACCTTCATGCAGGCAAAAACACCCATACACATAACATTTTAAAATAAGTCCTCCCAGGAAATGGCAGAAACAAACGAGATTGAACTAACCACAAGTCACATGATTAAAAGAATAAAAGCTCATCTACCAACCATAAAGACCAATTACACAGAACGAACACCAAGAAGATTATGAAAGGCTGCATTGCATCAAAAACGCATACATTGGTTTCCTGTGGCTAGTAAAACACACTGCTATCAGTGTAGTGGCTGAAAATAACACAAATCTGTTCTCTCATAGTTCAGGAAGTTGCAAGTCAGAGACCAGCTTTATTGGGCTAAGCAACCTGTTGGTAAGACCGCTCTCCTGAAGGCTCCATGAAAGATTCTTATACCCTGGTGTTTCCAGATGCTGGAGGCCTTTGCATCCCATGATTGTAACCCTTGCCTCTGCCATCCTGTGTCCTTTGACCTTTCTGCTTGTTGTAAAACTCTTGAGCACATATACAACACCCATCCGAATGACACAGAGAGTCACTCCAGCTCAAGATTCTCACCTGAATTGCAGCTTCAAGGCCCTTTCGCCATCTAAAGTAAAGTCTACATTTCCTGAGAATTTGGATATAGATTTATTGGCAGGGGAGTGGGATTCAGCCTCCTGCATTTCAACTACATATTTTCAAACAAATTACTTAAAATGTTAACCTGATGTAAATATTAAATACCTCACTAGAGACAAGTAACCATGGGAGATGATGGAGCAATTAGCTTGGGTTGTGCTAGTCATTTCACAGTGTATGTGCCTGTCTAAACATCACGATATACATCTTAAATATGAAGAGTTGTTGGTTGTCAGTTGCCCTTTGGCAAAACTGAAAAAAATAGAAAATAATCAAAAAGTAATTAAGGAAATATTACATGCAGTCTAATTTGAGTAAGTTTGAAAATGTATATAAATGGTGTTCTTCAAATTGGGAAGTGAAATTGCTCAAAATTTAGTTAAGAATAGGGTAAATACTTTGAGTAGAATAAAACCCCTTTCTTCTAGGATTTTGTCAAAAAAAATATTCAGGTCAAGGTAGTTTTTCAGGCAAATTGAGTCATGTCTATAATGAAAACAGTACATGGATTATACACATTTCTCCATAGCATAACATAATGATGATATCTTCAATTCTAATAATGAAACTGAACAGAGTATCTCAAATATAAAAATAACATACAGAACACTCTCCCCAAACAGAACAAGGTATTAACAAATGAAATTTATTAAAAGGAAACATGTATCAGCCAGAAGGCTTCTTTCTATATAAGATTCTGAAAACCTTGTTTAACATTAGAGAATTAATTAATATAATTTTAAAATGTATTATAATTTATTACATCAATAGGTTAATTAAGAGGAAAAGCAAACATGATTGTCTTGTTAGAGTTTAAAAAGTGCATTTTATCAAAATCAGCATCCCAAATGGAAAACAATAATTTAGAAAAATTACATTAGGATCATTTAGTGTTATTGTTAAGAGAAAACAAAATATCCTAAATGTGAGATACATATCAGAAGGATTCAGAGAAGTTCATCATAAATTATGGTATTTTTTTATAAACCTAGGAAAGCCAAGTTAATAAAAATAATTTAATCAATGAGAATTTAGTAAGTTGGCTGATAGTAAGACACAGACTCTGAGTGTGGACAGGAACCAATGGCAGGCTAAGCATGGGAACGTCCCACTCACAGGTGGAAAGAACTGGTGACAACTTGTAGCTGTGACATGAAGCCATGGATACCTAAGAACAGTCAGACCAGGACAGAGAGAACCAAGAAACGAAAGGAAGCACAGAGAAGAGACCACGCCCTTGCTGTAAATATTTGTGTGCAAATGACTTTCATCACAGCCTATAAATTATAGAATCCACTTGAAGTTCCAGATGGGATCATTTTGAGTTTATCTGAGAAAGTGAACATATGAACACGGTTGATACATTTAGTTAAATAGACTGACGAGTAGGTTAGCATTGGCATCTGTCAGTCATATGCAATCGCAGTAATTATATATGTTATTGTTCAGTTGGCATAGCAAAGTTCAGTACAGAAGGATCTGGATTAAAATGCTGCTATGAAATGTGAGAGAATGGGCTCTAACTTTAGGGAGGGAGGAGACTCTTCCCAAGATCTTCTAAGAGTCCACCAAGGCTAAAACCTTCTTTTAAAAAGTCACCATTTGGTTATACAATAATTACAGATTCTTCCATATTAGAAGTCATCACTAATAAAATTCATATACACGTAACAAACTGAAAACATATATTTGTGTGTGGTTGGCAAAGTATAAAACAGTTATAATATGTAAAGAATTTCTACAAGTCAATAAAAAAGCAAAGAGTAACAAAATGGCATTAGCGCTTTAACGGAGAATAACCATAGCTATCTAGTAAACAGGCAAAAATCTTCCATTCATGAAAAGAAATTCATATTTAATCTGTGAGGTCTCATTTTTAAATTTTCTTTTTAGGAACGGTGGTAATACACATACTTTCAGACAGGATGTACATTGTTTGGTGCAACCATCTGGAAGGGCAGTTGACCTGTACAGCCTGGTTTTAACAAAGGCTTATTCTTTTGTCTTAGCAACCATACTTTGTATGCCCATTCCCTGGAAAGAATCTTACAGGTTTGCCAAAATCCATATGCAATGTTAACTGATGTTTGACTTAGTTTTAATTAATTCAGGCCTGTTGGGTTAAGGTCAGGGTGTACATTGCCCACATCTGATATTTCAAGAGTAAAGGTCAGAGAACAAACCAGGAGTTAGTATACAATTACAAATTAAAACGATGCTTTTCTTAAGAAGAAAACAGAAACTGTCTTTCTATCATCACAAACCCATGTTCGAGCATGACTAAATGTTTCATTTGGCTGAAAACGAGCAGATATCAGAGATCATGAACTGAATTGTATACATGTGCCCCGGTGATCATCAGTAGTGCCTGATGACTACAGGCAACAAGCAGCTAGGTGTGTGTCTGGTGGCTGAGCACTTGCCCACTCTACTCAAGGTTGTGTGGTCTAGTCCTGAGAATCCAAAGTCCTAATTCACTTATATGTGTGAATATAGTGCCTGTGTCTGTGTGAGTGCATGTAGATACTCAGGTGTCTGTTCACATGTATGTGAAGGTCAGAGGTCAAACTGGGTACTTTTCCACAGACACCATTTCCCTGGTCCTTTTAGAGATGGAGTTTCTTCACAGGTCTGGAACTCACCAAGCAGACTAGGCTTAGCTGTTCAGGGAGCCCCAGGATCTGCTGTCTCTACCTCACCAGTGCTGGGATTACAAGCACAGAGTAACCTATCAAGCTTTTATACGTGGGTTCTGGAAGTTGAACTCAGGTCTTTACATTTGTCTCCAAGCCCTTTACTGACAAAGCTCTCTCTCCAGGCCCAGATCCCCAATTTGCAGAATCTATGCATTTATTCTATAAAACTCATTTTGGGTATGTATTTCAATAAATGACCACATTTTTTTATAATTGATTTTTTTTTTAACACAATCTGTGTTTTATTGACAGGCAAACTTTCTAGAACCACTGTAGAAGCTATAATTCTTACGTGGTCTTCTATCATTTAAATTTGGGTTTCTTCTCAATAGCAACTGGAATTGATTGGCAATATCAGTCTTAATCTAAAGTTCAGAAATGAGCATGAACTTTATATATCCTCTTCAAAGATGAAAATGGGAGGAATATATAAATTATCTTTCTCCAAGAATTATTGCAGAGTGCATCACTTTTATCGTACAAATTGCTGTTCTATATCTTGATGTTCAGTGACTTTTAAATTAGTATCTAGATTCATACAGAAATGAATGAGACAGGAAAGCTGGTCTCAGTCCTTGCCATTTTTAGGTACACAAGAGCACAACCCAGTCACATGCTGCACCATGCTGTTACAGTCAGTAATGGTCCCTTAGGAATGGAAAACTCCCTGCCTCCCGGTGACATCAGTAGCCCTTGGACATCATCCTGCAACACTTTGCCCATTTGTTCATGATGAGTCTGTGTAAATCTATGGTACTTCCTGTCCTATAGAAGTACAGCACACCCAGCTATATTCAGAAACAACACTGTACAGAAACAACACTGGGTATAGGCAACAATACTACTGGGTTACACACTTACCATATTGTACTTTTAATCATTTCTTCAGAGTGGAGTCCTACTGGTTAAAAAGTGTTTACTATAAATTGCCAGCCTGGTGAGCCTCTTATTTATCAGGTGGGTTGATTACTCTGCTAGTTAGTTTTAATCAACTTGACCCAACTAGAGTCACCTGGGAAGGGGCAAACCTCAACTGAAGAACATCCTCCAATGGACTGGCCCCTGGGCAAGTCTGTGAGGCCTTTTCTTGATCTGTGGCTAGTGTGGGAAGGCCCAGCCCAATGTAGGTGGGCATTATCAGAAAGCAAGTTGAGCAAGCCATGATGAACAAGCCAGTAAGTAAGCAATGTTACTCATGGTTCCTGCCACTGCTCCTGCTTGGATTCTGGCCCTCAGTGATCTGAGATTGAAACTGGTAAGCCAAATAAACCCTTTTCTCCGCAAGTTACCTTTGATCATGGAGTTTATCACAGCCAAGGGAACAAACTAAACCAACCACACAGTTCTCCCTTATGTTTGACTGTCCTGCTCACTTGCTTCCTCCATGCTCCTCTCTGAGCTCTTTTGACACTGAAGTCATCTTTGTGGTCCAGGGCCCTTCAGCAAAGACACTATCCTTGAACTTTCTGGCATCTAGACCCAATTTTCTAGTGTTCAAAGATAAGACACAAGAAGGAGCTTAATGTTTTCCTGATAGGGAGTGATGAGCATGAATGTTTAGGATGGGTCCATGTTGTGTTGGTTCTTAAACAGTGAAAGATCCCACCATGCTTTGATAAAGTTAAATTTCTTGCACATTTCCACCATTTTGTCTCAGGCAAGCAATATCTAGAGGCCAAAGCAGAGCTGGTACCCATTAGAACAAAGGAAACCAGTGCTGTGGCTCTGGGTGGGCTTCAGGATTGGGTTCAGCCAGCAGCTAGCCTGCAGTTATGGGACCACCCTGGGAAGGGCATGCCAGCAGTGTTGATCAATGTATAGAACAATCAGCACATAGGAAAGAGGTGCAGTCATGTGGACAGGGCAGGTGAGGAAGGCTTCGGGGTAAAGGGTGTGTGGTAGTTTGAATGAGGATGGTTCCCTTAAGCTCATCTGTTTGAATGCTTGGTCTTCTGTTAATGGAACTGTTTGGGAAGGATTAGGAGGTGTGGCCTTGTTGGAGAAGGTGTGTCACTGGAGATGGGCTTTGAGTGTTCAGAAGCCCATGCCAGGCCCAGCCTCCATCTCTTTCTTTGCCTGCTGCCTGTGGATCAGGGTATAATCTCTTAGCTACTGCTCCAGTGCTGTGGCCACCTATCTGCCATCATGCTCCTTGCCATGATGGTTATGAACCAACACTCTGAAATTGTAAGCAGGCTATAACTTTAATTTTTTTCAACGACTATTTTTAATGATGGTTCTTAAATGCTTTAACTTCCCTTGTAGCCTACCACCCACCAGAGGTAGTGGAAAAGAAAAGATATAGGGGAAGTGGACTTGTTTAGAAATGGTTCTTTTTAGAGCAACTCGCATCTGTGTTGTCTGAAAATCAGCAGTTTAGTTCATAGGTTAGCAGCAGCGGCAGCTCGATCTACTCACAAACACTTCACAGATATATCAGCAGTCCAGTTTAGTAGAGTTGGGGTAGTAAATATGAATCAACAGCAGTGGCACTCCCTAGCAGAGACAGCCAGGCTCAGCCTCTGCACAAGTCAGCAGGAGGAATGCCGGGAGATGTTCTTGGCTGTGCCTCTCTTAGCCAAGATCAGCAAAGACAGGAGACCAATAAGAGTTGCACAGCTAGCTCTATAAGCAAGCCTAGCTCAGACTCCATCACTGTCTGTCAAGTCCTTATGACCCCGACATACATCACGTGTCCTCCATGGGTCTTGCCTCAGCACATGCATCTGTCTTAGCTGACATCACTGTCAATCAGCCCAAGTCCTCGAGTGGCAAGAAACCGAAGCACACCACCAGAAGCTTTTTGGTGCATTTCTCTCTATGGAGTCCCAACAAATGCAGCTCAGCTGTGCGGTGTAAGGCGGACCAATACATGCGTGTTGCTAGCAAATCCTTTATCACGTGTCCTTTCACGTGCTTGCTTTAGCAGAACATCTTTTATCCTGCGTCTGCTTCAGTGAAACATTCCTTCACGAGTCTGCCTCAGCCTTTCCCCTATGTCCACTTCAGGAAAACACTGCTTCACGTATCCAGCAAAACTCCATCCAACATGACTGACTCTCCAAAGAACCCTTAAGTTTCCACTTCAGCAGGCAGCCAATTAAATGCCTTCTTTTAAAAGTTGCCCTGGTGATGGTCCCTCCACCCAGCAATAGTAACTCTAAAACAGGTGGCAACCTGTTGATATTATGGCTCGGAGTAACCTGATATGTTCTGTCAAAGATAAAGCATCTAGAATGTTCTAAGGATGAGCCTACAAGTAGTATCTGGGAACTACCCAAGAAGGGACTATGATTCATAAAGAGGCTTTAGTAGGGCCCTGCAGATGCAGAAACACCAAAGGTATTGTGCACTTGGGAATGGAGATGAGTTAATAGATACAGAAGCTCCTTAAACGTTGGTCCAGAGCCTTGATCAGGTCATCAAAACAGAGAATGATGACCTAAGTGCCTCCTTGTTTAGTTAGAACCTCTCATGTACGTTAGTGCGCTAGGTACCATAAATATACAGCCTAGCAGGACTTCTGACCTTTCAAGATGCCTTGCAGGCATAAGCAGGAACATCTGAATGTGCACAGGGCCCCAAGCTTCCAAGTGTCCCGTGCTCATCATGTTCTGTTGTCACTGCCTTGAAATTCTGAATAATTGTTGAGCAAGGAAAACCATTCTTCCATTTTACACAAGGTCTGCAAAATGCAAAGCTGATTCTAGCTGTATATCATTTAGCTGTCCCCAGCCTTGCCACAAGTGGCCATAGACTTATTGGTGACAGCTCTGCATGTGTCCTCTCTGTTGGCTTGTTATCTACTACAGACAGCATTTCTCTGTGGGATAGTTAACATTCTGGTGGAAAGTAGAGTTGGGATATAGTTATATCTGAGTGACTTAGATTCATCCTTAAGCCGTAAATATCTTTAAAATGGGATCTATGTTGCTCCCCAGTGCTTGGCACATAGTTCGTATTTAAAACATGCTTTCCAGTGATTGCCACATGCACAGATAGAAAATTACTAGTAAATGGTGGAAGAAAGGCTGGTTTTGTACTTTTGAGGTGACATGGGCCTCAGAAAAACTCCCAGAAACTGGAGGCTTGTAAAATTCTGTGCCTCCAGGATTGAGACTTTCTACATGTGAAGTTAAATTCCAGAAGAGTCTAGACATCATGGAACTGAGGCAGGCAGCAGTGAGGGAAAGCAAGAACAAAGGACCCATAGAGACTCACTGGTATGTGGGCTGGAATTTCTCTCACACCATAACTCTGGAGCAGCCCAAGGGGTTCTGTTGGTCCTTTCCACACACCTACACTTACAGGCTGTTAAAGTGACTTTTCAAAGTTGTGTTATCAAATACACTTTATGGGGAGGAAACTGAGGCAGATGGTGTGTTAGCCTGGATTTGGACTCTGGAATCAGATCTCTGGCCTCCTGGGGGAAGTTCATTCAACACCAAAGCAAGCAGCTGGCCCTCTCCATTTCTGACCTGAGGCATCTCAGTGGGTCTTCTCAGCTATGCACAGCCTTCAAGAACGTGCACCAGGCAGAGGAGTCAATGTCTCGGCAAAGACCAGCAGCAGGACACCACTCCTGCTTTCCCAATGACAAGGTGCATCATTCAGCCTCACAGCCACCAAGCCTTTGGCTTCAAACACCACCACAGAACTTGTAGGAGATCCCCGAGGGTGGCAGGTGCTCCGTATTAACATAACATCAACTTTTGTCAAGCAGAACATTTGCTCATGCTGCTGATGGCAGAGCTTCGCAAAGTTTCAAAATATGCAAAACCGACTCACCAGCATCTTTACACCTGGTCGAACCTCTTAATGGTCCCTCTTCCCCCTCTCTGCCCAGCAGCAGGCCGCTCCACACAGCTTCAGCTTCTTCACTCTCCTCTCTCCCTCCCTTGCCTCTTCTTTTGGCAGTTCCTTCCTCCCAGGCTTCCGTGCACCGAGCCATTTTTTTCTGGAGTTGTCATGCACTGCTCCGCCTAACTGCTATATCTGAGCATGGCTGAACTAATGATGCAGCAATTAAGAGCGATTAGGGTTACTGATAATAAAGAGACTTCATAAACTTGATTAAATGCATTCATTAATGAACATGTTACGGGTGCTCCTGGAGGGGGAGGGAGGGTTTGTGGAATGAAAGGTGGAAAGATGGGGAAAAGAAACACATGCAATAATGTCCCCAGTGTGACTCTGAAGATGACTGGGGGGGCTGAGATAGTTGGCAGGAAGATCAGAAGTCCCCGGGGGCTTGGACTTTGAGGAAATTGAAGTAAAATTGCTACTCAGAGCACATCATTCATTCTCCACACAGTTAAATGGAATTGGGACAAAGGCTGCAAGATGGAGAAGCCCCAACCATCACCTGAAATGCCTCAAGCTTGAGATGTTTTGATTGCCGCCTTCCTAGGGGCTGAAGCTGTAATTAATTAATGTGAGCGAAGCTTTCCTTCCTTTCCTCTGCCAACTCTGCCCATGGGAATAAGGGCTGCCATTGCATTCGCATGCCTTAGTCCCTTCTGACTTGCTGAAGTATAAAGCACCCTACAAACAGAAAAAGACCTCCCAGTTTTTGTTTTCAGCAAGACTTTGGAGTTCTAGGGAGACTAAGAACAGGGTCCTCAACCCCTATGCCACCCCCAGGACCTGGGGTACTCTTAGAACTCATATCCCTCAATGGCTTGGAAGTACTTCAACCCTGACCTCCACTTAGCTAGAGCAATCCAGAGAAGAGAGCTTTCCAGCTCTCTCTATGGTCTCACAGCACATGGGGATTCCAGGCAGTGCCCACAACCCGAGATTACAGATGTGCAATTTAAAGCATCGGAGGGTTTGGGGTGCAGCCCAATAGTGCAGCACACAGTATTATGTGAGGTGCTAGGTTTGATCCTCAGTAACAATCTTTACAGGAGAAATGGGGTGTTCGAGTCACCTCAGCACACTCCCAAGCACCCACTTAGCTGGGTGGTACACCGCATGCAACACACTCTGCTGGGAGACAAGGCTTGCAGGGAACCTCCCAGCCAAGAAAGCCATAACTCGCCTCTGGTTACTGGTCACTCGAAGCAGTTATCCTAAGTGTCTTTCAAGTCAGCCAATTAATAGAAAAAGCGATTGATAATGCCTCCTTCTTTTTTTTGGTTTCAGTTCATCTGCATCAACATGCCTCCCAGAGAAGTTAATCACAATGGAAGGAAACTCAAACCATTAGGAAGCTCCTCTTTAAACTGTGAAGATATCAACAGGGCCCGAAAGTTATGCCATGGATTGCTTTGTAGGGACCACCAAGGACCACTGTGATAGAGAACAGCTAGACTCCCTGTGTTAGATGTCAGGGAGGACTCTGGGTGACACTGAACTTCCCTGGTTCACTAGTGGGGAAGGATCTGAGATTCAATGATCCTGACTGGTTTGCTCACCCTGTGTCTATTCACGGCAGCAAGATATCTTGAGGGATAACTAGCCCTTGTTTTAGGGGTTGCCTTAGTTAGGGTTTTACTGCTGTGAACAGACACCATGACCAAGACAACTCTTAAACGGACAACATTTAATTGGGGCTGGCTTACAGGTTCAGAGGTTCAGTCCATTATCACCAAGGCAGGAGCATGGCAGCATCCAGGCAGGTATGGTTCAGGCAGAGCTGAGAGTTCTATATCATAATCTGAAGGCTGCTAGTGGAAGATCAGCTTCCAGGCAGCTAGGATGAGGGTCTTAAGCCCAAGCCCACAGTGACACACCTACTCCAACATGGCCACATCTCCTAATAGTGGCACTCCCTGGGTCATACAAACCATCACAGGGGTGTTTTGAATGAGTTAGCACCCTGGTTAGTTTTGATTGTCAACTTGACACTCTATACACAGAATTATCTGAGAGGAAAACCTCAACTGAAGAACTGCCTAGTTCAGATTGGCCTGTGGGTAGCGTCTTGATGCTGGAGGGCCCAGCCCACTGTGGGCAACACCATCCATGGGCAGGTAGCTTGGGACTATATAAGAAAACTATCTAAGCATGATCAAATGAGTAAAAAAACAATCAGGGATAGACTGTGAGTTGGAAGTGAAGCCAAACAGATCCTTTAATTCTCCAAGTTGTGTGTGTCTTCGTGTTTTATCACAGCCATATATATCAATCTAGAATGGTGATGGAGATGAGACTTACCCTCATGAAGACCCTAATATTTAGGAACAATGAATGAGAGAGTACATGAAGCACACTGCATTAAATATAGAGAGGGAGACATTAGAACGACATCCTTAAGTCATTATACACTTTAGCTAAGAAGTTACATTTCTGAAAATGTCACTCTGGGATAGAGATTATGAACAAGATGTTAATTGCAGTGTTATTTATAATCGCTGAAAAATAGAGCTAGCTTGAGTCCAGTGGTGAGGGATTTTTATTACAATTATTGGTTAAATCGATCCAGTGGAATATTATATCATCATTGAAAAATCATGTTTTCAAGTAATGTTTAAAGACATTTGAAAATACTCATCTTCGGACCTGAAATGAAAGCAAACAACTGAAGTATAAAGCTGCATATCAGGTTTTAATAGCTATCATTTATATCTTATGCTGGCCATTGTTATTTTTGCACCATCTCTGCCGCAGAGCACACTGGTAAGTCTAAGCTAACAGTTAATCCTGGAGACGACCTCCCTCCTACTTGTGGTCTTTTAGAGCACTGCCTTCAAGCCCGGAGGATGCTGGAGGTCCATGAGGGCAGGGACCCCTCAGAAAGACTCCGTGAGGTGATGATTGAGAAGCCAGGTAGGGTCAGAGGGACAGGCTCTCACTACTGCTTCAGATGTGGCACTGGCAACATGTCAGAAGACATTAATGCTGGGTGTGGTGGTGACACCTTTAATCCCAGCCTTCCAGGGGCAAAGGCAGGTGAATGTCTATGAGTTTGAGGCCAGCATGGTCTGCACAGTCCAGGTCAACAAGGACTGCATATCGAGACATTATCTTAAAGAAAGAGAGAGAGGGAGGGGGAGGGAAGAAGGGATGAAGGGAAGAAGGGAGGGAGGGAGAGAGGGGGAGGCTGGGTAGATTTTTATTCACAGTTTAGACTTCTTTTTGGCCACTTGATTCCATTTATTTCTTCTGGGCTGTGGCAAGGTAGACAGACCATCATGGTGGGAGCATGTGAAACAGAATAGGGATTTGGGAAGTGGGGGAGGGGGGGAGGGGAGGTGGTGGGGAGGAACTGGGGAGAAAGTAAGGGTCCTCGGCATCACACCCTGAAAGACCCAGTCTCTTAACTAGTTTCTAGATCCTACATTTCACCACCTACCACCCATTGCCCATCAAGTTAAGAGCTCATGAAATAGGTCAATGTATTGGTGAGGCCAGAGCCTTCATGATCACCCCAAACCCTCACCTTTAAACAGTATTTCATTAAGGATGGAGCCTTCAACACAACCTTCAGGGGATATTCCAGGTCCAAACAAATGCATGCCTTTAGGGTTGTTGAGAGCATTCACTCCCTGGGGACTCATAACCCACAGCTACCCTTTCCTGATAAGGCTCCAGGCAGCAAACCAAAATGTGACTCCATTAACTTCACCCGGGGGAACCAATTAGTTCACTGGGATTACCCACAAAGCATGGGTGGAGAGGCTACTTACAGACGTGTAAGGACCTCCCAAAGCACTGCACTAACAAAATCTCCATACAGATGATGGCTTCCCTAGAGCTTCATAGATGGAGTCCCCCTCAGTGAACCTTCCCCAGCCTACATACCCTAGCAGCTCCCAAGTTCCAAAAGTTTGTGTGCATTTAGGGCAGAATCTCCCTCGCAAATGGCTAGAAAAATGACTGGGATCTCAGGTGAAGGTCTAGCCTTTCTCTGAGGGAACACCACCAAACAGCAGACCAGGTTGGGATAGTCACCTGAAAGCAGATGCAGCTTGAAAATCTGGCCCATGTTCTTCTACAAGGCTGCCAGGGAAGGTAGAGAAACACTGTGTGGCTCTGTCTCCAACCTCTGGCACTCATATTCTATGGCTCAGCTCCTTCTAACTTGTGATGACTTTAACTAATACTCTAAGGATTTGTAGCATGTTGGCTAAAGCTGTGGATGTCAGCATGCCTTGTCAAAATGACAGTGTCTCCAGGCCAGTTTGATCCGACATTTCCAAGATGCAGGCTGGGCCTCACTTGTCCCACTACCAGCCCTGAGACATGAACTTCTGAACATCTGTAGCATGTTTTTTCCACTGCTCCTCACATACAGCTTTTATTACTGCCTGTTTTCATGCAGGGAGATCTGAGACGTCTCTTCAGCCCAATCTTACAACTCAGGAGAGCTAGGACTCTATCTTAAATATTTCTATGCTTCCAGGTTGGCTGTTCAAGTTATGAAAGCTCAAAACTAGAAGGCAGATGTAAGCTTGATACTACCCAGCTCTGCCTTTTATAGGTTGTAAGACAGTATCAGAGGCATTCAGTGACTTGTCCAAAGCAGCAAGTGATGGATGAAAAGAAATTTACTCATTCAACAACTATTTAGTGAGCCATGTTTTCTGACTTCAAGAGCGGGCATTCATTTGCTTATTGAATGAATGATCTATTGCCTACCTCTCTGAAGAGGAAACCATTTTAACTGTAATGGATGTTTTTAGTACCAGTTACTGCCAGGTAGTCAAAGTCCAGTCACCACGTCTTCCTTCTTCATATACATTCTGACACACAGGGTTAATGCGTACTTCAATAGAAGGCAAAGTAACATGGAAGAGGCTCAGAATCTTGAGTATGGCCACACAGAAAGTAGCAGAACTAGAGCTCCAATCCAAGGTCAGTTGCTGTTTATTCTGGGCTTTTGCCCCTCCCTATACGGCAGACTGCCCTGTGCTAAGATGGAGGTGGAGGCTTTCATGGGAATATTGCTTTCAAGGTCAAGTGCTGTCTATTCTTCATCCACTCTTTAAGGCTCCTGCCAAAATTATCGTTAATGTAATATACTTTTATGAGCTGTCTTATAGTTCATCTTCTTCATTCTCAGGGAGACCTGATATTTTGTTTGGGGTAGGAAGCAGGTGAGGTTTGTTTTTCTACAGTAGCTTTGCACCTTCACCAATTAGATCTGCAGTATCAAAAACAACAGCAGCCAGCCTGCAGAGGGAGGAAGACAGAGAGAAAATTCTATCATGTCAGAATAATGAGATCTGTGATTTCAGCACTTACTGGGTCAAAGACACACACAATGTGTTATCTGTAATGCTTTCCTCCTGACATTTGGGGAAATTGCATTTATGCAGAGGACACGGGGCACTGAAACGTGGTACTCTACTGATGTCACTCATGCTTGATAGACTGCAGTCTCTCCTGCTAGAGCCTGTGGCCTTGATATTCCTGAGGGAGGCTGAGCAGGGCCAGCGGGGATGTGGTGGGAGCCCCAATGCCCTTACGTGCCCACTGCTTCTTCTATTGTAAGAGCAAACAAGAATCCATGCAGGGAGCCTCTTGGTTAGTTTGGTAATGAAGGACAGTCATGTATCACTTAATGTTTGGAACATGTCCCTAGACACACATTTTAGGTGACTTGAGGATTTTGCATGTGAGCATCAGCATGCACTGACTCAAATGAAGATGGCTATGACTTGGTAGATGATGTCATATAGGCCCATCATGTACAGCTCCCATGTTTGCCTGAAGTGTTGTTGGCAGCACTTGTACATGCAGTGACCTTTGGGGGCAATTCTAGGTCAAGGAAGAAGTTCTCCTCCTAGTCGATATCTTCCTGATGCCTCCCCTTTCTAAGATTTCCAGCACCAGATGATTGGGCTAGTCCTTGGCTTCTTTTGGAATAAATGTAGATTTCTGTTGGAGGATCCAATTGTTCTCTCTGAGACCCAAACGCAGAAGCCCATGAGCACCAAAGAAAGAAGCCTACCTCCAAGATCAAGGCACCAAGTTTATCTCTCCCTTACTTGTTCTCTCCAGTCTTGTGGCTGTCCTTGTCTGTAGTGGTAATGATAAAGTGATGAATTACCCTGCCTGAGATGTCTTGTGTAGTTTTACATTTAATCCTGCCATACAATTAATCAACTGATAAGACGGCAAGAGAAGCATGCAAGCACATGTGCTCACATGCACACAATCACACACACACACACACACACACACACACACACACACACACACACACACCCTGGACATAACAATTCAACAGTTTCCTTCTGCTCTCAACTTGGGAACGTTCCTCACCCAGTTCTATTTGAACCCTCGCAGTTGTTTAAATAGCAGCTCAGCACATCCCCCATCTACCACAGTCTGGTATCTTCCATGACAATCAAATGAAGTGGTTGCGACAGTGACTCGCTCTCAGACATTTTTAGTGCAGAACCACTTTTCACATAAAATACCCAAACCCAGTGCCAAAATCAGAAGGGGAGAATAAACTGACTCCTTAGCTATCCTGACTCCAGTGTTTGGTCAAGTTGGTGTGGACATTGATACAGTAGCTTTTTAGGCACAAGATGTACACTGTTCATCCAGAAGGATCACCCCACCAACCCCAAGGACCAGAAAAACTGAGCAATCATACAAGCTCAAGTGAGTCTCATCAAGGTGCTCTGAACCAAAGTGCAGCTCATCAAACTCAGGCAGTGATTAATAACAAAAAAGAGAGGATGTGAAATTGAGAAGATAATGGGATGAAGGGCACTGGGGGGAGTTAGAGGGAGACAATGAAAGATGGATATGATCAAAATATATTGTACAAATGTATGAAAAATTTAAGAATAAATTAAAAATATTCAAAAGAATAAAACTTGGAGAAAAAAATCCAAGTGCAATCAGAATTCTGTAATGTGGGTGCTAAACCCAAAATCATCAGGATAGGAGTCCTCAAATCTCTGACTGTGGTTTGGTCCCAGCCTAAAGAATCCAAGATCTTGGGGCTGGAGAGATGGCTTAGTGGTTAGAAGCACCGATTGCTCTTCCAGAGGTCCTGAGTTCAATTTCCAGAAACCACATGGTGGTTCACAACCATCTGTTATGGGATCTGAGGCCCTCTTCTGGAGGGTCTGAAGGTTGGACAGTGTACTCATATACATAGAATAAATAATTTTAAAAATAATCCAAGATCTATGACAAAATTAAGATCTAGACTCATGTTTAGGACCTGATCTGGGCTGGAGGACAGGGGCAGGATATTGTCCTGTTGATGAAATGATGGCAAACCTTCAAGTCTTTAGCTCTTCAGAAGCCTTCTGAGGTCCATGGAGTTTTTAAATTGCTATAGTAGAAGCTGTAGGGAGACTCATGGGAGTTCGGTATCTGCTTGCTTGGGACAGATTGTTCACCTCAGAGCTTTAGCATATATATTGGTGTACAGTGCATATCTAGGCATATGGTGTAGAGAACAGAGTCTGTCCTCATTCTTAAAGGAGGATTAGCATTGGTGGTCTTCGTTTGGAGATATTCCCCACAGGGTATATGGCTTCTTGTTCTGTTCTTCTTGGCTCCCCAATAGAAAGTTAGTTTTCAAACCTTGCCTAAATAAGCTGTATCTCTTCACACTGGTGCAGAATCTAAACTTTCAGCATGACTCAGTACAGCCAGTAGAATGTGACAAAATGTGACCTTGTATTAGACCTGGTGGCTTTTATCTCCACGTGTTTCTTTGAGTTCTCAGACACCAGGTTTGGCAGTCTAGCTACCTTGTAGAAGACTCCATATGGAGAGATCATCTGGAGAAGTCATATGGATACATGATCTACCTATTGGAAAGGCCGAAGCTTCTACCTCACGCAGCTGAGTCCAGTCCTCTTGTCTTCTACCCCCAGACACCAAATCTGTGTATGAGCTTAAAGGACCTTGCAGCCCAGTCCAGTCACCAAGATGACTACAGCCCCAATGTGGCCCCAACAGTCACACTGGAGAGAACAACCACACTGCTGAACTCTACCATACTACCAATTCATAAAACAAATCGGTAAGCCATTACACGTTGTGGTGATTTATTATATACCAACGTGATCAAAAGCAGGTCTCGAAAAGTAAATCCATTTGATGTGAATGGATGCTTTCTGAAATCTACAGTGTGCTTGTAGGACCAGGATGGGAGACTCTCCTCTTGAACCAAGCTAATGACATCTTCCCATTCTTCCATCTTCTTAGCCATAGATGGAGTTTCCATGATACAGAAACATATGTCCTTCAGTAAGCACCGAACAGGAGCCACATACAGGGTTGGGAGTGATGGTCTGATACAAAGGATAAAAAGAATACTATGTAGTGGCGGCAGAGGTGGTGAATCATATTGCCTTCTCTAGATTCTGTTCCATCTCATCTGGAGCTTGCCCATGGAGTGATGAAGGTACCATTTCTGCACAGCCAGGAACCCAGCAGAAAGGTGGCTATTGAGAGCTCAGCCCTTCCCAGGCTGAAACCAGCTCCCAGGGGCTTCCCTCGATGATGAAACTGACTCGTGGTGATGTAAAGTGGGCCTCCCGTCCAGCAGCCGATCTTTCCGAGCAATTATTTGGAAGTAATGAAAGTGAATGCATGACATTTAAAAAGAAACCCCTCTGTCAGCAGCAACGCTGCCACAGTCTCCGGCACCTCTGAGAATACACTTAGCTTGAAATAATGTTCATTTTAGCCAAGTTGTAAATTACAAGTGTGTCAGGGTCCAGGGGGATTTATTACCATTTGGAAAGAGGTTACTGGGCTTGTACGTGGCTGCTCCTATGGTGCCCATTACAAAATGGCTGTGCTATGAAGATCACTGCGAGGGAAAAAGTACGTCTCTTGTTTCTTTCCTGATCCTTTTCATTTTTCTTTTATGGCTCCTCTCTGGGGACTTCTTGTTGCTCATGTCCCCCAGAAATACCAGTAATAAAGGGCACAATGTCACAGTCTGCTTTTCTAATTGCTGCTTGGGTTTGATCTGACATCATGAATGACAAATGACAGCCAGTCTGTTGATGAGTGGCTTGGCTGGATGTCAGCCTCCTTGGGTCAAGGGAGGGCAGGAAAGCTGGTTGCACTCAGCTGCCTGGACTCGGCAGGGAGCCCTGGAATGGAGTAAGACTTGGATCCTAGAACAGGCCTGACTTTTCAATGCCCTACCCTTCCCAGTGTTAAACTAAAGGATTGATTATGGAAACAGACAACTGGGTGGAGGACGAGGAGGCAAGGACACCATATATTAGTGAGCTTCACATTCTACAGAGAAATATCTGGCATTTCGCTTATAATGAGAGGGGTTTGTTTAGCATCTAGTGTTGAGGTTCAAATTCAAGACAATGGCCTGACTTATATGTGTGGACTCTGATGAGCAGACATTTGAGTTGGCAGAAGGATTTGTCATGTCATGAATATCACGAGCAGAGGAAAGTGGGGGAAGAAAGAAAACTGGGTCCCACAGGGTCCTTTGGGACAAGTCTCCAGTGATCTTGGACTTCTCTTTAGGTATCACCTCTTTCGAGTCCATAGCACCTCCCTGTGCTTCCACTCTGGGAAGGAAGCCTTTATACCCACAATCAAGCCATAACAGGAACTGAAAGCTTGTTGGCACCTACCATTCAACCCACCATTCAACCACTCCACTTTCCTTTCTTGTTCGTAGAGAGCAATAGTCCTAAGCAAGGGTAAAGCCCCAGGGACTCTAGTTTTAAACAACCTTTTTTCTGGGCCAGCATGGGGTGGGTATATGGCATAGAGGAAATCTATCTCCTCTTGGCACACAAAGGCCAGAACTTGACTCCTGGTTCTGCTATGGCTCTCTGTGTGACCTTCAGTTCCCTGATTATGGTAGAAATCCACAAAGCCTTTCCTTCTGCTCCAGTCCCAAGCATTGCTTGTTGAAGGGTCCTTTGGGGAACACTTAATCGAGTATATGAAGGAGCGGTACTTGGCACACCATGCTGAGTAGGCTGTAGCATTGCAAACACTGGGAATGGGGCAGGCACCATTAATTAGTTTGGTTGAGTAATATATTGGTTTTATATTGCAGCCTAACATGTTACCATGGCTTAAAATCATGTTCATTTATAATCTCAGTTCGTAGGACAGGATTCCAGGCCTGAGTTATCTGGGTCCTCCACCAGGTTCTTCCTAGACTAAATCAAGGTGACTGTATAGCTCAGGTTCAGGGTCCTCTTTGAAGCTTATTGAGATGTTGGTGGAACCTCTCTCTCTCTCTCTCTCTCTCTCTCTCTCTCTCTCTCTCTCTCTCTCTGTGTGTGTGTGTGTGTGTGTGTGTATACATGCATTGTGCTCCCCGGGGTATTCATGTGGACTTGTTTCTCTCCTTCCTCTTTCATGTAAATTCTGGGATAGAATTCAGGCCGTCCTTCTCCTGCAGAAAGCCCCTTGCATCCTGAGATATATCATTTGCCCTGAAATCAGTATCCCATAAACATATTAGATGAACATGACTGACTGCTAGATATAAAACAAGAAAAATAAGGTGAACAGAACCCTTAAGATCTGGGGAGGGAAATCAACTGGATCGGAGTTGCCCCTGAGTCTTGACTCTTTGGAGCCAGCTTTGGCCTTGTTGGGGCTATGTTCTCAGTTCCCCTACTGTGGTCCTATACTGTGTTTCTAGCTCTCTCCTGATTAAGTGTGACCTTCATCAGCAGGCTTCCCAGACACACAGGCTATAGCATCAGCCACAAGGAGATGTCATTCTGTAAGCCCCATGGCTTCTGGACTCCCCGCCTGCTTCCCTGTCATTGAGAATCTCCCAAATCTTACAGCCATGCCTCCCAGGCCCACATCCTGAGCTTTGTGCAGGTCCAAATTGAGTTGTCGATGTGAATTATTTAGAGGCACTGGTGGAATACAGTTGTATCAGTAACACAGACTATCACTCTGTGGCCTTGGGGTAGTCTCTGTTGCATACTCTGTCACTATTTTCTCTCATGAATAATGGAGGAACCAAATTACTCCGCGTGTGGAGGATTCATACCCTGCAAAAACAAGGTTGCTCTGAAATGAATTTTATGTACTAAAAGAGTGACAGAAAATCAATTAATCACAGATTATTCCATACAGAAACCAAGTAGAAGAGGCAGGGAATGCGGCTCAGAGCGTAGTCAGCTAATGTCTAGGACAGCTGCAAGCCTCATCAGGTCTCCTTGAAGGCGAGGGCACAAAAGTTTGTATGACCCCAGGAACACTGAGGTGCAGCCTTTAGATCTGCAGCCGGGCAGAAGACTTTCTTCTGGTGACCTTATTGTCATCATCAGACTCCCTGACCTTTCCCCTCCCTTACTCCCTCAAACCACCTCCTTCAAGCCACCTTTGAAGCCACCTCAAGGACAGGCCACTCTTCTCCAAAGTGGCCCACAGATATCTCTGTTTTCAGAGCCCACTCAGCTCCTTTAAGACAATGAGCTCTTCCTGCTTTATCATTTGCCTTGACAAGCCTCTTCCCCAACTTGCTTCCTTCACTCGAACCAATACTGAGTCTTAGGTACAGATCTCCCATGCTGCCTCTCTCTGAAGCTGGCACACCCCGGATGTCTGGAGGCATTCTCTACTGTAGATACTTATCAATCAAGCAGAGCCCTGGACAAACCAATGGGTCTTCTTCATGGAGTCACAAGTGATTTGTCATTGGATGGATGAAGAAGATCTTTGGGCCTT
This sequence comes from Uromys caudimaculatus, assembly GCA_028551405.1. Classification (NCBI taxonomy): domain Eukaryota; kingdom Metazoa; phylum Chordata; class Mammalia; order Rodentia; family Muridae; genus Uromys; species Uromys caudimaculatus. The sequence continues at coordinate 17,164,612 of CM052719.1, read as the reverse complement.
CATAGGTGAGGTTTCTGGGGCCCCTGAAATGGCTTTACCATATTGATAGTTGGCTAGCTTCTCCAGCCTTGTGTAACATGCATGCCTTTACTGAGTACATTTAGGCACATGGAGGGTGGGAGGTTGGGGGCACACTTCTGTACAGAATGAAGATGGTAAAGCAAAGGCATAAAGGGTTGTTTTCTCCCAAAGAGAACAGGGTTAGCAGAGGTGGGGGTGGGAGACATGCCTCGACCTATGATTTCAACAAATACTAGGCAGATGAACTGACACTCAACAGGTCTATGGTGGCCCTGCTGAAGCAGACACTATTTCTGGATTGGCAGGGAAGCCGGAAGGTCATGATGACCTTGAGACTGCTCTTCTTCCTGTATCATTAAATTGTAGTAACAGTAACCATGTGACTCTATGATCATGATGAGAGAGTAAGCAGGTGGGGTGTATGGATGGACCACAGAAAGGACACCCACAGCCATGGTGGCTTTCAGAAGCTGGGGCAATTTTAAACCTCCAGCAAAAATCGCTTTGTCCCCCCTTCCCGCGAACTTTTTTCCCCATTAGACTTGACATTAGGCTGAATCTGGCTGAAGGCTAGGAAGATTCAGAGAAAGACTTGCTGGCTTATCCTTTTTGCTGTAGCTACATGACAGTCCCTCTCCACTGCAAAGGGACAAACGTCCTGTTTATCAGCTGCCTGCCTCTGTCTTGCTTCTGACATGTAGGCACATGTGACATGCATATCGAGATTCAGATAGATGCCCCCATGAGCAGTCAGGGACGCTGGTTGGGAGCCATAGTACACATCACGACCAGGATACTGTATGCTGTTCAGGAGTTGTAGGGGAAGACAGAAAAATGGATGTGCCCCTGAAGTCCTGTGAAGGTGACCATGTCACTCTCCCCATGTGGTACAGCAACAGCCACAGGGGTCCAACACTGAGGAGGGAATCAGGGGAGGCCCAGCTGGGGTAGCTCTTACCCTGTGACAGGTGAACAGGTGGCTCTTACCTGTGGAGACCTACTTTGACCACAGACTGTTCTGAAATCTATTCATCCTACCAAAGCCATTTTAAATGTACCACGAAGTTCCTATTTAAAGAAACTGGATCCAGGGTGGAGCAGAGACCTTTGGAAGTTTGCAGCTCCTCCCAATGCTTGCTAGACTCTGCACGTGTTGTTATGTAAGTGTGTTTCCACCTTGCAGCCTGCTGTGTCTCAGAATGTGGTCCTGCCTATGAATTGCACTAAGAAAGTTTTATCTACTGACATTAGGTACTTGCAACAAGCTCCACCTCTCCAGGTGAGGGTCACTGTCCCTGCTCACCCTGTGCTGGTGTGGGCAGGGGCTGAGTGCACTGTGTGGGGCTGGGCACCCGACAGCTTCCTTACCAGGGTGGGAAGGCAGGAGGCTTCAGTGCTAGCTTTTGGATGAGAATTAATCACTGTTCTTGCTTTATTTGGACGGACCCAGCCACAGTTGCCCTTCCCACTGAATGGAGTGTGTAAAGGGTCTGAGCCAGCAGGGGTCATTCAGAACTTTACTGTAGGAAATAGAGTGGGCCTGTAGGAGGATGACTTAGTTCAAGACCGTCTACACTTGTAGGGCCTTCCTCTTTCTTCCATAGTCCTGGAAGAAGTGTTATATGGGCAGCCAGGGAATGTCCTGCTGGCCTTTGCCTTCCAGCCCATTCATTGGACCATACGATTGCTACTGCTGTAGTCCTGTGGGCAGCTCATTGGGGGTCTGACTATTGAACCACACCGGTCCTCAGGCTTTCCTGTCTGCAGAGTGGTCTGTCTCTAGCCATGGAATCTACAAGTGCCCGGCAGAGTCTATGCTGCTCTCCTTGGGTCCTTGCCATGAACTGATAAACCCACTCTGTTTAGCAGCTCCTTAGACACGGCTGCAGTCTCCTCCCACTCCTGATGTTGCATCAGAGCTCCTTTGCCACGTCCCCAGGGGCTTTTCCAAGCATTCTCCTAGGGTCTCAGTGATGGAGGAGCTAACCAAAGAGAGGCTAGCCTAGAATAGGCTTCTGTGGGAACTGCAAAGAAACCCAGTTTCGTGGAAGCAGTGGGTCCCCCAAAATATCCCCCACTCCCACATCCTCCATATCATCCCACCCATCTTATTCCTCACACCATCTCCAGGGAGGAGGAGACCATCACTCCTCTCCTACAGATGAGAAAATGGAGCTTGTTGCCTCTAGGTGACAAAGCTGAGTCCTGACCCTTGATCCCAGGTCACTGGGTGCTGCAATATGCTAGACTCAGATAACCTGTGTGCAAACTAATTTTTATTGCGGTCATAAATGCAGAGATCACTAGGGTTTGAGAAGAGGTGCTTGATCTTCAGACCTAACACATTCTTAGGTATTATACCACCACCACCATCACTCCCGGTTCCTTTCTAGTAGCAGGAAAAGAATCTCAGCCTCATACATTCTAGGCAAGTGTTCTGCCACTAGGCCAAGGACCCAGCCTTGCAATTAGCTTTTAATGTAAGTAGAATGCTACCCATCATAATAATACTCAATGTTATAGTGCAGCAAAGCTCAGAGGAGCCGCACAGCCTGCCTGAGATCACACCTTAACTGCAGACAGGGTAGGGTTTGAAGGCTGGCCTGAGTCTGCAGCAAGCACGCTCTCCTGCATTGTTCTTCTAGAGCTTTTGCAAAGGTGCAGACTGGTGCCCAAGCCCCCTTTTTCTGTCTGTCAAGGCCTTTTCTGCAATATGCAGAGACTGACTACAAAGGGAAGGAGAGATCAGGTCCTGTCACCAGCCCTGTCTGGTGAGAATTCACTCTGGCAAGCGAGATTGACACTGGCGTGCAATTTGCATTTAAATCCTTCAGGCTTTCAGCTCCTGTCCCATCTAGATTGTATTGTTAAAGATCATTTATAATATATTTAAGCAGAAAATGCATGGTCTTGAAGTCAGCCTAAGCGGCAGCACAGGTAAACATGGCAGATGGACCAATGTATCTCAAGATATAGGCTTGAGCTTCGGTTTTAGTTGGGTGGTAGTGACCAAATGAGTTTCTTTCTCACCCTGATATGGTTGTGTATCCAATGGTATAATTACATTTCCCTGTCAAATGAGATAATATACATGGAAAATGGTGGTTTGTGAAGTGTTGTGTCATAGAATGGGTAATCGGCACACACTTAGCTTGATTGGCCTTCTTGGTTTCCTACTTTAAAAAATTAGAAAGAAAACTATATATCTGTCTCTATACTCTTCAATTCCTCTCCCCCAGATGTCTCCTGTGTGTCTAGATACTTGACTTTTTGCAAATGTGAAAATACATCTTAGACAAAAATGGCTTCCAGATAACTGTGTAAGGTAGGGAATTTGTGTGTGTGGCACTGGGATTGGACTTAAAAGCTTGTGTATGCTTGGCACTAAACAACAATCTTACATTTTGAAGCAGGGTTTCCCTAAGTTGCCCAGCTTCCTTTGAATTTGCTGTGTAGTCCTGACTGGCTTTGAGCTTGTAAGCTTCCTAGCTCAGATGATGGACACATGCCACAGTACCTGCTTTGAGATAACCTAATTTTAAAAACACCTATGTGCTTCTGTCATAGTTAGGGTTTTACTGCCGTGAACAGACACCATGACCAAGACAACTCTCATAAGGACAACATTTAATTGATGCTCGCTTACAGGTTCAGAGGTTCAGTCCATTATCATCAAGGTGGGAGCACGGCAGCATCCAGGCAGGCATGGTGCAAGAGGAGCTGAGTTCTGTATCTTGTTCTGAAGGCAAACATGAGAAGACCGGCTCCCAGGCAGCTAGGCCCAGGGTCTTAAAGCCCATTCCCACAGTGACACACCTGCTCCAACAAGTGCCACTCCCTGGGCCAAGCATATTCAAATCATCACAGCTACCATGAAAGTATATGGAACCCACAGCCAGTGAAGTCTTGAAGGGTCTCCCTAGTGTTGAGTGGTGCACGCCCACCGCTCTGAAACCATTGCTGGGTTAGACAGCCTTGAATTTGCCTCCTGCCATTCCAGAAAGAATAACCCATGCTTGTCTCAGGAGAAGGGTCTGCTTCTGATGCTGTCTTGCATCCGTCCACCTAACTTTGTTCTTGCATCACACACCTTGAATCCCCAAGACCCTGCTATTGATTTCTTCCAAGCTCTTTCTGAGGGTCACTATGAGCTTTTGGCTGTCTTTCCAGATGGGCTGGCAAGTGACTGATCTTTCCCTGGGATGGGGGAATACAAGGTTTGTTTATAAAGGAATCTAAAAGGATACTGCATTGTGAAGTGTGGCTTGCAGACTTTAATCTGTGTTGGGAATCTGGGGTCTAACGATGCTGCAGGATCTCTTTTGGAGCTGTGGATGCTGATGGAGATGAATTTCTGGGATGATGATGATATGGAGGAGAGAGAGAATCAGAATAAAAACAAGAACGGTTCAAGGAAACAGGAGTGGGGATAGGGAGGATCTGTTAACAAGTGTGCAGAAGTCCAGGACTTGAGATTCTCCCATGTGAGGCAAAGGTGTGTGGAAAAACTCACCAAAAAAATCCCCACTGTGCCTTGTAAACGTCCAAAATTCATTTTTAAATTAAAATTGAAATCGTCTCCTATGCTTGATAATAGAACTCTTTCTTTTTCTATACTTTATGAATACAAATAAAGCTGCAGTCTGCTTTAGAGTGGCAGGCACTGTGCTCTGGGGGCTTAAATAAACTATTTCCAGATAACTGCCTCTCAGAATTGCATTTGCTCACTCATCCATTAATTAAAACTATTTATTGATCGACCAATGTGTGATGGAAAATTTTCTAGACACTAAGATACAGCAGTGAATAAAAATAATCAACCCTCTGAGCTGGGCATACTCAGGGTGCATGCACTCAATCCCAGTGCTTGGGAGGCTGAGGCAGGAGGAACGTGTCATAAGTTTGAGGTTAACCTGGGGCTGTGGGGGAACACACTATCCAAACTAAAAAAAAATAAAGGCCGAAACAGGGACTGGAGAGATGGATCAGTGGTTAGGAGCTCTTTCTGTCCAAGCATAAGGACTGGAGTTCCGATCTTAGCACCTACACAGAAGCTGAGCACGGGCCCCTGTGTGCTTATAACTCTGAGAGTGAGTTCAGTGGCAACAAAAAGATTCCTGAGGCTTGCTGGATGCCAGAGTAGCTGTAAAACACACAGGGGTCAAGAAGACACCCTGCCTCCAAGGAACAAGACATCGAGTGATAGAGGAGACACCCCACGCTTTCCTTTGGATTCTATATGTGTGCAGAGGCAACCTGTACCCACATGTGTACATATACCATACACACATGCAACATACATACATATGTACACACAAAGAAACACATATACAAACAAACAACAAAGAATATCACTGCCATCTTGAAGTTTGCATCCTAGTCCAGAAAGGGAAACAAGAAGCATCAGTTGTGACTATATCACTTCCAATGGCATTCTGCTGTGCCCGTGCATGAATCAGTGCCTCATGCAACCCAAGTCAGAGAAGCTTCTTGGAGTAGATTAGAATCAACCCAGAGAGCCACTACTGGACCGTGTACCTAGAGTAAGAGACTGTGGAGCACTCATTCCTAAATGGGATGTCTCCATCAAACTCCTTCCCTAAGACTCAGGAATCTATGCAGAAGAGGAGGCAGAAAGATTGTAAGATCCAGAGGAGATGGATGATACCAAGGGAACATTGTCTTCAGATACAACAGGACAGATATACCTATTAACTCACAGAGACTGACAGCATGCACAAGACCTGCACATATTCAAGCCAGATGGAATGCCAGCACTGAGAGGGGGAAGTGGACCAAGGATCACACCCTTAACCAAGAAGCTATTTGCAATTGATAACCACTAGGAATGGGAAAATCATTTCTCCAATAGTGTCTTACTGGGTTTATCAACCACATTTCAGGGCAGGCCCCTTTCCTAGAAATCGCTGACCAACACAAAATGAACTGAGTAAGGCCCCAATTAAATGCTTTCTTTTATAAGTTGCTTTGGTCGCAGTGTCTTTTCACAGCAACAGAACAGTAACTGAGACAGTAGTCCACAGAGTATAGATCTAAGTGACAGGTAGTAAGGACATGTAAGGCTTCTGGGACTCTATTTAGAAATCTGGCTTCTTTTACTCAATAACATGAGGGCTTTTAGCTGAACAGGATCTGACTGTTGTTTAAAACGTTCTTTCTTGTTGTTATGTCGATGTTCCATGGTGGTACAGAAAAGCATGTATTGAAAAAGCCAGGGAGGTGCTTGGGGTGGCAGTGATGAGTCAGATGCTGGACATTTATTGTAGGCAGAACTAGTAGAATTTGCTGATGGGACTGGGTTTAAATGTGGAAGAAAGAGAAGAGCCAAGATTGATCTAAGGTTTCAGCAGCTGCTATAATGGAGCTGTGATGCATAACAGTTGTCAACATCCCTACACAGGCCTCCCTTCTCCATCATTTGGCTCCCCTGATATTTATCATTGGTCCTCTGCTAAAGGAGGAATACTAAAACAAGATGACAGTAGTGGGGTATTTGTGAGATCCAGGGTTATCGTTTGATTTATTCTTTGACAATTTTATATATATGTATGTATATGTATATATATAAAATATGTATATATATTATATATAATATGTATATATTATATATATGTATATATATCCTGATCCCACCCACTTTTACCTTCCCCACTCCAACCAAGCCTCTCCCAGCAAGTTCTGTCCTGTTTTGATGTAATTATTTTGTTGTTGTTGTTTTTCTTTTGTTTTATGACCCACTAAGTTTAACCAGGCTGCCCACATAAGCACCGTTGTAAAATTACCCAGTGGAGCATGGGAAACTAGTCATACCATTGAACACAATGACCCATCACCAGAAGCTACAGCCAAAGTATGTGGTGTCTTCTGAGATAAGAGATGCAAGGTTTTGTTGCGATATCAAATGTTTCTTAGCTTCATTGGGATTATATGATGAACACACATGAGTTTCCTTCCCAACATGGCTAACATAAATAAATTGACTTCTGAAGCTAGAAATCTGGCTCTTCAAATGCTGTCCCAAGAGGTTGAAAGCCACCATACATGGAGGGCAAACCCACTGCGGTGGTTTGAATGAGAATGGCCCTCATGGGCATCATGTATTTGGATACTTGGTCTCAAGTTGATAGCACTGTTTGGGAAGCATTAGGAGGTGTGGCTTTATTGGAGCTATGTCACTGGAAGTAGACTTTGAGAACAGAAAGATTCACACCATTCTCAGTTGGTCTTTCCACTTCCTGCTTGCTGCTCCAGCTATCATGCCTGCCTGCTGCCGTCCCTCTGCCGTGATGGTGAAGGACTCTTAACCTTCAGGGACTATCTACCCAAACAAACCGTTCCTTCTATAAGCTGCAATAGAAAAATCACAAATAAACCTTCTGTGCATGTATAGTCCTTGTATAGCTTCTTTAATTCTCAGGGCTTTATTTCTGACTCAGGTAAAAGGTAGACCATATTGTCTGTTTTGCTCTTCTCACCTGGCTGACGTGAGGACCACGTGAGGCTACCTCTAAACACAGTAGGTGATTGGAAAAGTGGAGATATACTGGTGGTTGGAACTTGGACACATGAAAATATGTTTCATGTTTTTCCATGAATGCAATCAGCATATAAGTTGCACAAGAGAAATGAGTTGGCAGGAACAAGCTCTTAGGATTTCTATTCAGAAACAGAGTGCTCAAGAATGTGATTACCTTCCAACTAATGTCAAGTAGCCTTTGGCCCCAAAAGACATTTGACTCAAGACATACCTAACAGCATACAAGGTAAAGATGTAGTATTCATGAGTTTACCATACAAGAATTGGGGAGGACATGTGAGGTGGTGGTGAACTGGTGTGTGTGTGTGTGTGTGTGTGTGTGTGTGTGTGTGTATGCACATGTATGTGTGTGTGTGTGCACATGTATGTGTGTGTGTGTGTATGTATATATGTGTGTGCCTGTGTACATTTATATATGTATGTAGGTGTATGTTCACATGTGTTTGTTTGTGTGTGTGTGTGTGTGTGTGTGTGTGTGTGTGTGTGTGTGTGTGTGTGTTGCAGAGGAAGTCTCTGGGATGGAGATAATGGAAAATGATCATTTGACATTTGCTCTCATCTGTCTTAAATGTGCCTGAAACTTTGTTCTCTTGTCCCACTATCGTAAGTGGAAAACTAGAGTCCCAGACTCTCACAGGGTGATGTCCAGGTTGGACAAAGTAAAACAAAGATGGAAGTGTGGGTTGACTGGAGCACAAGGAATGGCTGGCCTTTGGTATGGGCACATTGTAAACAGAGTAAGAAGCATGCCCATGGGAAAAGAAGCTTACAGGCTAAAACAGTGAGGTACCAGAGACATCTTTGATGAAAGAGGAAAGGTAAAAACTGAATATTGCATATCAGTTGAAATGAAATTCCTAAAATACATGAAAAAAAGGCTTAAGTACACAAAATAATAAATGTGTAAAATAAAGGAAAATACTAGCAAAACATAGCCTAAAACCAAGGAAAAGTATGTACAAAATGTATTGGGGAAGTAGAAAATATGATATATAAAATTAATTACAGGCTTAGAAGGGAAACACACTGAGAAATTCCTCCCCCAATTCTAAGAGAGATGAAAACCAGAACTGAAAATGATGTCATTTAATAGGAGACCCAGGGACAAAGAACTTGACACAGGTGGCAGTGCTTATGAGAACATAGGAGAAACTGGGAACTGTGTCCACCATTGGTGGGCACAAAATCATGCAGCCTTCGTGACAAGTATGGCAGCTTTCCATAAGATTAGAACTTAGAATTTTCCAGTGATACCTTCTCTGGGTACATACCCTAGAGAGTCCGAAGCGGGACCTTGAAAGATATTTGCATATTCATTTTTAGAGTAATGTTAATTACCATTGTCAAAAAGTAGAGCAAATCATATGTTCACTGATGAGTGATTGGATAAACAAACCGTGAGTATATACACAATGGTCAATTAATTCTTCCCTTATAAGGAAGTAAATTCTGACACAAGCTTATGACATGAGGAAACCTTGTGGATATTATGATAAATGAAATAAGCCAGCCACAAAAAAGACAGAAAGTGAATGATTCCTTTTTTCTGAGCACCTCGGGAAGTTTTATTTATAGAGACAGAAGTTGAATGGATGCTGCTGCTTCCAGAGTACCGTGGTTCTGTTCTGTGGGATGACAAGGGTTCTGTGGATGGATGGCGGTGAGGGCCCTGCTCAGCACGGATCTACACAACGCCCCTGAGCTGCATGCTGAGAAACGGTTACGATGCTAAGTTTTATGTTATGGATTTTGCCTGTTTCCAAAAGACAAATTCTCACATTGGATTTAAAAGATCAACGACTTATTGTCTCTAGGGGACAAACATAAATGAAACAGGGGGGTGCAAATAGAAGGGTAGATAAACCAGGCAAATAAAAACGCAAGCTGAGACAGCAATCTTAGGATCTATCATGAAGATTGGAGAAAGAGATGTCATGAGAGGCAAAGGGAATCTTATTACACTGCTGACAGGAATGATCGGATAAGCTGGTATAACTACAAGTCACTGCAGTAAAGGTGTGAACTGTTTTCTGATCACAGGAAAAGAATGTGGCAGAAGATTCAAGGCCTAGACAAATGGCATGAACTGGCATCTTAGAACACAACTGGCCATATTAGCCTGAAATTGAAGATTGAACCTAAAGACTAAGCCCGGTGGGCCTGGCAGGGAGGATCTAACTAGAATAGGGTATTATTGAACAAAGATAGTACATGATTCTGGCTGATACGTGAACTGCTCACCATCGCTATATACCACATACTGCCAACATACTTGCTATTTGACTATGCTACAAGAATCTAACCACAATAGGCCAATAAGCCCGACTGTCTTAATTGGCTAGGTTCTCTCTATAAGAGGTGAAAATGAAAGGTCTGCTAATCCAACAACTATGGTCAGACATTAATGGAGAGTTTAGCGACAGCTGTGGCCATAGCAACAACTGGCAGACATGGACAACCAGAGTGGGTGCTCTTCACGATGCCACCTGATGCAGTGATTGGGAACGATCTTACTATGGTTTGAATCTGGATGGGCTCCTGCTTTGATAATTGTTCCACAGTCAATGGTGCTATTTCATGTGGCTGGGGAGCCATTGGGACATTGAGTTTGGTTAGCAGAAGTAGATTCACTAGGAGAGTACCTCTGAAGGTTATAGACCTGCTCATAGTTATGGCCACCCTCTTTCCCCAGTCTATTACAATTTGAACATCTGTCCTCAGCACATCTCTGCCATTGTCATGATGCTTAAGAGTATGGGGACAAGTAATGATGAACTAAAATTTAGGAAACTATGAGTCCAAATATATAATTTCTTAAGTTGTTCTAAATGTCAGTATTAGGCACAGTGATGCAAAAGTAACCAGTAAAGCTCTCTAATGGGGATAGTCTTTATCCTGATGAGGAAGTTATCACCCACTGTAATATGGGAATAGGTAAGACATACCTCTTCCAACAAGACTACACCTCCTAATTCTTCCCAAACAGTCCTACCAGTTAGAGACCAAGCATTCATATAAATGAGCCTTTGAGGGTCGTTCTCATTTAAACAATCACAACCATGTTAAGTGAAGAGTGAGGTGGGGAGCTGGCTCAGTGGATACATGCTTACTGCCTGTGAAGAACAGAGTTCAGGTCCAAGAACTCCAGAGCAAGCAGGCTAGCCAGACAAGCTGTGTCACAAATCTCTTGTCTCCACTAAGAGGCCTTGTCTCAGTAAGGTTGCAAACATCAACCTTGGGTTTTCACAGAGACCTTCATGAGTACACACACACACACACACACACACACACACACACACACATGTGCATACATGTATAAATGTAGACATGCCACACACATACGTATGAATGATCAGGGTCAAGAGGACCTCCCAAAGGGAACAAAGAAAGTGTCCTTCTTTTGGTCATCATTGGAAGTACATCTGTGTCTGCTTCCAGAATATGGCACCAGTTTGGGCACACATGATCCAGAGGAATCTGTTCTCATATTACACAGTTAGTTCAAGACTGGTAGGTTCATCTGGGAAGGTGACACACACATTTGATCTCGCACTTGGGAGGCAGAGGCAGGTGAATCTCTGTGAGTTTGAGGCCAACCTGGTTTACAAACAGAGTTCCAGGACAGCCAGGACTACATAGAGAAACTCTGTCTCAAACAAACAAACAAACAAACAAACAAACACCCAAAACAAACAAAGAAACAAAAACAAAGACTGATATGTGGTTTGGATTTTTCTAGGTTCTCTTGCTGTGCTTGATCTGATGGGATAGGAAAGTTAATGGTCAGTGGACTGTTGGTGACCTCACTGCAGAAGAGGGACTTGTGAGGAGGATGGCAGCTGATAGCACCATCAGGCCCACAGTTTGCTGGTGCTCCTCTGGGGAACCCCTATCAAGGAGGATCCAAATGTAATGAACTGATGATTTATTTCCTGAGAATATAAAACAAGATGCATTCTTGAGCAGTTTTGCTTTGGTGTTTGTCTCAGTTAGGGTTTCTATTGCTGAGAAGAAACACTATGGCGAAAATGCAAGTTGGGGAGAAAATGGTTAATTTGGTTTACACTTCCATATTGCTACCCATTATTGAAGGAAACCAGGACGGGAACTCAGACAGGGCAGGAACCTGGAAACAGGAGCTGATGCAGAGGCCGTGGAAGGGTGCTGCTTACTGGCTTGCTTCCCCTGACTTGCTCAGTCTGTTTTGTTATAGAACTCAGGACCACCAGACCAGGGATAGCGCCACTCACAAGGGCCCTCCCCCACTAATCACTAATTAAGAAAATGCCTTACAGCTGCATCTCATGGAGGCACTTCCTCAACTGAGGCTCATTCTTCTCTGATGACTGTAGCTTGTGTCAAATTGCCACCAAACCAGTCAGTACAGTGTTCAGTGTTCACTTGCAAGAAAAAAAAAATACCATAGAGCAATACATGTATATTTTCTTGAATATTTAATAATCTTCATAATCAATGTAAACCTGATCTATGTTGGAGCTTTATTGGGAAGCCTCATGAGTTCACCGTCAGGTCTACGTGATGGTGGCCTAGAAGTCAACAGACAGCCAGCACTACAACAAAATCCCGTCTTTTGTTGCAGACCTGGCAGACACAAGGCCTTAGCTCTGCTGGGACAGGTGAGGTGCCTTGCCTAAGGTCACATACCAGCCATGGCAGAGTTGAAACATGGATTCCCTTCTCAAGCTTCTCTGGAGTCCCTGAACGCTCTTACCCTCCTTTTGTTTTCTATGCCACCCGTCTGATTGTTTAATTGTTCTATTTGCATATTATTAATAAGGAAAGTTTTGTTTACACAGCAGGGAGTAAGCCACATATGCAATGTATCCAGGGTTGGATAATGGACTGTCTAAAGACAGATGTGACAGGAGGCAGGCTAGCTTTGAATGACCCCACTATCAAATGGAAACCTGTGTCTGAGCCGTGGAGCCCCAGATCTTCACTGACACTTGCTAATTACAGTGACTAATTAATATGTCATTGGCCTCTAATCATGAAACAGACAAGATTAGTAATGACGAAACCGTGGCAATTAATTTACAACTATCTACAAGCTTTTCCTTGACCTGGCTGAGCTCGCTTCAGATCACAGAAACAGGTGATCTGCAGGCAGGGGCATAATAGGTACCAGGGAAAGGATGTGACCTGGGAGACTCTGTGGAGATGAAGCTAAGCCCTCACACCAAGCAGGCTGTCCCATGTAATGCTTGAAGAAGTTAGGAATATAAGAAATTAAGCTATCCCAATGGACCTCCCCAGCCCCAGACTGATCAATTGTATAGTGGGGTTTACAGCAAAAGGAAAATTCAATCACATGAAACAGGGGTGCCATGTAAAAGGTCTCGGAAGTAAGAAGACCTGGATTTGGGTCTCAGTTTCATATTCCGTAGGTGCTTTGTTCTGAGCCCCAGAGCTATTTAAATAGGAAAGAAACCGTGAATCGGAATCTTAGAGAATCATCCTCCGCCATTTTTTCTTTACTGTCTCTTCTTTGCTGCCCTGAAGCATGTGGATGTAGTCTCTGCCTGCCTCTTGCAGCCTACCTGTCTATATCCTCACTTCCCTGGGTCCTATGTCAGGGACTTGCTGTGTCGGATTTGTATTCCTCCAAGAGCTTCTCAGTGAACTCTGTATCTGCAGTTTCTCCCCACT
>CM052719.1:17007985-17150863 GCA_028551405.1 Uromys caudimaculatus | reverse complement strand
TGGTGGGTATTTGGGTTTGGGGGGGGGGGTTTGGTGGGAGGAGGAATTCCCTCACAGAGGCGGGGAGGGGGAGGGGACACGGGGGTTCCAAAGAAAAGGGGAATCATCGGAAATGTAAATAAAATATCAAAAAAAAAATTTTCTGTATTAAAAAATAGGGTTTAAAGTTAAAAAAAAAAAAAAAGAGATACTCCTCTTCATATATTGAATATGATTTATTCTTCATTGAGCTGTTGCTTCTCAGCTAAAGAGGGAAATATGCTTGGTTCTCTCTTTCCTTTACTTCTGTTCCTTGGCACATTGCTCCATAAGATAATTATGATTGCCTGTACACTAGTGTGACCACTGGGTTCATGTTAGTCTCCACAAGGACCTCAGCTGTATTACTTACCATTGAATTTCCATTAACTAGTGCAGTACTCGGGTATTGAATGGATAACAGAACGCATGCAAGGCAAAAGATTGACACTTGAGAGAGACCCCACCTTTCTCCACATGAGAAGGTGTTGCTACTCCCTTCTATTGAGAATGTCAGAGGAAGTTGGGGGTCTGAATTATTGACACATTCCACAATGACAGCCATAGGCTTCTAATGACCAGGAGGAAATGGAGTGTTTAGAAGATATAGTTGTGGACAACTAGCTTCTATGCAGCAGACAGTGATTGAAATGAAGGTTACATGGGATTGTATTCTAACCTTCCACACAAGTATTTGCCTAGGCTAAAAGTGTAATGAGAGAGAAGTGCCTTAGATGTTGGGGTTCCCAAGTGGGATGGCTATGTGAGAATCTCAATGAAAGGCAAGCATGCAGTCACACAATGGGTAGAGAGCTTTGTCCTCTCTGAGTTCATCAATGTGTGATGAATCCATGCAGAGATGTGCCGTGACTGGTGCTGGGCTCGGAGATGGAAAGAAAGCAGGCAATGAAGTGAGGTAAGGAAAACATGGCGTCCAGGGTCCGGTAACCTTGGGTGGGATTGATGAGCTGTGAATCTCAAGATGCTAACCTATAAAATCAGGGGAGGGGCAGAGAACTATTAATAAGGATTAAATGATGGTGTGGATGAAATGTTTGATTCTAAACCTACTCAGATGTTAGCTAATTTCTTCATTTTGGGCACTTTAAATCATGTGTAGATTTAGTAACTACTCTTGTTGCCAGAATTCTGCCTCTAGCTTTCCTGGGATTTATGGAAACCTTAGATACAGAGAACACCCATCCTCAGAGCCATAGAACCCGGATGTCTGTGCACCTGGCAGGCCTGTGCTGTCTCTCACCTCCAGTTAGTATTTTGATTTGTGCACTTTTGCTGAGACTCGCTCTTTGCAATGTTGACTTATCACTCATCCCAATGAGTTCCATTCTCTCTCCTCCTGACAGCCTTGCCTAATGTACTTATTCATTCAATTTAAATAAATCGAACATGGGCCTATGACAGCCAATAAGTGAGTCACACAAGAACAAACAGAAGAGAAAGCTCTGCAAATAGTCAAATGTCAAAGAAGAATGGAAAACTGTCCCCACAGCTTCAACGAACCTTGGATGTCTGATATTTATGGCCAATTGATGTCATTAGAAAGTAAATAAGCCCTCTTATGCTGCATTACATAAGATTAACTGCAAGCAATGGAGTTTAAATAGCAGAGATAAGTGCAGATAGAAATAAACCTGTTTAAAGTTAGAAATATTTGATGGGCCTCCTCGCTGCTTTTAAGATAATTGATCTGTATATCTATATTGAATCTCACCATAAAAGCTTTGAAGAGACTTATGGCAAAGCCTGTTCAGGCCCAAATCTCATTTCTCTGGGGCCACCCAGCCGGGGTTAGAACCTTTCTCAAGAGAAACTCAGGCCAGGGAGTGGAAAACAAGGAGAAAAGTCTGACTGCACCCAGTCTCCTGCCACATCCCCCTTTGAACCCCAATTTCCTGGACAGCAGCTAGAACTAAATGACAGGCTCATGGGAATTTGAAGCTGCCGTGTGTGGTGATACTAAGCAAAGTGTGGTGGTTTAGCATGAAGAAAAGGGTGAGGTGGGCTCAGAGGAGGCCGAGTCTCATATTTTCAGCAAAGCCACATACAATTCAACATCCCTTATCAGAGATTTTACTTCCTGTTGGGTCAGTTATCTAGATGCAACTTTGATCCAAAAAATATTCAATGGAAAATTCCAGAAAGAAATATTCTGCAGGTTTTTCCTCTGAATACTCTTCTGAGTAGCCCAACGAAATGTGATCTTCCTGCTTTGTCCTGTCTGGGATGTGGGCGCCTCTTTGTTCAATGTATCCATGTGGTATATGGTATACACCTATTGTACATCAGGAGCTGCCATGGATATCAGACTGGTACAGTATCACAGCGCTTGTGTCCAGATCGGCCTTATTCCATTTAATAATGACTCCACTGAGTAGTGGTAGTGACATCAGCAATCTACATGAAGTGCTTCCTTTAAGTGAAAATATGAAAGTACTATTTACATAACTTTTATTAAGTTGCTTGGGACTTGCTAGCCAGCAAGTCTAGCTTTCTCAGTGAGCTACCCTGCCTCAAATGACAGGACGACAGCTGGGGAACAACACCTGAGGTTGACCCCTGACTACACTATGCACACTATCACACTTAAGTACTCTACCCACAATAACATGTACATACATTTACACATCAAAAAAGGGAATAATAAATAATAATTTCATGTATTTGTCATAGCAGCAAAAAGTCTAACACACTCGAGGGCTAGTTCTATCTGTCCTTTGTCAGGGGAATGAAGAGAGCTGGGGAGGAGACAAGGATGCAAGATTCTCTTATAGACTGTTCTACTCTAGAGAGCCTAGCGCCATTGCTCACAACAGCCCAGGTGGAAGGGCCTTCTTGGCAACTCTCCATTGTCTCCCTTTTCTGAGACCCAGGACTTCTTCCTCTCAATTTAAGATGGTATCATCATTTCTTTACTTTTTGACAAGACTAGACTGACCTGGAGAAGTGTCATATTCTTTCCTGTCTTGACTCATCACTTAGACACTGGTATTGGAAACGTCAGGCCATAATTTGCTTCTTGAGGTCTCTTCTTGAAACATTTGTCATTCTTTAAATTATTAATAAATGCTACCCGTACACATTTATCCACCGTTCAGCAGCTTGGCCTGCTGATCATCTTCTGCCAGGTGTATTGCAGCATGAATACTCTCTGGCAGCTTTGCTAACAAAAACATTCCCAGAGTCCTCTGCACAGAGCCTGTTCCTCACAGACGAAAGTTTATCAAGTGAGACTTTAGAGTGGGCTTGGCAGCTGAGGCTACCAGGTTGCATGAGAATCAGTTGGGACGTTCGCAAGAAATATAGACTCCCAAACTCAATGCTTAAAATTCTGATTTACAAGCCCCACTGCAGGACCTAGTACTAAATTTTCTCAGCATTTCCCAAATACTTGTAATTTGTAGCCAAGCTTCCAAAACATGACTCTATGCAACAGAATTTTACATTTTGAGGGAAGCGCCATTTTTAAGATGAGAAACTGTGGGGTCCTGAGAGCATAACATATAAAATTACTAAATATTTTGTAAAGATTCTGGGCTCTCACAGACCCAAGTCGGGGAGTGATCCTGGCTATCGTTCTGTCCTGCTGAGGTAGCTCAGTCACCTGGTCACTTATCCAAAAGACAACTCTGCGTCTGAAAGAAGAGTAGACATGGGAGGGATGTAAAATCTGGTTTTTATCTGAATCTGGAGAAAGAAAGAAAAAAAAAAAAAAAGCCCCTAGAAGTCTTCAGGGAGATTTGACCCTGGCTGTTCTAATTACCTAGTGGCCACTTCAGTCTGTTTCAATTTCGAAAATGGAAGGATTATGCTAACGCTCTTTTGAAGCTTCTTACAGGCATTTAAACTGCTCTAAAATGCTATGGAAAAGCCTATGCATGTTCAGGCATCTGAGGTGGTCCCGGGCAGTGGTTCTCAAGCTGTGGGTCATGACCACTTGGACAAAGCTCTGTCTCCAAAAATATTTACATTGTGCTCCATACAGTAACAACGTTACCGTTATAAAGTAACAACTAAAACCATTTTCTGGTTGGGGGTCACCACAACATGAGAAATTCTACTAAAGGGTCGCAGCATTAGGAAGGTTGAGAACCGCTGCCCTATGATCTCCTAGGGAGAACAAAGTTGTCTGTAGACCCTGGGGATCTGTCCTGCTTTGATAGCGCAACTTTTGGTCATTTCATGTATTAATTGTTCTTGTTCACTGAGATTTTAAACAACCATTGCATAACCACACTGGCCTGACAGTGGCCTGGTTGTATGCACACTGCTGCCCTGAAGACGCTTAGCCCTGTGGTAAGAGATAGTTTCAGCTGAACTCTGAAGGCAGGGAGCTGCATGCAAATGAGTGTTGGAGCAACCAGGTCTTAGAAGTACAGGTGGCAACTCTAGACAACTGTTGAAACCCTACCTTGTACCCTGCACCATTGGTGGCTTGCCATTGACCACCATCTGTGGACCAAGAACATGCCAAGGCAGCATGGCTGCCATCAGAAACATTTATTTGTTCTTCCAACACTGCTTTCAAGACCATTAATCTTAGCCTGGCCGTGCGTTTCGGCTCTCCATAAAGGCAGGTGCATGTGTCCACACGCAGCTCTGTCAGGACTGCTAATGTAAGCGTCTGTTTTACAGCCCAAGTGACAGCTGTATTGTTCTGGCAGGGTTACAGCTCTGACATGTGGAATCAATCTTTTTAACCTGTCAATTAATCAGCGGGCAGCTGTCAGCCCAGCTGAAAGGCCTGAAGGACAGTGCCCTTTCAATGGATTATACTGGGGGCAGAGAGGAGTAAAATTGAACACTTCAAGCTTCAAGAAACTCCCGTAGCATTCAGAGTAAGGCTTCACTCTCACTTAAAGAAAACAGGCTACCACTCCAGCTTGGATCCCTCCCCAAGGGGCCTTAGCAAAGTGTCTGGTAAAGAGGAGAAAGTCAGTTCCTGTAGTTACCTTACCAGGCTCAAGAACTCTTTAAAGAGGGGCTGTGTTCCTATCCTGCCAGGGTGACCCCCATCTGACCTGCATCAAGTGGGGGCTGTTGTTTATGGTGTCCGAAGCACAAGCGGTGGGTCCTGGGACTTGCAGTCATGAGCAGAATTTACACAGTGTCTGCTCTAGAAGAGCTTATTTTCCAAGCCAGGTTTCTGAAGCCCCGCCTTGAAACAGGGCAGTGCCCTGGGTGTGCAGAAGAGTCCAGAGCAGAATAACAGATTCCCTCCCTTCTCATCTTATACAGTAACTGGGGAGATTCAGGCCGAGAGCTGCATGACAGACAAATCTGGAAATAGCCCCTCCGTAGACTATTATTTGTTAAATGGTTGGATAGGCATGTTAGTTCATGGAGAAGGACTATGTGCTGGTAGCATAAGTCTCTCAGCAGTTTCCCCAAGGAAAAGGTGCTGAGAACCAAGCAGTGGATTGACACTCTGGAAGGTGTAAAGGACCCTTCACCAATCCTTACTCTGTTCTTGTTTTTCCTGCTATTCTTTCTTGCTGTTGCCCAAATAGCTTAGTTTTTTATCTTCCTTCCTTCCCTCTACAAATATTTATTTAGCACCTAATCACTGCAAAGCCTTGTGCAAGATGCTGTGGAGAATATAAAGATGATTCAGACCCAGATGAACTGAGAAGAAAAAAAGCCACACTTTTAGCTCCTTCCAGTGAGGGTTGTCAATTACCCAACTTCTTGTTAGCCCAGTACCCGAAGCTCCCTGTTTTTATTTTCCTTAGGTGGTAATTGGAGTCCATTTTCCTGTGCCATAAAAAAGTGCTTAGTTTCATAAGCACACCAGCTGAAGCCACCATCATGTCCTCTGGAAGATAACATACGCTGTTTCTCTCTAATCCACTGTACAATCTTAGCTTTGCCATTTACTGTCTGTGTTCACTGTACAATCTTAGCTTTGACACCTATTAGCATCACTCACTTGGGCCATCTTTTGTCTATCTGAACTCTAGAGTATTGTCTTTGAAATGTGGTTAAAGATGTTCATCTTTGCATTGGTTACTCTTCTTGGCGCTGTGAGAAACTGTACGACAGAGCTAACCTCAGGAAGGAAGGATTTACTTTAGCTTACGGTAACAGGAGTGTCCATCAGAGCTGGGAGGGCACCACCATGAGAACAGGAGGCTCTTTCCCAACATCTTGGTGGATCAGGAAACTGAGAACTAAGGATGAAAGCAGGGCTGGTCCATAGCTCAAGGCCTGCCCGCAGATGCATACTTCTAAGTCATCTCATAAATGTTTCACAACCTGCTGAAACAGGGATTCTAACTGGAGACCCACTGTTCAAATACATTAGCCTATGGGGGATATAGTCAACTGATAAAAGCTTTAAATGACTGGTTCTCAACCTTCCTAATGCCGAGACCCTTTCATACAGCTACTCGTGTTGTAAGAATGAGATGAGATAATAAGTGCAAAATATCTTGTCCAATCTTAATTATGACAGACTCTCAAAAGATCATGGGTTCTATTGATAGATGCCTTGTCTGAGAGAAGACATGGGTGGCTTTGTCAACATTGATCCTAGTTATTCTGTCGAAAACTGGTTGATAGCAGACACAGTCAAAATAGAGTAAATGTCTGGTAACTGCAGTCTCTCCATGATCGTGATATTACCTATACCAAAGAATGGATCTTAATGGTGGGGCATGTTGACCTGACATTCAGGCCGCTATTGACCAACTTAAATCTACCAGTTTGTTGAGTGGAAACCATCTATTCCTATCGCTGGAGCTAAGAACAAAGCAGCCACAGGAATGCCCAGGCCATTTGGGGGGTTCAGAGTAGGGTTTGAGAAGTGAACTCCATGCTAGCAAGGATCCAGCCAGAAGCATGATCAACTCAGTCTTTCCTCTTTGGCACATGGTGTTCAGCATCTGCTTCAAGCAAACACACTCACACCTGTTGATCCTGGCTTCCAAAAGCTGGGTTTTTGATAGGATATATGTCTGCACAGTCCAGTGACAGGGGAGCATGAAAGTCCTTACCAGATCCAGAGATGTTTCTTTGTAATCTTTACTTGCAAAACTGGAGGCTACTTCTAGAAGAGAGTGTCCTTAAATTGCTATGGCTAACTGACCACTCAAAAGCTGAATGGTGTTCTCACTAACGAATACTAAATGGCGCTTCTGGTCTCTTGGGCAAAGTAGTATGGAGCAAAGATGTCTGTCCCATTCAGAATATCTCATTGGTGTAATTGAGTGGGTTATGGGATCCAGAATCAAGGGCTGGGGCTTTACACTTATCAGCACACTATAAAGCTTAGTGCCTCACAAGTGTTCCTCGGAATGAGAGTTACTTGGTAGGATAAGGCATTTCTCTGTATTAGATTTATCATCACTGTAACAAAATATCCAACACCACCAATGTAAGAGGGTGAGGATTTGCTCTGGCTCATGGTTTCAGAGTCTCCGTGTATGCATATTCCTACACGCTTTGGGAAAGCATCCCAGCAGCAGGAACTTGTCTTAAAATCTGTTCACTGCATGGGAGACAGGAAGCTGAGAGAGGGGAAGGGACCAGGGACCAGCCATAATCTTCCAGGCATGGTCTCAGTGACCTACTTCCTTCATCTAGGCCCCACCTCTTAAAAATTTCACCATGTTCCAAACTCGCATTGGCAGCTGGGAATCACACATAAGCCAGTGGGGGACATTTCATGTTCAAGTCACACAGCAGGACTTCTGGCAGAAGGCTCAGGCTGGCAGAAGTCCTACCTCTGACCTTGGGCGATCACAAAACATCTGGGGCAACAGCATGCTCACTTACAAAACTGGGATTGTTTTGAAAGAGTTGGTAGGTTTACAGTGAGGTGGTGAGTACAAGCACTTAGCAAAATCTGAACTGCTCAAATCGTAAGGACAGCCAGTGTCCCTTTCCTGTGCCATCCCAATTCGGGCCACAAAACTGGATAGGGCAAAAGAGGTTCCAAAAGGAGGTAGATTTGATGTATGAACCTAAGCTCTGTGAAGCCATTTGTTGATCAACATGAGATTCAGGGACAGAACAAGTCTATGCAAGTCTTTTTTTAAAAAACAAAACAAAACAAAACCAGGTAAGAAAGAGTTGACAGAACAGGTGTGGTAGCTCACACTTGTACTCCCAGGACTGGAGAGGAGGCAAGAACATCAAAAATTCAAGGTCAGTCTTGGCTACATAGTGAGTTCAAGGCCATCCTGGGACACATGAGACCCTGTTTCAAGAAGAGCAATGCGGGAAGAGGAGAGGCCAGGAGAGGAGACATTTGCTCATCACACTAGTGAATTTTCTCCGTGATCTGAACTGGTACATACTGCTGCAGCCATGACAATTGCTACTGGTTGATATGATGGTTTGAGTATGCTTGGCCCAGGGAGTGGCACTATTAGGAGTTGTTGTTGTTGGAGTAGGTGTGTCATTGTGGGCATGGGCTTTAAGACTCTCATCCTAGCTGCCTGGAAACCAGTCTTCTAGCAGCCTTCAGATGAAGATGTAGAACTCTCAACTTCTCCTGCAGCATGCCTGCTCTGGATACTGCTATGCTCCCACCTTAATTATGGTGGACTGAACCTCTGAACCTGTAAGCCAGTCCCAATTACATGTTGACCTTATAAGAGTTGCTTTGGTCATGGTGTCTGTTCACAGCAGTAAAACCCTAACTAAGACAGTTGATATACCTGGTCAGCTGCCACAACAGGCATACTCCAGCCTGACCTGGTGTCTTTGCTATCTAAAGCCTACAACAGCCTTACCACAAGTGAACTTCTGCATCACAGGGATTCTTGGTGGCAACTGTGCCCATGGACTCAACCTACCTCCACCCTCAGCCACACAGCCATTCACTGATGCTACAGCCCTTGGCAGTGTACAGCTGTGGCTGAAATGATACCCACTGATATTCTCTCCTTAGTCACAGAAGCAGCCACTGAACCTAGCTATGACTACCTCAGTCATCCCAGGCATGAATCACCATCATCTCATGACTGAACTTCATGCATGGTCCCCAAAATCCAGAAGTGAACTCTCCACTACTGATAGGTGAACATGGGGTGCAGACCTAAGCAGAGTTAAGTGCCAAGAGCAGGAAATCTGTAAGCCTATGAAATTTGAGCAGGAATCTGTGTTCTATTGAAGACAGAAGCCACTCCTCCACCATTCTGGGTTGCTTTATGAAGATACTCGGTGACCTTGCCATGTCTCTTCATAGGTCTGCTGTGGGAAGGCCATTCCTTTATTCACATGCCTGGCTGAGGAGGTAAGGTTTGTGTGTGTGTGTGTGTGTGTGTGTGTGTGTGTGTGTGTGTGTGTGTGTGTGTATGTGTGTGTGTATGTGTGTGTGTGTGTATGCTTGCTTGCTTGAATACATATTTGGGATATGTGGCTGTTTTTAATTTGTTTTGACTCCTCTCTTTTCTTAATGTTTCAGTAGTTTAGCTTCTCTTTATAATTTAACATAAGTATGTGTAACTTTGTATATTGATGGTAAAGCCATTTCTTATCTCACCAGCATAGACCAGGGCTTCCCTGTTTCAAAGTTTTCTCTACTCTCTGCATGGGTCATAGTCTTCCTACTTCCGTTCATATTCCAAGCCAGATGCCTTCCTTCACCCTCATACTTCCCTCCTCCCCCTCCCACATTTCCTTCATAGTCCTTCCTCTAAATAATCTACAAACCACACCTTCTCCAGCACCTTGGTCTCTGAACCTTACAGAGCTTATAAGTATAACACAAACGGTCCCCTACTTTATTTATTGGTGAATCAGGGATTCAAATAAGTCTCCCCTGATAAACAGCTGCAGAAAATGTAATTCTTAGTGAATACATTTCCTGTAGGGGGGACTCAGAGAAAACAAAACAAACAACCCTTAGACTTACAAAGTAGTAGAGTTAAAACTGGAAATGCATCCACCCAATGGGTGCTCAAGACACATGGAAGCACAAAGATTATCTGACTGTATATCTGTACCCCTTCTTTTCAGGCTACCCACAGCTCAACTCCCATACTCCCCGACTTTTTCTCTCAGTTCTTTCTTATATTCCTTTGCCTCCTCTATTTCTTTATATCAATCTAACTAATAGCCTCACTCAGCATGTGTTTTTCCAGCTTTTCTTTTAGTTCTCATATCCATGACCACAACAACTAATACATATGGACACACAAACAAGTATTTACTTGTTTATGTCATGTATTTACTTCCTTAAACAATAGGAACTTAGGAGGACATTGTTGTGTAGCTGACTACCATTCTGTTTTCTTAATGGGTTTAACCCCTGAATAGTGACTGATGTTACAAACAATGTTCAACTCTCAAGGAAGAGCCTGGTGCCCTGAACACTAACTACTCTTACAGAGAAAATGACACCTCACCCTATTACAACTTAACCCCCCTTTAACATTGCAGACATCTCCATTGAAAGAAGAAAGGTGACCTTAAATAAATCAAAATCAAAACCTCTCAACCAATAACTCGCTCTAGATGCTTGAGTCCCCATTCCAAAACACAAATAACAACAAGAAGAAAAAAAAACTCTATACCTCTCCCCCAAACCAGCAACCACATTGTGATGGCCTGTCAATGACAGTGCTTTAGATAAAACCAAATCTATGAATGGAATGAACTCATGAATAAAAAAATTCACACAACTAAATCTAAGGTAACCATCCAAACAAACACTGCTGATGCAGCTCTGTGAACTTCTCTACTGTTAGGATGCACGTCCTGGAGCTGGGGACATTCACTTAAGGCTTTACAATCCTACGATCAGTTATAGTTTTATGTACTTTCCCACCAAACAGAAAAGAAAATGACTGAAGCTAGAGTGATTTCTCAGCGGTTAAAAAGTCTCACTGCCCTTCCGGAGGACCCAGGTACATTTCCTAGCACTGACATAGTGGCTTACAACCTTCTGGAATCCCAGTTTCAGGGGATCTACTATCTTCTTCTGGATTCCACGGACACCAGGCACGCATGAGGGACACAGACATATCAGGCAAAACTTCCATACATAGGGAAAAAAAGAGGAAAAGCTATGAGAGAGTTGGAATTAGAGGAATGATTCGTTTTATATCCTCTTCCACTGCCGATTCTCCTGCAGTCTGTTCTTCCTCTTCCTCAAACGTTATCCTTTCCTGGTCTCTCTTTTTTGACTGTTACACACACACACACACACACACACACACACACACACACACACACACACACACAAATGTGTGGAAGACTAGTATCCTCATGTGAGAGAGAACATGTGGCTTTTCTTTCTTTCTGAATTTGGGTCACCTTGTTTAACATTCTACTTCCAGGTCCATCCAATTTCCATGCAAATTTCATGATTCATTTTTCTTGTATCTGAATAATATTCCATTTATATATGTACCACATCTTCATTATCCATTCATCTACTGAAGAGTATCTAGGCTGCTCCTATTCACTTGCTATCTGAAAATAGAAACAATAAACATTGACGTGCAAATATTTCTATAATAGGATATGATGTTCTCTAGGTATATACACAGGAGTTGAATAGCTGAATCTTTTTGTATTATTATTGTTAAGTGGTTATTTTATTTATTTACATTTCAGATGTTATCCCCCTTCCCAGTCTCCCCTCAACAAACCCCCATCCCATCCCACCTCTCCTTTGCCTCTAAGAATGAGGGTGCTCCCCTGCCCACCCACTCCAGGCTCACTCCTCTAGCATCCCCCTACACTGGGGCAACAAGCCTTCACAGGAACAAGGGTGTCCCCTCCCATTGATGATGAGTAAAGCAATCCTCAGCTACCTCTGTAGCTGGAGCTAAGGACCCAACCATGTATACTCTTTGGTTGGTGGTTTAGTCCCTGGGAGCTGTGTGTGTGTGTGTGTGTGTGTGTGTGTGTGTGTGTGTGTGTGTGTGTGTGTGTGAAGGGGAGTCTGGTTAGTTGATACTGTTGTTCTTCCTATGGGGTTGCAATCCCCTTCAGCTCCTTCAGTCCTTGCCCTAACTCTTCCATTGGGTCCCTGAGCTCAGTCTGATGGTTGGCCATGAGTATCTGCATCTGTCTTAGTCAGATGCTGGCAGAGCCTCTCAGAGAACAGCCATACCAGGCTCCTGTCTGTTAACACTTCTTGGCATCAGCAATGGTGTTGGGGTTTGGTGTCTGTAGATGGGATGGATCCCAAGGTAGGGGAGTCTTTGGATAAGTTCTTGAGGAACATCCAAACTGATTTCCATAATGGCTGTATTAATTTGCACCCCCACCACCAGTGAGTAAGGATTTCTCTTTCTTGTGTCCTCTCTAGCATTTGCTGTCATATGTTTTGATGGTAGCCATTATAACTGGGGTGAGGGGTTATATCAGTAGTTTTAATTTGCATTTCTTTGATGACTAGGAACGTTGGACACTTTTAAAAATAGTTATTGGTCACTTGTATTTCTTCTTTTGTAGATAGTCTGTTCATTTCATTAGCTCATTTGTGGATTGGCAGTTTTATTTTCTTGGTATCTAATTTCCTGAGTTCTTTGTAAATTTTAGATATCATTCCTCTATCTGAAATATAACTGGTTAAAGATTTTTCTCTAATTATTTAAGCTGTCTGTTTACTCTATGGATAGTTTGTTTTGTTGTGTTTAAGGAGTTCAAAGAAGACACAGCAAATTCCTGAATGAATTCTAGAATACAAACTGCTGAATGAGTAAGTAAAAGTCAATTTAACATATGGACATAGAATTCAGTAAAGATACTGGGGGAGTCCCTACTGAAATAGCACTGGGAATGAAGAATGCAGTAAATCACAAAAGCAGCTCAGCGAAAACCTCACTAATAGAATGGATCATGTAGAAGACAGAATATTAGGGCTTGAAGAAAAGCGAGAACAATTGGGTTATGCAGTCAAGGTCAATGCTAAATTTTAAAAACTCTAGACAGAAAATGTGAGATTTTTAGGATGCTATGAAAAGACAAAAGTCTATGAATTATGGATGCAGAAGGAGGAGAATTTCATACCAAAGCATAGAAAATGTTTTCAAGAAGGAGAAGAATTTCATACCAAAGCATAGAAAATGTTTTCAAAAACTTGTAGAGGAAAATTTCCCATATCTAGGAGAAGAGATGCTTCAGAGATACTCAGTGGGAGTGAGGCCTCTCGAGCATCTCCCCCTTAGCTACTATTATCTGCCTGTAGGTCCTCCTGGGAACAGAGCTCAAGGGACATTTGGTCTACCTGCATGTGATAGGACATGGATAGGTCTGCTCTTGTAGTTACAGCTATGGTGAGGTCAAAGCCCAATTCCAGTCACATTCCCAAGATGACATGTCTTTCACTTATGCTTTTATTGAGCTCTTATCTGCTTTCTACCCTGGTTTCCACAGTGTTCACTGAGCTATGGAGGTTGTGGAATGTATAGACGGTCCACTATTCAATCATTCCTTATTCTCCACACTTTGATCAGTTATATGTATCTGCAGTTGCCACTGTCTACTGCAGTAGGGAACCTCTCTGGCCACATTTGATAGGGATGTAAAATATAAGTATTCTGGTAAAAAAAAAAAAAATTGATGGCACACCATGTCCATGTAGTATAGTAATAGTGGAAGCTTCTCTACTAAGGCCTATGACCATCACAGCCATGGGTCAGATCTACGGTACCAGACATGGACTCCTTCCCATGGAGTGGACCTAAAATCTGATCAGAAAGTGATTGGTTAACCCCATAGAAGTCACACTAGTGTTCTGCCAATGGGCACATGTTGCCTGGCATATTTGTATTATAGCTTCCAGTGTTCATAGTTAGGTAAAACTATTGATGACTTTTCTCTCCTAGAAGCGCCTCCCAGAACTATGAGAGCTTGCCAACAAGTTCTCTTGTGTGTGTGTGTGTGTGTGTGTGTGTGTGTGTGTGTGTGTGTGTGTGTGTTTCTCTTGCAACTTCCAATACGCTTCCTTTCTTCTGTACATTTTGTGGTTTTGCTTTGTGTTATAACTGTAATAAGATGTGGCGCCATCTACCTGGTGTTCTGTACACCTTATGTACTTGGATGGGCATCTCTTTTCCTAGCATACACAGGGGCCCTGGATTCAACTCCTTATACTGTAAAAGAACAAATAAAAATGCTCAAAATCCCATCTTACCATTCTGTTGCTATGGAGCTGGCTATTCCTTTGGATGTGGTTGCTTTTGGATCTCCTCTTCTGATCTGGATGGACTCACCATGTTATCCTTCAGTGACAAAGTCCTCAGGAGGAAGGAACAGGGGATCAGATATTAAGAAGATAGAAAAGGTGGGCTCAGGAGATCTTGCACAAGCTAAATCTTAAACCAACCAAGTGTATTAAGACGTTCAGCATCCTATATACAGATTTTAGGGGAGAGATGGAGTGGCATCAGCAGAAAGCTATCATACAATGGGACAGAGTTGCCAGGAATCTAATCAATCAGTATTGTTCAAGAAGAGCAGTGGTTGGGATGAAAATGGCTTCCATAGGCCCATAGGGAGTGGCACTACTAGGAGTTGTGGCCTTGTTGGAGTAGGTGTGGCCTTGTTGGAGGAAGTGTGTCACTGGGGGTAGAATTTGAGATTTCAGAAGCTCAAGCCAGGCACATTACTCTCTTGCTGCTATTCCTTTGGATGTGGTTGCTTCTGGATCTCCTCTTCTGATCTGGATGGCACAGCTTGTTATCCTTCAGTGACTTTTCTTGCTTCTGCCATTCCAGATGTATGAATCTCAGCTACTTCTCCAGCACCATGTCTGCCTGTGAGCTACCATGCTTCCTGCTATGACCATAATAAACTAAACCTCTGAGCTGTAAGCCAGCCCCAATGAAATGTTTTCCTTTATAAGAGTTGTCAAGGTCACGGTGTCTCTTCATGGCACTAGAACACTGACTAAGACACACAGGATATCTCAAATGTGTCAGGGACTGAGCACATAGTGGCCTTGGGATTCATAACTCCAGTCTCTTCAGTGGTGGTGGTGGTAGGGAGTTCCTAGGAATTGAAATCTTAACTCCTTCAAGGCCACCACCCTAGCTCCAGACTAGACCTTGCTAAGTCTGCCCCCAGGCAAAGACATAGAACATAGAAGTTCTCTTTGCCCTTTCGTCGGGGCCTCTGAGAAAGCCTTGGATGGCCTGCCTCTCAACACTATGAATTGTCTACCTCCTTTTTCCAATATGTACGTTAGTTTCCCATTTTCTTGTTGACTTGTAAAAACTGATCTTATAAAATCTACTTGTTAATTTTAACATTGAGCATGACTGCGTTCTGTCCCATACCCATTTATTATTTTACCTATAATACTTTTCATGGAATAGATTTATGATACTTTGATTTATAAAACATTTTACATTTCATACATTTGTGCTCTTAAGTTCTTCACCGCAGATCACAAAACAGTCTCTTACATATAAAAATCATAATTATACTTTCCTCTTTTACATTTAGATCCATAAGTCATCCAGAGATTTTGTTGTATTGAAGTTTTCCTCTATACAGCGGGCAACACCCTGACATCTATTTAAAAAGCCCTTGTTTCCCACTGGTCTGTAGTAATATTCTATCATATGTCACATTTTCATACACAAATACATATTCTTGAGGTCCTTACTGTTTTAGGGTATATTTACCTAGTTTTACTGTACTACCCTTTTGAATTATTCCTTTTATTATTAAAATTGACTTAGCTATCTATACACTTTTATTTTATATAGGGTTTCAAAATGTTTACTTACTGAAAATGCTGAAATATTATTCAACTTTAAATTGATAGATTAATACAGTTATTATTGACGCCTCTAATGTGGTGAATAAATATAAATTAGCTCACAAAATAGTACGTGTCTTATATTCTTATTTAAAAACAAGAATTTTTAACCTTATCTGAGTTTATAGTCTTCCTCATTAGGTTTTTCCTGTTAGTATATCTTAGATATTTTGCCATTTCTATAACTGCCATGGTCTCTTTGTATTTGAAATTTAACAATTCTGTGGCCAGACTATGCAAATTAAATAAAATATGATAGGCTTAGAGGCGAGAGCACTTGAGAGAAGATTCCTCATCAGTCGCTGTCCCAGGAGCCAATAAGATGAGACAATTTCTGGAGCCAGGGGAAGTGAGCATGAGTGCGCCTCCCTGTGGCTTTGCATGGCGAAACTCACCCTCCGGGATGGCTGCATCTGTCCAGTAAGGATATGAAAAGACACTGTGACGTTCAGACTCCCTTGGTAGCATCAGGTGCTGGCCTAATGCTTGAGATTTCCTCATATTCATATTTCTAGTCCTGGAGACGTTGCAGCACCTTGAGGATGTGACGAGCAGGGTTATCTGGGCTCTGGCCGAGGAGCACAAGGCAGTTTCCATGTTCTTTGCGAGGTGGGAAGGGAGGTGGTAGCTTCTCTGCTCACCCTCTTTCCCACTTTTCTCCAATGTTTTGTCTGTGTTTTCCAAGAATACGTCCCCCCTTAGTTCTGGCATTCAGATCCTCAATCTGTTCTACCCCTTTGAAAAGGCAGATTACCTGATTCCCAATCACAATCCAGGAATCTTGTACACCAATGGTGCTCAGTTTAGGAATCTTGTGCAAACACGTCAACAGTGCTCAGTTTGTGATCTTTATATGATTATCATACCTTGTACCTCTGCCTCTTTCTCTGTCTCTGTCTGTCTCTCTGTCTCTGTTGTCTCTCTCCTGTTTGTGTGTATGTGTGTGTGTTTGTGTGTGTGTGTTATCTGTGTAGTTGTTAGTGTGGGTTGTGCATGTGGGGTGCATGTGGAAGATAGAAGCCAATACCAGGTTGTAGTGACAGCTTTGGTTTCTTTAAAACCCAGTTCCGTTATATGAACATGGTTTTGTTTTAATCCCAGGTGTGAGATATGGGGCTGTTTCAGTTTGTCCACAGCAGCTGACTTTGATTGTTTCGTGCTCTAGGATGGGCGTGGGTTTTGCCAGCCACAAAATTCTGGGGATTCTGGAGAGGGAATAAATGCCAGCACCCTGAGAGAGGTAGTATGATGCTCTGGAGGAGGAGGAGGAGGAGGAGGAGGAGGAGGAGGAGGAGGAGGAGGAGGAGGAGGAGGAGGAGGGAAGAGGAAGAAGGAAGAGGAGGAGGAGGAGGAGCAGGAGGAGGAGAAGCAAGAGGAGGAGCAGGAGGACCAGGAGGAGGAGCAGGAGCAGGAGGAAGAGGAGCAGGAGGAGGAAGAGGAGCAGGAGGAGGAAGAGCAGGAGGAGGAGGAGGAGCAGAAGGAGGAGGAGGCAGTGGCTGCTCCCCAGCTGCTTCTGGTTGTTGTTGTAGATGACGTTGGAGATCCTGATGAAGACTGGACTTGCCCCAAGGAACTCAGTGCCCCTCATCAACAGGACGTGGTCTATTTTGTTGGCTGAAAGAGATCTACACCCCTTTTCCCCCCTAATCTTCCCTCACTTATACCTAGTGTTGGGGAGTTGGAAGGGATTGGGGTGGAATAGGGTTCGAAGGGAGGTAGGGGTGTAAGAACGAAATAAAACATCTCAAAACAGCTTGGCAACATGCTATCTTTCCTCAGTCACTGTCTTATTTTTGGGCTAAGGTCTCCCAGTAAGTCTGAAAATCACTGACTTTTCTTTTTCTGGTAGGTTTCCTGGCCAATGAACATTGAAAAGCTGCCTGTCTTCATTCCCCTTGACCTCAACACTACAGGCATCTGCCACCATGCCTGGCTTTCTATGCATAGCTGGGGATCAGAGCAAGGGTCCTCATGATTGCGAGGCGAGCATCTTCCTGTCTGAGCCCTCTTCTTAGGCCTCACTTTGTGATTCCCAAGTCCTCCTTCTTAGTATCTATTTTGCATCGCCTTGTGCCTGTCCCTACTAACGCCTATTTCCTTACTGCTTTTTTGTTTTTGTTTTGTTTTTTGTTTTGTTGTTGTTGTTGTTGTTTTTTAAAAGGCTGTCTCTCTAGAACACTGTTTTGGCTACTTTTACTTTTTGTTATCAACAAGAAGCAACCTAGGGGACAAAAGGACTTATTTTAGCTTGAGTTTGAGAGGGTACAATAATTGTGGTAGAAAAAGCACAGTAGCGGGGGTGGTTCGTGGTTGAGCCGTTGGTGCCATGGGGCAGTCAGAAATAAAAAATGTTGGAAGCAGGCTATAACTCTCAAAGCTGATCACCCACTTTCAGTGACCAACTTCCTCCAGCTACTCTACACTCCATCTCCACAGCTTCCCCCGAATGCATCAGCAGCTGAGTAGCCAGTGTTAAAATACAGGAGCCTGAACTAGACACCCTAAATCCACCCCGCACCGCACCACACCGCACCTCACCACACCGCACCGCACCCACGCCGTACCGCACCCGCGCCGCACCGCACCCGCGCCGCACCACACCCGTGCCGCACCCGCGCCACACCGCACCCCCGCGCCGCACCTCACCACACTGTACTGCACCCGCGCCGCACCGCACCGCGCCGCGCCGCACCGCACCGCACCACACCCCGCATCCTTTCATTCATCTCACTTTATTGATCTGTTAAGGACCTAGTGGACTAGAGAGCACACTGCACCAACGAATCTGGTGACCCAGTGCACGTCGGCTTACTGGTCTCATGAGGGAAGGCAAGATACTTCCCAGTCTTCTACTGAGTGTACACTGAGTCCAACTCTCTTGCCTACTGGGTCATTGTGTGGAGGACATATGTGGGTGGGGAGAAGGGCTGAGAGAGGAACACACACACACAAACTTAGGATCTGAGTTCTCTGACTATATTTTCAGGTTGCCAGGCTCCCAGGACAGTGTGACCCAATACTCTGACTGTTCTACTTGTCAGCTTCAATGTGGGACTCCGGATATTCTGCCACCAAGTTCTGTTCATTTATTCCTTGGTAACAGATTGTTTACTAACCTGACAGAGACTCACTTAGTTCTCCATCGTTCTGCTCTCCTGCTTCCCTTTGCCCTAGGTGAAGGATGGAGGCTGGGCATGAGGCATGTAATTTAAATATCTTTAGCCTTGCTCAACTCAACACATGAGCAGGCCCTCAGGACTCAGTTATCCTCCCTTAGCCACAGAGCAACTGTTTGGGATTATGTGGTTTAGGAAAGCTAGATTTTAGCATTTGCAGAGAGGGTTTGGGAGGGCTGACAGAGGTGGAGTGAACAAGATGAAGAAGTTGGGCTCCTGGGGAAAACCTGTTGTGGCTATGACTCTGAGCCCCATGTACAGCTGAGGTCTCTCTGAAGTAGTCTTCTTTTTGTATCTTGAGGCCATTGACAGCATACATGTGAGCACACTGTACCAGCTTCTGTCTGGATCAAGTCCCTCTGGTGGGAGAAAAGGAGGTCTTTTTTTTTTTTTTTTTTTTTTTTCTTTCCCAAAACAGGGTTTCTCTATATAGCCTTGGCTGTCCTGGAACTCACTTTGTAGACCAGGCTGGCCTCGAACTCAGAAATCCACCTGCCTCTGCCTCCTGAGTGCTGGGATTAAAGGAGTGTGCCACCACTGCCAGGCTCGAGGAGGTTCTTTTGATACCCAAGTATCTGCTCTCTGTCTCCACATCTTGTGATTTGGGTGGCTTCTGGCAGAAGCCTTAGCTTTGTTTTGAGGATACTTCTTGTTATTTGAGACTCTCTCCTGGTTTCCTTCCCCCAGAACATGGTGTCTGAACCACCGTCTGGCTGAGCATGGAAAGGTTCCTGGATAGCCAGCTACTGCTTATCTTTGTCTTGTGGACATTTCTTCTTCCAGCATCTCTTCTGGGACTGTGAACCATTGGTTTTCAGAAAGATTAGGGCTCTGGGAAGAGACACGCCTGCCAAACAAAAAGAGATACCTCTCATGTGAGCTGACCGAACTTTCTAGTGCACACCAGTTGAATGGCTACTAGTTTGATTCATGGGGCAGATCCGACCCTATTCCACCAAACTTTCTCCAGTTCCAATTTCTCTCATTTCTAGGGAACTGTTTTAAGGTTTCATAGGCTGCTTTGGAACCTCCAGCTTCTCTTTCCCACTGAGTTGCCAGTGATCCAGGTCCCCATGGTAAGAGTTTTTCTCCCACCATGGCGCCTAATCTATCAGCGTGCTAATGCTGGCAGGAGACAAGGGGCAGGGGTCGCTTATTTGATTGTTGTATCATTTATGTGTCGGCGACTTCCAACACTATTATCTTTGTTTAGCGCAAACGGAGGGCAGTTAGTGCTCCTGGCAATCTATCTCAGGATCAAAAAGCTATGGAGACAGAGCCAGCCTTTTCTCTGAGCCTTTATCTCTCCACCGTCATTTTCTCAGCTGGGAGCCCATGATGACTCTTCTTCCAATATGCTGCTCAATGATTTTAGATGATTGATCTTTCTAAAGTGCTTCTCCATTTTCTTGCCACACAGACGTGGATAGATTAAGCAATTATGGATTATTTCAACATCGGATGGCCCAAGACAATTAGTCAGAGGAGAAGCAAAGAGGTAGCCCTGCTGCTTTCCTGGAGGGGGAGATTTTAGGGGCATTTAAGGTAGAAGCAAGAATAGCTTGCAATTGGTATAGAAAACGACATAGGACGGGGCCCTGCTGATATGTGGGGCTGGGGCTGAGGACACATAGTTCTACAGTGGCAGCCATTTGGATATTGTTTTATTGGACTACAGCATAAAGAACCCTTACTACCTTCAAATCAAAGCAGCACTTTAGAATAGCGTTCCTTTAAGGGAGATTAAATCGCCTGGTGCTTCCTGAAGCAAACAAAGTTGCAACAGGGAGCGCGGAGAGAGGGCGCCTGAGTAGTGTATGTAATAAAAGACAATAGATTAGATAGCTTGTGAATGGATCCTTGCCCTAAATCACTGCCGAGGCCTGGCTGCCAGGAGCAGGCTCTCCAAGCAGGGCCAGGATGTTTTATGGGGGCTGCTGTGCTGCAGGGGAGTGAATTACAACCTTGCTGTCAGTGAGCGGCTATCTGTTATCCCACATGTAAACAGGTATTCAAATCCTGACTCCGGAACCTTCGCCTTGGTATTTAATCATCCTGGTAATCTAACCCCTGTCCCCAGCCAAGGTCGCTGTTTGGATTGTGTGACTTTCAGACTCTTCTCTGGCACTGAAGGCAGGAGCAGCCGGGCTGACAGCCGCCCAACTTATCAACTGGGCTGACAGCCCCAAAAATTAACTTTGATATTTTGTGTGGAATAATTCAGTGGCAATTGGGCCAGATGATGTTCTGTAACCTAAATTCAATTTTCATCATGGGGAAACATCACAGTCACCCCATTGCCAAGAGCACCTAGCAAACTAGGGTGTGTGTGTGTGTGTGTGTGTGTGTGTGTGTGTGTGTGTGTGTGTGTCTGTGTTTGTCTGCATATGTGTTTGTGTATCTGTGTGTATCTCTGTGTCTGTGTATGTGTGTGCATGTGTGTGTGTGTGTTTGTGAGTATGTGTTACACATACAAACGTGTGTCTGTGTGAGAGTGTCTCTGTTTGTGTGTCTGTGTGTCTCTCTGTCTGTCTGTCTGTGTGTGTCTCTGTGTGTCTGTGTGTGTGTCTGTGTATGTGTGTGTCTGTGTATATCTGTGTGTCTGTGTGTATGTCTGTGTATGTGTGTGTCTGTGTGTATCTGTGTGTCTGTGTGTCTGTGTGTCTGTGTGTCTGTGTGTGTGTGTGTGTGTGCAGGAGCAGATATTCACACCACACATTAGGCATTACTATTAACAGAATGTGAAGTGCTTGCTCACTTATTACTGGGGAGGGAGGATCTTTATGCAGGAGGTAAATTCTCCTCTTTCCTGTGGTGAAGGGCAGATGGAGAGAAGGCATATGAGAGAGGGAGGAGGTATAAAACCCTCCATTATGCTTTGTAGCAGTTCTCTGAGAAACCCAAGGATGGAGGGAGATGGTGTCCTAACTGAAGTTGGGACAGCCCGGTGCCGTGGACTACAGGCCACCTGCACTGCTCACTCAGGACAGGAATGAATGCAGTGGGTTCCCAGCGGGTGAGGAGGGAGAATTCTGCTCGATGCGTGGCCTCGCTGATTCATGCCATCTCTTGGAGCTTCAGTTTCCTTCTTTGTAGCATGCAGACCAGCATCCTCCCAGTGCCTGGCCCAAGGAGTTCAATACATGGAAGCTGTTGCTTGCTAGTCAACTGGAAAGACAAGGCTTCAGTACTGGTTCCCTCTATGGACTTTCAAACATCAACCTTGCTGAACTACACGGTAAGAAGTAGCCTCGGCCACGCCCCTGGACACTGATTCTTCTAAAGGAATAAGAGGCATCACTATAGGGGAGCCGGTTCTGAATTAGTCACAAAGCCATGGATGCCAGGTCAGAGGGGAACTGGGAGAGCATCTGTATTGCCACAGACATTTTCTGGAATGAGAGGCAGAGGCCCAGTCAGGACAACCATACTGCCCAGTGACATGATGCTGTAGACCTGATATAACACCCTCCTGTCCTGGCTTGCTGGCTGGCTGAGAGTGGGAGACAAAGGCCCCTGCTCATTCGCTGTGAAGATCTTGAAAAAGTGGCATAAGATGGCATTTACCTAATGCTAATGGCCATTTGCAGGGGTGGGGCATCTAAACCTGAGGCTGTCATTCAAATTCTGCATATTAGAACTATAAGAACGTGTCACGTCCATGAGAGAGTTTTGTGTGCCTATAATTGTATCACTTGTTAAAGATGAAGGCAAATACATCTATTAATGAGATGTGTGCTGTCAGTGATGGTCACTGTTTGTTTTCAACAGAATTGCCTGGGAGACAGGCCTTTATGGACACCTGTGAGGAGTTTCTTGATTGGGTTAAAAGATGAGAAGACGCATCTCGGCCGTGGGTAGGCTCATTCCCATTCCTGGACTGTGTAAACTGGAGACAATGAGTGGAACGCTAGCATGTTTCTGTCCCCTTGGATCTCTTGACTGTGTTCCACTTAACTATCTGCTTCTGGCGACCCTCACCTTGACCACCTCAACAGGACACTTATTTCCCATTTCCCATCTCCCATGGCTTATTAGTTTTAAATTAGCATAGGAAGCAACAGGCTTCATTATGGCCTCGTTATACACCTTTGGTTTTGCTGGTCCTCCTCCCTTGCTCTACTCCCCAGTCCCCTGTCCCCCCATACCTGTCTCCATCCACATCCCATAGTTTTGTGACACTACCTCCCTACTGGTATAGGCACTATGGTGGAAAATACCTTATCTTGCTTGGATGGCGATGAGAAAGAGTGGGGAAAGGAAAGGACTGGTTCTAGGAGAAGAAAAGGAAGAGACCAGTGTGAGAAACTGTCTCCAGCATCAGCACACAGCTCCTTCGGCTTCACATTGGCTCATAAATCAGTACCCTGTATTGTGTTTGAATAAAAAACAAAAACAAAAACAAAAACAGGAGAATCTGAGAGGTTTAGGATTTTGCTCTTTAAATCCAGTGCCAACTCAAGTGTCTTGTCTGCCACATCTTATGACACTAAAGGCAGAGCCTAGCCAGATTTATGTTCTGGTCCTAAGTGAGGGTTCCCAGTGTATGTCTCCTTCTGCTGAGACCCATAACCTAAACCCTATGACTCCAACAGGCCTTGGCAGTACACTCAGGGCCATCTGCCAAATGCCTGGATCTTATTTATTCCCTTATGTCTCCCCAAGAAACACTCTTGTTCGTTTAAATACAGACATGACTACCTTTGCTGGGGCCCACGTATTTATCTCCTTAAATAGAAACGCCATGTGTGTAATGCTTTCTTTGAAAAGGAAAGCCCAGGGATTGTCTGCATGAGGTTATAAAATGATCCCAAGGTCCAAGTCTGGCTCTAAGCAAGTTGAGTATACATCACCTCGTTTAATTCAGCAATATCATCAATGTCAGTGCGTATCCACCGGCTGCTGGCTATTGGTCATCCGGACCTGACACAAACTCAATAAATACTCCATAACCCCTGACAGCCGCTAGCAGATTAGCCCGAAATGAATGATTGCCCAGCCAACACCTGCTGAACCAAATCAGCCCCGTGACGGATGGGCCTGTACTGAGCTCTGACCACTAGTGAGATCAGTGGAAGAATGATTTTATACTTTAAGAAAAGAATTAGAGACGGCGGTGGCTGGAGTGATTGGAAAGCTTTCAGTGGGGGCCGTTTTTCTTCTCTTTCTTCCTCTTCCCTGGACAGATGACCTGCTGCTGCTCTCCTCCCACTCCCGGGGCTAGGTGCACCCGAAGCAGACATGAGAATCAAGGGTGCAGGGGTGGGAGACAGCTGAGACTGACCCTAGGCAGCTTTGGGCACATGCAGAATGTAGACTGCTTTGTTGCAGAGGCAAGGAGCTGCCCTGAGACAGACACACAGACGCCTATCCAGGCAGGTGGACACCATGGTTACATCACCGACACACCCACGGGAAGGCGGGACAGCCATGTAGGGAAGGGCTGCATCGCATTGGCAAATGGAGGGCTGAGCTTGGAGTTCCCAGGAGGACCCTCTGATCCAGCAGCCACCACCCACTGTCCCCTCTCCCAGCAGTCACCTCCGGTCATGTTGTTTGGATTAGAACACAGGCTTCTTGGCAAAGGCCATCTCCAACCCACAACACCTTTTGTTCCTGTTCTTCGTGCGGTAGATGGAAGTCTCTGGTCTGGGTGTCTGGCGAGTACTTTGAACTTCACTTTTCCACATATACAATGAGAATTTTTCTGCTCACTCTCCTTCCTCTAAAAGGGACTTTTAAATTAAAATAGACCTTGATACTCAGAACACTGTGCTGATTTCCTGTTTGTTTGTTTGTTTGTTTGTTTGTTTGTTTACTTCTTGGCTAATAATTTGGTACTGGGACATCAGTCTACACTGAGGGAATGCTTTTACCACTAGACCTCTGAAACCCATTGCCATGTTTATGTAAGGGCCTTTCTGAGGATATTACTCATTAAATCTCAGAGTGCTTCCTGCCAGAGGTCCAGGACATATTTCTGTCTACTTTGAGTTCAAGGAATGGTTATGTTTACCTTGAATGATCTCCTTCACACTGGTGACAAGGACATACCTGAGCAAGTTGCTGTGGCCTACTGACTAGTGCTATGAGCCCAAGACAGGACTGTGATTGGGTGTTAATCTCATTAGTCATACTTCCTGCCTTGGCTTAGGTCTTTCAGATTTCTTTTATCTTGTAGAGTTCAGTGGTTCTGATTTTGTTTTTTGTAATGCCGGAAACAAACCCCGGGCCTTGTTGCATGGTAGAAGTGTCTTATGAGGGTTACATCCAAGCCAAGGTGTTTTTCATTTGTTTGTTTTTTGGTTTTTGTTTGTTGGTTGGTTGGTTGGTTTTTGTTTGTTGGTTGGTTGGTTTTTTTTCCATGGCTCCCATATAGCTTTGTTGGCTGCATGGGAGTAGAGATAAATCAAGTGATTGATTTTGATTTTGATTTTGGATTTTGAGGCCAACATGGTGGGACAGGCAAGTAGTCTGAGCACAGAGATCTTTAGCTGCATCTAGAAGAAGAGATTTCAGATAAATTAACTTTGTGAGATGGTTTTGTGCCTGAAGATTCTCCACACGAGGTCAGGTCTGTTCCATCTGTGTTGTCTGTCTGTAAGAAGTCCTTTCCCAGAGGAATTCCTGAGAGGTCCTGTCTACCTTGCTTAGCGCAGAAGCCCAAATTACCAGCATGGTGAGTCCTACTATATGGTAGATGGCTTCTTCCCTAACACTGGAGGTGGAGCAAAACAACAGGGGCTGCCTAGCTGTTTCTGTCCCAGTCACCAGGCGGATATGATTCACTGATGGCCACTCTATTTCCTCAGTGTTCAGTCACTCTGCCAGACATGTTGTCTGGTCTCAGGAACTCAGCTCTTGTTGAACCCACTGAGCCCAATCTCTGTTTCTCAAAATCATTTCTGATAGATTGACTGCATGTTTCCCTTGCAATTGGATCCTGGTCTCTGCTGCCAGTATCTTGATGCCTTTGCACGTACGGCATGCAAATGTCCCTCTCTGCTCTTCCATTTAGTACACAAATTTTAAAGACAGACTCTGGGCCTTATTTAGTTCAAAGTTGTCCTCAAAATCAAGGCAGATCTACTTGGGCAGACGTGTCAGGAAATGAAATTCTTCCTTGGAGCACTCCCATCTCGTCTATTCTTATTTTGTTTTTGGGTAAGCTAGTGGGTCTCAACTCTGCTGCACATCTGAATCATAGGGCAGCACTTGAAAAATGGTAGGGCCACCCCCCAGCCAATTGGAACTAATTACTAAGTGTTAGAGAGGCATTGGATATCTGGGTTTCTTTAGATTGTCCAGATGGCCCTCACATGCAAGCCAAGGCTAAGAATAACCGCTAGCATAGAGTCCAGTCTAGAGCAAGGTCTGAAATTATTTCCAGGCTGCAGTTGGAGCCATCACTGGAGGCTGAGAGTATGCAGTTCATGGTACAAGCAAGGTACTTGTTTGCTAACCCTGTAGGAATTTACGGAGATGCTTGAAAACCCAGTACCCTCTGACCACTGCTGCCTGTCAGATGGATATATGACTTTGGGGAAACTTTGGAGAGTGAGGTGAGGAAGAGGAGGGGTTGTGGAGAGAAGGCAGGAAAAGCCGGAAGACACAGACTGGCAGTCAGTCCCCATGACGGCCATTCCCAAGAGGCCCAGCACATCCCTCTGTAAGTGGGCACAGAAGGGAGAGATCTGTTCTGCACAGCAGTGTACACAGAACCAATCCCGTAGCAGAACACAGGCCAGGGAACCGTGAGAGGACATGAGAGGTTTCAGAATATTATGAGCTACTGGGAAGGTCAGCAGCATCTATTTTCTTCCCTTGCTCAGTCGGGAGGCCTTTGCAGGTGTTAGTCCTGCCTCATTTATCTTCTGCTGTCAGGGGAGTGCAGCGTTCCACGAAAGTGAACTTCCCTGAAATCCCAAGCTTTTTCATTCTCAAGCCAAAATTTCATTTATTTTAGCCATTCTGGATGGAAGACTTTCTAAAGTGCATTACACACCTCCTTACTTTCTCAGAAATACAACTGGGTTTAACCCTTTCAGGATGAACTGGCTTCATGCCTCCATCAGAGGCCACAGTCACTTAACTTTGCCCATTCTTCCCGCTGTCAGGCTGCTATCAATTCTCCTGACAGCTATTGAGCTGTGCCTCATGCTTCTCTCTTCTTTTCCCTGAACTTCTTGGATATGCCACATCCAGTCTGATTGACTGAGAAACCGACAGCGATTGTTAGATTTTTATGTGAGCAAGAAGGAAGGGGCCTTGAGCAAGAGCCTGGGTCCTTCCACTAGGCAAACCAGCCCACGCAGTAGAGAGCTATGCAAGAGTTACTTT
Source organism: Uromys caudimaculatus (assembly GCA_028551405.1). Classification (NCBI taxonomy): domain Eukaryota; kingdom Metazoa; phylum Chordata; class Mammalia; order Rodentia; family Muridae; genus Uromys; species Uromys caudimaculatus. Next base: position 17,123,581 of record CM052719.1, on the reverse strand, counting down.
AAATATCCAGAGATTTCTCTGTTTGCACACCTTGGAACTTACTAGAAGTCAGACTTCAAGTTAAGTGGGGATGATGTTACAGTAGGCTTTGAAGAACTATATAAGTATTTTCTCCTGACTGTTCATTTGCAAAAATGCCATGTGTCTTATCCAACTAGCTGGGTCACTGCACTGGATGTGTTATTGTCCTTACCTGCCAGACTGTCACCAGGTTTTTTGTCTGTGGGTTTCATGAATCTGGACTTTGTCTGACAAAGAACCAACCCTCACACACTGAAAGAAATGAAGATCAAAAGCTCCTTCAGGAATATGTCCAGGTCCTCAGACTAAGATACGGAGCCCTGGTTTGAAGAGCTGTCAGGCTCAGACAGATGCAGTGACATTTGGAAAATAATTTGAATTACCAGAGGACCATGGATATTGGATGGTCGGTAAAGATGTCTCCCTTGCACTTGCTGTCAGCACCAATCAACACTAGTCCAGCGCTCTCCAGAGAGGAACCTTGTCCTTACCTAAACTTTGGTGTCTCGTGGAGTTCTGTCATTGGGCCTGGCAGCCCCAGTGTATTTCTTGCAAGATATAATAGCCTACAGGGATCATAGGAAGGAAAGGTTGTGGGGAATGGAAAGATGGCTCCGATGGGTCCTATTCACAGTAAGGATGGGGCTTGAGTACTTCCTTCAAGACCATCTCTAACTTGAGGACTCGGTCATTGTCATCATGTATTGGCAAAATCAGAGGGGTATTACCATCCTGTGTTATAGACCAGACAAGATGTCTTTCCTGAGGTCATGTAGCTAGAAAGTGATGCAGCTGTGATTAGAACTCGGGATAATAATCACACTGAGGACACATTCTTCCTTTGGAGTCACCAGAACTGGCAGCCACTCCCTGTGTCATGGCCGCACTATGTTTCTCTGGAAGCAGCAAAAGATGAGAACGCGATGCTTGTGAGGATGATGACATACCCTGGAGGGCAGAGGCAGGACTAGCTCTTCTCCTAAATGGGATAGACAGCCCTCCCCTGGTGTGTTGGGTTACTCTAGAAATACTCTGACTCATGTCCTCCCAGTTAGCTGAAACCCCCAAATTAGAGCTTGATTCCCCAGCTTCGAGTTCTTTTCAGGGTGCGAAGATACAAATCCCTCTGGAAAGACCTACTTCGTGTTCCTGCCATTTACCTGCTGTTTAGAAAAAACGACTTTCAAATATTTTTGTCACGGCAGATTTTTACCTCTTGGGAAGGAGAACAGGGAAGCCTGAACATTCTCAGCAGACAGGTCAGCTTGTTCACAGAGAGAGAAATGGGTTGCTGAGGAGCCGGGGAGACCAGTTGCATCTGGGAGTCATTTGGAGACAGCCGTAAGGTTAGAGATCTAATGATCTGCTAGGAAGTACATTGTAGCAGGAACTGTGGAGCTGCCTCTAAGTAAACGCTGGGGCCGTGCAGTTGCAAAAGCATCTCCTGCAGGAGGACCTAATTGAGGAGTGCCTGAGAAACCAAGGATTACTGGTGCAGATAATGCCAGCCAATCAGGAACTGGAGTTTAGAAGAGATGCTTTCCTTGAACCAATGGGGCACAGGTGGAGGGTATTAAAGGAGCTTGCAGCAGTGTTCAGATGAACTTGCTGCGGTGTTTGGCGTTTCTCACTTGCTTCCAGAGTCTGTGTCTGCTCCAACTCACCCCCAACCCCCAAGAGCAGGTAGCATCAGGTGGCAAGTAGTCCAGGGCACATGCTGGTGTTTAGAAGACACAATAGATGTAGGCCTGGGATTCAAGACAATAGTTGGTGAGTCCAGAGCCATAAACATTAATCATGACTGTGTCATCTCATTTAGTCCCTATTTCCTGGACCAATCACCATCTCTTTGGAACTTAAATCATGCAATATTTGGCAGCATCACACATAAAATCAGATTCAGTAAATGCTAAGTCAATATTAAGCATGCCACCAAGATATGCTGGGAGCTCTTAGTTCATTTAAATATACTGCCCAGCACATGACTGGTAGAAGGAAAATACCCTCTCTTGATACCCATGGCTTTGTGAACCAATGTAGAAGTTAGAAGACAGAGCCACACGGCCCTCCAGCAGGGCTAAGCAGGCCATTTTAATACTTCCAGTTCCAAGCCAAGGATGTCCACTTCTCTCTGCCCTGTAAATGAGAAGAAACTGAATGGCTTTACAGTCTAGTATGTCTCTGCTTCATCACCACGCCACACGAAACAGTTAATTTTAGTGAGTTTGATTAGATTAAAAAACATCTAGGGGACTAGGAAATCCACATTGCATCTGTGCTGGAGTTTCTACTGTCATAAAGTAAAAAGTCTAACCTAATAAATGGACCAAGCCCTTGGTGGGTTCACAATATAATGACATGAAGAATAGGTTCAAGGTTGGCGGTGAGAGTCAACAGCGGTGTGTTCCTGGGGCTATAGCTTTCCTCAGCTTCCTGGCTGATATAATACAGATATCTCCCTCTACCAATGACTCCTGTCTCTATAATATTCAACCACACGCAGACAAGCAGCCAGGCTGGACCCTCTGAAACCATGAGCTGAATTACACCCCCTCTCCCTTGTTTGTCAGAGTAGTAAAATATCAATAACCACAGCCCTGCCAGCTCCTGCTCTGAGACAGTCTCCCTCCCAATTAATCCTTTGTTCATCTTTTCTGTGTCATTTTCCACTTCTCTTCCTACACCCCTCAGTCCCATTCAGATCTTGAGTTCTCATACTAATCTGCAGTTGTTCTTTGTAAAGTTCTCCCAGCCTGGGAGACTCTTCTCCTAGCAGAGCCGCGGCGTCCGTTATGCAGGCCACAGTCTGATGATTGGGTTTAGTTTCAGAAACGGTAACAGTGCTAGTGAATTATAGCTGCCGGCTAATACTTGGGATGTGCTACCTTGGTTTGGTTGTTTGTAGAATAAGGTCCACATCACATCTAATCTCATCTGAGCTACTTAGCAAAACACCCATGCCGATGGAGGTGTAATAGACATAACAGCGTGGCAGGATTTCTGCAATGGTAGAGTCCTCAGAGTCTAGTCGTCTAGAGCGTCCTATGAAACACCGGTTCTCTAGTCCAATGGTAGGAGAGCACTGACTTGATTGAGCATGTCTCAGAACCTCTCAGCATCTATAGAGCACACAGAATTACCCATTTGTTTATTGATCATGAAACCCTCTTTATGGCCCTGTTAACCTCGGCACATGCTGTCAGTACTGAGAACCAGCTTATGTCACTTTGTGTGAGACAACTGTTAAATTCTCAGGACTTTCATGAACTGGTAAGTTTCATATTGGTATTTTGGGATTGGACCATAAACAGGACACATTTGCCCCATGGAAATGGCTCAATGCTACAAATCAGAATTCTTCACCCCAGAATTCTGAGGATTACAGCTCTGAGATCCTAGTTTATAGGACTGAGAAAGAAAGTGCTGACATACGAGCCAGAGGAAGGAAGTACAAGCACAAATTCTCTGACAGCCACAGGGGCTTGCAACCCTTCTAAGATCTCCCTGGGGAGCTGAGTGCAGTATATCTGGTGGACCAGAGATGATAATGAGGACGATCATACCTAAGGAATGTGTTTCTCCACCCAACTTAATTTGTTCCTTACAGAGCCTGTTGCCAATTAACCAATTAGTAGCTAATTTAATTTCCTCATCAGGGTCGCAGCAGAAGGTTTTCTAATTTGAGTGTGAGGCATGCCAGAGCAGGTGCAAGCATGCTTCTGTGTCTGCTAGTGACAGCCTGGCCTGACTAGAGGCTGTGCATCTCCAGGGAGACAGAAACCAGGCGTTCATTTCCAGTCTCACCACTGGCTGGCTTAGGGACCTTGGACAAGTCACTTACCCACTCTGAGTTTCTCAGCTACAAAATAAGGCTGAACCTGACAATCCTCGGGTCTATTTTCATTTCAGGGCTTTATAACTTGTACCCTTGACTTTCTCGGGCACTCTCAGTGCTAGAATTCTGAGATAGACAGGCTCAGGCCAAAGCCCAGCCCCAGCTTGTTTTTTTCTAAGACATGAGCTCCCACAGAGCACACAGGCAGCTCAGAAATAACCAAGTGCATAAGAGATCTACAGGTGGGCAAGCGCCCTCCCTGAAGGCCACCTATGCATCCTTTGTCATCTGAGAGAATCTGGCTCTCAGTTTATGGATTTTCTCCTTAAGTCATGGAGAAAATATTTGTCTTTTGACTGGAAAGATCTTTTAAAAGCAACCCTCACACACACACACACACACACACACACACACACACACACACACACACACACACCCCAACCCAGCTTGATGAAGACAACTTTCCCCAGTAAGGTTAAAACAAGTAGTAGTTTTGAATGCACAGTTGATTTCGCCTCCTTTGAGCGGGAGCCACACACCTTCTGACTTCTCCATTCTGGTGGGGACTTCATCTGTTCTGCCTCCTGCCTGGTTTCTCTGCAGCCATGCCTCATGCTCAGACTCTCTAGGCCCTGCATGCTTACAATTACATTCAGAAACACGCAGGTCTCAGCTCTCCTAGGCCCTCATTCCTCTGCCCATGCCTGAGCCTTTCTAGATCCTAGTCTGAGGCCTGGGGACAGCTCTGCAACATGAAATTGAACCACTCACTAATGGGGCCTCTATAATGCCAGGAGGAAATTCCACAGGAGCAAGGCACCGGCATCTAACAGTTAAGGGTCTGAGGGCCAGGAAAGCTACTTCCAGAATGTACAGGGACATAGACAGGCAAAAGATGAGATCCTTTTGGTGAATAGTTCTCTAAAGTAGGAACTACCTTTCATAGGAAAGAAAAGCATACTTTCTTAAAGGCTGGGCACCCTTTCTCCAACCACTGCACAGATTCTTGTATGTTCTCATTGGCTTTTATTAAAGTGTATGTAATGGGTAAAAAAAAAAAAAAATACCCAGTTAGTGTGCATACGGAGGATTATTTTTCAGCATATTCATGCTTTTGCACAGCAATTAAAATCAAGTTGAGAATGTTTGATAACTCTCAAACAAAATCCAGAACCCATTCATGGTCACAGCTGATGCATGCTCTCCCCTCATCGGGCCTCAGCAGCTACTCATGTCTCTGCATCAGCTGTGAAGTTCTGCCCTTTGGGTTATCATTACACAGACTTCCTCTGGACTTTCAACTCAATTCCATCATAATGTCTATATTTAGCCAGCACCACATTAGCTTCATGAATGTATATATATATACATATACACATATACACACACACGTATACATATACATATACACACATATATATATATGGTTTTGAAGTCAAGATATAAAAAAATAATAAAATAATTTAACTTTCTTCCCCCCTTTTTAGACTGTCTGGGCTGCTTATGTCCACTAAAGTTTTACACGCATTTTAGAATCTGATTGTCAGTTCCCACACAAAGCCTGATATTTGTGTACAGACTTCGTTGAAGCTGTAGATTCATATGTGGACTAATGTCACCTTAATAATAGTTGTCTTCTGATCCATAAAATGACATTTTCCATTTATTCTTAGACTTATTTTTAAAAACATTTGTAGTTCTCAGTGTTCCAAGTTTGAAATTTTTTTTGTGAAGATCACTTTCTATGAATATTAACCTTCTGTTGCCCACTATAGTTAAGTTGTTCTCTTATTAATTGTATTTCTAGCTGTTTGAAGTTAGAGAAACACAATGATTTTTAAAATATTGCATCTTCCTTTTTTCTTTCCTTTTTTAAAAAAATTTACTTTATTTACATTTCAAATGTTTTCCCCTTTCCAGGTCTCCCCTTCGGAAACCCCCTACCCCATCCCCACTCCCCCTGCCTCTATGAGGGTGCTCCCCCACCCACCCGCATCTTTCTTTTAAGTGGTTTTATTTACTCTTTGAAAGTGTCACATATTTAAATTATGTACTTGATCATATTTGGCTACCGTTACTTCCTTCCGTACAACCCACCATGCCAACACCCTCCCAAATTCATATCCCCTTTACTTTGTTATTAAAAACCCGAGTCCACCTAGATCTGCAATCTGACCCAAGTGTGTGGTCATCCTCTGGGGCAGAGAAGCCTTGTACCTACAGCCAAATCCCTAAAAGAGAGGGACTCTCCTTCCTCAGCAATAACCAGCTGCCAATAGCTCCTCCGCCAAGGGGTGGGGCCTGAGAGCTCCTCGGCCATTCAACTGGAAGTTTGACTGGTTTGACCTAGTGCGGGTGAGCACAGCTACTGTGACTGACATGTGCAGCAGCTGTGTCAAGTCCAGAAGTCTGCAATTCCCATTTCTCCTCACCTGCCAGCTCTTACGTTCTTTCCTTTCTAGCCCTCCACAATATCCCTGAGCCTTGGAGGGGACCTGAATCTAGACGATCCATCTATAGCTAAACGCTCATGGTCTCTCATGCTTGGCACTGCGACCAGATACAAACACAAATCTCTGCATTAAATGCTACTCGCTACCAAAATACAATTTTCTCCAACGACAGTTGAGAGTACTACACTCTACAAACACATGCTTAGAAGTCAGTTTGATAGTGTGGCCACATATCACAACATCAGTAGGTTCCTCCTAGCAGCTGAGATTGGCCAGCTTTATGGAGCCAGACATGAATTCCTTCCTGCAGGCCTGAGATCCAATCAGAAAAGAGCTGCTTAGCCTACCACCTTCATGTCCCTATTGAACCAGTGGGCACATCTCACTAGGCAGGTGGGTACCATAATATGCAGGGTTCCACTCTGAGATCACTAATTTATTTTTCCCCAGCAGCCTGAATATCACCTAAAATTATTTTTTATATTGATCTTTCAATCTTGGAGAACTCATTTATTAGTTTCAATAGATTTTTAGTGGATTTCATAGGATTCTCTATGCGATTCTATTGACTAAAAATAAAAATAATTGTATCCCTTTCTCTGCAATCTAGATGGCTTTGCCCCATTGTTTCCTTGTCTAGAACCTCTGGTACAATGTTAGAAGTAGCAAATATTGAGCCTGACTCACTTGTTTCTGCTTTTAGGGAGGGATATTTAGTGCTTACTACTAAAAATGAAATTAGCTGCGGGCTTTTACAGATGTCCCTTTTCAGTTTGAAGATACTTTTACTCCTGGTTTACTGAATGCTTTCATTGTGAAATGATACTGGATTTTGTCAAATGCTTTCACTGGTCATCCTGGGATGGTCCCAAGGATTTCGTTTTCATTCTGTTAATGTTGGTGTTATCCCACTGACGGTTTTCAGATATTAAACCAACCTTAAAATCCAGACATATAGGTAAAGCCATGGTGCAGAACCCATCGGTGCTACATATTAATGGATTTGGGTGAGGGTCTGTGTGCCTATTTTTATAAAGAATATTGATCTACAGCTTTGGGGGTGTGCCTGCTTGTTTGTCTGTTTTGCTTGTTTGTTTTTGTGACATCTTTGCCTGGTTCAGGCATCAGTGTAACACGGGTCCACAAAAACAAGCATGGATGTATTTTCAGCTCCCCTGCATTTTTTCACTAAGTACGTACAAAGAATTTGTCATTAGTTCCTTAAATATTTGGTAAAATTCACCATGGAAGCCATCTGGGCCCAATATTTTCTGTGAGGGAAGTTTTGGATTGTATTCAACCTTTTGTGTATCTCTCTGCTGTGCTTTGTCTTGACTCAGTTGCCGTGGTCTGTGTGTTTCCAGGGACTTCTCCATTCTGGTGACACTGTCTAACCTGCTGCTGTACAGTCAGATCACAGTTTCCCTTGTAATTATTTGTTTCTTGTAAGGCCAGCGTTCATAGTTCATCTTTTATTGCGAATTTTGCTTTGTTCTTATGTCTTTTCTGTAAGTCTGGCTAAAGTTTTGACAGTTTTGTTGACCTTTCAAAAGTAATAACTCTTGATTTTCAGCTTTTTCTCCATCTTACTTTCTATTTCATTTATCTTCAATATAACTTTAAATGTTCTCCCTTCTTGATTAATTTCCATTTAAATTTTTTTTCTTTATTTTCAATTTCTTCTGCTTTTTAAAGGGTGACTTTATTTTATTTAAAAATAATTATTTGCAGAAGCAAAATACTTATTTCTACAGCAGCATTACCTTAATGGCACTTAACAAATTTTGGTTGTGATTTATCTTTCAATCCATCTGTCACCTAGAGTATAATATTTAATTTCTACATATTTGTTAATTTTCAAATTTTTCCTGTGTGATTTCTAATTTAATTCCATCATGACAAAAGAATACACTCATGATTTCAGCCCTTTCAAATTTGAGCTTTTAAGTATTCCTCTTACAATTAAAATATAATTACATCATTTCTCTCCATCCCCTTTTCTTCCTCTAACTCCCCCAGAAGCCCCCTCACCTCCTCTCAAATTTCTGACCACCTCTTCTTTAATTGTGTTATATATGAATAAATAAATATAAATATACATAAACACATGAATACATGAGTTCAACACATGTTCAATGTTGCTGGAATGTACATGATGCCAGGGCTGATCACTTAGTAGTATTGGATAACCAATTAGGGACCTCATCCCTGGGAGAGGCTAACTCTCCCTCTCTCAGCAGGCACTAGTGGTCTATACTTCTTTGTCTAGGGGTAGGACCATGTCGGACTTCCCCCTTCCACTTTAGCATGTATACTGATATCAAAATTGTCCATATCTTCTTTAGGTAGCCATACTGATGAGGTATAAGGGAGTTGGTTTCCTTTCATTTCTAAGAGCCGAATTTTCACAGCAGATGGCCTAGTGTTCTAGCTCTTTCCAACCCATCTTCCATGATGTCCCTGAGCCTTAGGTGTAGGAGTTGTGTTGGTAATGTATTAATGGTGTTAGGCATGCCATGATCTCTGAGTTTTGACAGCTGTGGTTTTCTATAATGGTCTCTGTTGTAAAGAGAAGCTTCTTTGGGGAGGGTTGTGAGGTACACTCATCTGTGGGAATGCAGATAAGTGTTTAGAATGCAGTTGTGAATTATGCCAGTCTAGCAAAGTGGTGGTAGGTAGTAGGCTCTCCTCTAGGATTCTTGACCTCACTAGTCCCAGATAGTTGGCCAGGTTTCTGGTACTTGGCATGATTTCCCACTTGTTGAGCCAGCCTTAAATCCAATTAAACAGCTGTTGGCTACCACTGAGATATGAGGGCCACTGTTCCACCTTTATGGGTTTCTTGCTACGCTAGTCATTGCTGTTGTTCATGGGCTTCACAGCTGTGTAGAGCTACTTATTGCTTCCCTCCCATGGTGGCTTCCATAGCACCTTCCAGGACTATAAAAGTCAACTAAAGCACAGCAATACAAACAGCCAGTGCTGGCCCCTAAACAGACATGTAGACCAATACAACAAAAAAGAAGATACAAACACCGGTACATGTAACTATGAGTGTCCATCTGATATTTGACAAAGATTCCAAAAACACTAACGATAACTTCTTCAAGTGGAGCTTAGGAAACTGAATGCCCACGTGTACAATAACAAACTTGTCATATCTATCACCTCCCACAAAAATCAACTCAAATGGATCCAAAGCCTCAGTGTGGAAGTCTGAAACTGCTGGATGGTGAAAACCTGGATGACTCTGTACAGAATACAGGTGTGGGCAGGACTTTCTCTGACTGGGGCTTGGTTTGTTCTTGAATTAAGGTCAATGACTGACAAGTGGGACCTCACAAAACTTAAAAGGCTTCTGGACAGCTAGTGAAACCATCAAGTGATGAGGACACACTTGCTCAACAATGTTCATTGCTGCCCTCTTCACAAAACAACCTGGATGCCCTACAAATAATGAAAATGTGGTCCATGCACATTATGGAGTACTACTCAGCTGTAAAGAGGAATGAAGTCATGAATTGAGAGGTATACGGATAAAACTAGGACATATGCAGAGTGAGATAACCCAGACCCAGAAAGACAAAGGCCACATAGTCTCCCATCTGAGATTCTAGGTCCAAATCTTCAGATGTACATATATAACCTAAAGTAACTGCAGAAACCAGGACAGTAGGAAGGTACCACACAGTAGGTAGGAAGTGCTAGAGATGTGGATGGCAGGGTACAGTGATATGAAGGGGGAAATAGGGACAGTTGAAGATTGTCTTTAATTGGGGATAGAGGTCAATACAGAAGGAGAGGGGAGAATATGGGGAAATAACAACAGTAAAGAAATTTGAAAAAGCCATAAAGAATCATATTACATTTTATTTATCCAAAATTAGCTATAATACATATAAGTATATGTGTATATCTATACCCATACCCTTACCCATATCTATACCTATATAGTTTAAGTGAAGTTATCACATTTGGGCTGCCAATGCTCTCCACAAGAGCCATAGACTATCTAAAAAAAAAAATCTCTGATATCTAAAGTACTGGGCATGAGACACCCTTTTGAGATGTTGGTAAGAGGAATCTGAGACTTCCAAAAAAAAAAAAAAAATACAGGCCAATTTTGTTACCCTTGGTTGCCTCCAAGAGACGGTAAGTCCCTGTTGCTAAAGACACTCCTGAGACAGGAACCAGAGGATCCAAATTTCAGGACAAAATAATTGGTTTTTGAAAGACTGTTCTGTATGCACATAATTCATTCTGGTCACATTCGTTCCTGCTACCCTCTCCTATGACCCCACAGGCATCCTATGACCCCCCTTCCTCTCCCCAAATGGCCCCCCTTCCGTGTATTGAGTGAAGCTTATGAAGCTCAATTTCCATGTTACAGGAAATTTTCTTCACTATAACAGCCTCCTTTCCCCTGATTTTTGTGCTATTTTGATATGGATTGCATCCTCAGAAGAATTGTTGTCTGTCATTGTCTTCTTCTACATTACATGGAGGAAGTACGGTATGTGAAGACTACATGTATGTTGTCTTTCACACTTATCCATGAAGTTACTATTTTAGTCTGAAGAAAGCCCTTTAGCATTTCTTGTAGATCAGGTTTCCTTAGGAAACTGCTAAAAGATGTCTTGGGGCAAGAGGTTGAATAAATGTGTTCAGTGAGGTGTCTGACAGTAGATGTAGTTTCCTTGGCTTCATGGCAGGAGAGTCCTGGCTCATCCATGTCTCGTGGACTTCTCTCTGGCTCTTTGGCTAGTGGCTGCTGTGCATGGGAAGTCCCCAGCTCCTGGCTTCTTATCTTGCACTGGCTGTCCTTCCCAGAGAAGACGTATTGTTGGTCTCTACGTGTGCTATAAGACTTCAAAGGTACTGGTATCCTGAAGGTGCCTCTTGGATTAAGACCTATAAGGCCTTCTGTTTGCTATGGGGACTACTATTTGGAAGCTTCCTGCTAGAGGGAGCCACCCCAGGTCAGCTCTGGCTTTGAACCTGATAATCCCAAGTCATCTAAAACAGCTGATTCTTGGACACGTAAGCCATTCTAGGTATACTTGTCTCTCTGAAGCAGAGCTGTCCATATCCCCCACCCCCATTCCAATGGACTCCAACATTTGACAGCTGTGATGGCTAACCTTGACTGTTAACTTGACACACTGAGGAAGAGGGGTCCTCACCTGAGGAACTATCTCAATCAGATAGGCCTATGGCCAGGTCTGTGAGGCAGTTCTTACTTGCTAGTTGGATTAGGAGAGCCTAGTGCACCATAGGCCATGCCACGCCTACACAGGTAGGACTCTCTACTGTTTAATAAGAGAGGTGGCTGAGCAAACTGGATGGAGCGAGCCAGTAAGCAGCATTTCTCCACGTTTCTGTTTCATTTCCCACATTTTGTTCCTACCTGAGATTTCCAGACAACAGACTATAAGCTCTAAGGCAGATAAACCCTTTCCCCAAGTTGCTTTTGGTTGTGGTGTTTGTCCCAACAGAAACCAGACTAGAACAACAGCTGTATAGGCTTCCACCTTATAGATTTCTGAAGAACTGGTTTTCTGTTCCTGAGAGTAAACAGGCTTTTCCTGGAGGGCAAAATTTAGTTTTCATGCACCTGTGGGGGAGGGCATGGCTCCTCACTGACTGTGCTGTGTTTTATTAACTCCCATATCATACAGTGAATCGTTGAAATGAATGCGGATCATCTTTATTTCCATAATAGGATTGATGTTTAACCCTCCAACAAGTTTGACCACTTTCAGTGCCTTTGTCTGTGAGATGCCCAGAGAATAGGACACTAGTCAGTCAGCAAATATTTTCCCAATGAAGGAATGTCTTAAGTTGATTATATACAGAAAAGCACACAGACATATGCCGTTGGTAAATCTCATTTAACAAATGCTTCTGACTCTAGCCATGGTCAAGATAAATTTAGACATTAGATACATGTGCTTATATAGGGAATTCATAGCAAAGCATCATAGAAATAATATAGGATTTTGAGGGGGGAAAAAGACTTTTTAAAGTTCAGTGGGGTAAAGATAGAAATCCACTTTTTCCTTCCTGGCATTAAATCTTTCTAATGTGAAGCCTTTCAATATGCAGATCCTCCAAGTTCTGCGATTCGGAATCTTTATATAGAGAGCTCAGGGGAAGGGGGAAGTGGCTCTCCTCTGTGTAGCTACAGAGCAGCAGTGGAGAATGACCCTGTTTCGAGCCCATTTGGGATGGTCTGTCCAGCAGAGGAATCCACAGAAAGACCGGAACCGCCAGCGACCAACCCGGCCATTCACGTTGCCTTCCATTGCAATTTTCTTTTCTCTGGCTCCCTTCACTCCAGATCTGAGAGCCAATGAAACGGTGTGCTTGCTAAATTCAGGCTCAGAAGCAAAAGCTTTGAATACTTACCTCCCCTGTAAAGCATTTTTGTGTAAGAGTAGAGCTCTTATCAAGGTGGAGGCTCACTGGCCTGCTGAGCATGCTCATTCTGAACAAAAGCTCCCTCCAGATGCCGCTCCTGCCCACCTCTCCATACTCTTGGTTTTTCTCCCGCCACACCACTGAGACAGTGTGGCACTCATTCTGGGTGCAGAGGGCACCCTGGGCTGCTGCCACTGGCTCCTGTCATTCTCTGTCAACTCCAGTCACCCTCATTTTGTTTCCTCTTCACAGCCCATTAACCATAGCCCTCAGAATCTTGGGAGGTTACCCACAGTCCCGACCCCTGGCCCTAGGTATCACGTAGCAAGAGACCAAGTCTTGACAAAAAAGAATGAGGCGACCTTTGCCTCTCTCCATCCCCTGTCACCTTTCCAGGAGATGATTCTTGAAAGGGTAGAAAAATCCCAAGATGTTTTATACATATATATTTTTAAGTTAATTCTGCAGACTGCTGTGTTGGTGACATTTCCTTCAAACTGCAATAACTAACCTGTCACAGCCCTACAAATGCTGACAATACAGCACCATGTGGGGTTGACTTAATAAACCTCATTTACATTCATTTTGATTCACTCAGGCGTTGAAAAACATTTCACAGGAAAAACTAGGAACCTCTCCAAGGCGACATGATGTTTGCTGATACTATATGAACAGACTTAATAGGCAGCATATACGAAAACACGCATTTCTTAGGTTATTAGCAAACTCAGTACTTACTTTTTTTAAAAGCACTTAAAAATTATTCATTTGAATGCTAGACTTCTAAGCTGTGGAATGTGTCAACGTTTAGAGAGCTTTCCCGTTGAATAGGTAGATAAGAACATGGTTAACCCTTTCCTTTGATCTGTGGATGCGGACAAATGTTTGACCTCTCTGTATTTCAAATGCTTTGCATGTTTTACAAGGAACTTAATCATGCTTGTTTACTTAAATGTATTAGTCAGTTATTATTGCAATAATGCTGAATGACAAACATCGTCTCAAATTAAAGTGACGTATAATTGCAAGTACTTATTTCTAGTTTATAGCTGCCCATGGAGAGAATCAGCTTCATGGAGTTCTCAGCTGTGGGTTGGATTTAGTTCTCGTTTTTCCTTGGATCAGTAGGTTCCTGGTCATATAACTTTGTAAATGGATGATAAAAACACACGAGGCTTGCCAAATTACAGACACACACAGGAAGCTTCTGCACATGTCACTTTTCTAAGCACGACATTAGCCAAAGTAACAAGGCCAAAGGCAGAGTTCATGGACAAGAAGGTGCATTTCCTTCTACTCTGTTGGGAGCTACATCAAGGCCACGTGGGGAAGGGAAGGAGTAAAGAACTGAGAATACTCATTGATCTGTTTCACGCAACATGCTAAGCACAGGCATGCATGTGAACGCTGATGGCAGATACTGTGTGATACCTTCATGGATATGCACCTCTAGGCGTGACCTCTCTGCTTACCTGATGTCTGGTCTGTATGAGGAGCTGCCTTCGTCCAGCCACCCAGACTTACTGTGATTCTTTTCCATCTGCCATGTTATGTAACAGGAAAAAGGAGTCCATCTAGAGAGGACAACTTTCTTTGTTTCAATTTCTTTGTCCTCCCTGGCTTACATTCTTCCCCTCTCTGTCTGCCCTGGCTTCTCTTATCCAGAGGCCACCTTGCTCCACTGATCCTAAATGCCACCCTTGGGTTCCGGTCCTCAGCATACAACCTTCATCAAATCACTTCTCTACCCCATGCTGGAGAACCACACACAGAGACTGAGACAGCTGCTTCTGTGCAAGTGGTTAACAGACAGAGGACTCTCAGAAGTCTCTCAGGATGTGAGGGAAGCAGGAAATTTCAGAGGAAGGAAAGCTATATGGATAACAGTTGCAGGGGGGAGTCTAGACCTAGCTGAATCACACGGGGAGCAAAATTTACCTTAAGGAAGTTGTTCCATCTGGAGACAGGAAGACAGCTGCTTACTTCCCTTGCAGTGAGCCCACAGGCTATCCACTCCCAAGCACAAGAGTACCTTGAAATGAGACTCACTTTGTGAGCCATCAGCAGTGTGACCTATATCACCAGTGGAAAGGGTGGGAACCGATCTAGCAAAGGAATCCCCTTGAGCCACCAGGAGTGTCTGCCACAATCTTCTATTAGAAGTGTCCATCAATATTTCCTCACACATTTTAGGAGAGGATTGATTGTCATTTGGGGTGTTCCATCTTCCAAACTACTTTGTTGTCACTGTACTGGCTTCTCCCACAGTGATGTGGCTCTAACTAACTCCAACTGCTCATAGTTATGGGCCCCCAGCCTTTAAGACTGCCCTTCCTTGACATGTACTTCCTGCTCCCATCCTGTCTAGCTTCAAGTTTTACTTCTCTCAAGGATTTCCACCTTCTCCGAGCAGTTCTGAAAGGGAAAAATCTTAACAATGGAAAGAGAATCATTATTATACTTCATAAGAGAAAGTATTAGGACAGAAGCATACACCTTTCTGGAGTATGAGACTCACCAATTATACCTGACAACTTAAATTTTAGAACGGCAGGTATAAAGAGAAATACCTACGTCACAAGGCTACACAGGGACTTAGGAGGCAGCAAACAGATGACAACAGGAAGACACCTTAGCAACTGTGATGTTAAATATGCAACACAACAATCAGTTCCCAGACATTTGAGTGCCAAAAAAGCAAACAGACCGTCAATGAATGGATGAACGAAGAAAAACATCTGGATCCGCAGGCAGCTTCTTAAGATACCCAGACACAGAGAGGAAAGAGGGAGTCTCGGGATCCACAGGGAGTGTAAGCAAGGAGAACCCACAGTCTCTCCTCTGGTTACGTCAAAGATGAGCCCAGCTCTGTACTCAGTGGCACTGATGTGTCATGGAATACTTGATTCAGGAAGAAAAAAGAGAAGCACAGCTTCAGGAGTTCACTCAGGGCTATGGACAAACTTCTCTTCCAGCCATTTCCTCCTTCTCTTTCTTCTTTCTTTCTTTTATTATATTTAATGTGGTGTGCGCACACTCACCCACCCACACACGCACGCATGTGCATGCACACTTGTGTTGTTTTGTGCATGGGGGGGCGTTGATGCATGTGTGTGCACATGAATATGGAGGGAGGTACAGAAGTCTGAACAGGGTGGCTTCTTCAATCCCTCTCTATCAAGTCTTTTGAGACTGAACCTTGAGCTCATCCACTGAGCTGTGCTGTGTGTCCATCAAGACCAAAGGATCCTTCTCTCTCTACCTTCCTTGCTCTGGCATGGCATGTGCTACCACTCCTGGCTTTGCATATGGGTGTTCATATGAACTCAGATCCTCATGCTTATGTGGTAAGTACTTTCCTGACTGAGCCATCTCCCTAGTGTCTCTCTCTGTCTCTCTGTCTCTCTCTGTCTCTCTGTCTCTCTCTCTTTCTCTCTCTGTCTCCTGTCTCTGCCTATCTGTCTCTCTTTGTTCTAATCTCTGAGAAACTTCCTTGGGATTTTTAAAAAATTGTAACTATATCTTAAATATAAAGTCTCTTTATTGTTCTCTGTTCCTTTCAATTTGTCTTCTCCCTTTTACTCTCTTGATTAGATTTGCCTAAAACTTCTATATCTTTTAATCTTCCCAAGCCACGATCTTTTGGGTTGTTAATTTTCACTGTTTCTTTTATTATTTCCCTTCAGTTTGTGACAGCTTAATTTTATTGAATCTCACCTCTGGATCCACCTTCCACTTCCCTTCGTGTGACAGATGCAGACCTATGTGTACCTTGTCAGCAGACGCAAGCGAAGCTCTGGCAGTGGAGGATGCTGAAGGGATGCAGGAGGAAGGGGCTTTCCTTGTTTCCAGTATGCATCTCCCCCTGACTTTGGTGGTACTCAGCTGTTCTGCAGGACTCTGAGTAGGACCAATTCCTTGCAAGATTTGGCAGTTCCTTGGCAGGTGCTACAAAGCACCTTTTGCCAAACACCAAAAGTCCCTTTAGCCTCATGGATACCCCACCTGGCTTTGGGTGAGATGGTCATCAGGAAACACCACAGGCAGCTTCCAAAAGGCTCAAAGCACTTGATGAGTCAAGTTCTGCTTAACAGTCATGGCCCATTGCTAGATCCTGGGCTTTTCTGGCCACTAGCTTAGTCCAAAGACTGTAGGGTGAGCTGTAGGTAACTCATGATAACCCGGCAAATTTCCATCATCTTGTAGATTGAAATCTCAGCCTCCTCAACTCTGAATTTCACCTTGGAGCTCTTTGGTGAGGGACAGCTAGCAAAAGTTTATCTTGATATATGGAACAGAAGAACTTGACAAGACAAAACCTCACAAACCAGTAGCTTCATTACCAGACAGAGATTCAGTACACAAATTCAGAGTCTCTTAAAGGGGACACAGGCGTGCTTCGGAAAAAAATGCTCCTGAATTTTCAGAAGTGAGTATTGTTGGTTTTCTTCCAAGTTTCACTCAAAGGGCCCTAGGGTCCCTGGGAAAGAGGAAATACAAAGATCTTTTGATGATATTAAACATTAGGTATGGCCTGACACTAACTCTTGAGAACCAAAATACGTCTCTCAATCGCTGGTCAAACAGAGCTATGGCAACCTGGTAATAGCTGGAACCTTTGCTAATATTTGAATCTCAGATGGCTGACTTTACCCTCAGCTCTGCCTGGTGCATTAAACCTCGTGGTCTTGAGTGAATCACTCTATTCCATGTTTTGCAAACCAGAAATATTCTCACATGAGCTCTTGAACCCATGCAATGAGGACTGTCATTGTTGGCAGGGCTAGATGGAACCTCATTCCTCCTGGAACGTCTCACATAGAGGTGGTAAATTACAGGCAATATTGCATTTGGGGTGAAATTTTAGAGATTTATGCTACCATACAAGCACTCAAAGAAACAGGAGAGGTAATAGCTATCCCGTTCCTATCCACTTCACCTGTTTGGCTCATGTTGCAGTTGGATGGATTTGGGAGAATACACTGATTCAAACACAGCTGCCAAGTCTGAGGTATCTTTGCTGGAGCAAATCAACGCCATTCTTGGCATTTGGATCGTAGTACTTATCTGTGTGGCACTTTATTTTTTACCTCCGTACCAATCTGAAGGGCCACCAGGAGCAGTCTGCTTCCCTCTGGCAGCACCAAAGTATATCCTCACAGTGGTCCTCAACTAAAACTCTGCCATGACACACTCAGCTGAGATCATGAATATCTTGACATCTCTCTTGTTTGGCTTTGTTGATTTGCTTATTCCAGTGACATGCATAAGTGCTTCAGAGGGCTTAGCAAGGTCCATGAGGACCAGGTGTTGGATTAGGGTTAACATATCACTCCCTTATTGTCTTCAGGCTGGTTTCCTGCCCACCAGCCTCAGCTTTTCTGCCCCTCCTTGTGTTCCTGTTTACTAGTCTGAGCCCTGGGTTCCATTGCTTGCCAACTTGAGCTTAACATGTGAGACAAGAATGGGTTCTTAGAAACACACAGATGTCTCTAGTGTCTGGTGAACTGACTGGCATTTTCTCTCTAAGGAAGCCAGAATCCCAACTCTGAGGGTGAACTCCTCCATGTTTGTGATCTCCATGGGTGGCCTTTTTAGACTTGAGACGTTCTCTTATTTTCCCCACAGTGGGTAATTTCTTTCAAATGATTTATCACTATTTGTATTAAGCATTCCTTGCTCAAGTCATTGGGGTTTTGTTTCAACTGGACCATGACCAATCTACTTATTTTTATCATTCCCTTTCCTATTTCTCTGGATTAATCTGATCCTTATTTCTAACTTGATTTTTAACTTCTTCATCTTTCTAGTCTTCTTGATTCTTAATAAATTTCTAAATTTCCTTCTAAAAATCATTAGTTACTACTAATAATGTTGGCAAGTAATTCATGTATTATTTATCTGTACATATTTTATTCAATGCAAAAAAAAAACTTTAAATCAATAATTATTTAGTAGTATACTATTTGGTTTCCAAGCATACAGACTTTGGAAAAAAGAGACTGGGTTGACTTTGTTTTTTACATTTTTAAAATTTATTCTTTCAAATTTTTAGAATTTCTTTATTTGAGAATGTTGTACTTGACTATTAAAAACATATCTACTCCTATTTCCCCCTCCAACTCTCCTCAACATATCCACTTTCCAACTTCACGCCCTCCTCTTTTAAAGATTTTTTTTTCATATTTTTATACACCCCTGCATCTCACTAAATGCTGCTTGTACATGGATGTGGGGTTATCTGCCAGAGCATGGCCACACTCCCAAAGAAAAGTTGCCACTCTTCCTCCAGCATCTCCTCAGCTAATGGTGGGGTTTAATAAGCTCCTCCCCATTCATGCTAGAATTTTGAGTGGCTTTTTCTTGTGCAGGCCTTGTGTAGGCAACTACAGATGCTGTAATTTATACGTGTAATAAGTATGACATGTCCAGAAGGCAGCAAGCATTCCACAATATTCTCACCTGTCTTATAGCTCCTACATTCTTTCTGCCTCCTGTTCTATAATATTCATCGAGCCTTGGCAGGAGTAAGAGAGGTCACAATGAAAATGTCATATTTAGAGCTGAGGCTCAGTCACTTATTCTCAGCACCTTGATCAGTTAGGATTAATGGCTTCCCATTGCAAATTAATTATATTAATATAATTGCTGACCATTGCAAAAAGAAGCTTCAGTAGTCCGTTATCATTATGATGGGAAGAATGGCAGTGTGCAGGCAGACATGGTGCAGGAGGAACTGAGACTTCTACATCTCGTTCCTAAGGCAAACAGAAGACTGTCTCCCAAGGGCCTAAGAGGAGGGTCTCAAATCCCAACTCCACAGGGACACTTCTTCCAACAAGGCCACACCTACTCAAACAAGGCCACACCTACTCCTACAAGGCCACACCTACTCCAACAAGGCCACACCTACTCCTACAAGGCCACACCTACTCCACAAGGTCACACCTACTCCTACAAGGCCACACCTACTCCAACAAGGCCACACCTACTCCTACAAGGCCACACCTACTCCACAAGGTCACACCTACTCCTACAAGGCCACACCTCCTAAGAGAGCTAATCTCTGGGCCAAGAGAATATTCAAACCACCACACACTGGCACACACTGGTTTTGATCACGTACTTTGTCTGTGGATAGATTTGATATATTTCAGTACTCTGGTACCAGCTTTGCCTTAGCTTATGCTATCAAGGTCAAGGGTTATAATTATTATTATTATTATTATTATTATTATTATTATTATTTCACATTTTAACCTTTCTTTGTTGTTGATGTTCCAAGTATGTTTTTGACAGACAATACATTATCGGGCCTGTTTTAAAATCCAACTTGAAACTGAAAAGTTTAAACTAAAAGGAATAAAAATTCCTTTGATGGATGAGTTTTGCCCACTTACATCCGTGGCTCTGTCTATTACAGGAAGATTTATCACATCTGCTTCAGATTCTCCGTGGGCTCTATTGCGTTCCATCTGATATCTCTCATAGTATTTTTTGTAGCAGAAATTCATCATCATTTGTGATTTTTTTTTACTGTAAAATACAGCATACCTATGTATAACTTATAAAAATCATACATGTGTACTTTGAATTCAATAAAAATCCTCCCCTAGACACTCCCTGCCATGATCACAAAATAGAATACCAACGACTCACAAGTACCACGAGTGGACTTTCCCCACACACACCATTCTCCTTCTTCCTAGAAATGATCACTCTTTTAAATTAAGTTTGGATTCTTTGTTTTTTTATACTTTTAAGCCATCTGACATGTATCCATGATGACATATTTGTTTTTGCTTAATCTTGACTTTAATATAAATGGACTAATAATGTAATAATTTCTTTAAAATAAGCACTTAAAAATCTATGCATTTGAAGGCTGCTCGTGTTAAAATTCTATCTGTATGTGGCTTTTCCTACTGCTGTCCGTTCCACACGTGGGGAATAGCCCACCGTTTGTTTCCCCATTGAACTGCTGATGTGCACTCACGTGAGTTTCCCAGGTTTTCCCTATGAGGGATAATGCTCTCATTCTCTTCTGATGTGTGTGGTTGACTTTTGTACAGGACAGGGCAAGAGGCCATGGCTAAGATGCAGCTATGAGCACACCGTACTTTCGTCTGCCCAGTGCCAACGTGTTTTCCACAGTAGTTGCGCTGGTTTATACCCCTACCATCTGCAGATGTGGGTTTGTATCGCTTCACATCCAGGCAACACTCGACATGATTTTAAACTTGGTTCATGTCTTCATTATCACTTCAGACTTTCTTCCTATATTATTAATATATGTATGTGTACACACACACACACACACACACACACACACACACACACATATATATATATATATTCCTATTACTGGCCACTTCTCTTAACCTGTCTCTTGGCTTTGAAAATACCATTTCCCAGCTCATCATTTCTGAAAAAGTTTTTTATTTGCATTAAGTCTCACAACTCCTCAGTTAATTTTTCAGAAGGGTCCCTTGTAAATTGTCTCAGATATTTAAGTCCTTAGTTTGTTCTCGTAGTTCCAGACACACTCAGTCCATACCTACCTACTTTTTTTTTAACTCCTCATGCCAACAGTACTTTGGCAGTGTCCTAATTTGTGTGGACATACTTCCTGAGAGAGAGGAGCCATCTTTCACAGCCTTCCGTGGTTTTCAGTGAACGAGTGAGAGTCACTGAGTTTCTCATACCTGGAGGTTGCGTGCGTGATCGTGCGCATGCTCATGCGCATGCGCAAAACTCACATCGGTTCCTAAGAGTAGTTCTCTTGGTGTATGACTCTTCTCAGAAGGGAAAACTAGAGACCAACTCAGATGAAACCCTAAAATCAGAAAGGACTGCTGCTGATTTAGGAAGCTGATACAACACTCCATCAGGGCTGACCATCACCTGTCTGTCTTCCACAGTTGGCTCTCCATGTTCTCAGTGCCTGCTATCAGACTGCTCTCAGATGTGAGCCTACAATGGAATCACACAGAGGCCTGGTTGACACCTGAGTTGCTGATCCCATCCCAAAGTTTCTGATTTGGTTGTCTGTAGTGAGGCCTAAGAATTTGCATTTCTGCCCAGATCTCTGGTGAGATGGGTGCTGTTCATCCCAGAGTGACACTTCAAGAAACACGCTGTCCGGTGACCCTTCTGGCTCCCATGGCAGCAAAGAAGAGGCCACCAGGCAGTCTGGTGAAAGAGGGCATCTGTGAGTCCTGTTTTAAAGATTTGATCAATCTTGTTTCTTTTCCATTCCCCCTATACCCCCGCTCCACAGTGTTTCGGATTCCTGAGCTTTGGGGCTCCATGTGAAGAGTCCTTGTTCTTTTCTGCCAGCACAGATTTCAGCTTTCTCTTGTCTGTCAGCCCATTTGTCATTTAGCTGTTTGCCTGCTTTATTGATATTCCTTGTTAGCTCAATCTCTCCTCCAGTTTTCTTCCAGGGTTTACTAAGGTGGTTGCTGTTGTTGTGTTCCTTGTCATTTTAATGACATTTTGAGAATCAAGAACAATGAAACATGGATCACCAACACTTACCATTCAGAATGAACGAACAGACTGACACACAGTGAGAATCGATCAGGAAGGATGAGGTGTGACGCAGTTCTACTCCGTTGAAATGTGTCACCCCTGTGACATCACCCCAAATTTTTAGACGCAGATGCTGAATTACCGCTTTAAGCAACATTCATTCAGAGTTTAATTAAAGTACAAGGACTGATTGGCAGGATTTGAAATAAATCTCATTGTCTGGGGAGGGGGCAAGCTGGAATGTAAATCTGAATCAAGACAGTGAGACAATTCCCAAAGTAATATATGTCACCACAGAGTTCCCCAAGAAAGGAAAAGATGCACAAAAGCAGGACCTAGTGTGCCAGTTACCTGTGTGTGTGGTCATGTCCAGGAAGAAGCTGAAGAGATTAAATATCAGGTCTTTCAGTCATAAACTCGAAGCTGACTTTTTGCCATTTTATTGACTCTTACTTACTTCAGTCATGACTATTGACTTTTCTTTCTGTGACTAGAATTATCTCTGAAGCCTAGGATGGGGATGGGATGTACAAAAAGATCTTAAGATGTGCTTGGTCCCAAGCCCGAATTTGAACGGATATTTCCATACAAATCAACTACCAGAGTCGTTAATTTTCATTAAGTCAGTTCATGGTTGAAAGTGATAAACAATTTTTATAGTATGAAAATATTCAAAATTCCAGGTCATGGAAGCCAAAAATAATTACCATCCCATTTGCCACTCCCCATACCTATACAGATGATACCTTCAGCCCATTGCATTCGTTTCCTAGGCTACCATGACAAAATCCTATAGACAGGTGAGTCTCACAACGGAGGTTTATTTACGGTTTGTATTCCTGGGGACTCCAGAGCCAAGGCCAAGGCTTCAGCACTTTGATTCTCCTGAGACAACTCCTTGGCTAACGCACGGCCTCTCTCTATGTGCATCCTCTCTTGGTCCTCGCTCTGTACACGTGCCTCTTCGGTATCTCCTGTGTGTCCAGATTTTCTTTGAAGTATACCAGTCATGTGTGGATCAGGTCCTAACCTCATGACCTCTCTTTAAGTTAATCACTTTTTCTCGAAGGCCCCCATCGCTAAATGTAGTCACATTCGGTGGTTACAGAGCTACAGGGTGAATTTGTAGTGAGGGGGCAGGGAAATCAGAACTGAGCCATCTCACAGGTTTTGTTTCAGTGATGAACGACTAGTCACACTGCTGCTAAAGGCATCAGCCTGTCCCCTCCCTCAGGACATCTTGAGATAGCAAAAGACTCTATCACTGGGAAAAAAAGAATCTATCCTATCTAGCTAAACATCCCAGAGCTGGGACCAGATGAGAACTATTGAACTGGTTTTTGTGGCTCCATCAAAAGCCATTTCTGCACCATTATCTTCGTTCTCTGCCTCTGCACCCATCTCTCTGAGAAATCCTACTTGCCTGACTCTCATGCCTTCTTCTTTTGATGCAGATAGTGGCTTGGCGGATGGTGCATGGTTTCATGGTGACTGTTGATTTTTCATTCCTTGAAGGGTTTTCAGTCAAACACTTGAGTTGCCGGCATCCCCCACCTCCCTCCCTTCCTCCCTGTCTCTCCCTGCCCACTCCTCCCCTCTCCCAGAAAAACGGGAAATTGACAAGCAGCGGGACAAGGGAAATTGAGCTATATTATTTCTCCTCTGGGAAGCTCACTTTGCCGCCTTTATCTGAAAGCTATCATTTTCTACATCTCTTGGCATGAGTTCTCATCGACCCATGACCCCTAAATGCCTATGCTGATCAATAGTCCCAGTATCTTATTGACGTGACCATTGACAGCTCTCACTGAGCACAGGACCTGGGACTGGCAGCCAATTGCAATCTGTTTGGGCTGCTTGAGAGGCAAGGAAGGCCTGTGCTGATATTGACACTGCAAATGGAGATGGTTTACTTAGCACTCAGGGAAGATGCATTTGTTAAAGGGGAGCGATAGATCTCATTACTATTTAAGGGCACAGGCTCTCCTGGCAGTTCAGGGGCTTGCCCATACAAAAACTTTCTGCTTACAGAGCTTGGGGAAATAAATCTCAAGTGATCTGCTTCCTTCTTGCTCCCTATTCAAAAAAGAACCAATGCATCGAAATGCAGGCAAGCAAGGGTGAGCCACAGAACCAGACAATAGTGCTCAGTCCATGGTATTTTAGCTGTTGACTAGTCAGGGCCTCAGGTTCCAGGCATTCAAGGGTGGCAATTATCTGTCCAGGAGAGTTCTGGCTCTTACACTTTCATTCAGCCAGGGTAAAATGCAGAGTTACAGGAGCTTCAAGCAGGAAGAATTTCAGAAATCATCTGCCCTGCCACACAGGAATTCCTGCACCCAATGCCTGGAAATGTGCCTAGTTTGCATTTCTTTGGTTACCATTAGTAACATGGAGTCCAACAATCAAGAAATACCCCATCTTATCTTTCTGGTAGCAGCAGTAGTTGAAAAGGTCTCCCTTTCTCAGGCTGAAATCTGTCTGCCTATAGTGTCTACTAGTTCCTGGATCGATTTCCTGTAGCCTCATTCTTCCACTGAAGACAGAGCGTGGCATTTAGCATTCTTCTTTCCTTACCCTGCTGACAGCTCCTCAAGGAAGATACGCTGTGTACCTCCTCTGCTCCGTGTCTTACAGATGGGAACACCCTAGCTTGGTGAAGCTCAGTCCCAGGCAAGGCTCAGAGCTGAGGTGTGGCAGCTCCCCTTCCGTTTAGTTTCCAAGGTACTGACTGGTCTTCTTCAATGAGTCTGTGCTGATCTCCTTCCCAGATTATCTCTATGGAAATAGAAATCATCTCCAAAGAGCCATATTGTCCTGCCCCACCCAGTTCTCAGCAAGTGTTGCTCTCCTGTGGTTTGCCTCTTTTGTGTTTCAGTTTTCCAGCTCCCAACAGAAAAAAATACACGAGGGATTTGAGCATCTCCACCTCCCCAGGAGGCGCTGCCATTTCCCACCCATTACTTACAGTGCTGTGGCCAGGCTTATCCTTCCCCATTTTGTACCTCCCTGGACACAGGAGCAGGTGGGTGTGGTCCTTTCACCTCACCTGCTGGAGCACGTCAGGAAGTAAAGCATCCAGAAGTGTGATAGCTATTATTCTTGTCTCTGTGGTAGAATGCTTGGCAAAACCAAATTAGAGTAGAAAGCCTTACTTTGGCTCACTGTCTCAGAGGGGTTGGACCATGCTAACCTGTATTCATGCTCTTCAGCAAATGGCCGTGGCAGTGGGTGTAACTGGAAGAGGAGAATCTCACCTTATGGACAAGAAGCTGAGGGTAAAGTCAGAAAGAGGTCGGAGATGATACATCCTCATGGACCCATCCCTGGTGATTTGCTTCTTTCAGCAGAGCCCCCCTAAAGTTTCCAGAACCTTCCAGAAGGTTCACCAGCTACATATCAAGAGTCCTACCATTGAGAGTATGGGACTCTTTTTACTCCAACTGTAACAAAGGGGAAGTTCAGGATAGCTCCTAGAAGTGAAAGCCTTCTACACCACCCCCTGTAGTACAATGGTCAAAAACAAAGGCACAGTAGAGGCCAAAAAAGCTGAGTCAAGGCTATAAGTCATGGGAAGTGTGCCAAGTCTTATGTGAGGGGAGAAGCTAGAGTATAGTTTGGAGGTTATCATTTTCATTCTGTTGCTACAATAAAACACTCTGACCAAACACAACTCAGAGAGCACGTGGTTTATTTCCATTCATAGGTTAGCATCCGACACTGAAGGAAGATGGAGCAGGAGCTCAAGCACCCTGGAGAGCACAGATGTTTACTGCTTGCTGGCTGGCTCATTCGTTCATACTTAGCTAGCTACCCAAGATCAAGCCCATGGTGGGCTGGATGGCATACATTAACAAACCAAACAATTCCCCATCGGTATGCCCACAGGGCAATCTGATCTCCATAATCCCTCAATTGAGACTCTAGACTTATTTCATTGTCAAGTTGACAATTAAAGCTGATGAGGAGAAAGGACTGTAAGAGTGAGCATTGTATGCCAGGCCATATCATTGACTAGGCTACATGACAAAGAAATGGGGCCGGGCCAGAGAGAGTTTAGGGTGGGATTCAGCTTCTCCTTGCAAGTATGTAAGCCTCTTTCAGGAACACTTGCACCCTGGAAGTCTGCAGAGGATAGGGAAGTTCCAGGTGTCTGCAGTCTCTAAGGAGGGAAGGACCAAAAAGAATTCTGGCTACCCAGGGGATGCTGAAAGGTGCCGCCAATATGTCTGTCTTTGGACACAGTAATAAGAGGCTTTCATGAGCCCCACTGGAGCAATTGAGAAGCAGTGAGTGGGACCAGAAATAATGAACAAAAGTAGCTGAGAAGCAGATTTTTTAGGTTAAATTATTCCCAGGTGAGGGCCCCAGAGAAGCAAATTATGAATGAGCTATGGTGGGACCATGTTCAAAGCTAACAAACCTGGGCTTAACCACCTCAAAATTAACTTATTATCAGCTAAAGCAACTGTAAGTGAAGGATGTCATGGACCACAAGCAACATGAGTCACTAAGAAAGCTTTGGGGAAGCTGACCTTCCTTTACCAGGTACCATAACTAACTGCCCTGTCTTGTGCTGCTCAGTCTTTCGTCTTACCTTCTGACCACACAGTTGTAACACTGAACGTCAACTGAGTGCTGGTCTAGCCCATGTCCTGCCTCAGGTTCCACATGTCCCTGTCCAGTCACATCAAATCAACCATGTGTCCCAGAGCATTCCAGCTATCCTGAGCCTTATGCATTTCTTCTTGGTGTTCCTTTCTAAATATGTTTCCTTTGCCTTTCTACTGAGCGCATTTCTACTTCTTAGCTGGGATCTGCCCTAAAATCTTTCCTGTTTTCTCTCATCCTAACAAAACTTGTGCCAACTCCTGAGTATTTGATTCACCCCTGTTGAACACAGAAATCTCATTGGCATCTTATCTCTGGGGTCCCTACAGCTGACTCGCGTACACTAACCATCCATTATGAGGAACCGAGAGCAGGCAGTGACTGGTGGCCCACTGATTGTTCTGAAGCTCTCATTGTAGGCTAGAAGATGAGTGCTTGGCCACACCCATATTCTCCTCTTCTCTGGGACCTGGTGTCCATTTTCCTGGGTTCCGAGTGGTTATGAACTAGCCAGTAGGATATAAAAAGTGAACAGTGGGTCCCATGAAACCTTCCCTGTGTGAGCCAATATTTCTTCCATAGTGAAGATAGAAGGCTTCAAAGACCTACAAATACTGTTTTTCAGTAGAACAGCACGGCCTTGGGATGGAAAGACATGTGGGGTTCTGAAAAGCTTTGCAATCTCAAGGGCTCTGGCTGGTGGGAGAAATGAACATGTTTGGTGTAGCATCCAGAGAATTAAACGAGGCTTTTAAACCAGCTAGCCCACCCTGCTGTACTGGCCAGTTGCACTCACAGTGGTTAGATGTAGCTAAGTGTGAGAAACTTGGGGGAAGGGGAAGGCAGGTGTGGACTTAAGTTAGAGAGGGACCTCTGCAGTGTTTCTTATCTGAAAGACAACTCGTCTTCCCCCACACTAAACACCTTACACTTTTAAAATATGGTTTACAAAGAAAGGTTTTAGCTTTCCTTTATTGGGTTAGTATTTCATCCCCAGAGAAACTCTTGCATTCCAAAGACAATTCAAAATGCAACCTTGGAGTGGGGAGGGAAGGCGCAGGAACTGGGCTGGGTAGGTTTGGCTACTTGTACCATATATGCACAGCCTGACTTTGAAACTTCCTCGGTACAAAACAGGGTTAACCATAGTCTGCCCTTCATATTTCAAAGTGAAAACATGTAAAATCAAAAGCCACAGTGAAACTGAAATATGTCGCCGTGCTTGACGTCACCCCTAGGAATTTGTAATGGCTATGTTACTGCCGTGTTACAGGAATCAATACTTCTGGTATGGACTGATATCTGTAAGCACAGGAGGCAAATTTGTCACTTGTTCTAGCTGGAGAATAAACTTTACTTTGGGGACACCTCATCTACTGTCACAATGATGTATCTGTTACACCAAAATCACTTCTATGACGTGTTGTGAGGGACAGTCTCTCTGCCTCTCTTCTTCACCTAGTTCTGCTTTTGAGACATTGACAGATAAGACCCCACCATGGGGTTTTGTTTGTTCCTTTGCTCATCCTTTCATTGGCTTAGTCCTCTATTCCAGCTTTGTCATAGTTGCTTTGAATATTGAATCTGTCATCAAATATATTTAGTAAACATTTTGTCTTCTTGTTGCTTGAAGATCCAATGAATTTCCCATCTGTGTCTTAGTGTAAAGTCATTGACTCTCTACATTGTTTGTACAAAGGACTGAGCACTAATGATCTTGATCTATGGGTGGGGGGCAAATGTTCTTTGTTGCAACTATTATACTCTGACATTGCTGTGTGCTTGGGTCACTGTTTTGTTGCAACAAAGAAATACTGTGACCAAGGCAACTTATAAAAAAAAAAGCATTTAATTGGGGGCTCGCTTACAGTTCCAGGGTGTGAGTCCATGCCCATCATGTGGGAAGCAGGCAGGTATAGTGCTGGAACAGTTGAGAGCTTACATCTGATCCATAAGCAGCAGGTGGGGCAGTGGGGGAAATGGATGGACTGGGCCTCGCTTAAGATTTTTGAAACTTCAAAGCCCACCCCTAGTAACAGACCTCCTCTAACAAGGCCACACCTCCTAATCCTTCCTAAACAGTTCACCTCTGGAAATCAAACATCAAAATATGTAGGCAATGGAGGGCATTCTTATTCAAACCACCACATTGTGTAAGAGTGGTATAGAAAGTATATAAATCGCTGAGTAGACATGTGTTCCAATAAGACTTGATATCAAAGAACAGGGTGTGAACTTGGTTTGGCCCATGGGTATAGTTTGCTGATTCCTAATCTATGGTATTACTGTTTACGTTATAGTAAGTTAAATGTTCAATAACCATCATCCCTGGTTGAGAAAGCACAGCAGAGAGTTATGGGTGGAAATCAACATGACTGATTACAACTGTAAAGTGCAACTCTTTACTCATTCTGAAAGGCAATCACTGTAAGGAGTAATAGGAAAGTTTGCTTTCTCGTTGCTGTGACGAGACACGCTGACCAGCAGACGCTTGGGGAGAAAAGGGTTAACACGCCTTATAGGTTATAATCTGTCATCTAAGCTAAGGCAGAAACCTGGAGGCTTGGATTGAAGCAGATTCCATAGAAGGGTACTCCTTACTGACTCGCTCCCCATGGCTTGTTCAGCCTGCTCTTATCTATAACTTGGGACCATCTTTTCAGGGGTAATGTTGCCCACAGTTGGCTGGGGTCTCCTACATTCGTCAGTCAGGAAAATGCCTCATGGACATGTCCACAGACCACTATGATGAAGCCAATTCTTCAATTGAGTTCCTTCTTCCCAGGTAACTCTAGTTTGTGTAAAGTTGACCAAAACAACCCAAAACCAAAAAACAAACGAACAAACAAACAACAACAACAAACTAACCAGCAGAGTAGTTAAAAGTGATGTCTCTCCAGAAGGGAAGAATGCACTCTGGAAATTCTAAGTCACAGCTCTAGAAGTACCCTCTGCCATGATGGCCCACTAAACATATACCAGGAGGGCAACCTTTACTTGAAAGAGGATGAGAGGGACGCCGTGAAAATCTGTGAGATGCCCAATTTAATTCTATTCCCTGCTTCTGGCTCCTGAACACCCTTCTGTGACGGACAGCATCACAAGCCCACAGCCACGGGACCCAGCAACAATGGAGCAAAAGCTTTGAAATAAGTCAAAGTAAACATTTCTTTCCATACAACGCTTTTCTCGGGAAATTTAATACTAATTTTTATGGGTATCCATTTTATCTCTCTCTCTCTCATCTTGCTTAAGAGGAGTGTAGAGAGCTCTGGGATACAGTGCCATCTGTATCCAACTACCTCCAATTTAAGTAGTCAAGGATAGTGTGTGTGTGTGTGTGTGTGTGTGTGTGTGTGTGTGTAAGACAATACATAAAAGGGAATACTGAACTTCCAATGAGTTGTAATTACCAAATGAGCCTATCTTCCCTGTGACGGCTCCCACTGGGATTTATTGTATATTAACAGTGGCTTTTCCATTGCAACTTAATAAATAATATTTAAGGTTATAACCTACTGAAAAGAATCCAGTAACAGTAACAGAACTCCTTTCACTGTAATTATTATTTTTTTCTAATGTGGCAACTTTTGTAAAAATACTGATTATCTTTTTGCTAGGTTCTTATGTAACTACTTGCTTTTTTAAAAAACAAATGGTTCAATTAGATCATCATCCGTCAGAGCACGCCATATGTTAACGCTGTGCTGATTTCTTCCCACTGTATGGACTCGAATTTTCAGGCTGCCTTAAGCATCCCTTGCCCTTCTCCTCCCTCTGCACCCTACCCTGCCTGCCCATCTCCTATCAGGAGCAGATCTTACCCCTACCTGGAGTGGATGGCATTCAGAGAAGCGGGAGAGACTCAGCTGTGCAAACACAGCGCTTCTGTTTATTTTGGTAGCCTCTGAAATATTTGTTGAGAGTTATTCGAGCAGAAAGGCTGAATGGAGATCATTGCAATGTGTCAAATTAAGGAGTGCTTAATGCCTGCCTAATCTCTTGGTAATTACTGTTGTGGCAGCGGAAGGCTTCAGAACCATGCGAGAAAGCTAATGATAGTGAGCTGCTGTGTGAGGCTGCCCGGTCATCGGAGGCAATGCCACTCAGCACAATTACAGGCCTCACTCATCCCAGAGAGGGAGCAGCTGTCACTCGGGACCCTGACGGGTCAGACAGGAGTGTCAGCCGGGTCACTGGACAGGGGACTCTTTTAACTGGGTGTCACTTTCCTAATGGTGTTCTAACATGTGACAACTGCTTGGAGGGTGGGAAGGGTTGTGCCTGGAGGGAGTCTGACCTTGGGGCATTGTGGGAGCCAGCAGACAAGCAAGCTAGACTCCTGTCATGTCTGCCTTTGTGCCTCCAATCTCTCTTCAGGCCTGGTTCCTAGTTTCTTTCTGTATCTCACTGCTGTTCTGCATCTTTCCCTCTTGGGTTCTTATGGCCTTTGTCAGCCTTTTCCAGTCTCTCTTTCTCCCTGTCTCCCTTAAAGATAGTTTAAGAGGTCCTTTCCATTGCTCATGTCTTTATAAAGTACTGTGGGTTAAGCTTGGGGCCTTGCATACACCAGGCAAACACTTTAAAGCTTTTAAAATTGGAAACGGGGCCTGGCCTTGAACTTATGACCATCTTGCCTTTGCCTCTGGACTAGCTGAGATTAATAGGTGTGCCCTGCTACACCTGCAACCCGGCATTTTTATGAGTAGGAAACAGCAATTTAAAAAACATAAAGAAGAAAGCACAGCACTGAACAGCCCTTCCACACTCCAAAGGAGCAACAACCAGCATAAACCTTATTTCCAGCTTTGGGACTCACTAGTCCCAAGGCTAAAGCCTTTTGACACATTTTCCAAAATGGAGAGATACCATCAAAGTTTGGTGTTAGGATCACAGGAAGCCTTTGAGAGTGAAGAATGACACAATACAGTCCAGTCAATCAAAGCACCAAGCAAGCCATCAACAAGACTGACTGACATACAACGCTCAAACAATGACGGGGCGTGTAACAAGCCTGTGTAGTGACATCACTGCTGCTGCTGCTTTTCAAGGCTGCACCCCTCTTTAACAGTGAGCAACAAAGCACATGGAGCCCTCTTTCCTTCACCTAGGTGGACTCAAAGTACTTACACTGCCCCGGGCAAGGAACCCCTTAGCTTGAAAGGGAGGGTGTTAGAAGGTAAACACAGGCTTTAATGGGAGTTTAGAAGAGCCGAGGATAGGGTAGAGTGTCTAATATCTTCTCAAGGGACTCAAGTGTCACACTGAAAAGGACAGGGAGACAGAATCTCCCTGGTCCACTCTGTACATTTTATACTGCTGGTTTCTATCTGCTTGTGAAGGTCCTAGGTACCAAATGGAGGAGACCAGCCAGCTCTTCTAAGGATCCACCTTCTGTGTTGAGAGGACCAAGGCTGTAAACCAATGTCCTTGGGGATGGTTAATAATATAAAATGGGACCAGATACAATGAAGAGATATTACAGCCTATAAGCTAAATTTCTGGACTACTGAGTGTACAGGGGTCCTTCAGAGTAACTTCTTGGGTCCTCGCTTTTGGGAGAAGCTGAGTCCCAGAGCAGAAGGGCTAGATCTGCAGTCTTCACCTTCTCCCTCAAGAAACACCGAGTCTCTCTCCAGCAAGAGTAGCTGTAAGCATCTATAGCCTTCTAGTTAGCTCAGAATGAGTGACTTCCCTCTGACTATTTCAAGTTGCCTTGGTGCTGCCTGAACATCAGCCCCAAAGTCAGATTCAGGAAACAGACAGCTGAGAGTTTTGACCTTGAATTTTTTGACACCAAAGTCAGGCTGAGCATAGCCACTCGCCATGACATTCCATCTTCCAGACAAGACCCTAATAGGCTGGCTACAGCCTCTGCCTCTGCCTCTGCCTCTGCCTCTGCCTCTGCCTCTGACTCTGACTCTGACTCTGACTCTGACTCTGACTCTGACTCTGACTCTGACTCTGACTCTGCTCCTTCAACAACTGTAGAACCTCCATGCTTCTAGCTAGGTGCTGACTCAGAAAGCATTCTTCAAGCAGAGAGCTCTGTTCTTTCAAAGGCAAAATGGAGCCCGTGAGGTGTGGCTGGAGATGAAAAGCCTGCTACTGGGAGGAGGAGGCAAGGGTGGTCAAGGGGTTCATGCTGCCTGCTGCCAGCTGCCAGAGAGAAGGGATAGGGGTGGTCTAAACTGGCCAGCTCAATCCCAGAGCTCAGCAAGCAGAGGTTCATCATTAACTGTCAAGCTGCGGTTTTAATCAGCCCTGCTCCTCAGTGGAGATAGATTTAATATCAAGGCACATTCTCAGAGCCATTAGCTTAATTATGACAAGTGTCTGCAAACCGGACAACTCTGCTTTCGGACCTGAGTGACAGCGTTTAATTCTCGGGGCCCATGGGACCTCTGAGTACTTCACCAAAATGAGCTTCCATTAAAAGTCTAAGCATTTCTCCATTCTCCCTGGGTCTTGGCCCTCCAATTCTCCTCTTTCTATTCTACCGAACACGTCAAACTGAGGAAAAAATGTACTTTAGTAGAAGAAAAATAATTTACCTTGCCCATTAGAACTCATTTCAGTGGGGCTTCAGCAGCCGAGTTCGGGCAGAGCCTCTTACTTCTGTCTTGTAAGGGCTGTGAGCATCTCCACACTGTCCTCTGGAAACACTTGCTGGCTTTTGGCATTGCTTTCTGGTAGAGACTTCTGAGGTCCTCTTGGCTCAAGGATGCAAACAGGGCTGTACTCTTCATGTGAGCAGTGTGAAAACATGGGTTGGCATGGGTGGTGAGCGCAAGGAGGGGGCCAGAAGCCTGCATCCATGTCTTAGCTGTGAGCCAGCCCTGACTTTGTGTTGTCCCAGGGACATCAGCTCATCTTCCTCTACTCAGAGTGAGCAGATAGCCCACACAGGCTGGTTCACAGCTCTTGGAAACTTCTACTCTCATGCCCAGATGGTTAGACTGGAGAGGCACTTTTGTAATTTTATTGGGAACTTAGATCTTTTGTTTAAACAGAAATATGTTTTTAAAATGAAGTATTAGCCAGGCAGTGGTGGCGCATGCCTTTAATCCCAGCACTTGGGAGGCAAAGGCAGGCGGATTTCTGAGTTCGAGGCCAGCCTGGTCTACAGAGTGAGTTCCAGGACAGCCAGGGCTACACAGAGAAACCCTGTCTCGAAAAACCAAAAAAAAAAAAAAGAAGTCTTAGGAAACACAATAAAAACGAACACAGTAGAGTCTTCTGAGAAATGCAGCTCACTCCCTGGGCATTGCTTCCCCTGCCTCAAGAGCCATGAGCTAAGGCCAAGCTCACTGGCAGGGGTGGCCCTGAGGGCCCTCTCTGCTTCACTCTGCATGACTATGAGACCTAGGACCCTCAGCCAAGGGACTGGTGCCTGAAAGAAGCATGTCATAGCAATATGGCAGGGTCGTATTGATGTCTCAGAGGTCAGAGTATATTGAGGTACAGCTGACGAGAAGTCTTTAGTGTGACATTATGGTCTACTGGCCCCTTTTGGCTACAAAGTCTCCCCAGCTAACCTCACCTTTGCCTAATCTTTTGCCTGCCAGATTCCTTTTGCTGTTCCTTCTCTGTGAGGAAGAGGAAGAAGGGTTACAAATGTAGTTAAGTTTCATATATCCCCTCAGAGACAGGGCCAGGACCAGAGAGACCCTGCCTAGTACTGCTACTCTGGGTTTCTCCTCTGCTGGTACACAGTGACCCCTGCTGTGTGGACATGGGGCTTGGGGGTGAGGAGAAGTGAAAGAGGAGGAAGAGAGACACAGGGCACAGAGCCATAAGGAACCAGTTTTCTCTTCTGATGAGTCCACGGGTTTTTGTTTGTTTGTTTGTTTGTTTTAACTGTTCCACACAAAATTGAGATCACTCTCTGGAGACCAAAAGAGGCTGATCACATATACTTCACCAGAAGTTGGATTTCTCAGGGCCACCCCTTCAAATGACCACGCTGACTGATGTGTCTACATCTAGAGCGTTCGGAGAACACAGGATTTAGATTTTGCTCCCTCAAAACCAAGAGGGGCTATTTGGTGAAGGAATAGGATAATGATATCCAGACTTGGATTGATGAAATTCTTTACAATGAAGCTTATCTTCTAACCAAAGGACTTTATGGTCTCCTGTTTAGGGTGGACACAGTAACTTTGTGTCCTTTCAAGTCTAATTTTCAAATATGATAATAAAAAAAATACCGTCTTGTCCATAATAGTAAAAAGCAGAGTCTCACTATTTTTCGTGTATTACAAGGTGGACAGATGTTCCAGTGGTAGCCTGTCCAGGAGTCTGAAGGCCCTCCCCGCCCCTGGGATGCCTCCATTATCCCCCTGGACTCTTTCCCTGTTCTTGGACCATCTTTTCTGTTGTTGGGATCCCCTTCTTTGCTTCTAGGACTCCTTTTCCTCCCTCATCCTGGGACCCTTTCCCTACTTCTGGGACCTCCTCCTTATTCCTCAGGCCTTCTTCCACCCTCAGCACCCATTCTGTACTCCTGGGACCTGTCCCCTCCCCGCCCCCCCCCCCAGGGCTCTTCCCTACCACTGGAGCCCTTCCTTGCTCCTAGAACACCTTCCCTGATCCTGGGACCCCATCGTTGCTGTCAGGATACCTTCCCTGCTTCTGAGATCCTTTCTCTGCACCTTGGCATACCTTCCCCTACCCATGAATCTCTTCTCTGTCCCCAAAACACTTTTCCCCACCCAGGGGTCTCTTCTTTATTCCTAGGGCCCCTTCCTTGCTCCTCATAACTCTTTTCTGCCCTTGGTTTTCCTTCCCCAAGGGGAGCTGCTTGGCAAGGAAACTGTAACTCTACACATTGGGACTAGCAGAGGCTTCCAGACTGTTTGACATCCCTTCAACCATGTTGAACAGGCCCATGGGTATTTTTCCTCGGGAACTCAGAGATTGCAATCCTTCCTGTCAATCTTGTAGGAATGACTGAGTGTTGACAAGGTGTTCTGTGGCATTTCTTCCCAAAGCAGCAGTGGCAGATTAAGGCAGATCCTTTTCACTCAAGAGTACCCTGTTCCTCAGTCTCCATGTTTGGCCCTCCACAGACCTCTTCCGTGCAGTTCTTGCCTCCCACCCTACTGCCACTGCTGAGCATTTGATTTTTCAGAGCTTTGTGTGAAGTCCCTGCTATTCTTCAGGCTGAGTCCTATCCTGTCTGCTAAAATATAAGAACTTCAGAGTCCTGGACAGCCAGTCCCCAGTTGTCCCTGTAACCTCCATATGTCTGTTGCCTCAAAAGCCCCTTTCCTGAGTCTGGGACAGATACCCACTAAACTTGACTGAATCTCTTCAGAAATCCTTTTTCAGTGGAGGGCTATTTACACGACATTTTCAAACGTTCTTGCTGAACCCATTGTTCCAGCGGGTGGCCTGGAAGTTGCTTAGTACTTTCTAGCCTCAGTTGGTCTTGGGAGAAAAAAATGTCACCAAACAGGGAGTTTACTGACAGGTATTTCAGCCAATGCCATGTGCTTCCTGAGCAAGTGATTGTGAAGCCAGTAAGTTCAATCAGTAAAGTGGAAAAGGCTCGGTACTCTACCTACTGATGACACTGTGGCTTGATTCCCAAAACAGAGTCTCCTGGACAAACAAAGAGTTGGTCCTCACTTGGAAAGACTACCATTATCACATACTCCGGTGGGAGTACATCCCTCAGCATATCCAGTTTGAGGTCATAGCCTATGTTCAAAAATGTGGTAGAGAAGAATGCTTCTGGCTGAACCTTTGTTAAGCAAAATGTGTTAGTCTCACAGAGGCGAGGGTCACATGTTTTCTGTCATGTGTGCAATGTAGGAAGAGAAAAGGAAAGAACATGGAAGTAAAAGGGTGAGAGGGGACTCAGGTTTGGAAGGGAAAGGGACAGGGGCCGGACACAAAGAATTCTGGGAGATCCAAGCACATTGCACGCATGCATGGAAAGATCACAAGAAATCTGTTACTCTATATAAATAATACATGGTCATAGAAATTTAGCAAATTTTGATGAACAAAATTTATTCCAGTTGAACTAAAAATAGTAATCGTGACCTAGAGACTTCATCTGGCTACTGTACTTTTTCTAGATGGTCTCATTTAAAACAAACAAACAAAAACTTGGAAGAAGTGGTACAGTCATTTAAAAGGTTAGCAGCCCCTTCCCCCCCAGCATAGGTGATTTCTCTAAAATACCTGCCTCCCAACTACACCCTTTAAGAACCAAAGGATGTTGTGTGGGTTTTGCTATCTCCTTCTTCTTAGGTTTCCCAGAACAAAGGCTTCCAGGAAACTTGAGCAAGAACTTTCAGTTCCATAAATCTTCTAGACATTGTGGAATGGAACTCAGGGTTCCAAGGCCTTTGATGAATATTAAAAACCCTTCTTTGCATAACTGTCACGTCCTTTGCAAGGAAAACCCAGAAAGCAATTGCTTTCCTTCCTTCCCCTGCCAGCCCTGTGTCTTCAGAGGAAGTATTGTGTCTGTTTTTATGGCTAGGCCTTTAAGAGGGGATTAGTGAGTTTCATAAATTCAGAAGATGGAAACTCCAGAACAAAATATATATGTGACGTTCAACACAGCCTGTGAGAACCTGTCATTACTAGAAAGTGTTAGTGACCACTCACTGGATTGTAACTTCGGAACTGAAGACCATATAATTTCAAAGTGACTATTTGAGGTTTGATAGTAAAAAGTCAAAGCTTAGAAATTGCAACATCAGATCTTATTACTGCCAAGTCACCTTGCCTCCTAATTAAACCAGGCACAACAACGTTCTATAAATGGATTCTATTTTTTCCC
Organism: Uromys caudimaculatus; assembly: GCA_028551405.1. NCBI lineage: Eukaryota > Metazoa > Chordata > Mammalia > Rodentia > Muridae > Uromys > Uromys caudimaculatus. The sequence continues at coordinate 17,085,906 of CM052719.1, read as the reverse complement.
TCTAACAAACGAGAGAAAAGCAGATTTTTAATGCACTAATTAGCTTAGTGATTAATTAGCTGAATTAAGACCAGTCTTTCCACTGAAGAAGGAACAAACTACTAAAGACAGAGCGTTGGGTTCTGAATCTTAATCCTCTTGGCCAACATGAAGATTTTCCTGTGCTATGGCTTTCTCTATAATGGTCAAGCATCTGTCCAGGTCTTCCTAGATTATGTTCCTAAATGGAAAAAAAAAATGAAAAAAAGAAGGACATGGCTACTCCTAAATTACGGAGTTTTTTTTATTGTGTATATCAGGGATTTGGAAGCCATCAGAATAAAGAGTCCAGACTGAAAATGGCGGCAGACTAAACCGGACCGTAAGACGAAATGAGGAGAGCAAGAGACGAGCCCTTGACAAAATGGCTGAATGGCATAGGGATCAGGGTGAGTGAAGGGAAGCAGAAGCCCAGGCCCTAAGAGTGAGAGGTTTAGGGTGGGGGACAGGTCAAGAAGTGATGAGAGGAGTCACAGGTACTGAGGGCAGCTGAGAGGGCTGGGAGAAGCCATGGGTACTGGGTGAAACTGGGAAAGCTGAGAGGAACCACAGATACTGAAGGATGCTGGGAGAGCTGGAAGGAGCTATAGGTACTGAAGGATGCTGGGAGAGCTGGGAGGAGCCATAGGTACTGAAGGATGCTGGGAGAGCTGGGAGGAGCCACAGGTACTGAAGGATGCTGGGAGAGTTGGGAGGAGCCATAGGTACTTAAGGATGCTATTAGAGCTGGGAGGAGCCACAGGTGCGGAGGGATGACAGGAGGGCTGGCCAGCATCACTCTTAATATGTTGATAATCGGCACCTCAACCATTTGACTGGGTTTCTGAGACCTAACAGTTCGCAGTGTCTGTGGTCTTCAGCATTTCTGGGTCTCTGGATATTTTGCCTACACTTGCGGAAGCTGAGAGTTCCATACTGCCTGGTCCCCATGGGGATATTTGTGGTTTGCATATTCTAAACCATAATCAATATATAGGAGGGTCCAGTGATTGAATAATTTTGGAAAATGCTGTGTTATTTGCCTCGTGGGTCTATAACAAAATCTGTTAACAATGTGTAACATTAGAAATTATTCTACTCTGTTTAACCCCATGTTTCCCAGCTCTTAATTATCCAGGACCCTCCTTTTGGCACTGAGCATATTAATAAACACATAGCTAATTAACATCTTGAGAGCCTGACAGTTGTGTGGCTACTGGGTAAACACTTGGTTTTTCAATGACTATGCTAATTGGCTCTCTCCGTAACCTGCTTTCCCTTTTCCGGTGTCTTGGCATCCTAGGTCACTGGCCCCTCCTACTGCATCCTCAGGAGCCTCACCTGGTCTTCTTCCCAAGCCATGGGTTGTTGATTGCACCACTCAGCAATTTCTCAGGGTCTTGGGCCTAGGAATAGGAACTTGAGGACAAGGGTCAAACTTTCTTCCTCTGCCTAATTAATGCACTGAAATGAAAAAGATGCTGCTATTGAAGACTGAATGGGGGCTACTCACAGATAATCAGAGGTATCTCAATGTTTAATCATTGAGAACAGTGAGACACCAATTATGAAAGAGCAAGTGTTCCAGAACTTATGGCCACATAGCCTGTGACGTTTCTCCTACACGTTCCCTCGATCTGCCCTGTGTGTCTAATGAGTCAAGCTCACAGTAGCACATGGTGGTAAAATGTACACTGACTCAGATGTTCAAAACTAATAGTGCATTAGACTTTCTTCTTTAACACTCAGCCCAGTAACACATACAGCTGCCGCTGCTGCCTTATCTTCCTGTGTTCAGTTACTATTCCAAACCTGGGTCAGCATGATCACCTTGTGTATCATAGAGTTTCCTCTCCCTTCTTTCAAGGGAGAATTTGGACTCTGCTGAGTCCCTGCGGCACCACAGTTCACCAAAGGTGGCCCTGTCCCTTGCTGAGTCCAGGCCTCTGCTGTGGATGAGTGATCTCTTTTGACGCCTGTACCCTTAGAACTTGCTACTGCCATGGCTGCAAAGTCACTCCTTCTCCAGCTTCCTGACATTTAGTCTCTCAATGCTCCTGCTTTTCTCCACAGGTGCCAAAGAGACCTCTGGATATTTGGTAGGTCCCCTACAACAGCAGTTCTCAAATTAGGGGTCAAATGACCTTTGTCAGGGGTCACTAAGACCAAAGGAAAACACAGATAATTGTATTGTGATGATTCCTAAATGTAGCAAAATTGCACTTCCAAAGTAGCAATGAAAGTAATTTTACAGTTGGAGGTCGCCGCAACATAAGGAAGGCATTAAAAGGTCACAGCATTAGGAAGGTTGAGGACCACTGCCCTATAAGGTGTGAAAGCCACAGCAAGCTCATTCTCCATGAACACGTCCTTTGGAGCATCTGAGTCAGATAGGATGGAGGATATGAAGCACCAAACCCAGTGTCCTCGGGTGTCCTCCTACTGCCCACGACTATGAGCTGCTTTTGAAATGATGCTGTATTAACTCTCTGTCATTATAGCACATTTATTAAAGAGGTCATCTGGGCTAGTCATCGAGGAGATTTTCATCTGTGATGGGTTGACCCTGTTGCTCTGGAGCCTGTGGCAAGGCAGTACGTTATAGCTGGGAAGTAGCTGAAGAAAAGGAGGAAAGAACTGGGGGGGCCCCATGATTTCCTTCAAGGAAACACACACAATGACCTGAAGACCCAACACTAGGCCGCACTTAAATGTCCATCGCCTTGCAAAAATGCCAAGCTGAGGACCAGACTTTTGATTCCCGTGGGTCCTTCAAAGACCATTCCAGATCCAAATAAACATACATACACATACAAACAAATATAACAGTTGTAGAGTTTATATATTTATATACATTAATACTGTGTATGCAAATAGTATGCTAATTTGTAGAGATTATAACCAGTCGTAAAATTGAGCTTATATGAAAACAGCCAGGAATAGAGCAGTCAGAGAATGCCTCACATCACGCAAGAATGTTCTAGCAAAACATTCTCTAGGCAGATTGACACCCATGGCCCTGGGTATTGGGTGCAAGAAACTCCATCACAGTTTCTTCAGAAGCCTGGCCGGCCTTTAGTAGGGGCCTCATGAGCCGCCTGAATTAGCAGAGTCTGACTCAGGAACCACGATGCTCTCTCTTGCCTCATCTCTATTCCCTATGCATTGGAACTTGTGCTCACCTTGGTAGAGCCTGGACCCGAGGGAGTCTGGGAAATGGAGATTTTGACCTGCAGCCTTAGCAGGTTGAAGACATACTTAAGAAAGGCTTTGGAGTGAGAAGGGGGCAGGCAGCTCTCAGCATCTCCAAGTGCATCCAAGCCAGACATTCTTGTCCCTCCATTCCCCAATCCAATTTCCTTTGTGAGCCCAAGTGTGCATCAGCCCCAAGATTTGCCCTTCTCAAGTCTTTATTTCATTCTAGGAAATATTTATTGTTCTACTTGAGGGATAATGCGTTGACACCATTTCCTCTGTTCTCTCTACAGTATGTTTTACATTAAAAAAAAAAAAAGCTTTTACCTTTTGTATGTAAAAAGAAATGTCTGTGGTTAAGCAAACAGAATAAAATTAATCTTTCACTCAATGAAGGAAGAAGTACAAAAAATTTTGATTTTGTTTTCCGAGACAGGGTTTCTCTGTGTAGCCCTGGCTGTCCTGGAACAAGCTCTATAGACCAGGCTGACCTCGAACTCAGAGATCCACCTGCCTCTGCCTCCCCAGAATTGGGTTTAAAGGCACTCACCATCATGCCCAGTGATTATTTAACTGTGGAGTTAAGAAAATACACAGCAACTTTGAAGTGGAAACTAGCCCAGACATTTGAAGCACAGGACAGACTTTCAAAGTGAGAGAGCCACTGCTGAGACTCTCCAGGACCACGGATGTGCTCTCCTTCCAGAAGTTTATGGAACACCAATGTTTGTAGGCATGAGGACATGTAGGGATATGTGACTGGGATCCAGAGAGCAGGGAGTGCAAGATAATCATGGCAGAACAGCCTTCAGGCATGGAGTCCGAGCACCACAGCCTGCTTCACTAGTCTGAATACAGTTGTCCTAACAGAGGACCTGAGAGAGGCCATACAAAATAGGGGTACCTCCAAATAGAAATCCCAGGAACCCAAAAATCACCACATTAAATCTTTCATTGAGCTCATGGACAACAATGCATGACAAAAAAAAAAAAAAAAAAACGAATGTAGATTTAAGCTGTCTAAATGTATGGTTAGTATATGATGTCAGAAACTAAATACCCTGAATTCATGGAAATATGCATAGGTTATTGGCAATGAAAAGTCTTATCTATAGGTCACTTTTAACAGCTTAGGGTAAGAAACAAACAAACAAAACCAAGCACTCTGTAGAGATTTGTTCCTCTATACAAGATGTAAATTGTTGGGAAGAACGCAATACCAAAAGGCAGACATGTCGCAGGAACCCAATCTATAGAACACATTTAAAATGAAAAGGATCAGATGGAAGTAAATAGGGGATGAATGGGTACCCATGCCTCCTCTCCAACATGTAATCTCGCCTGGCTGCAGCCACAGATCTGTGGAGTAAGACTTACCTTACTCATGTTGTCTCACTGGAAATGAAGATTCAGAGGTCACACCACTCATAGTGACTGACCTGGGACTCGAATCTTCGGACAGTCTGATCCCTGAGTTGTGTTTTTTCCGCATGGTTTCTATAAGCATTGCTCCTAATCTTGTCTGGCTTCCCACCAAGCTCAGACACCAGATGCATACCTTTGTCTACGTGTTTCCCAAACACCTAGTGTAGTGTTTGATAGATGTAAAATGTACTTGCAAGTTAGAAAAGGATAAGAAAAATACCTCCTTTCCACATAAAAATAATTCTTAACTTTATTTCCTTCTAATCTTTTCCATGTACACTTATTAAATGCACTTACTCTTTGCTTTGTTTTTGTGCACGCGTGTAGTGAGTGTGCGCTTGTGTGTGTTGTTGGGAGGAACTGAACTTGGGATCTGGTGCATGCTAAGTACCTTCTCTGTAGTCAGTGGACACAGTTATTCTTATAACAGATTTCTAGCAGACAGATAGCATTCTTTCTGTAGGTATTGCATCTACTGTAGTTCTCCATTTCAGTAACCGTTCTTGAGAAGCCTTGTACTGAAGTAATAGTGCAACTAGGAATAGAGCGTAAGAGTTGATCACTTATTCATTTTGGAGATTAAGTAGAGATATATAGTTAATGCTAGCATGAACTTATTTGCATATGTATCATTGCATTTATCAGATTTCTTTAAAAGATCTTGCAAGTGTTTATACCAAGAATAAATATTAGACATTTTTGAAGCCCTTACTTCTTTTCACCATGAACACACACACACACACACACACACATATAAATTAGTAGTATGTAAAAAAAATTCCATTTACATTCCCTATGATTTATTCCCTACCAAAAAAGTACAGAATTTTGGAGTCCAGTGTCCCATGAATCTTTGCATGGCATCCAGGGTCTGGGCTTTTTTTTTTTTTTTTTTTTTTTTTTTTGGAAAGAGTTTTTGATGACAGAAATTTTTAAAATTGTATTTTTCTTCTGTTCTGCTTAATTTTTCATGTCTTAGATAACAAATGAGGTTGAACACTGCTTGTACATTTATCAGCCATTTGTCTCTCTGCTGAGACCCGTCTTTTCCTGTCCTTGTTCTCGAATCCATTGGAGTATTTGTCTTTGTGCTTTTGATTCACAAGAGCTTCTTATAAATGAAAGAAATTAATCCTTGCATGTCACATTTGTGTGGTTTTTCACAGGGAAGCATTGAAGATGACCGTAGAATCGGTGCCACCGAATGCTTTCTTTGTTATCTGTCATTTCCATAGTTAAGGTTTCTCTCAATTAGAGATCAGTACAATATATGCTTGTAATTTCTTGTAATGTTTTATGGATTGTCATGTACTTAACCCATCTAGAACTCAATATATTATTCATTCATTTATTAATTTCTTCTTTTAACAAACATTTATTTTGCTCTAATTATGCACCAGACACTTAATGTGAAGTGAGAATCTTAACTTGAAATCCCACTCAACTGACTTAGTTATTTTTCTCTGTTATTTTTTATTACATCCTCAATTGCTTTTTTATTACATTTTAAAAATTATATTAAATGTATTAAATATTAACATATGCTGCATATTGATTCAGGTACTTATTTGTTTTTATTAAATATTAAATAAATTTGCCAATTGTACTATTTATTTGATAGCGCATAAATTTAATAATTAAATCTACATGATACTTGACACTCTTGGCGCGGTTTCTTTATTCATTTGCCTTTGATTCCCACAGGTTCTCATTCCTCTGGCTGCAGCTCTAAGATTTATTTGAAAGATAATCAGGCATTGCTTCTTCTCATTGCTCAACTAGATTTTGTTGAATTGAAAGCCATTTTTGTTCAGGTGCAATCAGAATTATTTCATCAGGGAGTTTATACGTACGGCAGGTTAGAAATGCTGTGTTGATGCTGTCCTGTCTTCTCTGTCTGTCTTCTCTGTGTGTCACAGGATGACATATCAGCACATGCATGTCCAAGATCACACCCAAGCTGGGTTTGCTCATTTCTATGGGTATTTCCAGCAGACCCTGCTGCTGTTCCTTTAATTTACACAGCTCTGTGCTCTTCCGTCTGGGATTCGGGATTGTTTATTAATTTTTATGAATTATGAATTTGATCTCTGGGTCTCAGGTTTTTGTCTTTGGTGATACATAGTCACTGGCCTGGTTTCTGTTGAAGTCTGGAACCACTTGCTGTGGGTGGCAGTATAGCAGATGAGGCACCTGCCCCTCCACACGCCTTTGAAATAGGCATAGGGCCCTGTTGCTGGGGGAAATTGCTGTGTTAAAACGATCTCTTTTTCATCTCAGATAACCCCTTGAATGATGCAAAATTAAGCAGATTTTGTCACTCAAATCAATTTGAGAGTGCTTTCCTATCGACAGATAGCTTTTCATCTTTGTGCTCACCAAATCCCACATCTTACCATCTGGCCTTATGCTCTTTGGGTTTGTGCATCTTTTCTTTTTTTATACCATAATTTTTCTCTACTCTGTTATCTAGTTTTATGTTCTTGGTTTGTGCAGCTTTGCTAATTTCTTAGTTCCCTTTTGCGAAACAAACGATGTTATTATTTTGTGGTTGCTTTCTTCTTAGTAGTTTGGAAGACTGTCTCAATGGAAGACAGCCCCGTTCTTTTCTGAGGGAAGCTTTGCCCTCAGAGGATCCAGAATTGACAGGTGGGAAGTGAGAAAATCTGGGCTCACGGGCTGTGCTACATTTCTCACCTGGGTCCAGAATCTCAGTAGGATCTCAGCTGTGGGAGATGGGAAGGAATATTCAGTCAAAATATGCATCAGTAATTTTTCTTGGAGAATAAATTTCCCCTACAGTCGAGCCCCGCAGGCCGTTTGGTTGCTGTGTATGTGTGCTTGTGTGTGTTGTTTGGTTGATTGGTTGGTTTTTGGACTTTGTTTTGTGTTTGTTTGTTTGTTTGTTTGTTTGTTTGTTTTAATCAGCATTTCAAGGAAGTCGTTTCAGTTCTACCAGTTACCCCACTGAACCTGAGACCCATGAACTATTTCTGTTTAGTATGAAAACAGAGATGAGTGCCACCGTGTCCCTCTTTCTTGCTTCTACTCTTAGTTCTCCACTTAAGCAAACCCAGTTGTGCTGAAAGTCAGGCTGTGGTGTGCACAAGGAGGGAGAGGAGGCTTGACAGGCATGTGGAAGGGCGTGCTCTGCCGACTGAATCCATGTGGTTTAGCATGATCCCTAAACTTCTTATCTGTACAGTCCTTCAGAAATCTGGTGGAGTGAAAGTAGACAGCATCCCTTTGCTGCTGTCTTGGGAAGTGTGATCCTAACTATGGTCTTGAGTCTGGGACATGGAACTAAGGAACCAACCAACAGAACATTTCTCATTCCGCTTCTTTTATTTTGGACACTAACTATTCTTCCAATGCCCACATGCCTCATTCCCAGCCCCAGGCACTATCAAGAAAGGATGGGACCTTTAATGAACAGGACCTGGTGAGGGGAAGTTACGTCACGGGGGCGTGTCCTAGAAGAGGAAATGGAGATGCCAGCTCCTCCTCTTCCATTCCCTTTGTTTCCCAGCCCCATGAGATGAATGGATTTGTTTTTATCACATGAAACAAAGGTGTGTGGCTTTGTCCTTCCTTGACGCTCCGCCTTGTTAAGGAGATAAAGGTAGTGGAGACCAACAGACCAGGACAGATGCTAAAGGAAATCTTTTCTCCTTTTAAGCTGGTTTTGTAAGATGCCTTATCACCAAGCATCCCACGGCAATGTGGCTGGCTTTGCACAGGTTTTTCTCTAATGTTGAACACATCGTCTCAACTGTAGCTTTGTCCTTTTGCCTTTAGCTGGGAAAAGACATGCACACTCTGTTTCGTTTATCTGTTCAACACTACTTATTGATTACACTAATCTCTCTCATAGCAGCAGGTACCAGAGTATCCTCAGGCTTATGGCTGGTACTGTAACCACAAAGGATGGAGATATTCTAAAGAGACATTGTATCCCTCACTTTGCTGAGCACTCTATTTAAATAATAGACCCAAAGAAATGGAATTCTCCCCTAGGTATCTCATACTAAAAGAGAAAATCCAAAACATGGGCCAGCAAGAGAGGAAAGATTTCTCCCAGAAATAGATTTGGAACTTGTTAGCAGCCTTACAGAAGAGACGAAGATGGAACATGGTGGGCAGGGCCACACACTGACTAATGACAGTTTAGATGCCTGAATCTGTTCCCCTACTTGAACCTTAACCTCACTTGAGGATCCCAAAAATGGACTTCGGGAAGGTCACTCGGTATCTGTGTGCCTCTTTCCACTGTAGCCACACTGGGCATCCTTGTGCTATTATTCTGGTGTTTTAATTGGCTTATCAATGAAGGGTAGCAGAACCTGGCTTAGTGAGACACAGATTGTGACCCTAAACCTAAGAATAGTACCAGTTTGGACATTTTCAAGCTCCATTTCAAAATAGCCATTTACAACTCATGATGCACCTCTGAAAAATGTGATGGGCCTCCATGGTGGTTAGAAAGAGAAAGGTCTCCCATTGGTTCATGCATATGAGCAATTGGTCCCTGCTTAGTAGTTGTTGTAGTTAGGGTTACTATTGCTATGATGAAACACCATGACCAAAAGCAAATTGGGGGTGGAAGGGTTTATTTGAATTACACTTCACTGAAGGAAGTCAGAGCAGGAAATCAAACTGGGCAGGAACCTGGAGGGAGGAGCTGGTGCAGAGGCCATGGAGGTGCGGCTTACTGGTTTGCTTCCCGTAGCTTGTTCAGCCTACGTCTTAGAACACCCAGGATTGCCATCCACAATAGATTGTCCCCCCCCCCTCCATCAATCATTAATTAAGAAAATGCCCTACAGGCTTGCCCACAGCCCAATCTTATGAAGGCATTTTGTCAACTGAGTTTCCCTTCTCTCAGATGACGATGGCTTGTGTTAAGTTGACATAAAACTAGCCAGCACGGGTGTGCTGTTTGGGGAGAGAGTCTTGTTAAAGGAAATATGTCACTGGTCTTTAAGGGTTTATAGGACCACCCTGCTAACTGCTACCTCTCTCTGCTCCCTGTGTGTGGATGGAAATGTAACGAGCCAGCTTCCTTTCCGTGCTGGCATGCTGCATCTTTCCAGTTCTTATGGACTCTCCCTTTGGAACCATAGCCAAAATAAACTGTTTCTTCTATGACTTGCCTTTAGCCATTGTATATTAACACAACACAAAATGATAACTAATACAACCACCATCTCATGCAGCCTGCCCCTCTGCATTCAGGGAGACCTGCTGTCATAGAGTTTCTGTTCCTGCACAAACATCATGACCAAGAAGCAAGTTGGGGAGGAAAGGATTTATTGAGCTTACACTTCCAATTGCTGTTCATCACCAGAGGAAGTCAGGACTGGAACTCGAGCAGGTCAGGAAGTAGGAGCTGATGCAGAGGCCATGGAGGGATGTTACTTACTGGCTTGCTTCCCCTGGCTTGCTCAGCTTGCTCTCTTATAGAGCCCAAGACTACCAGCCAGGGATGGCACCACCCACAAGGGGCCCTCCCCCCTTGATCACTAATTGAGAAAATGCCTTACAGCTGGATCTCATGGAGGCATTTTCTCAACTGAAACTCCTTTCTCTGTGAAAACTTCAGCTTGTGTCAAGTTGACACACAAAACCAGCCAATACACCTGCCTTCACTGCTTCAGCCTCTGGCAGGAAAAATCGAGTAGAAATGGATTCACTCTGTGATGTTATTTCTGTTGTACCTGATAAGGGTAGGAGACATGGGCCCAGCACCTGTAGGCCAGCTCCTCTATTACTTTTCCGGTGGGGCTTCCTTGCCTAATCTACCCCATGAATGGCCTCTCAGAGTTCTAAAGCACAGAAGGGGCTATGAATGTCTGTGATGAACCTGTCACAACTAGCAGAGCACAGGGTTGGGGACAAAGAATTATATACCTGATCAAACTAGCCACAGCTAAGTGAGTCTCTGCCTGGGGGATATATGGCGGTAAATCCTAAGTGTCAACTTGACTGGATTGAGAAACATGGAGGAGATTATTGAAGCACACCTTGGGGTGTCTCGGTCAGTGATCAGTAGGAGAGCTCTGCTATCAGTAACTCTTTAATCTGCTGAGGAGTTCAGAATTTGAATAGACTATGGGGAGGTGGCAGAGAGTGGGAGGTGGGGCCTGGTCTGAGGGTGTAGGTCAGTGGAGCATCATGGGAAGGATGTCTACCCCACACAGCAGAAGATGGACCCTGAAGCATCCCTGAGACAGACTTTCCCCTCCTTGGAAATAACTTGCAACCTGACAGGAGACTGGTAACAACTGGCCAAGGGCTCAGTCCCAACAAATAGACTCCAGATACGCTGGGAAGAGGAGTAGCATGCTATGACTGAATCCAGAAAAAGTTCCTCTGTGTCTTCTTGCAGATACTGAAAGGACACCAGCCTCAGCACCACCCCTTCCATGAAGCTGGTGGCCAAGACACAGGGAACCTCCTCAGGACAACTGAGGTAGACTGCATGTCAGTCTAAAGCACCAGGGAGAATAAGCCATGACCCAGTCATGCAGAAGAAGGCTGGCAGATTTGTCTGGAGGCAAAAGTATGAGTGCTTTGCTTTACCTTCTGGTACTTTCCATTCGTAGATTCAGCACAGAAAAACAAAACAAAACAAAAGCCAAGAGACTTTTTATTTTTAAAGCAGCCTCTATCTGACAGAACCAACCTTGGGATCTAGTGTGTCTGTTAGGAATTATTCTCGGCTACTAACAACCCAAATCCCATTTAATAGTGCCTTTATGACACAAACGTTTATTATTGACTTAGCAGAGGAGTCTAAGGTTAGCTGATTCAACAGTTTGTGATCTAAAAGTCCAGGGGTTTTCCACCTTTCTACTGTGCTACTTGAGAACCTTGGCTTTTTGTGTTTGTTTCATGGTTACAAGATGACTGCTGGGATGCCAGCTCTTTCAGTCATGTCCACAAGAAGTACACATCATGACAACATGTTCTTTCTTCATCAAACTCCATTTATTACAATCCCTTCCTTCCCTAAAATCCTCTTCCCACTGCCTCGTCAGTACTGTTCTGAGTTCTGTTAGCCAAAAGGGCTAGAGAGGAGTGAAGGGTAAAATGTTGAGACTGGATTTCAGGGGTCAAATCATAACCTATCCCACATCCTGTGTAGTACCTGGAGGCAGAAGATGTCTTCCCTTTGCTTTAAGGAGACTTGTTTTCTAGGGCTACAAAGAACTTTTCGAGAAGGGGAAAAAACTGTAGCTACCTTGGACAAAAATCTATTCAAGCTTAAAATGCAAGAGCATTAACCGCTCAGAGCCATCACCAAGGAGAGATAAAATACGTCTGCTCTCCCCAGACCTCGCTGATGCCTGCCGTGTGATTATTTTTTTGGCTGAGAAAGCTGCTTAGCCCTACAGAAAAAGAAATGTACCTGAACATTTATGAGTCGGCTTTTCAAAGACAGCAACCCATCTTCCCCTTCACCCCTCCCCTCTCTCCTTCCCTGTAAAGGAACACTTAGCAAAACTAAATAAATTATCAGCTAGGCCATGAGACAAGGCTCTCCTAGGGCAGCTTGCAGGAGTGCATGTAGCCATCTTCAGAACTGAAGTCATGGGCTGGGGAGAGGGGAGGAAGGGAAAGGCTAGGGGAAGGTAGGAGAGGCTGGGGAAGCGGAGAGAGATTAGAGAAAGACAGAGGATACGGGAGGACATGGCAGACAGAGAAGCCAGCAGACTGTCCTCTCCCTTTGTACTGGCTAGTTTTGTGTGTCAACTTGACACAAGCTGGAGTTTTCACAGAGAAAGGAGTTTCAGTTGAGAAAATGCCTCCATGAGATCCAGCTGTAAGGTATTTTCTCAATTAGTAATCAAGGGGGAGGGCCCCTTGTGGGTGATACCATCTGTGGGCTGGTAGTCTTGGGCTCTATAAGAAAGCCAGCTGAGCAAGCCAGGAGAAGCAAGCAAGCCAGTAAGCAGCATTCCTCCATGGCCTCTGCATCAGCTCCTGCTTCCTGGCCTGCTTGAGTTCCAGTCCTAACTTCCTTTGGCGATAAACAGCAGCATGGAAGTGTAAGTTCATTAAACCCTTTCCTCCCTAACTTGCATCATGGTCATGATGTTAGTGCAGGAATAGAAATCCTAACTAAGACACCCTTGCTCTTCCTCTTGTAGCAAGGAGACCTGGGCTGCCTCTAACTAACCCAGAGGACCTGCTAACTAAGCTGTCTTGCAGTTGTTTATCTGGAGCAAGGCACCATGATGCAGGGGTTGAGCTGAAGCCAGCAGCCCACAGCCCTGGCTCTGAAGCTCTGCTCCTATGTTCTCCCTGGTTGCCCTGTGGGGATGTTGATGGGTTCTGGACATTGGCCTTAATAGAATAACATTTGGCTCTGCTATGGATTAGGTTATGTCTTCACCCTCTAATCTACAGGGTGCAATGTTCAGTTCCCACAGGAGTGTAATTGAGCTGGCGCTCTCTGGAGGTAACTGGGGTCAAAAGCGCTCAAAGCATGGGCCAGATCCCACTGTGCTGCTGGCCTTAGGAGAAGGAAAGAGAAATGTCTTTGATTCCTCCATGAACTGGGAAGAGGTCAGGTGAGTCCCCATCTCCAAAACAGGAAGAACCTCACCAGACTTCAGGTGAACCAGCATCTTTAGCTTGGACTTCCAGTCTCCAGAGTTGTGAGGAACAGATTCCTGTCACGTCTTCGAACTACTGTATTTTGTTACATCACCTCAGTGTGACTTATACAGTCTGCTAAGTTGCTTGAAAGAAGCAAGCAAGGGAAGGCAGTGGTGGTGAGCGGCTATAGGTGGTGCTAATGTGAATCCCCATGGTGACATAGGCCCTGACCTTTGGAACTCAAGAGGCATCTAGAGCCAGAAGATGCTGAGAGGCCATCTCAGTCAGTGTTCTACTGCTGTGAAGAGATGCCATGACCACAGCAACTTGTATAAAAGAAAGCATTAATGGGAGGCTTGCTTACAGTTTCAGATGTTTAGTCCATACATCATGGCGGGAAGCACAATGGTACCCAAGCAGACACGGTGATGAAGAAGAAGCTAAGAGTTCTACATCCACAGGCAGCAGGGAGAGAGAGAGGGAGGGTGTGGCATGGGCCCTTGAAACCTCAGATCCCACCTCCTGTAACACACTTCCTCCAACAAGGCCACATTTCCAATCCCTACCAAATAGTGCCACTCCCTGATGGCCAAGCATTCAAACATAAGAGCCAAAGGGGACCGTTCTTTTCAAACCACCATAGAGGCCATGTAGGTAAGTTGGGCCAGTGCTGACATGCCTGCTTTAAAGGGTATATTCCTTCCATAGGAAGGCCACAGTCCAAAGGAATGGGGATTGACTATTCCCACCTCACACTGGCTGCCCCAGAAACAAGGCACAGCCTCCCGCTTCTTTGTGACAACAATGGGGCTGGATGTTTTCTGGAATTAGCAGCCACCCCCCCCCTAAGACATGGATTCCCTGAGTTTTAGGGAACAAACAGAGGTTAACCTTGGCTCGTTAAGTTCATGATTCCAAATCCACTGACCCTCTGGAACATTCTAGTCCCTGAGAGGAAACTGAAAAGGTTTCTGTGACAGAGACATCTTACAAAGTTGTGCTCCTGTCCGGTTAGCTAAAGGCATGCTCCTGCACAGGCATAGTGTGTTTCCTTTCCCATTGGGAAGAATAAAAGAGAAAATGTTGCTCTCTCTCTCTTCCACGCCTACTCCCAAAATGAACCAGGCCGGACACTGCTCCCTTGGGCTCCTCCAAATCAGAAGCCTGAGATGTAAGATACTGATGGATAACTCTTAGGGAACCACTCTGCTCCCTTGCTGCAGGACTGGCTGTGGTCAGCAGGAGCATGGGGCATGAGGCCTGTGCTTGGCTCTGTGTCCTTCTAGCTGGCCACTGAGAGAGACCCCAACAAGCTTACCTAGCCTGGAGCCTTCCATGGTAATGAGGCGGACTTCTGCTCTTGGGTGGGGCAGCACCTGCTGAGCTGCAGCAGAGCCATAGTGATAACTGTGGGCCCTGTTTTCTTTGTGGTTTCAGTCATTTATTTTAAAACCTGACCTTTCCTTTGTCTTTGCCATCCTAGAAGCATGGGCACGTGTTCTCCCCCCCCCCCCCCAATCTCTCCAACTCTCAGCAAAACAAGCTAGGTTACCATTTCCTTTGGGGGGGCAAATGCCAGCCCTGCATACTTCTCCTGAGATGATTTCACAGGCTATGCTAATTATTTTTTAGGGCAAGCATAATAAAACCCAGGTGACTTGCCTCCAGACATTTTTTCCTTATCTTCACACAGCTCCGGATCGGTTTTCCCTGCCTGGCAAGCAATTACCATGAGCTCTCCGGTTTTCACCAGACATTATTTGTCGGAACCCTGCTAGAGCCCACAAAGGTTAATATGCTTCTGCTCTACAAAATGTAGGTGTTATCTTATGGATTGTAAGACATGCCTGTGACACTTGAGCCTAGACAATTTACAAGATCAGCAAAACAGAGGAGGGGTGGGTCTCAACTGGCATCTCCACTGATGATGTTCTCATCAGAGCTTGAATCGATGGGGCACAGTGATCGGCCTGTACGCAAGCCCTGCTCCTCCAGGGGTACTAAGGAGTTTTGGGGGGGACAATGTGTTTTTGCTGGCAGAAACCTGGGGCTGTATTTTCACTGAGAGAAAAACGTAGCTCTTGTGTTGTTCCTCATAACTATCACACAATTTACTTAAATTAAGATATAAGTGTTAAATGTACCCTCCACGTGCGGGGGTAATAGGACCGGTCGGGAGAGCTGGAACACCTATCTGGAGTGACTTTCTAGAAAGGAAAATGAAGTCCTAGACGTTGATGGGAAGGATGAGGTTTAGTATCTGCTTGCCATTAAGGTCTCCGTTCAGTAGGTACAGTGCGTACCTGGCATGCAGGAAGCATTCCCTGCCTTTAGTCTCCAGCACTGAGCATGAGGGTACACGCCTGTAACTCAAGCACTTCGGAGGGAGAGGCAAGAGGATCAGAAGTTCAAGGTCATACTCAGTTACAGAGAGTTTGAAGCCAACCTGAATTATAAAACTCTGCCTTCCCTTATCCCCCCCGCCAAGGGAAAACAAATAAAAATAAAAAATATGACCAGAAAGATGGCTCGGCAGGTAAAGAGCTGACCTACAAGCTTGTTGACCTAAATTTGATCCCCAAACCCCATATGGTGCAAGGAGAGAATAAATTCCCACAAGCCCTCTGATCTCCACACATTTCATGGTATGTAAGCCCACTATTAATTAAATAAATGAAAAAACAAAAACAAGCAAACAATAAGTAATGTGTCAGCTCAAATGTGACCCTGGGGGCTTCCTTCCATGCATGCCTGTCACTTGTCACTAGATCCTCTCCCTCTCTGAGTTACTTTTCTTGATGTTGTAATAAAAGTCCCCCGGAAATAAAGCAAGTTAAGGAAGAAGGAGTTTATTTTGCCTCACAGCTCAAGGGCACAGATCATCATGGCGGGACAGTCAAGGCAGCAGGAGCTTGAACTGTCTGGTCACATGTCATCCATGGTCAAGAAATAGAAAGGGATGTGATACTTAGTTAGCTTGGCCCTTAATAGTCTGGGACCAAAGCTCAAGGATGGTATTAACCTAACCAAGACAATCCCAACAGGCATGGCAGAAGCCAACCCAATCTAGCTAACCCTGCACACTGGTAGTGGCTTGTCTCCTTGGTGACACTAGGTCTTAGCATGTTGATATTTTTAACCAACACACTCCAAACCTGGCTTTTGTCTTCTTCACCTCAGAGCCCATTCTCTGAAATGGTTAGTTATTTACTAAACTGGCTTAGTGGTCCTCATACCCCTAGAGTGTTCCCCTTCCCCTGTGGTAATGAATTTGTCTATTTTTGTTTACCATTTTATCACCAGAGCTCAGAAATCCTGGCCCAAGTAGACCCCAATAAATATCCTGCACTTTCACATTTTGTCTCCATTTCTACTTGGAAGCAAAGTGTGGGTGTTATCTTTAGCATCTGCTCAATTAAAAACCCACCACTGATTTTTCTCTTATACTATTCAGTTATCTATAAATATTATAATATGTATGCCGGCTGTGTGTTATAAAGGCTTCATGTAACAGTTAACTTTGTATCTCAAGATTATCTGTTTGGATGTGTTGGAGAGATGGCTCTGTTAAGCAAAGTGGTTGCTATGCGGGTGTGAAGACCTGAATCTGGAGTTTGGATCTTCAGCACTCACATGAAGGTTTGCACCATCTCTCTCCAGTGCTCAGAGGAAGGAGACAGTCAGAGCATGGAGGTTTGCCGGAAACCAGGCTCACCAATCAGTGAGCTCCAGGTCAGTATGAGACACAGATGCCGGACTCAAGGCCCGGCTGTTAAGAGTGGAGAAAGCTGGATGGAGAGTGTTTCTCTGATCCCATCAGGATGTGTTGACTGGTGGACTCCAGTAGGGTCTTTGTTCACAGCCAAGGAAGCAGGTTTGTGCTGGCTTTCATCTGACCTGCTGTGTAGTCGGGGAAAGCAATGCAGAAAAAGCCACACCATCAAAACAATTAGCGGTGACTCTCGGACTATCTACCTCCACTTTCCTATGTCACCACCCAAGATCGGTAAAGAAGCCTTTCAATGTCATAGAAGCAGAAAGGGTCAAGGTCAAGGTCAAACCTCGAACTTTGGAGTTTCCAGTCCTGAGCTTCTATACAATAGAGTCTCTGCGACAGGAAGTGCTGCTGCTGTACAGCTTCCAGCAGAAGGAGGGGCCGTAAGGCTTGCACCTTCTCGCTCTAATGTCACTAGGGCTGTGACTCATTCAGGTCACACATCTCTAGGTCCCCGAATGCAGCTCCAGGTCCTGCAGCTGGAGACAAGAAGCCCAAACACGATCATACAGACTCTAATTTTCCGATAGCAGTTATGCAAAAACTCCTGTTCCGGTGGCCATGGAACTGCCCTGTTTTCAACAGCACTCCCCAACCCACTCGCCGACTGCTCCTCCTGGCTCTTTTCTCAGTCTCTCTTCACACTTGTGCCTTTCATTTCATACCACGTTCCCACCAAACACGAACCTGTGAACCCTCAACATTTCCGATCATGCAGACCTCTTGGGTCTCCCTCTTCCAAATTCCACCGTTATTCCGCCAGTCCTCTCTTAAGCTATGGATCTGATTATGCTGTTTTCTGTCCCCTAAAGTGGAGCTGACTCATTTCCTTAGCTAGACTGGGAGCCCAGATCTGATGTTTCAGGTTGGTTGAAATAGAGATTTTAATTCTTAAAAAAAAAATAGATTTTAAAACAATACCGAGGTTTTTGGGCATCAGGTAAGAAGAGCAGATTGGTCCTACGTACCCTGGATCCTAACACCTCCAATAATAGTTAGGCTTGGGTATCTAAATGCAGACTTCATTCTGCCATACTCACCCCCAAAACTGGTTATTCTATGACTTCCTATGAATTATTCATCAGCCACACCCATCCCTGGCCTGGAAGTATCATGACTTCTTTCCACCCCTTCTCTTTCTAAAAGGAAGTAGAATCTGAGTTCCTGACATCATTCTAACGGTTACAGCAATAGTCCTCCATGTCACCAGCCCCTGGTCACGATTTTGTTGCTGGAATGGTCAGCAGAGAAACCAGACTAGTCGGAAAGCAGCCTTTACCCTACAACCCCCAAACAAAATCAAACCCGTTCTGTCACCAAAACAGGTCCTGGGAGTATCAGTCTGAGTGAGCTCTGCCTTTATCAACATTCTCTCCAAGCTTCCTCCAGTTTCAGCACCTTGACAACCCGGTTTAGAATACAGACCTGACCCTGTGAAGGCCTCAGAAGACTGTTGAACACCAACCCCATGAAAGCAAGAGCTTACCATCACAAAAATAACAGTTGGGGACACTAGAGTAGAAAAGATTTTAGGGAGTTCAAAGAAGGAGTATGTTCCCACCCATGTGCAGATCTGTGTTTGGACACATCCCCCCCTCCATCATTTACTTAAAATGTACAAATATGAAAAAAATTCTTTTAAAAAAAGAATTCTGTAGACACATGCAAAAGGGAGAGAAAATTGGACCATGTCCCTCACTGCAAGGCACCGTTTTCTTTCCACTCTCAGCCAACACTATTCTTCTCTGCCTTTCTCCTAGTTTGCCCCTGAACAAGTCATTTACAAGAGATGGCTGTCGTGGAGCATAAAAAAATAATTTAAAAAATCTTCAAAAGGCTGGCAGCATAAAAACCCCTGGCTCTGTCGTTTCTCTGTTTCTGCAAGCAGCAAAAGATCCATAATTCTCACACTTAATGTAATTCCAAGGTATCTAAAGTGATTTACAGTCGGTTTACTCAATACTTTCAGCTTTATTTAATGTAACAGTTATGGCACATAAAAAGTTTATTGACAATCCTTTGGGAGTGCGATTGAGTAAGAAAGAGTCATTGCTAATACCATTACAGGAACAGAAGGCAAGAGTCTCAGCCAGTTTCCCCTGTGATCTTTGTAGTTCCTCAAGCGAAGGTTGCACAAGGAAGTGTCCAGCTCCACCTCTGAGCTCTGGTAGACCTGCGAGCTGCCCTGCCTGCCTGACTGCTAGAGTTGCCATCTTGGCTGGTTTGGATATCTCTTTCCAAGCCTGTCTGGCATTGGCCTTGGATAATTACCTTCAGTTTAGATTGCTCTGGAGTCTCCATTACTGTGCAGGGTCCAGCTTCAGCAAGGCCTGCTAACAAGGAAAAAAAAAAAAAAGACATTGTTATTTTTTTTCTGTTTCATGCTGCTTTGTTCTCTATTTTAAAAGTAAATACACCAGTGACCATTTGACCCACCAGAGTTGAGCTCTATCCCTTTTGGTCCTTAAGAATGTGGACACTGAGAAGTAGGGAGACCCCTTCCAGGCAAAATTTGCTTACTGGCCTGGAGCTGGAAGGTCTTTGCTTCCAGTGGTTTCTGTTGGGCAGAAAAGAGGTGATTGAAACAGAACCTTGCCTCCAGATGTGTCCCTGATGTCAGCCTCACATCTTCCCCATGGCTTAAAGAAAGAGAGGTCCCAGGAGACAAGAAAGGTCGAGCCAAGGAGCCGGACTCCCTTTTCTGTGAATTCAACGGAATGGCAAGTTTTTTCTTGAACAACATGGCGTCCTGTGAGTCCTGTGCTGGTATGCCTATCGGGAACTTCTGAGAACACAGGAGCCGATCCATGGTACTGTTCTGCAGTGTGATATCAGCATTTGTTCTTGACCAAATAGACATCCCAGTTCCTGTAGACACTGACTGCTCCTGACTTCCATGAAACAAAGCCTCGAGCTTTGGGGAATGATACATTTTATGCTTCAAGGGTTTTTTGACAACTGAAGTGGTTCCCCCCCACACACACTTTCATACACAAACTTAAAAACCTAGATCAAACACTCTCTATGAGCATAATTTCAAAGTAAATTGCTCAGCTTTCGTTCCTCCCTAAACAAAGTGCCCTGATCTGAAAGTTCCCAGATTATATAAAAGTCATGGTGTGTGTGACAGCTATCTCTCTGGGTGATGCTATTCAGCTCTTGTAGATCTTCAACTTTTCTGACTCCAAGGGCTTTTTGCCTTTTGAGTCACACACAAACATGATTTACACACACACACACACAGGTTCTTTTTTCCCCTTGTTGTTTAAATTTTTCCTTCTTTCTCTAATAGCTATACTAAAGACATATAATATATGTTTATAATATAATTATATAATATATATTATGTATATAATAATATATATTATTATACACACACACATATATATAAAACCACTTCAGAAACGTGACTTTCTGACATGTTAATTTTTGGGGGGGTACTTTTCTCCTTGTCTCCTCCCGAGTCTTTCCTATGATGATATTTATTGCTATTAAGAGTTGGGCAAAACAAGGGACATATGGAGAGTGTTGTGGGCATATATTTATATATGTTTGCATGTTACTTTTTCAACTTTTCAAAATTTCTGGCAAGTATGCTCCTTAAGAGGAATGTAACATTGCCCCCTGGTCCACTCTCTGGACAAGGTAGTGATCCCACTGTGCCCATAGGCTTCAGGAAATGCTCATGAACTCTCAGCACCAGCAAGATTGACTTCCAGAGACCCAGTCTCCAGGATGTAGCTCTACCCCGACTTCACCCACTCGGGACATATTATTTTGTAGAGAACACTCTCTTCATGTGTTTCCACAGTCTGGTGGTTCAGTTCCATCATGAGGCTTGCTGTCTCTTTAGAAAGGTTATGTCTAAGGGAGGGGCCTTACAGGGCAGGTCTGGCAGAACAGGATGCCACGCCCTGCCTCTGCAGCAGGAAGCCATTTTGTGAACATACAATGGTATACCAGGGTCTATCGTGAAGTTCTTATCTTTCCACTCATTTATCGTTGTACCTGCATATCCTTCATGTTGTAGTGAGTTTTCCGAAAAGATGCCCCTTTTCCTGGATGCCTTTACATTCGTCCAGAGAACAGTCTGTGGCAGGTTGAGATGGGCAGTTCTCAATCACTAATATCCTTAGGTCACAGGGGAGGACATTTGGGGGTTCTTAACTCCTATGCAATACTAATCGACTCCTGAATAAAGCCAGCACTTTGCAATGTGCTTCGGCAGGCCCACCAAATTCAGTGTTTTGCAAACAAGTTGTCCAGCAGGTATTGGAACATTCCACAGGTGCAGAAACTGGTATCAGATAAGAGATTCAAGCAGCACCTTGCAAGTAGTAAGTACCAGCGCTAAGACCTGAGATCACACTCAGGAACAAGCCTTTTGCTCTTGCCCTTGGGCCACCTGGTACAAGGCAAGGAAGGTTCTTAAACCTTAGCCAGCCCTAGGCCATGTAGAAGGGATGCATGCCTCCGTTTAAGACCTCTCTACTCTCATACCTCACCCACTATTATCTGAAAGATCTTGATCTCGCAAGACCACACCGAGGAAATAATTAATAATTAATAATGCTTTCACTAGATTCAAGTGTGTTTTAATTGAAAACCTGAAGACTCCGAAAACCTTCTAGATGCAAACAAATGAAAGTCCTATTATGTCAGAATTCAATGTTCAGACTAACAAGATAGAATAAGAGGGAGGGAGGGAGGGAGGGAGGGGGAGAGAGAGAGAGAGAGAGAGAGAGAGAGAGAGAGAGAGAGAGAGAGAGAGAGAGAGAGAGAGAGCAGAAAAGTCTTTCTTTAGTACTAGGAACATTTCAGCATGGCGCATGTGTGAAACACCCTGACACAAGGGGATCAAAGGAGCCTTCCTGGTTGGGGTAGTTGTATCGGTAGCCACCAGAGGGCAGCAGAGGGACAGAACAGCTGACGAGAATAGCTGTAAGTTAATTTCTCAGGAAAGGGTTGAGAAATGAAGAGACACCCCAGGGGACTATCTGGGATTCTTCTCGCAGGCAGATCCATTCTTCAGGGACAGTATATCTGTCCCCAGACGCTGGGAACACTGACTGCTGAAAGCTTGCAGATGCATAGTCGCTGAGAATTGCCTGCCTAGGGAACTGTTCTTTGCTCAGTGTTATGCCTTCTCCGGAGAGACAAATAATGATTGGCCACTGCAGGAATTGGAAATCCTGGCTCTGCCTCAGTTTGTGATAACTCTTCAAGGCCACGCAAGATCCAAAGTTTCAAGACTGGCTGAGGCTTTGAGTCTTCTAACCAACTCTGTCTTTCTGAAATCATAAGTCTCCAAAAGTCACCTCTTGATGAACACATCTCGCATTGTTAGCCACCAGGGTTCCCCGGTACGGCAACAGCGTCTTGGTGTGGAGAGGCCCAACCATTGAACCAAAATCTAGAAATAAAAGACACAGAGTAGGTCGAGGGTGAGCGGGCCAAAGTAGGGTAGAGGTGGGGGTAGGATGTAAAATTTGTAAAATGTCTTTACTGGCACTTCAGACGACATTTCTTTCTTTCTTTCCTTCCTTCCTTTCGTTTTTTTCTTTTTTCTTTTTGGTGGGTGGAGGGTAAATGGCACTTGGGTTCATAAGTCTTTCCTCCCATCTACCTTCCTTCCCACAATGTCCTCACATTATTGGGCTGACAGTGCCCCTCCCCTTCAAAGCCCCACCTAAGCAGTGCTTGCTCTGTGTTGGCTGCAGTTGTTACTGGGGTGGTACCCAATTACTAAGATGGGATCCCATCATGCTTCTTATGAAGACACAGCCAAAGGAGACCACCACCACCACCGCTGCCGCCGCCGCCGCCGCCACCGCCACCACCACCAATAATAATAATAATAATACATAATAATAATAAAATAAATAAATAATAAATTCTCTGGCTCACTCCCCAATTTCTCTGAAATTATTTTTCATGTTGGCCTTTGCCTATTTTTTAAGTAGGATTTTTCCAAAATAAATGCAGAACCTGTGCCTTTCCTTGGCTTAAGTAAGAGGCTCTCTGTCAAACCTCCCATTGTCAAGGAAAAGGACTCCTACGATCTGAGCTGCAAACCCAACATTTTGTAGCATGCTCGGAGGCTGGGCCTCTGCGGGGAGATGACTGAGCGGCCTACGGATTAATGTACTATTATTACATTACTCCTTAAGCTTCAAAGGTCTGCCAGGAGGGCTAAGCTCACTATCTATTCCATGACATTTTAAGAACAAATAATACATTAATATATTTAATTTGAGAATAAACACATACATTACAGGCAGGGGATTTTGTCTATGCTGATAAAGGCACCAAATGACCTTTCCAGAGCAATCCTAGCCCGCAGAGCTGAAAGGGAACGTGTTCCAAACACCCGTTTCTATCTGCTGTAATATGCAGGCTCTGGTGCATGTTTGACCTGTGAAAGGCTGCAGCTTCCATGTTCGTCAGAGATGGGACCCATGGCTGTAATTACTCCTCAGACTCTAATCTGCAGAAACACTAAATCTTATTGCCTTAAATTAGTTAATCAATTAAGTGTCAAACCACAAAATGTTGGAGATTTGGGGTTGTATTTATTATCTTGGCAGGCACTTCCTCTCTCAGCCTCTTGGCTTCCTCTCTCTTCTCCTTGCAGGGGAGCTGGCTTTTAAAAATGACCGGTCACTCATTGTTTATTTCTGGCTTGTTAGCAAAAACAGTTGAAGTTACATAAGCCTGAAGCCCAGGACCGACCAAATCCACCCTGCAATTGATAGGTTGGCTACTGTTCAAGCCGGGCTGTGTGTTCTGTGGTGCCTTTCTTGGGATTAGCTTAAAGGAGAGCACAGTTGATGTGCCAGCCAGCATCTTTTTCATCGTCTGCTAAGGCTGGCCATTTTGGAGCCTGCATAATTGACTGGGAGTCTTGTTTATTGCCATGTTGCTCTCATGAGGAGAGTTAAGCTCAGACAGTGGGGATTTTTAGAATCCCCTGCTCAGAATCTCTATTTTCTGTGTGCTCCTTGGCTCTCTCATAGATGTGTACAGCTTGCTACAACATGGACTTCAGAGATCCAGGCACAAGGTGCCCAGGGGCTATGCCCACTCACACTGCTCTGGATCTGGTACCTATGCAGCTCATAGGCTCTTCTGATGCTACCAAACACTTTACAACTTCAGCTTACTCTTGCTTTCTGCCTAGTTTAGCTACAAAATGGTGCTATGCTTGAGTCTCAAGTAGACACAAACAGATGACTAAGCTAATTCTACCTGGTAATGAAGAGTTTAGGAAATGGTTCTAGTACTCAAGGCATATAGTCTCATTGGCAGGACAGAGATTTATGTACCTGACAGTTAAAGCACACAGGAAAATGCATTATATTTAGTAACTGCTCTGCCCTGTGAGTATATACAAGTCTGAGGTGAGGTTATCACCACACTGCCAAGAGGCTATGATACCAGTTCCAGGCAGCAGTCAGTGGACCTAGACTTAGCCCTAGCAATTAATTCTTTTTAAGCCTTGGGCATCAAGGCGTCCTTCCTCTGTGGCATAATGGCAAAAAGGAATCGTCATAGTTTGCAATCTTATTTGGAGAAGTTAAAAGTTGACAGCACCATGTTTGTCTTGAAAGATTTTATTTCATATTTTTATTTGAAATTCTACTTCTCCACAAAATCCAAGTATCTAAAGCCTTGAACCAGTGTCTTAATCCAATCCTATTACTCCCCTACTATAGCTATGGAGATTTAAAAGAGGCCAGTATATATTTGCCAAATGTCCACTGCAAACCTGCTTGGTCCAGGAATACCCTCAGGTCTACACAGTGCTATAGGCAGGTAAGATTTCATAGGATACCTTGCTCTGGTCAGGGCAGTATCTTGGGCTCTTGACCATCACTGTGGTGCCAGAGGGACTGTGATGAGCACATCTAAGAGAGATTTCAGACATCCCAGAGGTGACTCCTTAACTTTGGAGTTGAGGAAACTGAGGCTGAGAAAAAACAAAGGGAACTGCCTCAAGAGTAATAATTTTTCTGCTCCCCAGTTGGGAATAGGCCTCTTGTCTTAGATTCATGGCTCTTTCTTCTCTGCTTACTAGATCTGGCAGCAGACCTCTGGGTCTGCTTTGTCTCTTGAACTTTGAACTTCCATTGTCAAACCTGTGACAAAAGATTGGTGGCTCCAGAGATGAAAAAGCAAATTGTCTTCTTAGACCAGATTCAAGCTCCACTCATGGAGCCCTTGGGTCGCCCTGACCTATGACAGCTGACTCCTGTGGAATAACTGGCATTAGGCAATGAAAAATGGCTGAATTTGGAGTCGGGGAGCTGTATCCAAATGTTTTGTTATGTGCAAGTAACTTGTTCTCTACATGGCTTGAACCATAGGTACAAAAGTGACCTTAGTAAGTTGTGACCAGCATGTTGGTCTTCTACCAATCAGTGAGTGTGGAATAGTATTCAGAAGTGTAAATCCTTTCCCCCACTTCCCTTAGTCAACATGAGTCTTAATTAAAACTAGCAGTAAGAAGGACACTATTATCATCCCTTCAGGGCCTCATGGCCATCTTGCAAGGTTTGTGACTAGGTTAACAGGCACACTACCCAGGAGCTGTGAGGTACTCCAATACAAGGTAAATGTATAACATTGTGAATAGTAGGGGTTTTTCTTTTAAATTTGTATATGTTCTAGTTTATCCTTGAGTAAGTGTTCTTAAACACAGGCATAAGAGAAGAGGAAATAAAATCTCTTTGACTTTCAGAGACAACTCACTTACATCCATGTAGCTTTGTAATTCTTACCCTGCACCTCCTTGCTGGAAGCAGCAGCAGCAGCAAGAGGCCCATGAGCCTGATGTGTCCATAGGTCTAGAGACTAAATAAGCCAGTCAGCTCCAGGCTTATTTGCCAGGTAAGTTTTACATGTCTGCTGGTCTTCAATTCAGCCTTCGTTCCTTTGACCCCACACCTCCATGTCTTTCCATTTAATTTTCCCTGAATACAAATAAAACGCAGCAGAGGAATTCCAGGACATCAGCGTGTGTCTCTCCCAACAAGGCTTGGAGTGGGTGAGTCGCTCAGCCTTCCTCCTTGTCTGCCTGTCTGGCAGATACTCTGCTTGGCCGGGCTTTTGTTTCCCTGGGTTATGATTTACGCGAGTGGATTCAGAGCAGGGAAGAGCCGAGTATCAATTCCGCTGGGTTACCGTGTTAAATGACCGATGCATGGATGGTTATTGCTGCCTCGGGAGCAAACGAAAGCCCTTTGCTTCCCTGACACTGCTGCCCCCCCCCCCCCAACTGATGATCAGTTAAAAATGTAAATAAAAAGACCACACTTTGGAGAGAGTCAGCTCCGGAGGGGGGGAAAATTGCAAAAGCGAAGTTTATTGATCCCCTGGTCAAGATTGATGGTACAATAAGAGCAGGAGGCGAAGAGTGATTTTGCTTTTGAAAACGTTGATGAATAAGCACGGAGGGACAACAAATAGCCGGGCTCAGCCAGTGATGGACGGTGGCGGAGGAACAAGATGCATTTTTATAAATGGGTGAAAGGAGAGGAGGACTTATTAAAAAAATGAATGACCACATGTGGCAGGGATATGCCAGTAGGGAGAAGAAAGCCATTGATTTATGTGTACTACTGGCATTTGAAAATTCAATAATAACATTGACAAATGAGAGGCAAACCTGGCCACAGGACAGCGCCGAGCCAAGGAATGGAGAAAGAAAATGCCAAGGTCAGAAAGAAGGAACAGAAAAACAAGCTTATGGTGGAAAGTTTACATTAGCCGGTCTCTATAAAGACATTTAGAAAAATCCCTCTGCTCTCCGTGGGCGGCTCTGTGAGTCTGGCCAGTGAGGAAGGCCCTGGCTGTCCTGCTGCCTAGAGGAGGAAACCTCATGGCCACTAGTGGCTGTGCTGCCCCGCGTGGCACCTTCAGTGCCAGCTCTCAACACCCACGCAATCTGGAAGCCCCAGGGCTGAGCTATTGCTGGGGTCCTGTTGCCCGGGCTTTGTTGTTTGTTCCTCTGCGCATGGATTCTGTGCTGACTGAGGACGGGATGTCAGGTCCAGGGAGCTTCTTGTACTTCACCTCTGTGTAAGCAGCGTCAGACCACTCAGTGTTTCCAGCCTTTCTTTAGGTCCTTACCCCGACCTTTTACAACACCTTTCCTTGGAATCCCATTCATTCATTGTTCATTCACACACTAAAACCCCTTCTGGGAAGTCTTGGCGGGAGAAGCTGAATCGCTTTGGAGGCTATTAGCAAGATGATACCAGAGTTAAAGTAGCTCTGGTGAAATGCCCCTTGACTGCATGGATGTCATGAGAATGTGCACACCTTCTCCTGTTGTGCAGACAGCTCAGAAAGAGCAAGCAAGCCAGTGACTTCCGACTTACACCAACCTCGTGGTATCCAGGGAGGCTCCACCCAGTTCTCTGGGTCTAAGCACAGACTCATAATGTGATCCTGGGATTGTAACATTTCAGCCACTTGCTGAACACTCTTTTGTTTCCCGGCTCTGCCTTAAATGGCAAAGGAGTGTGTGTGTGTGTGTGTGTGTGTGTGTGTGTGTGTGTGTGTGTGTGTGTGTGTGTGCGCGCGCGCGCGCGCGCGCGCGCGCGCGGGCCCAGGGAGAGGGCTGGTCACCTGTCATGGAGCTCTTTGTCTTTTCTCAATTCTGCCGCTGTTTCCCTGGGGCTTTAGCTGACTGTGTGATGTCTTCTCCAAATGTTAGAAGGTGAGTGGGGCTTGAGCAGAACCATAAATCCTTGCTAATGCTTTCCTTAAAAAATCCAGGAGGTACCATCTCTCCCAAGGGCCTGTCTGCCAGCCTGATCCAACAGTTGGGATGGCCAGGAAGCCCCAGGCGTGTGCCTGTCTATGTTGGGTTATTACAGGCCTCCCTAGCTCATCAAGTTTTCCAGTGGAAATATTTCATTAACTCCTACCATACAGCCAAGGCTTCTTTCTTTTGTTCCTTTTCTCTGAAAATCCTCAGGAAATTTTTCTCCCTGCCTTGGTTCCCAGTGGCAGACAGGTAATAAATAGAAAGGCATTGAACTGAGAGGTGGATAATGAACTGGGGTAGGGTGAGTTTTCCCAGCTTTGAAGGAAGTTCTGTATTCCCACGCTCACAGATCTAGGGCCACGACTAGCAGGTCTACTTAGCACCAGTCCTTCAGGAATACTCATGGACTCATGTATATTGTCCTGATTGAGACACTTAACAGATCTACAAAATAGGCCTTTCCCTTTCACCACAAGGCAGCTTAGGGGAAAGGGAATGGTGGTCAAACATGCAATTGCCCTCTGTCACTGATAACTCGGTCCCCCCGGAACTGAAGTTAGGCACTCAGCTCATATTTACAGGATAAATGGAGGAATACAATGTATCGGAAGTGTGCACTGAGAATATGGAAGCTCTGCTTTGTTTCTGAGAATTCAGGATGCCCTGACAGAGGAGATGGCATTGACATCTGCTCCTGAAGCATGAATGAAGATGTGGAACTATCCTTCTGGCCAACGAGGTTCATATCGGAGATCCCCCTTTATGGGAAACTGAGCTAAGTCAGGAGGGAGGACGTCAGCAACTGAGCTCAGACAAAGCTGCTTCACCCTCTCTGCACTAGCTTACATAGAAACAAGGCTTAGAAAGAAAGGGAGCCGGGCCATGAGGCCAGGGCAGTCCAACCCAAGTCGCTGATGGCCATAGCATTGCTCTGAGCCTTCCCAAGCCTGGTTCTGGAGTTTCACAGCCGGCCTGTAGCTTTGCCTGTGGCTGGGAACAGTAGATATTCGTTAAGGCCCTCAATAGCAGTGCCAGAAGAGGGGTCAGAAACATTTGGGGGATGATTCTGCTGGGCATTAAGATGTGGACCAACCCTACTCAAGTGGACACACCTGCAGCACGACACATCGAAGGTGGGAAGTACCAATCCAAAGTGCTTTGGAACCGTGGCTTCTGTTTCACAGAGAAGCCATTGCTCTGAATCCCCCAGTGTCAAGGCTTGTGGAGTCTAAGACTTAGGTTAGGCTGCTCTGCCCGGTCAGGGTCAGCACAGGGCTGGTAGGAGGCCAGCTCTTGCTGTCCCTGGAAGACTGTGATGGGCCCCTGCCGAGCCTCTAGAGCAACTCCAATTGAAAGCCCTCCATCCAGGCCAAAGGACATGGGTTTCTAGGCAAGCGGGCAGCACAGAACTGGGAAGAGACTATGTCAACTCATTGGCCTTATGGGCGATAGTCATTCTTGGCACTGTAAATAAAGTTACAAGAGAAGATATTCCAGCAAGGATTAGGGTCATACTTGACCAACAATATGGGGAAGGGTCTCTCTAAGGGCGTGAGCTTTGTTTCCCATAATCTTTCTGTCACTAGGAATCCTGGCTTCAAGGCAGAGAGCAAGCCCTGGCAGGGGACTGATGTGCTGTGACTTTCCTCAACAGTATGTGATGCAAAGGAATGGTTGAAGGAAAGAGAAGGAACTTGTCCATCTTGGTACTTCCTCTGCCTTGTAAGTTGCTGAGTTAAAGCTTTTATTTGTTGACTGAATAACAGAACTTTGCCTTGCTTTAACCCATTACTTGCCATGAGGTTTCTGTCTGTTTTGCTTTGCTGAGACGAGTCCTCTAATTTTTAGGATTTTTCTCCCCTAAACACTAAAAAGGGTTGGTTGTTTGTTTTTGTTTGAATAAAACCATCCTTTACCTATGCAGTGTGGGTTGGGATACAATGAAGAGGTATATCATGGGTAAAGAAAGGGAAGAGGCTGTCTGTCCACCTCTATGGGAACGTTGTTACTCTGTGGGTGGTAAGCCAATGAACAGATGCAAGGTTGACACCCTCCCATGCAGGCAAAGCCTTACTTCATAGCTCACATTGGCCTTAAACTTTTGCTCCCTCTCACCCCCCACTGTCAGAATACAGGCATACACCACAACAGCCAGTGAAGCGCACTTCCTTAACAGGGACCTAATAACAAACATCTTCCAACCGCTTCAGCAGAGACCGATAGGCCCTGGAAACGTCTACTGAGGCTCTTACTTTCTCGGGCTGCCTCTGAGCTCTGACCCTAGAAGGTCACAGGGCAGCACAGAAGGAAGGGAAATGTTGTCTGAGCTTCCTGAGAATGTTATAGGCAGGCTGGCTAGGGCTCCCACCTCCTCCCTTGACCATTTATTGGAAAGCCCTTGTGACTAGGCCTGAGAGAGTCAGCTTTTAAACAAATTTGCCATTTCTCCTAAGGAGCAGTGGCAAGGAAGTCTTTCCACTGGAAACAGAGCATCTCTCTGAGCTTGCTTGGCAACCTCAAGAATATGTCTGAGTCCGGGCTTCCTTATCTTCAAAGTGACAAAACCATAAGGCATAACATTGTCATAAGGGCTGACTGTCATCAAGGCTATGGATACTCTGTGTGTCTACATCACATTAATGGAGAATTTCTTTACTATTGAAATTGCTGCAAGGGGAGATATCTCTCTCCTTATCACACCACGTGTGAAGAATCCTAAGGGCCACAGGGAAATTTCAGAACCAGTGGCATTCCTTGGTGTGGCAAACCCACTCCTGAAGCCAAACTTCCTCCTTCCGACATCTCCATACTCAAAAGCTGATCAGCCAAGGGGCCTGGGGTCTGCTTGGGAGGTGACTGGGAAAGGCCTGGAAGGGAGGATATACAATGCCAAGTGGCCTGCATGTTTGCTTTTTAATCTGTTGTATATTTAGATGGGGGCTCCAGTCTACATTACATGAGTCGTGAAAGAGGAAATGTTCAGACTCCTTGCTTTCGTTACTCAAAGCATTTGCCTCTCTCCTGATGTGTGGGGGTCAGAGTTCCGTGCAGCGGGAGGAAATGCCTGTTTTAACTTAGCCCACTTCTGGTCTAATCAGATTTTTGGCAGAGAGACTGTTGTTGGTCATTTATAGCCTTTCTACCCAGAGCTGCTACATTCCCTGAAGTCTGTCAGAGCTGAGGAAATGGTGGACATAAACAGACAGACAGACAGACAGACAGGTGAGCAGGCAGACATATCAATCTGGCAATCTTCTAGTGAGTCTGAGAAAATATCTCTCTGTTCACTGCTATAAAGATCACTATGAAGATGGGGTCACACTCACATATGTGTTTAACTGTTGTGAGCCCTGAAGACAAAGACAAGAGGAACTTTGAGTCACGATGTCTGCCCCTCTTCTGTTAGGGTAGGAACAGAGACACAGGGACAGTCACAGGGGTAATCAGAGCCATGATAAATGCCATTTCCTGCTGCCTCGTAGTTCAGGTTTTTTTGTTGTTGTTTTTTGGGTTTTTTTATTCATTGCTATTTGCCATGGTCTTGATACTAATAGTTGACTGAGAATATGTTTATGGGAAAGACAAAATAAGTGTGTGTCACCATCTTCCTTTAGCCACCATAAAACACCTGTTTCAGATGCCGAATCTTAAAAAGCCCAGTAGGACCTTATACCATGTAATAGTCGGTGATTACTACATTGTATCTCTTTCACTTACTTTGTCTTAACCTATAGGATATTCAGACCATAAATTCCATTTGGTAAATATATAGTATATTTACAATCTTGAATGCTGGAGAAAATTGATCAACATGCTAGGGGAGAGGTTAAAGAACCCCCCAACCGTCAATCAAATAGTTTTCTTTGGGTGTAGGTCTGCACATCAACTTATGTCATCTTAAATATGGGCTCTATCTTTTATTCTCCAAATGTCCTACACAAAGTACTTGACCACTGCTGTCTCCCTTTTCTCCATGTGTAAACTGGGGAACCTGTTAGTAATCACTCTTGCTACAATGACAATTTACAAATATTTATATAGCTGAATAGTTCTCAGTGTATAGTAAATCTCCAGTGAATGTGGCCTATTATTATCCCAATGGAAAATGTCATTTAGCTGTGGGCTCCTTGAACTAGGAGTATAACTGTGCACCCTCAATTTTTTAGCACAGTCCTTAGTATGTAACAGAGCTCTCATAAATATTTGTTGACTGGACAATAGACAGACTATGGCTCATGGAGACTGTCCAAATTGTTGACTTCATAAAACCTGCTAAAATATAAATTTTGATTGTAAAGATAAAATCAGTTCTTCATTGCCTATAGCAGTTTTTCTACCCAACCAAATGACTGAGCATCTATAATGAGACCCGGGATTGTAAGCCGGAGACTCAGACCAAGGAGGTCAACGGTAATTTTCACCATGGCAGTATCTAAACACCAGTGCGGCTTACAATTATCTGCAGATGTCAGCTGAAGAGTGGGGGGTTCCGGCACATGCCCACGGTGGCATCAGGAACCTACAACATGTACGAATATGAGACCCAGCCGCCCCTCCCAAACTCAAGGCTCATGATATTTATAGCCATGTTGCTTCAGTGAGGGCCACTGGCTGGGGGAATGGGAGCTGCCATGGGGTCTGGGGCTGATGGGAAACAAAGTGTCTCTCTCAGAGGCAGCTGGGCTTATTTTAATGGGCAAGGTCAGCAATGAAATGACCAAGAAGAGAAATTGCTGCCATTATACATCAGTTACAATCTTATATCAATTATTCCCTGTACCATTCCCTTTGCCACGGGCTGAAGCAAACATGGCCCCTAATCAGTTTTACATCTCCATTTAATTTTATTGGAAAGAAGAGCTGGCAATGCATCACAGGGGCCGAGTGTGACACAAAAGGTGACCCCCCTGCCAACTTAATGGCACAATACATAACCCTTAATGAAGTCGCTATCTTGTCCCTCTTCTGCTGTCTGGGCCCTGTGATTTACAACAGCATCATCTGCTTTGCTCTCTTTTCATTTCAGCTTTGACAAAGTGGATGAAACAATTATCTTCGTTATCGGCCAAAGCGGTAGAAACGGGAGAGTTGGGGATTTCTGCAGGTGGACAGCCTTGGCTAGGAATCAACACCAATGGTGAAGCGTGCCCAGGAATGAATGTCTTCCTCCCTCCTCTCTCTCTCTCTCTCTCTCTCTCTCTCTCTCTCTCTCTCTCTCTCTCTCTCTCTGTCACTTGTGACTATGAGCATCTGAAGATGGATTGTGTATCCCAACGAGCTGTGTGAGTCTTACATCACTGTGGCAAGAAGTCATTTCAGAAGAAGGGGAGCTGCCGACAGAACAGAGCTTGGGAGTTTGCAGTTGATTCCCATGGGAGCCCTTAATTCTCATGCTCAGGCTGTGTTCTCCCTCACACCGTCTTCTTACAGTCATCTGTGGGCCATAGCACCTGCATTCTATGCGTTATAAATGATACCTTGTATTTGTTTATCATCATTAAAAACTATTTGTTAGCTTAATCAAATAATATTTGTTTGGTACCTTGTGGGTAGTAATTTAGGTGCTGTAGGAAGAAAGAGAAGGAGCGGCTATAGATATCATCTTCCAAAAATGGAATACTCTACTGACATAAAAGTGACCTGACTCTTAAGCAAATGTAGCATGCCATAGAGAGAGAGAGGTGAGGCAGAGTATGTAAACTGAACGTATAGTTGTCCAGAAGAAGTTATTTTAAAATGAGGGGGATAGGATCTGAACAATTAAAAGGGGAAGTGCTGGCAGAACATGGCACATGTGCCGATCCCCAGTGCTGAGGGCAGATCGTGAACTTGAGGACATCCTGGGTAGCACAGTAAGATTCTGTCAAACAAAGGAAGAAGCTCTCTCCCCTACAAAAAGCACTAGTATTTATTGTCTTGCAGAACATGTTTTGGTACAAAGAAAAGATGAGTGAATATTTCAGTCTGTGGTCCTGGATAGCCAACTGTAAGTATCAGTATCAATGTATCAAACCTTGTTGAGGAGTCAACGTTTAATTGGGAGATCGTGAGGGGGGTGGTGAACAATGACAGAAATGGCAGCAGAAACTGCACTCAATTCTGTCACTCAGGTTGGGTGGGGAAGAAATAACTTAGATACTCTTGGGAGGGGCTTCAACCTATGGTGTTTCTCCTTTGGGAGACTTATGGATGTGGACACATAAGCACACACTGACTAAATGACATTGTCTTTGGCTATGCCATTTTCCAATAGATGAGCTTGCAAAATTCAATCAAGTTCTTCTTTTGCACTGTGTAGACTTGGGAAGAATTGCAATTAGCTTTTTACTAACTTCCAGGTTCTCTGAAGAACAAAAATAATAGGTTGGAGGTTCATTAATCAGCAAGATTCTCTTTGCAAATACCACCTGAATGAGGACCACGTTTTAGAGAGATTTTTTAAAAAGTGATGACAGTTTGCTCCATGGCATTGTTCTCAGGCAGACGGAAAACTATAGCATCGGTGTGGCTAATCTGAAAAGGATCCTTCAAATAAACCTGCATGTGAGTAAACTTGAAAATGACTACATTCTATCAATTGACAGATACACATACACAGAAGCCATCCATGGCGATGTCAATATGCAGCCCATTCTGTCTCTGTCTTCACTCTGCCCTACTGTGTGTGGAAAGGAAAGGAGACAGCTTGGTCCTCATACACGGTATAACTAAATTTTCCAAAAGTATCCCATATTCACTTTAAACAAGTATGTCACCAGGTTGGCAGAATGACAGTAAGAGTCGCAGTCAATATTCAACCAAAATATCAATGTTCAGAACCCCTGTACTCAAAAGAGCATTACTTTAATGCTTCTGCCCCACACCCAACCACCCCTATATGCTTCCTGCTCACCCAACTAGCCACTGCCCTGCCTTCAGAGGCACATTCATTACCTTTGGTATTAAATCCTGACTGTCATCTTGTCTCTGATAAGTACCTTATAGAATAAAGACCATAGCAACAGAGCTGAGGAGAGGGTGCTATGTAGTGTCCATAAGTCAGAGGGTTATTTCATCTGTTGATGCTACTAAGTGGGGAACTGAAGAGGTGAATCTTCATGGCTCAATGACTTGAATGAGGCTCGTACCTCAGGTGGAGCATCACATGGGAAGCGCCATCCCATCCTCCCCACTGGGCAGGTAGGGGTGGGTGATGGGATAATCTCTGGGAAATAAGACTTTTTTTTTTTTTTTTTTGGCTAGAATTGGAGACAAGGGAGGCAGGAGAGGGAACCCTGTGGTTACTTCCTTTGATCTCAGTAAGTTGGAAAGGTTTCCCCTGGTGCCTGCTGATATTTCCTGATGGAAATTTCTTCCACTGATAGAGATACAGATGGAGTTTACAGACATGGGACTGTAGACACACTCTGGGATAATGAAAAAATGCCCACGGTAGCCATATGCTCGGTGGCAGTTTGCTAACTCCAGTTAAGTGCATACAAAATAGCGGTTTTGGCAGCAAGAACTAAGGGGGTCCTCTGCATTTCCATGCCTTTTGGAAAAAGGATCTTTTGGTCTGATTTATGTGAATTTTTAAAAAACAGGTTCATTTTTTTTTTTAATGAAATTCTCTTTCCTCTGACCTTGAGATTTATTTCAGAGGGATTAGGGTGACCTGAGACAAGGGTATACACAGAGAACCGGTATTCTCAGTTGGTTCCATTCCCTTCAGGGGTCTATTGTGGCCATTTTTTCTCCTCCTTGGGAGGCTGCCTGGTAACTGGTAAGGCTGCAAAGCCCCTCTGTTTACCTCACACAGCTTGACTGGCACTGCTGTCCCTGTCCCACTGAGAATATTCCAAGCTTTTGCCCAAGGTAATGCAAATAGAACTTACAAGATCCAAGGTTAGAACCCAAGTCACTCTTATCTGGAAGCTTCTAGAACTCGTGTTCTCAGAGGACTACAGGGCTGTCTTAGTTTGGGGTACAGGGAAGGATGCTCAGAGTAGTGCCATGTGTTCGTAAAGCATACAGCACTATGTTCTAACTTGAGGGTCTAGGCTCATTTATAACATGGGGTTGTCAGGATGTGTGCGTTTTTCTTAAGGGACTTTAAATGGAATATTCTAGGTTTAGGTCCTCCTCAAATATGATTTAATTCTGTATATTTACTCCTGGAGGGTTGTTGTGACCCCCCAAAATTGAGCAGACCAAGTGTTATTTGTCTCCACTGACCCAACTTATTTTACTCGAGGTCAATTTGCATGACAGAAGTATTAGCACAACACTTTAAGGTGTGAGAATGTGTACAGAGAGAGAAGCCTAATTGAAGGCAAGGTATTCTGACCCAGGACTAAGCCAGGAATAATTGGAAGCACTGTTTTGAACTCAGTATGCACAGTGAATAATTTTCCTGGGGCTTTTTGGTATGGGTGTAAAGAGAAAATGTGTTCAGAGCCCGCAAAGTGTGCTCTAGACTCAGGTCAAAGGAGGGGAGTTGAGTGATTTTTCTTCTTCTCCAGCTCTGTTAGACAACACCTTGTATGCACCACGAAGGCAGCCCTGGATTAAGGTGCAGCTAGAGAACCACGTGCGCAAGGCAAGAATTGTGGCTCAGCGGGTCAACGGTAATCACTCACTTCCTAGATAAATCTGTTTCCCTCTTTATGAAATATGGTAAAAGAGCACCACCCTGTCCTCATTGTGTTCTCTCCCCCAGCATCCCTGCCCTTCCTTCTCAGACCTAGCTCTTTACTCTTAATGTAGTCAGCCTTGCTCGTTCTTGACTTCTATAGAGCATTTGTTTTGTTTGTTTGTTTAAGCTTCTTATTGAATTTATTAATTTCTTTTTTTAAATGAAGATAGAAGTTTTATTCTTGACTTCTGTAGAGGGAAGCACAAAATGCTGTTGCCAGCAGGAAATCCCAGCTGTGAAGTGCAACAGAAATGGGAGGGGTAGAAAGCAGTAAAGTCGCATTC
The DNA here is from genome assembly GCA_028551405.1 of Uromys caudimaculatus. Lineage (NCBI taxonomy): Eukaryota > Metazoa > Chordata > Mammalia > Rodentia > Muridae > Uromys > Uromys caudimaculatus. Next base: position 17,049,157 of record CM052719.1, on the reverse strand, counting down.
TAACCACACAGAATTTTCTGCCAGTTTCAAAAAATATTGCAGGTGTATACTTTATTTTTGTTACAGTGTCTAATAGCTGAAATCCAAAAAGCAGATATGGCTTCTTACTGTCTAGCTACATCTCCATTATTTATTGTATTTAGAACCTTTATGAGTTATTTCTTTAAAATTATACTTATGCCATTTTTGGCATTATTTTCTCTCATGCATATATTATGATGTACCTATTGTAATCATACAAATCTATGTCTAAGGCAACATGTCTATCTATCATCTATCATATCTATAATCTATATAGATGATAGGTGATTGTATATGTAGGTAAACAGATAAGAGATGATAGATAGATAGATAGATAGATAGATAGATAGATAGATAGAAGATAGACAGATGGTAGATAGATAGATAGATAGATAGATAGATAGATAGATAGATAGATAGATAGAAGATAGACAGATGGTAGGTAGGTAGATAGATAGATAGATAGATAGATAGATAGATAGATAGACATCTATAAAGCATTTGTAAACTCATCTTCCCTTGTATGTGGTTGTTCTACTTCCCCTCCCCCTCTCCTTCCCTTCATCCTGCCCCTCCCCTCCTCCATCTCAGTCTACCACATCTCATGCATGCTTCTCTCTCTCTCTCTCTCTCTCTCTCTCTCTCTCTCTCTCTCTCTCTCTCTCTGTGTGTGTGTGTGTGTGTGTGTGTGTGTGTGTTCTAATCACTGAAGCACCTGAATGACAGAGCTTAGGGACAGAGTGGGAAGTAGGGAAGGAAAACCACCCGGAAGGGATATGAGGCAGTCAAGCCCTGCCTTTGGAGGGCCCCTGTCAGAAGTGGGCAGAAGCAGCAGCCAGCCATGTCTGCTCCTGTAGCCTACTTGCTTGGGTCCCCACTGTGAAGTGCTACCTATTGGCTAGAAAGCACCCCAAGGAGGAATTCCAAGGTCAGGATGGCAGAGCCCAGATATCCTGACTCCTCAAGAGTTTCAGCTTTGGACATCTGGAAGTGGGAGTATATAAAATGGACCCTTGCTCCTGGTGGGCCTTAATTTCCTCTGAATAGCCATCAGACACCAATTGTATGCCTTGGTGCTTCATGTCCATGTGGCTTATGTTCCCCTGGGGCATGACATCATAAACTGGTCCTCAGCTCCTACTTCCACTATGACATTATTGACTTATGTTTTCTCCTTGGTAGAAGGGAAGAAAAGTGGCTCACCACTTCAAAGCCTGTCTTGGGGTAGGTTTTGCTTTAATTGCCCATGGAATAATTCATGGTCAAACTTGTATTTATTTATTTATTTTTCTGAGAGAGTCCCTGTCAGGGCTTACCTCAGCTGAAGAATTTGTCCTCAGCAGAGCCAGAAAATCTGTTCCCTTGGCAGAGAATGGAAGCCATAGCTTGTGACATTCTCCTGGTAACCCTGCCAGGCCACAGGCAGCCAGCATACCTGTAGGGGGTGAACATCACATATGTAAACAGAAATTGTTCCCCTATAGGAAATAGTTTACATTGCTGCTGCTTGTCACCTCTGAAAAGTGCAAGTCCTATGGCAGGTTGTGTTCCGGTTCAGGGGCAGGAAGGAGAATTACAAGTGCTTCTTTCTAAAATGTTTTAATAGGAGGAAAACCTAAGATAAGAAGGACCAAAGGGCTGCAGCCAGACCCTAGATGCAGAGGAATCACTGGCAAGAGGTCTCAGGGCCTCTCTAGCTTTCAACATAGAAGGAGATGCTTGCCGCGAGTGAGTGTGTCTGTAATGTATCAGGAAATCCCAACCCCTACATCTTCTGATCAGGTAGACACATCACTATTATTTTCAAACAAACAGTAGACTAGTTCCAGACTACAGAAGTAGCCACAGCCAGCTGAGAACTAGCTCTGAACTCAGCAGGTCTGCACTGAGCCAGCATCCCTGATGCTGTGACCTGCTGAGCCTGATCCAGCAGATCAGATCTGGATCCCAGGAGCCCTGGAAAATCAGGGCAGGGAGACAGCATGGCGGGTGCTTCCTTAAGCAAAGGACCTCTGGGCTGATGTGGTGGGAAGAGGAGACTGGATCCGGTGCTTTGTGCAAGTTCTGGGCCACAGAGACAGGTGCAGAAGCTGGGATAGCATCCTGCAAGCCCCTTCTAGAAAAAAAGCACATGATAATGAATACAGCAGATAGAAGCACAGAGCCCTGTTTTAATAACTGTGCACTGTGGCTGGTGATGTCATTTGAATTTGGAATCTATTTCTATAAAATAAGGATAACAATGTCTACCTATCAGGGTTCTTCTAATACTGAAAAAGAAAAATAAAAAGGTCCAGAGAATTACCCGAGCCATATAGCACCCCAGATATCTGCATATTTTCTGCTTCCAAACTTCTATCAACACCCTCTCTTGGAATGACCACCTTTGTCTGAGGCAGCTTTTTTCAATGACTTTCTAGAGAGATTTGGAGTCTTGGGGCCTAATTAAAGGGGTAGCAACATAGACAATAATAATCAAAGGACAAACATCTATGAAAAGATGCCCAGTACTGCACATTACAGAGACCTACCAATCACATGCGCTGCACCCACATCACCAAACACTGTTGAGGACGAGAGGCAATAAGAAGCCTTGTTCCTTGCAAAGGGGTAGGCTTTGGGGAAGATGGGCTGATAACTGCTTTTAAGACTCTCATGGTGTGAACCAGCAATCAAACTCCAAGACGTTTATCAGCTGTCTTTAAAAACTTACATCCGCACAGAAACCTGTGTGTGGCTGCTTCTAACAGCTTTCCTTGTTATTGTCCAGATGCAGAAGCGACCAAAATACATCTCAGTGGCTGACAGTAAAATCCTATTCAATGATAGGAAAAACTGAGTTATCACAACATAGAAAATACAGAAACTAAATGCATAGCACTAAGTTAGAGGAACTTGTCTGGGAAAGCCACATATTGGCCAGCAGCTTGTGATAGAGCATTCTGGAAAGAAAAAATAACATTCTTAGAATGAGCATTGTCTATAAACTGTAGAGCTAGCTTAAGAGCCAATGGTGGGTGGTTTAAGGTAAGAGAGCAGAGAGGGTTGGTAAGTGGTGAAGTGAATGTAAGTTACACACTTGCCCTAATAGCCTAGTGTCAATATCACTCATCAGATTTCACAAATGCACTGTATTGCTGGTGGACGTGGAGACTAGGGACATTTAGGTGGCTTATGGGTATTCTCTGTTATATGTATATATGTATATATATATATATATATATATATATATATATATATAACTTCTATAAAAAAGTCTATTAAAAACAAACAAACAAACAAACAAACAAAAAACCCAAGGACCAGCAACATAAAAGTCAAACATAGCCAGAGGCTCATTGCCTGGAGCAGTAGCAAGGACTTGGCTGGCTCTGTTGCAGATGGCACCTCAGATTTCAGGATTCAGGTGGTAGGAGGCCTGAGGGAACAAGGAGAAAACTCTATGGTCAGGAAAAGTGTTGTCTGCAGAGCCTGGTCTCAGATGAGTTGGAGACATTGGTTTTTTCTTAAGTCTCGAGTGGATGAAGTTCTGATCTCCGAATCCAGCTCCCCCTGCATCTTTTCATTCCTGGAGTTGAGACTTCGATACTTGACTCTAAACTATTACTAGGTCCATGGGTGCAAAAGAAAGAAAGAAGGAAAGGGAGAGATTGGAAGAGGGAGGGGGAGGGAGAGGGCGGGAGGAGGAGGGAGGGGAAGAAGAGGGGAGGAGGGGGAGGAGGACAGGGAAGCAGTAGAAGAGGGAGAGGGTAAGAGAAAGGGAGGAGGCACAGGGAAGGAAGAAATTCAAGACAAATGTACTACTTGGCTTTGCTGCAGCCAGATACAAACTCACCCGGAGAAGAGAACTGCTCATTTCTGCCTGTGGTGGCTAGCCTAATCTCCCAAACTCTATCCCTGTTATAAACCTGTCTCCCTTAAAACAATGTTACTTGGCAAATGTATCATAAATGACTAGGTCCTAGGAATGGGTACAATGTTCTCAGCTGTCTCAGCTCACTTGGGTGTGGAGTAACAGATGTGTTTCATGATGTCATTCTCTGACTGACTCCAGTAACAAGAGTCTTTTCTCCTGTAGCATAGTCTGTCTCCAGGTTAAAAGCTTATTTTCTCAGGATATTGTGTCATTGTTATATAAAGTTTCAATGCTTTTGGATAACCTGAGCATGGCGATACTAGCTGATAGTCTCAGCTACCAGAGAGGCTGGTGTTGGACAGTAAGTGGGTCCACGAGTCTGATGCCAGCCTGCGCAACATAGAGAGTAAGGTTCTGTCTCAAAAGGAGGTAAGCAAGCAGTGTGAAGGGAGGTTGAAACCATCGCATTCCCCCAGAGGGGCCATTGCCTCAGAGTTAAAGTGCTACAATTAAAATCTTTTCTTTAATTCATTTTTATTTCATTTATTTTTGAGGTTAGGTTCCACGATATAGTCCAGGGTGGTTTTGAACTTGTGTTCTTCCTACTTCAACCTCCGGAGTGCTAGGATTACAAGTACATACCACTACACCTAATATGCCCTGATTTTTTTTTTAAGTTGTTATTAGTTTGTTTGTTTGTTTTTACATTCAGAGTTCTTTGCTATAATTAGAAATTTCTTTTCTCTATCTACTCAGAGAGGCAAATCTGAGATCCAGAAGTACAGTAGTGGCTATAAACCCCATGAGACAAGGACTGCAAAGAGTGTACTGGAGACGAGCCCGTGGGATAGAAGGAATTCCTGGATGCCTAGTCGGCCCTTGGCTCTCCCCAGCTACCCTTCATTTAAAAAGCACAAAAACAGAAACCTTGGGAAATAGAAGGATAAACAACTACTGCTGGACTTAATCCATTATCTAATGGGCACTGCTGGAGAGCTCTTTCTAATTGGGCCTATTTTAGAGGTTTGACAGAGGAGTCTGTTGACAGAAGCCTAAAGCAGCCATCACTCAAACCTGAACCAAATAAAATAAAAATAGAGAGAAATAAATAAATAAGAGAGATTCAGTCAAAAATAGGGGAATGGAGGGGGGGAAAGAGAAAAGAAAGAAAGGGAGCTCACATTATCAACCAATAAACCCAATAATCCATTAGCAACCAAGGTTGCTGCATAATATAGTACTTCCCTGGTGCTATAATTTATACTGCAGACTAGAGAATAGACATGGTTATTAGACGGAGGGCTACTGGATGACACATGATGCATGACTGTGCGGCATTGATCTTCACACAACAGGAAGGTGTCTAGACCGGGAGATGTATGGTTGTGTGATTCGGAGCGGGGCATATTTCACAGGAGGCCTAATGGAGTGGTGGAGCCGTGATGGATGGGCTCGCCCAGTTTCAGTAGCAAGCAGTTATAGCTGTGCTAATGCCTGACCTCTCCTGAGCCTCTTGTCCTTCATGCAGTCATGGTGACCTCATCTAAAGGGACAGAAAATGAGATGGGAAGCTGGGAGAAGATGAAGAGAGGTGAGGCCTTCAAGGGGGTGGAGGAGAGGCCATTGCTCTGAGGGAGGCAGACAAGGGTCCTATGTAGAAAGAATTGAGAAGAAGAAGGGAAAATGGGGGGCCAAGAATCAAGTGAGAAGCACCCTACCTTCCAGATATAAAGCAAAGTGTTGATAAAATAAAGACCCATGTTTCCCCCAGCCCCATCCCAAGCCAGCAGCACTGGGTAGTGCAGGGTAGCCGTTATAAAAAGCCCAGGGCTCTCTCTACTGTGCAGTAGGTCTCCATCCCCAGAGGAAAGACTCAAGGAAGGGGTGAAACACACGGAGCCAGGTCTTGTGCTAATGGAGTGAGGAGATTCTGTGAGCAGCTTTGAGTAATCCACATCGATTATGCAATAAGGCAGAGAGAACCAGTCTTCTTCCCTACACCCACACTCTGGTAGAGGATGCTTAATGCATCCTAATGACACTCTTGATCATTCCTGGGAAAATTAATGATTCATGCTGCAGCCAATCCAGACCTCTCCAGCTCCCCCTTCCTCTCCTCCCCTCCCGCCCTCCCTCCCTTCCCACTGCCCTCATAAATTTTTTCTCTGTATCAGTGTTGTGAGATAGGCAGGACTCAAATCTTACCTCTTAACTGGTTTTTAACTAAGCAAAAAGGCATGCGTCTCCCCTTAGCCTTCAATTCTGTGTTCCCCAACACCTCTGTGTCCCTCTTTATTTTGAGTTGATCAGCTAGATGTTGTGGTGACAACTCAGGTAAACTTCCAACAGCGTCCACTGAGGATCAAAAGGAAAGGTCAGAGTTGCTCATATTTCTTTAGACGTTCCCATGGCCACACAACCCCCTCCATACATAGTAAATAATCAGCTCTCTCTGTAAAAGATAAGCCTGTTCCTTCTTAAATTCAGTAAGATTTTCCCAGGTTAATATACTATGCTGTGGGTGTTCTCAATTCTAAAAGAGTCAGTTCAAGTAGCACATGGATGCCTCACTAGGGTGCAAAGGATTTTCACTGCTAGAAACTACTGGAGACGTTAGTTTTGTTGTTTGTTCATTTGTTTGTTTCACTTTTAGCCTGTGTTATGATTCTAAACATTGTGAATAAAATTATGCTAATTCCATAATAAAGCTGTTTTCTGAGTCTTTCTTGTTAATGTCATTAAAACGCCCAACAGTGGGAAATTTGTAAAGAGTATACGTTTATATCCCATAGTTCTGGAGGATACAAGGTTCAAGGCCAAGGTGTTGGCAGGTTGATTGTCTGCATCTGCTTCCAAGATGGCGTCTTGTTACATCCTCTGGAGGGAAGGTTCCTATACAAAAACAAATGGGACAAAGGCTGCTTAAATCCTCTTTGTGTTTCACTTATCTAGTTTTGGGATGTGTGTGTGTGTGTGTGTGTGTGTGTGTGTGTGTGTGTGTGTGTGTGTGAACCATGCACACATAATACTCTAGGAGGCCAGAAGAGGGCATCAGATCCCCAGGAACTATTGCCATAAACAGTTGTGAGATGTCATGTGGTTGCTGGGAATTGAACCAGGGTCCTCTGCAGGAGCAGTTGGTGCCCTTAACCACGGAGTCATCTCTCCAGCCCCTTGACAGCTCTTTAAGAAGGGCTCCTATTTGGAACAAAAGAGTCTTTGTGCCCTAATCACTTCTTGATGGTCTCACCTGAATGTCATTCCATTGTCAGCATCTAGATTTTGAAGTGGACACATTCCAACCATATCAGCTATCTTGGGAATCATTAAGGTATCAGAGAGCTGACAGAGATGAGTGCTAGGGTATACATACATTTTATAAAGAGCCTGAAATAAGCTGGGTCCTTCTCCGAATAAATGAATAAAACAAATGTACAATTCTGGCATCTTAAGAAGGCAAACATTAAACAGAATGCCATAAAATAGATGCATTACAAAAAGCAACTCATACTGTCAGAAGGAGAGCAGAAGAAAAGACCCAGTTTCTATGCACTGTATCTGCCACTATGTTGAAGAAGTGATGGGAACAGTTTCATTTAAGCAATAATACAGAGAGGCAGTGCGCTGGAGAGTTTTATGTCAACTTGACACAGTCATCTGAGAAGAGGGAACCTCAATTGAGAAAAAGCCCCTGAAGATCTGTCTGTGGAGCATTTTCCCTCCTTTTTCTGTTCCTTTTAACAATTGCTAGAACAAGAACTCTATTAAAATGATGCATAGGACTGAAAGAAGCTAAAGTGCCTGTGATGCTTTCGATATCATCTATTCCAGTCATATCAGGCAACAACCTTTTTGTGAAATTTTCCTTCATCTCTTCTGTTGTATATCATAAATCGTTTGAGAAGAATCAGGATGGCCCAACAAATGCATTTCAATCTTTTCCCAGTCATACTTGCTAAAGGTGTAATACAGTAAGATGAAACATTCCAATCACATTTAAATTTTATTTATTCTTTTGGTATCTCTAGCTGATCTCCAAGCAGTATTACAGCCTGTTTCAAACTGGCTATTTCAGTGACTACTTCACTCTTTCATTCTGTTGAGTCCAAAGTTCTCCAGAATGTTTATGTGTAGAGAATATTCTTAATTAGTGATCAGTGGAGGAGAGCTCAGCCCATTGTGGGTGGTGCCATCCCTGGGCCTGATGGTCCTGTGTTCTATAGAAAAGCAGGCTGAACAAACTATGAGGAGCAAGCCAGTAAGCAACACCCCATGACTTCCGTATCAACTCCTGCCTCCAGATTCCTGCCTTGCTTGAGTTTCCTGTCCTGACTTCCTTCAGAAGAACAGAGAGCAATATGAAAGTATAAGCCAAATAAACCATTTTCTCCCCGATGTGCTTTCTGGTCATGGTGTTTCATCACAGCAGAGAAACCCTAAGATAGGTAAAGATCATTGGTTCCCTTTGAACCAGTGGTAACACTGGGCCTCAGAGAAGAGAAAGAAGCCCCTTTGCTCACAAAGTCGGACAGAGGCAAAGTGAGAATGCTCTCTGATTTTATGCACACAAAAATCACTCACAAACAGAGAAAGCTATTCCTGTCACACATAGAAATGAAATCTTGGTGGGCAGAGTGTAAAAATGAATTGCTAAGTCAAAGTAACAATCATATAGCAAAAGCTCAGTACATCTACTTACATCAAACATAGACTTTAGAGGCTTTGCCTCTGCCCAAGAAAGAGTAATATAGATAAGTTTCAAACTCTTACCAGAAACTACTAAAAAATTAGACAAAATATACACCATGATCTCAGGTGCTAACCATCTGAGAAGAAGGAAACAACAAATGTGAACCCCGGCCTTGCCTAGACATGATGCTCAGGAGATATTGCTAAGTTAGAGTGCTGAGGGGAGCGATGGTTGATTTTATGTGCCACCCAGACTAGGCTACAGGGTGCCTAGATTTAGCAGCAATCAAAGAGGTAAGCATGAAGCAAGCATTTGAATCGTTGGTTTCCGTAAACAGCATTTGTCCCCTTGAAGATGTAAGGAGAAAGGGAGAAGGAAGCCTACACTCCTGGTGGGAATGTGAACCATTGGACCTTGTATGGAAATAAGCATGAAAGACCTTAAAAATGAAAACACACCTGTGCTAGGCTCAGCTCTGCCATCCTGGGTATATACTCAAAGGAGTTAATGCATTGTGGGGGAGCAGCCATGTTTACTGCTGCATAATGTACAATAGCCAAATTCTAGAACCTACCTAGATGTGCATTAATATAAGAATGGATAAGTAAGTTTGATACATAGACACTATAAGAAATGTCTATAAGAAATGGATTTATGTCGTTTTAACGGAAATAGATAGGATTAGAACATCTTAAGGAAAAATAAGCCAGAGTCAGAAAGCAAAGACCACATTTTTCTTTCATATGCATAACTCAAATTGAATGTGCAGATGATAGATAGATAGATAGATGAAATGGAAATGCAAAATGAACTATCTGGAAAAAGGTAATATACCAGTGGGAGAGAAAGATGAACAAGAAATTATAATTGAGAGGTGAATAAGATAAAGGATCGTGTATACATACATGAAAATGTCATAATGAAGCCCATCGTTTTTATAATAAATATATGCTAATATTTTAAATAATCTGTATCCATGAGAATTATCTATCTGTAGGATCATTTCTTGTCTTTCCTTCCTAATAATGGCATCAGGGTAATGCTTGCCTCATACCAGAGTCAGAAGTTTCCCATCCTATTTGAGCTCCAGAGAAAGATCATACATTATTTCCTTTTCTTTCTCTCTTAAAACATATTTGGTTGACTTGACTGCTGAAACAGTCCAGGAATGGAGGCTGTTTTAAAACATGTCTTTGTTATTGGCTCAACTTCTTCAACAGACACTATTTTTACAAACAAAATAACAGTTTAGAACATCCTTTGATTTATAGAAGATCACAAAGACAGCACCGAATTTTCCTGTGTACTTCCCACATACAGTTTTCCTTATCGCTATCATCTCTCATTAGCGTGGCACATTTACTCCAGCTCATGAAACAAGCTTACATTTCGCTCAGATGTCCTTAGTTTTTACCTACTCCCCACTTGTGTTCCCAGAGCCCATTATAAACATCATCTATATATCGTTACATTTGCCCAAGCATCTCTGAGTATCTTTTAGTGCAACTGCAAATGATACTGTGTTTAAATTTCAGGTTCCAGTGGCTCAGGACTCCTACAATGGAACGCAGTGGCCTTTGTATATTAGCCTTGTATCCTGCAACCTGGTTAGACTTATTAATTGGTTCTTTTTTAGAGTGGATGGATTTGGGGCATTATCTACATGGATAATTATTTCTTCCGTGAACAAAGGATAATTATTTCTTCCTTTCTTCTCTCCTTGGCTCTTCTCTCTTTTTTGATTTATTGGATGAGGCCTGCTCACATGAAACAGGGCATTCCAATTTCTCAAAAAAAAAAAAAAAAAAAAAAAGGCTGAAATACATGCAAATCTCATTCAAAAACACTCTCTAAGTTGACACATAAAATTAATCATTGACCACTCACCACATACCATTTATCAACGTGATACTATGACGCCTGCCAGTCTGGCTGACTATAATGGAATCATAGACTTAAGCAGCGGACATTCCTTATGAAGCTAAAAGCTGGGGAGTTCACAATCAAGGTGCTCTCAGTAGTGCTTCTGTGCATCTTCTTTTTTCACTGCTTCTGACTGTACATGACAGAGAAAGATAATGCTATGGTATCTCGCCCTTCTCTTCTTGAAGTGCTAATCCTAAAGCCTGCATAGGGTTAAATGTCTGAGCATGCCAATTCCTAATTCGCAGATTGAAATCCCAATCCCCATGTGATGGTATCGGAAGAAGAATCATAGGGGAAATTATTGGATGGCAAAGGTGAGGTTCTCATCGAAAGATCAGTGTGCCTGAGGAGAGGCTGTGTTGTGATCTCTTGCTCCTTCTGCCACATGAGAGCACAGTAAAATGATGTTCCTGTGTGCTAGGAACCTGGCCATCATCAGACAGCTCATCTGCCTATGTCTTAATCCTAAGCTTTCTAGCCTCCATAACTGTGAAAAATAAATTTCTGTTGCTAATGGACCACTGGGTTTGTGGTATCTTGTTATAACACCCCCAAATAGATACACAGGGCTTTATCTAACCCCATTTCCTCCAAAGGCCCAATATCCAACCAACATTGCATTGGGACTAAGCCTTTAGTATATGGATTTTGGGAAGACATGGTCCTCCAGTCTTTAATAATAACCATACATATCTCCTTAAGCTTAATTAATCTCAAAATACATGTAATTTCAAAGTTGTGCTTACCTAACATGGTATCAACATAAAGCCGCTAACTCTCCAGGGGATATCCTGTCCTTAGGTAACCTGAATTTGTCTCTTTGGTATCCTATAAGTTAAATACTGTGATATATAGTAAGTATGCTGCAGGGTAAGTCATTAAGAGAAGGAAGAAAGGAAGGAAGGAAGGAAAGAAAGAAAGGAAGGAAGGAAGGAAGGAAGGAAGGAAGGAAGGAAGAAAGAAAGAAAGAAAGAAAGAAAGAAAGAAAGAAAGAAAGAAAGAAAGAAAGAAAGAAAGAATCTGATACAGTCCTATGACCCAAATTAGAAGGGGAAGACTTGACAAGCCCAGTTCTCGTGTCTAACTGGTCAGGTGGTCATGGCTGGCATTAATAACTGCCACCTTCTACTGTCCTTCTTCGTTCCCTTTCTTCCTCGGCAATTAGCTCAGCTGGCATGGTTCGTTGGTGGAATGTTGACTCTTTTTTGTTTTGTTTTGTTTTGTTTTTTCCAGACAGGGTTTCTCTGTATAGTCCTGGCTGTCCTGAAACTCACTCTGTAGACCAGGCTGGCCTCGAACTCAGAAATCTGCCTGCCTCTGCCTCCCAAGTGCTGGGATTAAAGGCATGTGCCACTATTGCCCGGCTGGAATGTTGACTCTTAGAGGGTCTGGGGCATTAGTGGCCCTGCCCAAATCAAGTTATTGACTTCCCATTGCTTCTTGAACCTGATGAAAGTAGGCCCTCCCCCGCACCATGAAGATTACTCTGTTACATACACAGTCTCCCTTCCCTCCCCTGTAGAGTGGCAGCTCAGTGAGTCCCTGACGGTCAGAATTAGTCACCCCAGGCTTTACAATAATTCTCTGTTTACTCAGAGGTACAATGATTTCAAAATGGCTGAGTGACAGTCTTCTAGCTTAATATGATCACTGGTGTGTCTCTTCGTGGAAAGTCTTCCCTTGGGAACTATAGTACACAATCATGGGAACAAAAAGCAAACATTCCTCTAGTGGTTACTGGCAGTGATGGTGAGTTCTTTTGCTCCCGTTTTTACCCCTCAAGTGCCCAGACCTTCTGAGCCCTGGTTCTAAGACAAGCACCATTATACATTAGCAATGATTCAGAGCTTGTACATCCTCCTAGAAAACAACGCACCAGGCTAATGCTGTAACTGGTGTTACATCTCATTATTCTACCAACCGTTTCAGGGTGATGGGGAGCCACTAATACTAGTGAGTCCTGTGAGCACAGGTGTATGATTTCTGCACTGGTTCACCTCCAGGTTTGGAAAATCCACCAGTCTCTGAGCTTGAAAAACCACCAATTCCTGAGCTCAAAATCTGAAAAATCCCTGAGTTCATCCTAAATGCAGGACTTGAAATCCCACCAATCCCCAGCCTGGAAATCTCCATTCTGGGAAACTCCGCCCCCAAGAAATCCTGTGTGAGCCTGTCTCCTGCTTAGTTCTCCTCTTCTCCCCCAAGCAGAGACTGCTAACAGGTTTCCGCCCAGATAATAAGCTTCTTTGCTGATGTGACAAGTCAAATCAAAACAAATTTTAAAAGTATAAAAGCAGGTTTATTGGGAGAAACTCCCAGGTAGGTTCACAGGTCCTAGTGAGTAAGGCCAGAGAAGTCATGCTCCCAGTTAAGGCAAGGGGGGATTTATAGATCCTAGGCCAGGAGCTGGGTTTGTGTCCATATACAGTCAAAAGTTGAGCCCCTGGGAAGGCACTCTTGGGTGGACTGGCAGGTTGCATCTGTTGCCAGAAATGTGAAACTGAGCTTCCAGACCATTCCTTTTTTCGGAAATATTTCAGTGCGGACCAGGTTGCAGCGAAAGAGGAACCGGGCTTCTCCAACATTGCAGAGGTAAACGGAGACTCAAGCCAAACAGAAACCAACTTCTTGTGTCTTTCCCAATAAATCTCTTTGTGTGAGGTTTGGTGTGTAGTGTGACTTTGTCGTAGTCCTTGGTCCCTAACTGCCAGGATACCTTACCTTCTGAGCTGCAACACATGCGCTGAGGAATCCTTTCCCATCAGAGCTGTAATATTAGTATTGGGTATGAGGTAAATTCCTTAATCAAAGCAGTGTTCAATGGATAATGTGATGGTGGATAAGGCATACCATAGTCCATGATGGTGGTTTTGGCCCACCATTGTTTGCAAGAAAAGTAAATCCGCATCAACTAACTGTCTATTCTAATAATTGGAAACAGCTCCTTCCTTGAAGGAAGCAGTTCAGGAAAAGCAGTCTTCCAATAAGAAGATGGCTGATCACATGAGGTATATAAGTTGCTTTTCTCATCACACAATACCTGATAGAAACACCTTAAGGGAAGAAAGATTCATTATGGCTCATAGTTCTTGGGAGCGTTTGTTATGGTAGAAAGATACAATGTCAGGGACAGCTCACAACTATGACAGCAGGAGCCCAAGGCAGCAGGTTACATCGACAGCTGTCAAAAAGTAGAGTAACTTAGGCTGTGTTATGTAGCAATTTTCTCCAGGATGAAAACATTCACCCAGCACAGAAAGTCAACAACTCAAAATAAGTTCAGGAAGTTCCTGAAACTGACTAGATTCACTAGACTCCTCCCTAAACAAAAAGACTTTAAACAAAAAGACTGCTGAGAGTCACTCTCAGATAAGCTAAGCTGCAAAGTTGCTCAGAAGAGCCAAACTGCAAGGAAGACTCTAAGACCAGTCCAGCTGCTTGAAAGGGGCTCAGACCAACTGAGCTACCTGAAAAGGACACTCTCCAACCTGTTGAATTGCCTGATGCTGCGCAGTGTGCTCCAGGTTCCCAGCTTTTGTGAGCTGTCACCTATTCTGGTTTTGGTGATATAGCTGTCTTTGAGTCATTTCTGCTCCCGTGAGTAACACCTCACCCATATTCCTGAAGTAACCCCAATAAAACTCATTGGTTTATTAAGTTGGACTTCAGTGGTATCCCAACCTTTATCTGTTGTGGGCTTCCTATTGGAAATGAATTGGCACGAATGTTTCATCTCCCCAGAAAAAGTCTGTCACACAACAGGTTGAGAGAAGGGCCAGCCTATATATGACCTCAAGCCCTGCTTCACTGGTCATATATCTGCTAGCTAAGCTCCATGTCTAAAAGGTTCCATAACCTCCCCAAGAGAGAACCCCAGCAGGAGTCCACAGGACTCTGCTGCTGCTGCTGGTGGTGGTAATTAAAACTAAACTATTGTAGAAAGGTGTTTGAATCACAGATACATTGAGAAGCTAGTAACTTTATTTGCTTTGTAGGTCAGTCTTCATGGGATGAATTCCAAGGCTTGGTGTTCATCACTCTAAACTCTGATTACAGCCCATCAGGATCTTCATAGAGCAGACAAAGAAGCTGTCAGGTCAGTTATGTACTGCTTGAATGGAAAACTTGAATCCCTGAGCTCATTCTTTCCCATTTCCATTTAGTCTGGCAACATGAGTAGCAGCCAATAAATCCAATCTACCTGTTAGTGACAGAATGTGACCAAGAGTGTGCTAGACACATCCACTCTGGACCTTGTCCACATACTTGATTAGGAATGTCTGCTCGTGATGTTTTGCACAGCAATACTGACTGATCACAGCAATGCTTTCTTTCCTTCATAGTCACCAGCATCTTTAAATTAACCAGCTCCAGAAACAGCAAAACCAACCCAGAAAACTCTGTTCCTAAGATTCTCTTTCTCTGCTCTAATAGCAAAATCTCTATTGATTGAGAATCATCATAAAAACAGAACTCATAGTGTGTGTGTGTGTGTGTGTTCATGTTTAAATAGATTTACTGCATGTCATTGTCTCACAAGATTAAGAAAACTAACAAATCCAAAGCCTGCAATGTGGTTTAGCAGGCTGGTGACCCAGGAGAGCTGATACTGCAGTTCCTGGAGGCTCAGGAATGCTGAGGGTGCAGATGGACTCTGGAAGAATTACACGGGAGAATTCTACCTTGCTTGAGAAAGCCAGTCATTTGTTTAGTTCTGGCCTTGTACTGAATGAATAAGATGCACCCACATTATCGAAAGCCTTTTGCATTTTCAAAGTTTTCCAGTTTAAAGGTCAATCTCATCCAAAGAGACAGGTATAATTAATATATTAAGTATCAGAGCATTACATAGTTCTTCATCCATTTATTTATTTATTTACTTGGTTGTTCGGTGTGGGATGTAGGAATCAAACTCAAAGCTTCACGCATTTACACAAGCACGACCTACAGAGCCCATCCATTTGATTTAATTCATTTGAATCTTCATATTATGGTGTGTTTCCTTTGGGGACCATAGGGAGCGTTGATTGTTTCTTAATCTAAGCTCATAAACCTTATTTTATAATTGGTGTAACTAAAGCAATAACATGTGAGCATAATGACACAGTTTCATATTTGCTATGCTTTTAACTATTTCTAGTATTTACTTTTTAAATTTATTTTTATTTTATGAGTATGTGTGAGGGATCGATGTGCATGTTTGTGCCCTATGTGTATGCAGTGCCAGAAGAGGCCAGAAGAGGGCATAGGATCCCATGGAACTGGAATTACATGTGTTTGTGAGCTGCACTGTGGGTAGTGGGAACTAAATCCCACTCTCCTGCAAGAGCTTTAGACGTCCTTGCCTTCTGAGCCATCTCTTTACCCTCCCCTTTAGTTATACCTTGATTCTTTCGTTTTCTGATTCCCAGGTTTCTATTTAGGCATTTTGTCCATGTGTCAACATTATTTGATCTTTCTGGTAAGGTTTTGCTAAATTTACAGTGTACCTTTTTAGATAATGTAAATTCATCTTCAAATGCCAGACACTGCTTCATGTAATGTGTGTGCGCCTTATAATAGAATATTTCCAATCCTTCTCCTGCTTCTTTTTGAGATGTCGTACATATCCATATGCTGTAATCACCTAGTACAGTTTTGCTATGATCACTGTCTTGTGTTGCATTTAGATTTAGTGCCAGTGTCTATGCTACTCGGAGAGCTTTCATTACCATTCTTTAAATACTTTCTGATACTTCATATAGCCTTTATTTTTATTCATTAGTGATAAGTATGGCACTTAATTTCAAGGTTTTTATTTCTGAGCTGTGTTTGTCACCCTGATTCTGTTGCTTTTCAGTGGAGCACGCCGTATTATGACTGGTCATACCCTCTTCTACAGTATTGCTGTGCTTCTGTATCCCAGTAACTTTGGTTACTGATAGAGAATTGTTGCATGTTCTAACTGCAGTTGTGCGTCTGTCAGCTTTCCTTTTCACTTCTGTTAGTGTTCTTCCTCTGCCTTTCAAAGCACTGTTAATAGGACCAACCACATAAGATTGTGACGTCACCTTGATGGACTTATGTTTACTACTATGAAATTTCCCTCTTTATCTATGATAATCTTTTTCTCCTAAAGCCTACTTTGAAATTGGCATAGCCACTATAATAATGCAATCGGTGTTTGAACCTGATACATTTCATTTTTTTATGATGCCATTAGTCATTTTAATTTTGAGGTTGCACACTGCGCGCGTGTGTGTGCGCACGCTCACACGTGCACCCACACATTCATGTAACGGGGAGACTTGAACGAATGTGTACTTGCCCTAAATATGGAGGGCACCATGACAGACCAAAGAAGCAGTCACGCAAAGTCTAGTTTGGAAAAGCAATGAGTTATTGGGGTTCTTACAGAAGCAGGGGTGATTCAAAAGCAGCTACATTGCTGAAAAGTTCACTCTGCACGGTGACAGCTCATGAGAAGTGCATCCCCGGAGCTCCCTGCATAGCTTGGAATTTGCTCAAGCAAGTCTTTTCTTACCCAGTAATTGCTTACTGCTTTTATAAACCTGGGAAGAGGACTCGTGGATCTTGTCACTTTCTGAGCTTCATGAGCCTGCAGGATTCTTTAGAGTCAAGAGACTTACAACCCTCTTCCCCACTCAAGGCGGTAATGCTGCAATTCACAGGGAATAAATGCACTATGCTCTACCTACTCCCCAAGCTCCTTCACTCTCTCTGCTCCCTCTTCCATTATGTCCCATGAGATTTGGAAGGGGTGATAGAGATGTCTGGATATCTTCTTCCATTTATGGCCGAGCAACATCATTTATTTGGAGGAGCTTTGTGGATTATGAATCTCTGCAGTAACCACCGCCAACTGCCAAAACAGAAGCTTGCCTCTGTGACTGGGGCCAAAAGCAGAAGTAATCTCTGGGCATAAGCAGAAATATTTAGTAGATCATTTGTCAGGCATATTGAACTGGTTATCAGACAATATCACTAAGTTCTCAACTGCAGCCTCTGGACTTCCCCAGAGATAGATCTCTGTCCTGGTTTACAGTACTAGATGTGAGTTCCCTTCTGTGAAGTGGGCCTTACATTCAGTCAGAAATAGTCAGATCCACCCATAACAGGTGTGTCACCATTGCACAAGCTTGCACATACTTCTCAGCGCATTGAGAAGATAGTACGTAGCATTCATTATAAATTAGAACTGTCGGAGACAATTCTTCCCCATCAGCCTGCATAGTGCCTTACACCCCTGCAAAGGCAACCGAGGAAGGCAGAAGCTTCTAACTCAGCTCCAGCCTCATTTCCCACGTCTCGAAACTAATGCGCACAGCATCTTTGTCAGTAGTGTCTTAGCATCTAGTTCTAGTATGCAACCTGCAGCTGGGACAGCATCCGTCATGGTTTGGGGTGTATTAGAGCTTTCCATAGTCAACAACCCACCAGGGAGTTCCCTCTCCTGGCACTCAGTAACTTTACAGCCTTGGGAAGACTCTAATTTTTAAAAAACATGTGCATACTACCTTTATTTAAAATTTTTAACTGTTGTAAGTTATGTCCTTCCAGGTATCTTTCCAAATCTGCAAAATACTCAAAAGTTAACATTTTATAGCGAGCATTTTTAGAGGCAGTAGGCGCATTCTCTGACAGCACACTGTCATCTACTCCTAAGCAAGTGTCAGCGGCTCTTAGATAGTGTTCTTTTTTTTTTTCCCCCTGTGATTAAAAAAAAATAAAACTCTCTGATCAAAAGCTGCTTCATGAGGAAAGGATTTGCCTGGATTACCTTTCAAGTCCTAGTCCATCACTGAGGGAGGGAGGGATGGCAGGGTGGGAAGCTGGAGGCAGGGACCACATAGGAATGCTGCTTAATGTACTCTTAGGAGCATGCTCAGCTAGCTTTCTAAGTCAGTGCAGACCCACCTGCCCAGGAATAGTACTGCGGTGCAGTGCTGGCTCCTCCCACAACGATCCTCCAGGCATGGCCACCAGAGACCAGCCTGATCCAGGCAATTCTTCAATTGAGCTCCCCTCTTCCCAGGTGATTCTAAGTTGCATCAATTTGAAAATAAAAACTAACCCAGACAGATGGCTAAAGAGATCCTACAAAGGAAATGTTAGCTACGTCCAATCCGATATAGAAGGATCCTGCCATTTATGTCAACAGCTTCACTTAAAGAGCAATATTGGGCAGAGCCAATAGATGAGAGTGCCCATCTATCCTTCTGTAATCCACTGTCATTTCCCATGAGCCTTCAGTCCTCATGCTAGTGTGCTGCTGTTAGCACAGGGCTAATTATCACCTCCCCACCCTTGATGGGCTCATCAAGGTTGGCCTGTACTGCTCACCCCAGCTCAAGCCCAAGAAGAACTAGTGCTGCCCTGTAGACTACCATGCCTGGGGCTGGCATCTGTTCCCCCACTCTGACAATCTCACACTGGCCACAAATGGCTGCTGCAAAACCCTGGTCTGGATGAAGTCTCTAACCCTCGGCCCTGGAGGAATGACTGCTCACCCCCAGCCTCGTTTGCTTCCCCTGCACTGTTTTATTATTTATGTCTCCCAGGGACAATGGTTATGCTCAGGCAACAAGCTGTCCACAAGCTCTCGAGCATCACGTTGTTTTTAAATTTTTCTTCCTTAAGAACTCCAACTCAACATAAATTTTACCACATCTGCCACAAGTGACCAAGGCCCCTTTGCCTGTTTTATATTCCTCTCTCATCCCATCTTGATTGCGTTGGCAATCAAGTAATTTATTACCCAATTTGCATGTCAGTCTAAAATCATTCAGAGTTGCTAGAGTCTCTTCTACCTCTACACATTTACAGCACACCGCAGGCTTGACAAAACCACTGAAGCCCTGTGCTTCTATTGATTCTTTGGGAACTTTATACAATGTATTTTTGATAATATTCTCCTCACACTTCTCCCCCTCACTCCTCCCAGATAGAGTCCCACTTCCCTACCTCCACCATAGCCCCTCGGTTGCAGGGGGCATGTGAACCCCCTCTCCATGCTAGGACGTAGACTGCTTTGATCTTATGCAGGTCTTCCACAAACAGCAATAGCCACTGTGGGTTTACGAGTGCAGTGAATACCTTTGTAAAACTATTCTGTGACGTAGTCTACCAGGCCCAGTGAAGTGGGCATCTGATGCCGCTTTTCTCTCAGTAATGCCTGTTTGTCTTCGATTGTCTTCTAGTCCCTGATGTTCATGGGGGAGAAATTGAACAGCAATAACCACAAGCCAGCCAGTAAATATTGATTTCCCTCATTTTGCTGTAGGCTATCCAGGCTTTGTCTAAAACAATGATTCTCAGCCTTCCTAACGCTCTAACCCTTTAATGCACTTCCTCATGCTATGGTGACCCCAACCATAAAATTATTTCCTTGGTACTTCATAACTGTAATTTTGCTGCCATTATGAATCATAATGTAAATATATGATATATAAGATATCTTATATGGCCCCTTTAGGGTTGCAAACTACAGGTTGAGAACCACTGGTCTAAAGGAGGAATGGATAGTTACATTATTCAGTTTATCTGTTTCTGTGACACTATAACTGGTTCCACACACACTATGATGAATCCTAAAAGCATCCTAAGTCAAAGAAGTTAGTTTGTGTATCTACATAGTTCCACCAGTATGAAAGTACATAATGAGAAAACCTATATGAAAAGAAAGTAGGTTAGTGGTGGCTAAGTATTGAGTAGAAGGCTGTGTTCATTACTTTTCTATTGTGTAATAAAATACCATAATCAAAACAACTAAAGGAAGAAAGAAAAGATTCAGTCCATCGTGGTTGGAATGGCGAGATCCCAAGAACATGAGAGCACCGGTCATATTTCATCTGCACACAAGAAGCAGAGAGGGTGGTTAGGAAGTGGTACAGCCTATTAAACCCAAAGGCTTCCCTTAAGTAGCAAACTTCCTCCAACAAGGCTCTACCTCCGAAAGGCTCCTTAATGGCACCATCACCTGGGGAGCAAATATGCTCATGGCTATCTTAGGATGAAAAATGCATGTGGTACGACTTCAAAAGCCCCCATTGTTGAAGTCTGGTGTGTTGCTAAATACTGTCATGCTAAATACTAGCCCCCAAGGTCTGATTACCTCCAGGGACAAGGAGATCCTCAGGTACACCAAATGATGCTATATAACTTTTCTCCTTAATTTAAAACTATTGGTTGAATAAAGATGCCTACAGCCTAGAGCTGGGCAGAGGAGAGGCAGGCAGAGCTTTGGTTCCCCTGCCTGGGGTCTTAGGAAGAAACCACAAGGAAAGAAGACAGAAGAAAGGAAGAAGACACCATGGGGTAGGTGGACCATGAGAACGTGGCCATGAGGGCCAGCCAGTTGGGACAGGAATGACTCAAGTGGAACATGACGAGTTATATTACCAGGTTATCGACAGGGAAGTAGACAAAATAGCATAGAGGGTTGATAGCTGCCCAGCTCTAGTGAAATTAAGGCTAATTATAGATATAAAGCTTTCGTGTCTTTTATTTGGGGTCTAAATGATCAAAGGTGGGGTAGAAACCCCTGATTAATTTTTGCTGCAACATCCCATAGCCTTTAACAGTCTCAGTGCTGTTTGGAAGTCCAAAGTCACCCCAGAGGCTCAAGGCAATATCCTAATTTTGACAGCCTCCCCTGAAAAATGAAAACCCAAATTTTATACTTCCAATACAGTGGCACAGAGGAGACATCCCCATTTCAGAGGCGTGAGGGTACAGGGATGAAGGACTGGGCCGAAGCAGCATGGAACCCCAAATCCAATAGCTCCGTGCTCCAGTGTCTGGAGAGCTCAGTTTCCAAGACCTCGGGTGGCTCTGTTTCTCTATTTGCTGCCTACAACATCCATCTCTGTCCTGGGTTGGTTACCACTGCACATAAGAACTCAGTGACCGACAGCATGCAGAAGACCCGTGCAAGTCCGAGTCATACGAAATTCCAGCCTGGAAGAATGAAGTAGGCATGAAGACCCACTGAGTTCTTATGTGCAACTGCCTTGCTGTGTCCCTAAAACACGTTCCTGGAGGTCATTCACAAACTCTGCTCTTTATAACCTGTTCATATCCGTAGCTTGGACAGGAGTGGTGATAAAAACATACAGTTCCGGGCTGAGCACTCCAAAGTCTGCAAAAAGTTGGTAAGAGTCAGAGACCAGGAAATCTGCTGTGATTGTCTCTTTGAAGCCATGCTCATGATACTTCAATAGTAAGGATGCCTAAACAAGACCTGAAGGAGGACTGCACCCGTAGACGTGCTAAGGTAGAAGGGGAAAATCTCCCGGGCTCATCCCAAGACAAGTAACGAGTAACTAAGGACTGCTTAGACTGAGAGAGTTAGTTTTCCCCTTGAGGAATGAGCCCCTTCACCGGTTCTCCAGCAGCCGGTAGTCACTCCTGAAGTTATACACACACAAGCAACATTACCTGGATTCAGAAGGCTGGATTCACCCGTGTATGTGTAACAAAAGAAAAAGAAGCCATAAATTTGAGAAGGAGTAGGGAGGGGAAGGGCCATGGGAGGAGGTGGACAGAGGAACGGGGCAAGGTGGATAATTATATTTTAATTTTAAAGAATAACTATACAAAAAGAAACCCTTTTAAATATTTGATGTTTTTTAAAAGTAAAAATGGCCTCTGGGGGTAGGGGGCTAGAATCTGTCACCATCTACATACCCATAAGCCTAGCTTCAGGCCTGCAGCCCAGCAACCATATTTGTTCCCAGGTTGCCTTTGCTGGGAGAAGTCTCTTCTTCCCTTTCCCATCCTCCACCCCACCTGTTGTATCTCCACACCCACAGGGCTCGCTCCAGATCTGTGGCCTTGGAGCCGTTTGTGAGCTGTGTTTCATGGGTGAGATGTCCCTGTCCTCTCTGACCCTTCTTCCTCCTGCCACCATCTCTGCATCCACAGGTCGCACTCCGATTGGGAGCTGCCTCTGCCTGGTCCAGCAAAGCATCTCATGTGCCAACTTTACCTGGTCTGATGCCAGTCATGCAGCTTCTGTATGGGCCCAATCTAAGGCAGGACAGAGCCTCATACCAAAGCACAAAGAAAGGACTCTTCATCCCTGAGTAAAGTTGCAAATAGAAAACTGACATGAATGGCCAAGCATCGTGTCCCCCATCAAAGCCACTAACCTGATAAAAGCGTTCTGTAATGACACGACCTAAAGCAATCCCAGAACACAGAGTTTAAAAGAAAAATCAGAGATTTTTGTCAAATAATTCATGGAACTTCAAAAGACATGAAAAAAACATTTCAATGAATCCAAAAGGATAACAGTAAATACCCAAGTGCTGTCAAATGACATGCAAACACACAGCTGGACAAAATGGTGAAGGTGATTCAGGCTTCGAACACTGAACTCAGTAAAGAGGAAGAAACACTGGAGAGAACATAGGCTGAAAGGAAGAGCGAATTAAAATCTCAATATTAGGAAACTCAGGGAAAGTCATACAAGTAAAACAAATTAAGTAGAAGATAGACTATCAGAACTGGAAGCTAAGCAAAAATCTAGACACAATATGCGAAGAATATAATTTTTATTAAAGCGCAGGAAAGGAATGTACAGGAAACGTGGGATACCATCAAAAGACCTAATTCTCTAGTTATACACACAAATGAGGGAGAAGGATCCCTGGTCAGTGCCAGAGGCCAGATCTGAGACAAGACCAACAAAGAAAACTTCCCCAAACTAAGAAAGACACACTCATCCAGATACAAGTACCACACAGAGCACACAACAGACAAGCCCAGAAAAAAAACATTCCCAAGACTTAATATTGTTTAAACACTAAAGATATAGAACAAGAAAAACCATTGAAAACTGCAAGGAAAACAGTCACAATAAAAAAGAGAATCTATCGGAATAACGGCAGATGTCTCAGTGGCAACTCTGAAAGGCAGAAGAGCCTGGAGCAATGCACTCCAAGTTCTAAAAGGCCAAGACTGCCAGCTGAAACTACTGTACCCAGAAAAGCAATCTGCCACAGTTTAAGGAGAAAGAAGAACCTTCTATGATATAGACAGCCTCAAAAGGTGCATATCCAACAACAAAAATTCTGCACAGAATATTGGAAACAATACTCAAAACCGAAGAGAGTGATTATTAGAACCAAGAGACTATAGAAAGAATATATATGATTATATATATAAATTTATATATATTAATATATAATTCCTGTCTGCTTCCTGCCATATGTAATATATAATTATACATTATAATTATATATTTTAATTATATATTCATAATTTTATATATTATGATTATATATAATTATACCTATTATATATAACTATAACATATTATAAATTATATAACATATAATTATAAATATATATTAATGTATTATAAATTATATTATTTGTATTATAATATAATATGTGTTAATATGTATTGATATATAATTTTTATATAATTTATATATGAAAAGTATATTATATATAAGTAGATATGTAATTTTCTATATTAAATATGTAAATGATTTAATAATAAATTAAGTAACTAAACATAAGTAAATAATATAGATAAAACAAATATATAAATATAATTTAATGAAATACCACAATTAAGAACACAAGCAAAAAATCAAGATAACTGTAATCTACACATATTTTTCAATAATAACTCTAAATATTAATGGTCTTGATGTTCCAATCAAAAGACACAGGTTACCTTAACTGATAATAAAGTCCAGTCCATAGTGTGCTATACACAAAACACCCATCTTAGCTTTAAAGATAGCATCGCCTTAAAGTGAAAGAATAGGAAAAAGTTCTCTAAGCAAATGAGATCAGGAAACAAGCAGGTATTGTCATCCTAATGCCTCACAAAGAGGACTTCTCACTAAAAGGAATCAGAAAAGACAAAGAAGAGCGCTTCATTCAAATCAAGGGATGGAGGTGTGGCCTTGTGCATGTGTGAACTTCTCAAAGGAAGGAAGTTTGTCACTGGTGGTGGGCTATAAGGTTTCTAAAGCCCATGCCAGTCCCAGTGTGTCATTCATTGCCTGCTTCCTGTGGATCAGGACGTAAAGCTCTGAGCCACTGCTCCAACACCATTCATACCTGTCTGCTTCCTGCCGTGATGATCATTTACTAACTGAAACTGTAAGCACATCTCCAATTCAATGCTTTCTTTTGTAAGAGTTGCCTTGATCATGATGTCTTTTCACACTGATACAATAGTAGCTAAGACACACACTGAGAAAAAGATCATGGTCACACTCAGATTTACAAAAGCATCAGAAACAGTATCTGACAATAAGCCTAGCTAAGGAGGTAAAAGCTCCAAATAGTTGAAGAAACTAAGAAAGACACTAAAACATGGGAAAGCAGCCCATGTTTGTAGATTGATAGGATTGATACTGTGGAAATGACCACCCTACCAAAAGCAATTTACAGATTCAATGCAATCTCAGTCAGATTACCCATAACATTCTTCACAGCAATAGAAACAAAAAGCATCCTAAAACCCATATAGAACCAGAAAGGTCACAGACCATCAAGGCAATCCTGAGCAAACCAAGTAATGCTAGAAGGGTTGCCATTCCAGACTTCAAGATACAGTGTAGTGCTAGAGTAATACAAACAATATGGCACATTCACAAAAACAGACATGAAGGCCAATAGAATGAAATATAAGACCCAAATATGAGTTTACAAAATTACAGTCTCCTGATATTTGACAGAGAGGACAAAATCATACTCTGGAGAAAAGCTAATACCTACAACAAACCCTACTAGAAAACTGGTTGTCCACCAGTAGAGGATGAAATTAGATGTGTATTTTTTCACCTCACACAAAAATTAGCTCCAAATAAATTAAAAACCTCCGTTTGAAATCTGAAATGTTAAAATTTCTAGATAAAAACATAACCCATAGCCTACAAGGCATAGGAAAGGGTTGTCTGACTAGGACCTCATTTGCCCAAGAATTAAAGTAAAAAACAGTTGACAAGTGGGACCTCATAAAACCAAAAGGCTTCTGTAGAGGCAAGGAAACAATAAATTGACTGAAGAAGAAACCCACAGAATAGTGCACATTTGATAGAAGATTAATACCCAAAGTGTACAAAGAACTCAAAAATCAAAATGTCAAGGAAAATGACCCAATTTTTAAAAATGAGTTAGGGATCTTTAGAGAACAGAGAATTCTCAATGGAAGAAATAAAGTTGGCTAGTAGATACCACAAAAATGTTCCTCATCCTTAGCAATTAGGGAATTGCACATTTAAACAATTGAGAGACTTCAGGCGGTCTAAAGGGCTAAAGTCAACAAAACAACTGATAACAAATGCTGGCAAGGCTGTGGGGATAATGAACCTTTATTCACTAGTGGTGGGATTGCCAACTCTGGAAATTAGTATGGAGAATTCTCAGAACAAACAAAGAAACTGAATCTAGCATGTGCCCAAAGGACTTGACATCCTACCCCACAGACACTTGCTCAGCCGTGTTCATTACTGTCCTCCTCACACTCGCTAGGAAAGTGGAAACAACCTAACTGCCCTTCAGTAGCTGACCGGATAATGAAAATGTGGTATATATACACAATGGAATACAATTCAGCTATAAAGAAAAATAAAATCATGAAGTTTGCAGGTTCATGGTAGGTCTAGGGGGAAATTGTGTTTAGTGAGGTAACTGTAACTCTGAAAGACAAATGCCACATGTTCTCTCTCATCTACAGTTCCTAGTTCCAAATTTTCAGGTGTGAATATATATATAATTTGGATTAACTACAAAAGTGAGGAGCATCTAAAGGGACCATGAAAGATGGAGCCATGGATCACAGAAGAGATTCTACTACCAACACTTTGCTAAACCAGCGTAATTCCTTACTACATACTAAATCTTATCTTATACCTACAAATAAGTATAGCTATCCCCTCCATCAAAGAAGCTTCTCTATAGCAAATAGAGATGATTAACCACAACTGGGCACAATGCAAAGATCAATGGATTACAGGAGCTCAGCCCCAGTGGATACATTTACATCCCAGCTCCTGCATCTACAGCTCCTGGACAAATTGTGGAAAAGAGAGCAGAAAGATGGTAAGAGTCAGAGTACCAGGAAGTCAGCTGTGTGAGTGCCTCTCTTAAAAATGGCAGCATAAACAAGACCCAAAGAAGGACAATAGCAATAGATATGTTAACACAAAAAGGAGAAAAATCTCATGGGGGTCCTACCTCTAGACAAGAACTAAAGGCAACTCATGACAGCTGAGAAGGAGAATTAGCCTTTTCCAGAGATGAGCTCTCCTGATTGGTTATCCAATACAAAGTGGTCAGTTCTGAAGCTGTATACTCATAAACAATAAAAGTGGACTCAGCAGGTTATATTTATATATTTATCCATACATATAACGTTATATACATATAAATATACTATCTATGTATACATAAATATATATATATATATAGTCAAAACAGGAGACTATCATTTTGAACATGGGGGAAGCATGGAAGGAGTCAGAGGAAATAGACATTGGAGGGAGGTAAAGAGGAGAGTGGTGTAATTACATTTGAATTACAGATATAAAATAAATTATTAAATATGAATCAGAGATATTAAGAATATGCAGTTTGGTAAGCAAAGGAATGTGAGCCAGTTTAACTTCACAGAGGACAGATGTTGAAAGCTACTGTGATTGTTGAAGAGATTAACCTCATTAAAGGGAAACTGGTAGCAACAGAAAACTGAGACTTGGGGAATGTATCCCAAAGGGCAGGATCTGACTCATCCAAGGTTCCATCTTGAAAATGCACAAATTCCCATCAAAGGAAAGAGCCTGAACTGGGAGTGCCACTGAAGGGGTTCCCTGCTCCTTGAGAGCGGGCGTCTTAGGGACGTACATAGAAGCTGATATGGCCTTGGTCCAGGGAGATCAGCATCCATCAGCTGGCAACAGAAGTTGACACCATTGTCTATGTGGTACTAGTTTAGACGTCATGAAAGATTCAAGATTGGAATAGCATGGAGTCTTGCACCATGGTTCCAGAGAGATGCTGAAGCCAGACAGTGTGTGGCAGGGTTGGAATCCCTTCGTGGAAGCCATGAGATGCCACTGTATGAAACTGTAAACATGAAGCCTAAGTTTCAGTGGAGACTGCAGGATGTTGGAGATGCCAGAATTGTGGGATGTCCACTGAGGAAAGCCAACCCAACAGAATGGCTACCTGTATACTTCTGTATACATTTCTGTCTTCAATAGCCCCATGGAACCCGAATGAATCCAGCAGAAGCCCTGACGTCCGACATAAAGCTGAATGGTGTGGAGTTCTTCCCTTTGGGTCTACATCTTGTTTGGAATGAGCACGTTAATTCTGTGTCATTATGTGTCATAAGTGTGTAGATTATTTTTTTATTTTACAGGGATTCACAGTTAAAACATTGGTTTGAGTCACAGAAGAAACCTTTGGCTTTTAAATAGTGTTCAAAGGGTTAAATACTGATACTTCTTAAAGTCAGATTAAATTAATTCTGTAGCACGAGATGGCTATGAGCCTATGGGGACAGAAGATACAGTTATGTCTTAAAGCAATGCGTTTGGATGACATATAGACAAGGAATGGAATCGTGATGGTTTATATTGATCGTCTACCTGATGGGATTTAGAATCAGTATAGAAACATGTCCTCGTGCATGTCTATGAAAGATAGTCTGCATTAGATTAACTGAGCCGGGAATGTCCAGCAGGGCCATTTCACAGGCTAGAGTTCCAGACAGAACAGAGAGAAGAAAGAGCTGATCACGATAACCAAACAGGAGTATATGGAGAGCACACACTGGACTCAATGGGTTTAAAAATCTAAAAAGAGGATGTGAGCTGGAAGGGGTGGGGAAGTAAGGGCTGGATCTGAGAGGGTTACGATGGCAGTAAATACAACCAAAATATGTCGTAGGAGCATTTCAAAGACTCCAAAAAGACATTTTTTAAAACAGGAAACAAAGAAAATAAGACAAAAAATTAGCTTCCACAAATGCTTAAGTTTTTATAATTTTGTTATATCTTCAAATTTATCATCTTTTATTATTATTAATCTTATGTTAATTCTACTGAATTTCTTTCTTTACCTTTCTGAGGATTAAGTCTGGGGACTGACAACTCTAGACAAGAGCCTTGGCCCTGGTGTTTTGTGGGGTTTTGGTTTGTTTTTTGTTTTTTGTTTTAGATGTTATATTTTTGAAATTAGCTTTTTAACTCCTCATTATGTGTTTTCTCTCAAAGATGGACCGATTTTAACGAAGTTGTCTGAGGTTTCTTTTTAAACATCGTGGTACTGATTTGTTCACTGTTACGGATCTTACCCCCTCTTTGTGAGTCCGATCATTTTTATCAAGCATTACACATTCTTCCTTGTTGCACTGTGGGGTGTCTGAATTTAATTTTCATCTTCTAACACGTAATGTTTACTTATGGATCATTCTAATTCTTAGGAGACTTATTTGCAAGGTGTTGTATTTTACTTTGTTGCATCTTGGTTTTGTTTTGAATAAAGTTCTTAAATCACTTGTATATGAAGGCCAATGTAAACTAGACTTTAGGTCTTGCCCTTCTGACATCTTTGCAGTATTCAGATAATTCTCTTTTATTCTGATCAATTATTTATTCTCATTGATTGTGACTTAAACACCTTCCTTTTATTTGTGATCTTCAGCAGCTGTTTAGGCTTTTACATTCCAGATCTGTCTCCTGTAGCAGCCATGTGTAACCACCCTACAAATGTGTATCTGGATATTAGCCGTATTTCCTTACATTGACTTCTGGAGTCATTCTCTATGTAGTTCCTTGACACTCTTTCTAATAAATGAGGTCTTTAGGCTCTGAGCTCAAGTCTCATTTTCCTTAGCTTGATGTTTTGGTGGGGTTACTTAGGTTTCTTCTCTGGCTAGTATTTAAGGTTAATGCCTCTGAGAAGAACACAGGATGCAAAGGCACCTCACAAGGGCTCTGCTTCTTCCTCGGTGAAGAGACATTACCACCTGCTGGACAGCATCTGAAGGTGATTGTCTCTTACATGTTGCTCAATTTTCTAGCACTTTGTAGAAGTAAAATCAGTTCATCCAAAGACTTCATTATGGGCACAAAGGGAGATTCTCTCATCTTCTCCTATTACCTTTCAATTTAGAGGGAAATTGTGTTACAGAAAAAAAGATGGTACTTTGTCAAAAATAATGTACAGCTGTGTGCGAGCTACCCAGCAACGTTTGCATCGATGATGAACCACGAATGTAATGGTGATCCTGTAAGTGTACATTGACTACTGGCACTGCGGCTGTCTTAGTGATAGTCACACTCTGGGGCTCACTCACAGATGAATTATCTAAGGACACCTTTCACTTAGAGACATCTTTCTAAGGATGTGTCGGATAGTTAAGTTGTGTGTGACTGTAAACCTAGGTGCTTCGCAAGGGACTTGCAAAATCAGAGCTGTTCTTCCTTTGACTGTGATGACGTTGACACTAGCTAAGATCTTTCTTTTTGACTTTTGCCTCTCTGAAGCTGCTGTTTACTCTCTTCTTGTGTCCTTTGCAAATTAAAGACTCAAAGGCCATAGAGCCTACAGAACATAGCAGTGTTTCCACAAATTACAAGATAGCAAAATTCACCCTTGGCACCTGTTTAAAAATATAACATTCTTTCCAGACATCTTCCCTAGACTTCCTGATATCTAATATATTAGGAGAAACCTAGAAATTTGTATTTCAAGAGACTCCTCAGTTATATATTCATTAAGTAGATTTCAGAATGCTAGAATTATGAATTAAGGTGCCCGAACAAGAACAGTCATATTTGGATATTAATGTGTTGTCCTGAAGCGCTGTCATCTTGAGCACACCCTGTTTTCTCCAGAGTCATTGCGGATGACTCTTTGTGCCTCACAAGAAGGTATGCAGACAAAGTGGCCAAAATGGGCTAAAATCCAGCATTCTGTGAAGCCAGAGAGAAAAACAGTGCTTGCATAAATGATCTATCCTGGTCTATCCTGGGTCTCTTCAGAATTGCCATAGCAGTAGCTGTCTTCCTTGTCTTTGAAATAAGCACAATGATAACATAGTATCAGTAGTCACATTCCTGTCGCTGTAATAAAACCTTATGACCAAGGCAGCTTGGAGAAGAAAGAGTTTATGTGTCATAGCGTCCCATAGAGTTAGAGTCCATGATGGCAGGACGAGCATGGTGGCCGCTTGCAGGAGGCCACCAGCATGGAGGTAGGAGAACAAGAAGCTGAGAGCTCACACCTTGAACTGCAAACACAAAGTAGAGAGAGTGAACTGGAAATGGTGCAAATCCTTAAACTCTCAGGTGACAGGTGACATTCACCAACAAGACTGCGCCTCCTCAAAAGGCACCATCATCTGGGGACCAAGTATTCAAAGGGATGAGCCTATGGAGAGCAGCCCCTCTTCTTCCCCCTTCCCCCTCTCCTTCCCTCCCTCCCTCCCTTCTTGCTTCTTCCTCCCTCTTTCCATCCCTCTCCTGTCTTTCCTGATTCATTTTACTTGCTGCACTTGCTGGTAAAGGGTGGGAAAGCAAGCATCCACCGTGGGGTGTGGAATAGTGATGTGTGTATCTGTGTATGGTGGGGTTCGGGGGTGACCTGGCATGAGCTGAGGCTCCAGACAACCTCCAGAATGTATTTCTTTATCCCATCGGATTTTACAATTTGGAAGGGGTGGGAAGCAGTCTTGGATCTCCGAACAGAAGGACTGAAGACTCTGAAACAAAGATTGGAGAGAAAAGTGAACCACAAGGGTTTAGCTCTGGCTCATAAATGGCTGGGCATCCTGATTGGTGAGGAGGAAGGGGCAAGCAGCAGCCTCAGGGTCATTTAGGGAGAGGAGAGGAAGGGGTCGGGGATACAACTTGGAAATGGGGTGTTTTAAATGCTTGTGGGGGGGGAAAGGTTTATTATGACAATGTTTGCATTTTAGAAAGATTCCTGTGGGGACCTCTACATAAAAAAATTGAGTTATGATTATGGATGTCTAATTTCTGCCCCCATGAATACTATGAAAATTGCCAAATAAGTTTTAAAAAATATAAAGGGTATGGTAGTGCCAGAGTCTAGGAAGGATATTATCTACAGTCCAGCATGTAAGTGCAATAAAGTTTGGGTAAATAATGACATCAGATCTAATAAAACATATATTACCTCTTAATATATACAGAATCATGTTCTCCATAAACAGAAAGACATCTTTTTTGAAACATTTATGCTATATTTGTGAAAGTTAATCCTACTCTTGGGTATAAAGCAATCTTCAATAAATCCCAAAGACTCTAAATTTTAAAGAACCCAGTGTCTGATCATGATGTAAATTTTTTTTAATTTTAATGTTTTAATACTCTAAAGTGTATGCATAAATAATCATATTACAGAAAAAAGAAACACATAGAATTAAAAAGCAAATAAACTACATAATTATATTCTGCTTATAGATACAATGAATGTTTGTGAAAATTAATAAAAAATTATTTTCCAAAAAAACTTTCCATAAAAGTTTCAAGGAAACAATCTTGTATTATTTAAACCATCTTTAAAGATATGAAATCTCACTACTGATCATCTTCAAAGTCTTCAACCCAAAATAGCACAATTAGTAATTTACATATAGATAGTATAGGCCATTCTCCTTTTGGTTATAAGAGAAAAAGTCCTTACTAAAATATCATCAAGTTAGCCCCCATAGAATATTTAAGGATTATTACATAAGACTAAGAAAGAAAGGATTATTCCAGAATACAAAAATGGTTTAACATCAATCAACAAAACAAAACCCACCATTACAAATGCCCAAATAAAATTAAACATTATCTTGATAAGTAATCCAAGGGAATTTGTAAAATTTTGTTTTTATACTGATTAATTAAGAACATAATTATTACTAAACCTGAAATATAACCTAATGAATGGTATGAATATTAAGTAAAAGGCCATCACTACTAAAAGAATATGGCATAAGAGACAATTTCATTAAAGTCCAGAACAAAATATACATACTAGTTACCACCATTATTATTTAACAAATTTTGAAATTCTCAGACATATAATAGCACAAGAATCTTTAAGTACTATAATATGTAAATCTTAAATATTGGAAAGGAAAACAAAATAATTGCTATAATTTTGATATTACATTTCTGACCACCTGGAAAATGCACAAGAAGTATTTAGAAATTGCTTATGATTGAAGTATTTAATAAGGTGGCTAGTTATGGAATAAATACACAAGTATTAACAAGATTTTCTGAATAGAACTCCATTTGCCCAGGAATTGGGCTTAACAAATGTAACTTCATAAAACTAAAAGGCTTCTGCACAGAACACAAGAAACAATCAGGTAAGGAGGGGACAGGAATCTTTGCCAGCTATATACATCTGACAGAGGGTTACTATCTAGACTATGTAAAGAAAAACAAAGAGTCAAGAAAACAATATAATTAAAAACAGGCTATGGATCTAACAGAGTTCTCAATAGAAGAAATATAAATGGCTAAGA
Source organism: Uromys caudimaculatus (assembly GCA_028551405.1). NCBI lineage: Eukaryota > Metazoa > Chordata > Mammalia > Rodentia > Muridae > Uromys > Uromys caudimaculatus. The sequence goes on along the minus strand of CM052719.1, from coordinate 17,016,139 downwards.
AATATCTCAAAAAGATGTCCATCATCCCTAATAGTTAGGGAAAAGCAAACTAAAACAAGCCCGGATTTCATCTTATCCTAGTCAGAGTGGCTGTGATCAACAAAGCAGCTGAAAACAAATGCTGTCCCAGACGTGTGCTAGGCCCTGCCATTGGTAACATCGCAAACCAGTCAGCTACTCTGGAAATGAGTGCAGAGAACTCTCAAAAAACTAAACATAAATTTACCATATGACCCATCTCTGCCACTCCTTGGCCTATGTCCAAAAGACTTGATATCTTACTCCATAGACACATGCTCAGGCATGTTCATTGCTGCTCTATTCATAATAGCTAGGAAGTGGAAGCAACCTAAATGTCCTTTAACAGATGAAAGGGTAATGAAAATTTGGTACATATACACAATACTATTCAGCTGTAAAGAAAAATGAAACAATGAAATGTTCCGGTAAACGGGTGGACCTGCAAAAGATTATATTGAGTGAAGTAACCCAGAGTCAGAAAGAAAACTGCCATGTGTTCTCTGTCATATGCAGTTTCTAGCTCCCAATCTTCAGATGTAAGTGTAGTTCTCTCCTTCATCAAAGAAGCCTTTCCCACGGCATACAAAGGCCATTACTGAAAGCCCCAACTAGTCAAAACACACAGAAACACTGACAATGAAGTACCCAGCCCCAGTAGATAAATGCCCAGGTCCGCGAGGTATTCAGCGTGGTCCTGAGGAGGGAACAGACAGATAAAAGAGACAAAAGACAGAGATACCTGGGAGCAAGACAGGATGTCTGATCAAGCCCCAAAAGTTTTAATTCTCACCATCAATTTATAATAAAAAGATAAAGGAACTTTAAACAATATAGCCAAGACTTAGACAAAGCAACAGGGGTGGGAAAATTCCAAGGAGTTACAGACTCCTAGCCACGGACATGTTACCAAGGCAACCACCCATATTCTGCCAGCCACCAAACCTCAAAGGAGTCACCCTGACCTGGGAAAGAATCCATCTCTTGAGAGACAGAACCTAAACAAAATCCTGAAGCTCAGAAAACAGCACCCTTGGCCTACTGTTATCTCCAAGCCTAACTTTAACACAAAATGGCTTCACTCAGGCTAATAAGAAGGCTGCAAATCCACTGGTTCCCGCCAGATAAATCTCCAGCACTTCCCTATATCTAAACCTCAGGGACGGTTGAGGAAGGTGTGGAAGAGCAACCCTGAGATCTGAAGAACTGGAAAGCCTGCTGCAACATTGTATCTTCTAAATATGAAAGGGAAACTGTAGCTATGAGACCCCAATAGCAAAGCAAGACAACTTGACATGCCAACATGGATGGGGACATTGTTTGGGGCCCCACCCCTGGATGAAGAGTAATAGGCAATTCAAAGCTTCTGAAAAAAGAAGAATTGATTTCCTTTGGAGATAATCACTAAATGGTTAACCAACCTCAAGTAGTCAGCTATAAAAGACTATACATACTTGCAACACTAAACAGACTTAGTGGGTTGCATTTATATATTTCTTTGCACACATGTATATATGTAACAATGAGAGTTAAAGAATAAGAGGCCATGAAATTAAAAGGGAGTGGGGAAATGTTGTAATTATATTTTAATTAAGTAAAAAAATAATAAAATTCAGTTTAATTTTTTCCTTAAATGAGCAGGAGCTACATGAAGAAAAGGTCATTCTTCTATGGAAGCATGAAAGGTAGCTTTAATTAATATAGATTCACTTGATATAAATAATATAATAGTTTTAACTTTAATTATAACATAGTCTGGAAGGCATCAACATATAGACAGTTACCAAAGTTATCTATATTCCAATGTGAGATTTTGTAAATGGGGCTGAGCCCAAGACATTTAGAAAAATGAGTTTATGAGATATTATCGTATGGGTGGAAGGAGAGGAAACCATAAAGGTGTCTGAGAACAGTCATGGAGTCCAAGGGAAGAGAAAATATTCTCATGTTAAAATGGTGTGGTAACAGTGACAAGCACTAAAGAATACAGTTGTTCACCGGAGGGGAGCCAGGGTGGCAGGAGATGTGTTTTAGGAAGCAGGGAGTCAACTATCATGATAAATGCTGCAAAGAGACAGGAAAACAGAGCTTCGGAAGTCGGACACTAAAGAGGCGGTTGGGACTTAGGGAACAGCGAGGTGGTGGGACTAGATGGCAACTGGAGATCTGACAGAGTACACTGAGGAGTGAGATGGGTAAGGAAGTAAGGAAGGGGAGTGGGGTTTCTCTGGAGAGCATTGGTCGTAAGTATGGTGGAAGCAGAGACCACAGATGCTATAGGGACCAGTGGAGAATATCTACTGATTCCTCCTTCATTTCCTGTTTTTTATCTGTCTTCCTTCCTTTCTCTCTCTCTCTCTCTCTTTCTCTCTCTCTCTCTCTCTTTCTCTCTCTCTCTCTATCTCCCTCCCTCCCTCCTTCCCTCCCCCCCCAGGGTCTCGATATGTCGTCTAGGTTAGCATGGAACATGTGTATGTACATGTGTATGTATATATAAATAAATAAAATAACATACATATTTATAATTCAAATGTTATCCCCCTTCCCAGTTTCCCCTCCACAAACTCCCTATCCCATCCCCCTCCCTCTGCTTCTATGAGGGTGCTCCCCCACCCACCTATCCACTCCAGCCTCACCACCCTAGCATTCCCCTAGGTTGTGGCATTGAGCCTCCACTGGACCAAGGGCCTATCTTCCCATTGATGCCAGATAAGGCCATCCTCTGCTATATGCAGCTGGAGCCATGGGTCCCTCCATGTGTACTCTTTGGTTGAACTAACCCAGAATTGTTCCTGTCTAAAGGAAATGCAGGGTAAAGAGTGGAGCAGAGACTGAAGAAAAGGCCATCCAGAGACTGCCCCACCTAGGGATCCATCCCATCTGCAGATACCAAACCCAGACACTATTGCTGAAGCCAAGAAGTGCTTGCTGACAGGAGCCTAGTATGGTTGTCCCGAGAGGCTCTGCCAGAACCTGACCAATACAGATTCTTGCAGCCAACCATTGGACTGAGCACGGGGTCCCTAATGGAGGAGTTAGGGGAAGGACTGAAGGAGCTGAAGAGGTTTGCAATCCCATAGGAAGAACAGCTTGGAACTTCTATGCTCCTATTTTAGCCTCCTGAATGGTGAAATTACAGGTGTGTACCATCAGGTCTACTTAGGTCTTATTTCATCGCTGGTGAGTAAAAGGAAATGTCAGCAGAGATGTGAGGAGCCATAGGTCTGTGTGACAGCAGGGAACACAGAAAAGAACAAGGATTAGGGAGAGAAAGGGAAAGAGCAGCAACAGGGGACAATGAATCGATCCACCGATTCATCGATATCAAGTGGGATATGTCTTATCTCAGACAAGATACAAGTGTGATTGCCAGTGATTTTGTACTAGACAAGGGAAGGGAAGATGGGGAGAAATTCCCCAAGAGACATTCTTCACACGTGGCTTCTTATAGTCTGTATCTTTTTTTTTTTTTTTGATATTTATTTTATATACATTTCAAATGTTTTCCCCTTTGCAAACCCCCTATTCCATTCCCCCTCCCCCTGCCTCTATGAGGGTGCTCCCCCCACCCACCCACCCACCCACTCCCCTCTTCCCTCCCTAGCATTCCCCTACACTGGGGCATCTAACACCCTCAGGCTCAAGGGCCTCTCCTCCCACTGATGTCCAACAAGGCCCTCCTCTGCCACATATGTGGTCCGAACCACTGGTCCCTCCATGTGTACTCTTTGGCTGGTGATCCAGCCTCCAGGAGCTTCAGGGGGTCAGGCCAGTTGACACTGTTGCTCCCTCCATGGGGCTGCAAACCCCCTCAGCTCCTTCAGTTCCTTCACTCCTCCATCCGGGAACCCAAGCTCAGTCCAATGGTTGTCTGCAAGCATCCACCTCTGTATTATTCAGGCTCTGCCTGAGCCTCTCTGAAGACAGCTTATCATGCTTCCATCAGGGAGCACTTCCCAGCATCCATAAGAACGTCCGGGTTTGGTGGTTATATATAGGATGGATCCCCAGGTGGGGCAGTCTCTGGATGGCCTTTCCTTGAGTCTCTGCTCCACACTTTGTCTCAATATTTTCCCCTGTGAGTATTTTGTTCACCCTTCTAAGAAATGCTGAAGCATCCACATTTTTGGTCTTCCTTCTTCTTAGGCTTCAGATGGTCTGTGAATTGAATCTTGGGTACGAATGTGAATCACCAATAGCCTGTGTGTTAAATGATGACCTGTGCTGATTTGGGGAGGTGTGGAACCTTTAAGACCTGGGCTTGGGGGGTGAGGGAAGAGTTAGGTCATGAGGACTTATTGAGACCCTGGACCCTTCTTGTCTCTATTTCTTGGGTACCATGAAGCAAATATCCTCCCCCACCACACACTCTGTACCATGATTCACAGAACTAAGGCAATAGAACTGTCTTAGTCAGGGTTTCTATTCCTGCGCAAACATCATGACCAAGAAGCAAGTTGAAGAGGAAAGGATTTATTCAGCTTACACTTTCACATTGCTGTTCATCACCAAAGGAAGTCTGGACTGGAACTCAAGCAGGTCAGGAAGCAGGAAGAGATCATGGAGGGATGTTTGATCACTAATTGAGAAAATGCCTTACAGCTGGATCTCATGGAGGCATTTCCTCAATGGAAGCTCCTTTCTCTGTGATAACTCCAGCTTGTGTCAATTTGACACACAAAACCAACCAGTAGAGGGACCAAATGACCATGGATGGAAACTCCAGAAAACACGAGCCAAAATAAAACATATTCTCTTATGAATTGAGTATTTCAGGCAATTCGCTGTAGTGGTAAAAGCTGATTGACATTACCTGTTCATAGATGAAGCGGGAACGGGTATGAGAACCAGATCAAGCTCTTCAAAACCCACCCATGAACGGCAGAATGTGAGTTACCTGAAGAAATAAAAGAACATCAAGGCTTCAGGTGTCTGCTCTCCTACCCATGAAAGATGCCCTGCTAAGTGAGATATGCCAGCCCTCCTATACAGGAAGAGTGCCCAAGCTAAGCAAAATATGCTAGTCTTCTTCACAATTGATCTTTTCTGCCACCCTAAGTCCCACCTTTCAGGGTTTTTCTTTTCTTCCCTACCCCAGTTAGACCTTGACTGTGTCCTGGCTTCAATCTCCATTGTGAAAAATGTGTCCTAATGAGAGATGGAAGATATTGTACAACGTGGAGTTTGAGAACAGCTAAGAGGCTCTGAAGGACCAATTTTACCACCTGGGTTGCAAACATCTCAGGTAGGGGAAGACATAGCCAGTTAGAAGGAGCTGTTGGTTTGTTGAAGAGATAGCAATGAAGCCTACATGGTCAGGTGAGGAGCAAAGTGAGAGCGGGAAAACACAAAGAGATGGGGTCTCATCCTAGATGTTGATGGGCTATCCTGGAAGATGACTGGTTGCAAGAATCTGGGGAAGGACATTCTAGGAGTATAAAAAGTGGGCTGAAGATAGTCCAATGCAGGGAATATCTTTCCCCAAATGCTCTGTGGGTGAATTCGATGTGAGGCCTGGATGGTCCAACATGCATTGCATTTGGGTGTTTCGATTCTCTGAATTTCTGCACATACTGAGCTACCTGGAGGATAGGACTTAGGGACAAAGCTCATGTATGTCCGATGCACACCTTATACACACAGAAGGTCGTTTTATTGAACATAGTTTTATCACATGGAGCTTTCCATTGTGGTGTCCTGGTGATCAGTGCTCAAATTCTGGAGCATTCGGACTCAGATTTTCAGATCTCGGATGCTCAGCCATAGGAGCCAGTGTAGACGCTTCAAAACACCGGGAGGTTTGGGAAACACCACAGCTGGCAAAATGTACGAGAAATGGGTGCAAGGAGATCAAAGAGGGGAGGTACCCAGAATGCATAGTAGCCACGTGTGAAACCGTCAGAGAGCAACATTTACTAATGAAAAATATCAATGACTGTTTTAAAACTGAAATAACTTCAATTTTAGCTCTGGTGTGTGTGTATGTATGTGTATGTGTGTATGTAACTACTTCCAGCCTTAGATTATTTTACTGTGATTGGACTATTTTTAAGAGACAATTTTTATGTATTTCCAGAATATAGAAAATGAGAAAAATGGCCGGTTTATAAGGGTGCAGTGGGGAACCTTTATATTTTCTTCCTCTCAAGCCCTTCAAAGACCAAGTCATACCATCAAGACATCCTTAGATGCTAAAGATTTTGTAGGCAAGCCTGACTCCTCACAGTGAGTCTTTGAACTTTGAAGACTTAAAAGAAAGAAGGCTGGTGGGGGAGGGTTGTGGGGAGGGTTGTGGGAGAGGGCTGGTGGGAGAGGGCTGTGAAGAGGGCTGTGGGGGAGGGCTGGTGGGAGAGGCCTGGTGGAGGAGGCCTGTGGGGGAGGGCTGGTAGGGGAGGGCTGTGGGGGAGGGCTGGTAGGGGAAGGCTGGTGGGGGAGGGATGTGGGGGAGGGATGTGGGGAGGCTGTGGGGGAGGGCTGGTGAGAGAGAGATGTGGGGGAGGGGTGTGGGGGAGGGGTGTGGGGGAGGGCTGGTGAGGGAAGGCTGGGAGGTCTGTGGGGGAGGGCTTATGAGGGGACAGCCAGTGAGATGGAACTTGGTCCCCAAGTTGGGCAGAGTGTGGAGAGAGGGTGGGGAAGGCATTTTCCCAGTCCACCCTGGGTGCCAAGTAATAGCTGATAAAAGGCCTGTTCTTCGTCCAGAAAGACCCAATATGTACCCCTTTTGTGAAACTGTCCTGTTGGAGACATCAGGGGATGAACAGAAGTCTTCCTTCTGTTTGTTGCCTTTGGTCTGAACTCTGGGTCTTGAGGATGGATGCTTCAGGTCTCTCCCATGGCCCCTGGACTAGAGAGCACTTTTCAAGTCTTCACCTCTCGGATTGGACCCTGAGAGAGAGCAGCTTCTCTCACATCCTAAAAGCAGGCTGGACCTTGGCTTTGGGTTCCTTCCCACCATCTGGCTTACTTTTGAGAGCTGAGCGGTAAATGAGAAATTGAAAAGTTCTGGGGAGTGACCAGAGTGGCCAACAAAAGTCTAATGGCACTTTTAAAAGGTGGGGCAGCCATCTGGCAGGGCAAAGACACACACTTTACATTTCTACTGACTGGTATATGACTGAAGTCATTTACCATTACGTTCTATTTGAATAAAACGCTAGTAGACATTTAGGTAATATTACAGAGCAATAAATGTTTAAGAGCTGAAGGGGTCTGAGCTCTCCAAAAGCAGTTCAGACCCAGATGCTAAAAACACTTCATACATGTGCGCATGTGTATGTGGGGGGGGGGGGATTTTTCTCCCTCTCCTCTGGTTCCTTCACCCTCTGAATTCACATTCTGAATTGTTTAAGACTTTCCTGGCTGGGTCTCCTCTGCTCCCCCCTTCTCCCCTTTCCCCTTTAATTCTTTTTTACACCGGGTAGAAGAAGCATGAGGGAAATGTAGTTAACATTCAAACTGCTTCCCCTTTATCATTACCATGAATCAACACAATAAATGAGCCCCTTCAGAGCTCGGTAATAAGAATTTGATAAATCATCAGCCAAAAATTAACTAGATGTCAAAACAATCTTTGGGAAGTGTGATGGATTAGGGGTGATAGCAGCAATTAATCTCCCAGCATGAGTTCACCAGACAGACACAATGTAGGGAGATGGATTGGGGGGTGGGGTGAATCCGGGCCTTGCAAGGTCAGGACACTCCTTCAAAGAGGGGATGGGGAGGAGTCGGGGGGGGGAGGGGGAGGAAGAGGAGGACTAGGAGAGAAGAGAGAGAAATCTTGATCCTCCAAGTCCTCTGAGTCTGCAACTGCAGGCACCCAGCAGCTGAGCCAGAGGTCAGTGAACGCCTTTGAAAAGCCTTGTCTCCAGCTGCTCTCTGATGAGCCAACTCCTTCCCGCTCCTGCTAATAAATGCCACAAGTCTGTTCCTGGGGCTCCACGTGGCCTCCAACCAAGCAGCAGACACCTGGAAGGGCTTCATTTAGAAAGCCAGGCAGGGTGGCACCTTGTAAACCTCGGCCTGGAGGAAGGAGGTCAGAAAAGGAAGGAGTGGCTTGAAGGGGAACGGCTGAGCTATAATTGGCTCAGAAATTCAAGGCTGGGCCTGGAGACCTCGGGGGGGGGGGGGGGGGCCCCC
>CM052719.1:16971191-17007485 GCA_028551405.1 Uromys caudimaculatus | reverse complement strand
AAAAAAAAAAAAATTTCAAGTACTAGATTGATCAGGTATGAGAAAAGTAAACATCTTTGACTTGTTCCTGACTTTATTGGAAATTCTCTGAAAATAAGATGTTAACTGTTAGATTCCTACAAATTACCTTGATTGAGATGTGTCCTCCCTATTCTTATTCTCTCCAGGACTTTTATCATGAATGGGTGTTGTATATGGTCAAAGGACTTTTCTGTATTTAATAAGAATATTGTGTGGTTTATGTCCACTAGTCTATTCATGTGGTGGGTTGTATTTATTGATTGACAAATGTTGAACCATTTAGGCACCTCTAGGATGAACTCAACTTGATAGTACTGGACAATCTTTTTGATATGTGCTTGAATTTGGTTTTCAAGTAATTATTAATAAGTTTTCATTCATGTTCATCAGAGATACTGTCTTATAAAGTTTCTGTTGGATCTTTGTCTGATTTTTGTATCAGGATAATACTGGCTTCCTAAAGGAAAAAGATAGTATCACTGGAATAAAGAAGCAGCCCACAGAATGGGAAAATACCAGCTAGACAACTTATATAGAGTTATTATCTAAAATATATTTTTAAAAATTTAAAGATCAAACAAGAAAATAAGCAACCCAATTAAAAAGTGAGGCATAGAACCAAATAAATAAATGAAAGAAGGAAGGAGGAAGGAAGGAAGGAAGGAAGGAAGGAAGGAAGGAAGGAAGGAAGGAAGGAAGGAAAGAAAGGAAGGAAGAAAGAAAGAGAGGAAGAGTTCTCAAAAGATGAAATAAAAAGGCTGAGAAACACTTTTTAAATGCTCTTCATCCTTAGCTGTCAGAGAAACTCAAAGTAAACTTTTTAAATTTCATCTTCAGCCAGTCAGAATGGAAAGATCAGAAAACAAATAATGACAAATACTGGACATGAGGACGTGGGAACACTTCTTCACTGCTGACCACAGTTCAAACTGGTGGGGCCGCTATGGAAATAAATGTGGGGGTGTCTCACAAAGCTGAAGATAGATGTACCACAAGATCCAGCTATACCACTCATAGTTATATTCCCAGAATTATCCCATTTCAACTACAGAGATAACTGCTTACCCCGAATCATTGCAGCTCTATCCACCATAGCCAGGAAATGGAAACAGGATGGATGGTCAAGGTCAGAAAGTTACTAAACAGCAATGAGAAGGAGCATTCCAGTGAAGGAAGATAAATGCATTGACATAAAGGGTTAAAGGTGAATACTGACAGAGGGAGGGATAAACCTGATAGGAACGTGGAGAGAAAGGTGGAGAGGGGCAGACAGCAAAGGACAAATAGCACTGAAACTTTTTTTAAAAGATATAAAGAAGCTTACTACTGTAGACGCTTCATATCTCTCTCTCTCTCTCTCTCTCTCTCTCTCTCTCTCTCTCTCTCTCTCCATGTGTGTGTGTGTGTGTGTGTGTGTGTGTGTGTGTGTGTGTGTGTGTGTATCCAAAAAAAAAAAAAAAGAGTTAAAATGTAGTTACCCTACATCAGGACAACAATGCTCCCAGTAAACACCAGAGGCTAACAAATAAGCCCAGTGCCAGAAATGTGTGACTTCTTCTGCAAGTAGGCCAGTAAGGTCCCGTAGATCCTCAAACACCACAGGCTTTGGCCATTGCTCTTGGTTACCTCCCAGAACTTGACAATAAGACTCTATTGCTGAAGAGACCCACATACTTGTGTCATAAAACACGGCAAAATCAAGCTGGTATAGATCTGGAAGTTCCATCCCTACCGACTAGCTTTCACAGTTCGAGAATGTGCTACGAAAGCTACTGGAAAAGTGTAATCATCAATGATACCCAAGTGAACTGTTTTACAATAATCACTGGTCTGGCAAGGCATGTCACTAGTGCAATAGTGGCATTAAAGTCACAGAAGTAACCAACCACTTTATAATTGAATTTAAATCCTACTCCACAAAACGAAATCTACACCCAATACCATTATTTAGCATGAACACATAGCTAAACAGGTTATAGATAATAGGGAGAACTTACTACTATTATGCTGCTAAATTGGCATAGTATTAAACCAATGCCTAATGGCTTATACCTACTGTCTTAGTTAGGCTTTTACTGCTGTGAACAGACACCATGACTAAGGCAAGTCTTATAAAGGACAACATTTAATTGGGCTGGCTTACACGTTCAGAGATTCAGTCCATCATTATCAAGGTGGGAGCATGACAGCATCCAGGCAGACATGATGCAGGCAGAGATGAGGGCTCTACATCATCATCTGAAGGCTGCTAGTGGAAGACTGGCTTCCAAGCAGCAAGGATGAGGGTCTTAAAGCCCACATCCACAGTGACACACCTACTCTAACAGGGCCACACCTTCTAATAAGTCCAATCCCTGGGCCAAGTATATATAAACCATAATACCTACAGATCAATGTGTGTCTCAGCCCTCACTGAGAAGCTTCTGTTTGCAGTAGATGGTGATTAACAAAGAGACCCACAACTGGCAAAGGTGCAGAGGATAAGAAACTACAGAACAATCAGTTATAAAGTGAATGTCTAGACTACACCCCTCCTGAGAATCAGGGACCATTGTGAAACAGGGGTCAGAAAGGGTGTAAGAGGCAGAGACCAATGATGCCTCTGAGAAAACATTATCCTTTGTACACAGCAAGGTAGCTGTAATAGGAACTCACAGAGAATGTGACAGTATGCACAAAACCTGAGCAAGCACCAGCCATAGCAAATCCAAGCCTGCAGAGGGGAGTTCGGCACACAACTCAGCACCTAGCTGTGCTGCTATTGGCAATTGTTAGCTGCTGGGAAGGGGAGGGACAGTTTTCTCTTAGAATGTATTCTCCAGGAGGTCAACCACTCTCAAGCAGAATGCCACACATCCAAGAATATTTGGGTACACAAACTGGTCTGGAAGGTTGCTTTGCTTTGTTGATTCTTTGACAACAAAGATGGATGTGTAAAGAAGGTGGACCTGAGAAGAGTCGTCTATGATCAAAATACTTTGTATGAAACTTTTAAATAACAGTAATGAGAACCACCTTGTGGGGGAAAAAAAAAAAACTCTCTAAGATCTAATGAAAATTTCTTTTTGAAAAGTAGGTTAGCCAGGCAGTGGTGGCACACGCCTTTAATCCCCGCACTTGGGAGGTAGAGGCAGGTGGATCTCTGAGTTCGAGGCCAGCCTGGTCTACAGAGTGAGTTCCAGGACAGCCAGGGCTACACAGAGAAACTCTGTCTTGAAAAAGAAAAAAGAAAAAAAAAAAAGAAAAGAAAGGAAAAGAAAAGAAAAGAAAAGAAAAGAAAAGAAAAGAAAAGAAAAGAAAAGAAAAGAAAAGAAAAGAAAAGAAAAGTAGGTTGACGACCACGCATGCTAAGCACAAGGAAATGAGGATTACACTTGTTAACTTGTGTGTGGGGGTGGGGGGTGGGGGCAATGCTGTGCAACCTTTGAGTATGGGCCCTCACCTTTCCACTTGTTTGAGAGGTTCTTTTCATTGCTATTTAAGCCAAGCTAGCTGCCCCGGTAGCATCTGAATAACACCTTCCATCTCCCCAGAGGCATGCACAAAGATTACAGATCTTTCTGCTGCCTACTCAAGCTTTTATTTGAGATTCTGGGATCCCGACTCAGGTCAAGCACTTTTATCCATTGAACCATCTCCCCAGACTGCAAGTTGCACTTTTTCAAATGTATTTACCTATTTAATGGATGTGAGTATTTTGCCCCTGTGTATATTTACAAACCACATACTTGTCTGGTCCCCATGGAGGTGAGCAGCGTGTAGGACTCCCTGAAAATGGAGTTAGAGATGGCTGTGAGCTAACAGGCAGGTACTGAGGACCGAACCCAGGTTCTCTGGAAGAGCAACCAGTGCTCGTAACAGCTGAGCCATCTCTCAAGTTCCAGGAGTTACACTTTTAAGGTCAGTAGGATTGAGACTCTTAGGCTGGTGAGAAAGACATGGGCTTACTGACTGACCTTGTGAAGTGTTCAGGAATGGATGCTGTGCTCTTTTTTGGGGGGGAAGGGGGTTCCCTTTGGCCAAGGAGGAAATCCAGTTTAACAAGTCTCATTTAGCCAGTGTTGGTTCACACTTGTGACCTGTGACCTGTGACCTGTGACCTCTTCCATAAGGATAGGATCTGTTGACTGAGAAACAATGTTTAGGGTGGGAGATCTGGAATAAGAGTAAAAGTAGACTTTTTTGCAAAGTGCACGGGACACCTCTCATAAAAATGGGTTCTACTGACAGAGAAACAATACTCAGGAGTTAGGATAAACTTAATAGTCTGGGGAATTCAGGTAAAGCCTTGATCCACTGACAGCAGAAGATAGCCAGATTGCTAACTACATCCAGCTCTCTGGGTGGGAACGGGTGTAAATCCTTTCTATTGAAGAGTTTAATGTTTCTGGTTTCTCTAGTGCTATCTGTGAGCTTGAGGACCTTGTGCCCTCTAAGGTGCTCGAGGCTGAGGATGTTGGAGAATAAAGAGAGAATATAAGATCAGCCAGAGGCTCATGGCGGATGTGGCAGGCTATGGAGAAGGAAGTGCAGGTGAAAAAGCCAACAACCATGAGGCAGGGGCCGGGGAAGGGAGGGGCCATGACAGCAAGAAGAAGTTCCAAGTGTGATGTCAGATACTACCCAGAGTCAAGTGGTTCATTAATAAGACACCATCTGGTAACCTGAGATCACTGATGGCAATTGCTGTCTGCATACTTGCTCCAGGTCAGAGGAACTGAGGCTGGGAGCAAAGGTGACCATCTGGCAAACAGATTACAGAAGCATCCACACCTCCAGTTTGGCCCAAGTGACTAAGAGATTCCTCTGAAGCTAAGGGATAACACTAATAAACTCTCCAGCTTCACTTATTTTTGACCTGGCTTTTATCACCAGTTTTAAGCTAAGTGGTGTAGTTTTGCTGAAGACAACACCTCAGTCTTATAGGTCACCATGGTAACAGTTGCCTACATTGTTGGGGTTGGTTTTTTTTTTTTTTTTTCTTTTTTTTATGAATTAGGAGATTCTTTTTATCTATATCAAACCACTTGAAACCACTGACCCTTCATTGGGGTTTGTGCAAGTGGGGAGGGGGTACCTTTTAACACCTGAGGTCCATAACTCCATCCTCAAAGCCTCTTCCACTGCCAGTTTACGAACATGTATCATGTGAAGAGGTGAAGTCTGATTTTGCATGTCCAGACTGCTAATTTATTCACTTTGCTTCCTGCATATCTTAGACCTCCTTGTTTTTTATCCTGTAAGTAATCAATAGGCCTTACCCTTGGGGAGAAGAGTTTAAGAGTGGACCGCTATCTCCTTACATTTGGCTGCCTCAGTCAAATATCCTCCCCCCCCCTCACACACACACACACACTTGGAGGTGGCTGCTGTTTTTGCCCATTGTCACAAAAGTGCCTCCTTCCCTTTGTGAGTCATTAAAGGGGTTAAAAGCTGCCTCTCTTTTTCAGCCAACCGGACAGCACCATGACATCGAGGGGAAATGCCAGATTCTACTTCTGAAAGCGGAAAAGGGCAAGGATAGGGGTAGCTTATGCAACCGGTTGAACTGTCACCCTCAAGAGCTCATGCATTACACACTTAATTTCCAAAGGCATATGCTGGGAGGTGAGAGTTCTGGAAAGTAACCAGGATTAGATGTGGCCATGGGAGTGGAGGTCTGGGATAGGATTGGGGCTCTGTCTGCACAGCTCGTTTGTTCTGTCTTGCCTGTCGGGGTCTCCACCATATTAAGATGCGACAAAAAGTCAAACTACAGCCTCCAGAATTATGAGCCAAATGAGCTTTCGTTGTTGTCATTTGTAAACTACCCATTTGGTGCTATTCTGTTGTAGCAACACAAAATGGACTAAGACCGTTTATTCACACAATTCCAAAAAGCAAAGGAGAAAACAACACACAGCAATCACAGTTTCCCTAAGTGATGTCGTAAGTGCTGTTCTCCTCTGCGATTATTTTGACTTGACTTGAAATGTTTAGTCAAATTTCTGCAAATGACTAATCAAAAGGATTGTTAAAAGTGCCTCACGTAAGCGAAACACCTTCACAATAATAACAAGGTTTGAAAGGAATTTGTAATTGCCTTTGTCAGTCAAAAGTATCAACTGAGCCCCCACCTGGAGCTGAATGATGCCTTAGAGCCAGGAGCTGGCGATACAGAGAGAACAGAAAGTCCCTGATTAACTGGAACACTGGAGCATGCCGCCTGTGATTAATTAGGTTTTCAGGTGAGCTTCTGAACTCTTTATGAACTGTGATGATTTTTTTGCTTCAACTCCTAAATTTTCCGTCCAGGTTTTTAGAAAGATGGCGGCCCTCGCACAGGGGCTAGTCCTGCCTTCACTGGTTCTATCCAACACCAAGAGAGACCTGCACTAATGTGGGAAGCAGAGGAGGGAAGTCATCCACAGAGAGGCTTAGGGTGTCTGCGGGATACAACCCAGGAGAGCTGGGGCTGAGGTTGAAAGAAGGGCCTGTGGACGCTGCCATCACCCGAGCCGCCAGACCTCACCATGGCCCCCGTGGGCACTCAACATTGTTCTATAGGAAGTGGGACTTCTAAGGCAAATGATCCCCAGCCCCATATTCCCTCTAGGAATTCAAGGAATTCATAGTGGTTGAAACACCAATGGTGGGGGGGGGGCAGCCTTTCTTCTGCTGCAGGTCATCCCGGCCCAAGCCTCAGACTTGTCTATCCCATTGTGTCAGGCTGAGCAAGCCACTCCCTCTCTAAAACTCACTTTATTCATCCATCAAAGGGGAATAAATAGTCCCACCTCCCAGTCGGTAGGAAAGACTAAAGTAAACGGAGCTAATGCCCACAGGAAGGGCCTAGCATGAGAATTTGGGTTTCTATGGGCTGCTTTTGTTTGTTTGGCTTGGCTTTTGAAATAGATAGAGTCTCACCTAGGCCACCAGGCCTGGCTCCATGATGCTACTTAAACAACAAAACGTATAGGTTTGTTTGCAGTGACATCATAGGTTTGTTTGCAGTGACATCATTATGCTTTGTTCTGAAAGCCCAAGGAAGGCAATGCGGATGTCATCTGCGCCCAGCAACAATTCAGCTCAGGGAAGTTCCTGATAGAGGAATAGCTGTTGAGAGCCGGAGAAGGAAGGAGGCTGTGTGTGCTACAGGAGCTGTGCACTCTACGGACTGACCAACACAGACATGATCTGATTAAGATGAGACGTCATCAAATGCCGGGTGGGCTTTTAACCCTTGATGTTTCACAGGACGATTCGTTTACATCCAGAGACCCAATTACACAACTGTATGAACACATAATGTTCAACTGACAGACTGTGACTTCCTGTGAGGCAGGGGCCATGTCTTCTGGTGGGTAAGCAGGGTGATGCAGTGGCGTGCCTAGGGAGGGATACTTGGATGGATGTCCTTGATCTTCCACATGTGAGCTCTCCAGCTATAAGCTGGTTAGTTACAGTCTCCTCATCTTCAAGATGGAGATTATTAGAGTAACTGCATATTTTACGTAAGGCACTTAGAATGGGGCTAAAGACATTAAGAATCCTATCAGTGCTGGCCATTAGATTAGCTTCCATATTTCTGAGAATCTAGAATAATTTGATATATATGATAAACTCCAGAGATCTTCCTTCCTTCCTTCCTTCCTTCCTTCCTTCCTTCCTTCCTTCCTTCCTTCCTCCTTCCTTCCTTCCTTCTTCCTTCCTTCCTTCCTTCCTTCCTTCCTTCTTCCTTCCTTCCTTCCTTCCTTCCTTCCTTCCTTCCTTCCTTCCTTCCTTCCTTCCTTTCTTTTTATTCCGTGTGGTTCTAGGAATCAAACCTAAGGCATCACGTAAGGGCAAACACTCTACCATTGAGTATTGAGTTATATCTCCAGCCTTCTTTCTTTGCTCACAGTGTGTGTGTGTGTGTGTGTGTGTGTGTGTGTGTATTTGATGCACATATATATACACATATATGTGGAGGCCATGTCAGTCTCCAGTGTCCTTCCTCAGGACCCGTCCACCTTGGTATTGGAAGCACATTGTCTCTCACTGGGACTTGGGGATGGCTGATTAGGCCAGGCTAGTTACCCACTGAGCCCCAGGGATCTGTATGCATGCATTTCTTCAGTGCTGACATTACAACTATGGGTCACCATGGCTGCTTTTATGTGGGTCCTAGGACTCTAACTCAGGCCCTCATGCTTGCTTGGCTAGGACTTTACCAATTGATCTATCTCCCCCTTTCCACATTTTATTTTGAGATACAGTGTTGCTAACTTACCCAGACAGGCTTGAACTCACTCTGAGCCTAGGCTGGTCTTCAACATGTGATACTCCTGTTTCCGCCTCCCAAGGAGCTGGTCTTACACATCTGTGCTGCCAGACCTGGCTCAACGGCAATTTTTTGAACACAGCAAAAAGATGTTTATTTTTTCCCCAGTGACATCATTGTGTTTTGCTCAAATAATGTTGGGAGGAGGGGTATGTGAAAGGACTGGAGATTCTGATAAAACTAATCTCCATCTGTAGTGTTCATGGCAGAGAAAGAAAAGACTAGGCCCTATTGGTGGTGAGAGCTGGTGCTTTAATTTCTTTTCCTTTCTTCCTTTCTTCCTTTCTTCCTTTCTTCCTTTCTTCCTTTCTTCCTTTCTTCCTTTCTTCCTTTCTTCCTTTCTTCCTTTCTTCCTTTCTTCCTTCCTTCCTTCCTTCCTTCCTTCCTTCCTTCCTTCCTTCCTTTCTTTCTTTCTTTCTTTCTTTCTTTCTTTCTTTCTTTCCTTCCTTCTTCCTCTCTTGCTTTTTCTTTTGTTGTTGTTGTTTTGTTTTGTGGTTTTTGAGACAGGGTTTCCCTGTGTAGCCCTGGCTGTCATGAAATTCACTCTGTAAACCAGGCTAGCCTTGAACACACAGAGATTCCCCTGCCTCTGCCTCCTGAGCACTGGGAATAAAAGTATCTGCCACCCCCACCCAGCACCTTGTGGGTTTTTTTGTTTGTTTGTTTTGTTTTTGTTTTTAAAGAAAAAGTTGAGAGCAGGTAAGCAGGCCTAAGGTCCCTATGTTCTCCTGCTGTGTGTCCCTGACTGCTTTTATCAGGAGCATTAAGGTCAGAGACAGAGAGAAGGCTGTCAAAGAAAGTCTGCTACCCACGGCCAGACTGACAAAAGAGTGAGCGAGTCAGCAGCATGGATGACGCCTTCCCTCCAACTAGGTTGGAAAGAAGTTTTCAGTCACATCTAACATGGGACAGCAAGGAAGACAATTTGCATCCATACCAACAAAAAAAGGGAAAAGATTTTTAAAAAAAAAAAATGACTGCAAGCTCTGCAGGCAAAGGAAAGGTGTGCACCTTTTAGGGATTTTTTTCTGTGGTGGGGAAGATATAGCAGTCGTCATAGTAGTAGTCATCGTCGTCGTAGCAGCAGCAGCAGCAGCAGCAGCAGCAGCAGCAGCAGCAGCAGCAGCAGCAGCAGCAGTAACCCAATGAGAAAACATGAATATTTATTTACCAAACGCTATACAAATGCTTTTGTTTCTGAGTTTGTTCATTGCTTTAAAACTCAGGCAGGAACCTGCTTCAACTTCTGAAGCAGTGTTTGCAGGCTATGTCAACTCCACCTAATGCCACAAGGAGAAGGTAGGAACCATCAGACAAAATAGCTCTAGAAAAGCCCCCTTGTAAAGTCACCAACTGCCATCTGTTGGAATCCATGTCTGCCTCCTTGTGGGTTGGCCACAAACTACTTCTGAGTCCTTACAGCAAGTATGAGTACACACTTCTTACTTTGAAAAGGGCAAGAAAGTGTGTGTGTGTGTGTGTGTGTGTGTGTGTGTGTGTGTGTGTGTGTGTGTGTGTGTCTTTTGTAAAGCCCTGGCCTATGTTCTCCACTGCTTTGGATCTAAGCCCTACACCCTGTAGAGAGACCATGCACCTGGGCCAGACCTTATTACTTAATGATCACCAGATAATTAAGTTGCCAGAAACACAGAACTTTCTGGCATGGCCAGGTATGACAGCATTCCTCATTCCTCTCCTCGCCCTTAAAATGGCAGGCTATGGCCCTCATGGTCTATCTTTACTTGGTGTCTTGGCTGCAGATGTCTTCCAGACAACAGTCCTTGGAGACTTGGCAAAAGGATTCCTGTGTGGGCCAGCCTGTTAAGGTGCCAGTCCTTATAGCCAATGCTCTTTCCCGTGACCCAGATGGTGTGTTCCCCCTTTGAGAAACTTGCTCTCTTAAGTCAAATGTGCTTCTAACACCTTCCAAAGATTATCACCTCCGTCTTTCAGGGCTTTACATTTTTATTACTGCCTTCAACTTTACCTCCCTGGTCAGGACCTGATCTCATTCTTTTCATTTTGAAAATAGCCCAGGGCGAAGATGGAAAAAGAAACAGCTACAAACCAATTTTTAAGCCGTTTTTAACTCACCCAAAATGTCGTTATTGCGCCTCTTAAATTTCAATAGGTCCATTTGTAGAAATTATACCCAAATCAGCAGTTTCCCTGTTCCCATCTTCCTTCAATCACTTCTTCAAAGAATCCCTTTGCAGAAAAATCTCTTGTGTCCAGGTGGCCGTGGGAAGCCCCGGGGCTGGGGTAATCCCCCATGAGGCTGAAATTCTTTTGACAGAAACACTTGAGAAGCAGGGCCACTGTAATGAAGTCCAGAATTTTCCAGACTTCTCTTAATACATTCATCCCGTCTGGCCTCATCATTGGCGTGTTGGCTCTCGTTTCTGATTTAAGCTGTCAGGCTGGGTCAAATTGCCCCAACAGCATTAGCACATGTGGCAGAACACTGACAAGATGTTACTTACACCTAATTAAGGCTGAGAGCATGATAAACAACCCTGCATCCTAGCAACTCATTTCCTCTGGTTCTGAGTCTTCTGGATGTTGACCTCAGCCTTTAGAACTCAGGAGTTTTTGATACAAGGGATGGTTAGGGCACCACCACCATTGCTGTACTTGGACTCCAAACGGAAATGGAAAAAAGAAGCAATGCAAAGAATTGGAAGGCGGGAGAACATCCCTCGGGGAGAGTGTGGTGAACCTCTGACCTGAGGGGACTAAGTGTTGCAGAAGGACATCTTGGGGTTCCCTCCTGTCATCTAACAGTCTTTGCAGATGGAGCTAAATCCAGTTGGCTAGGCAGATGGTAGAGCGAAATGTCACTGGCAGGAAATAGAGTGGGAAATGAACCCTTGGCTTAGCACACTGCATATAGCCCATGCTAAGCTCACTCGCCACCAACTGCTCCAGTCATGAAGCAGGAACCAGGTTTTCTCCAGAGTGAGAGGAGGATCTTTTTCTGGCCTCTTCAGAGCCATGCCCATGACCCTCTGCGGTGATATGAGTGGAATCTCTCCTTTGGTCAGTGCTGAGAATTGCGGTCACCCTGTCCTAAGTCCTTCCTCTCTGTCTTTTTCTCAGGATGACATAAGACCTCTCTAAAGGAACAGTCTTCCCTTCACATGGCAATGAGGTCACTAAATGTCCCTGGATTGAAGATGTCTTGGCCTCTTTCTTCCACTCCCCTCTCCCCTCGGCTGACAAATCCAGTTAAGGGTGAAATTCTGCCATTTCCTCTGGGAACAGAGTTTTTATGTGGTGACAAGTGAATGGGTTTCTATGCTGAAGTCTCGATTCTGATACAGTCGCCAGAGGCAGGGGGAAAAAGTCTACACTTTGGCAGAAATAAACAGCCTTCTTCAAAACTGTTTCCAGTTTCCCTCCTCTCTGTCTTAGAAAAACAATCCTTTGGTGTATGTGGAGATGGGGTAGCTTTTAGTTTTCTTTTGCTTGGAGGATGGCACACTGTAAATCATGTCCAATGCCTCTAGTGTCTAAGCCTCTCAGTCAGCAGGAAAGGAGAACTCTACTTCCTGGCTTGACATTTCTGGACTCTGATCATGCCAGGTATCGGGACCCCTCAGAAAATAAGAAGCAGAAGCTGTTCCTGGGAAGGGCCTTGATGCTCAGCCAAGATATACCTGCTGCCAAGGAGGGCAGAGGCCTGATAATTATTAAAACCAAACATAAAATTCAGGCATGTAGTGTGAAAAGGAAGGGTCTTATTGAGCCCCATAAAAGCCAAGAGAAATGTCCTGTGTGCTTGGCACTGGTGGGTTCATGAGAGGGCTAAAGGTTTTGTTTACTTCCTTGCAGGAAGACTTTAGTTTTTGAGAAAGGAGCTCATTTGAATAAATGAGAATTCGTGATTAAGTTGACACGAGAATGCTTTTACCTTGCAATGAGGATGCTGAGGCCGGGGCGTCCGGGGGCATTGAGCTTCCCTGGCTGGAGAATCCTGGCCCATGGTTTCCTTTCCTCACCTCAAGCTGAGATACAAGAGTGTTCGTTTCAAATCATAGCTGAGCGGTGTGGCAAGCCTCCGGCTGTATGACCCAGGGAGATCACATGAGTTGTCCCAGGCTTGCACAGTGAATCTGACCAGAGGGAGCTGTTTTCTCCCTGTGTCCTGGATTTCATCTTGCCATTCCTGGCCAATGTCTTCCACCATTTCCCAGAAATGTGCTCTGTGCAATAACACCTATTCTCTGGCACTCAAATAAATTTTAGGCAGTGTGGGAGGGAAAGAAAAGATTGAGAAAAAGGGAGGGGAGAGGGAAGGGAAAGTTTGGGAGAAAGAAAGGGGGAGGGAGAGTTGGTTTTCCATTGGAGAACTTGAGAGAGCTTGGGTTGCAAATTAAGTAGGTTTGACTTCTTCTTTCTTCTCTTAGAATGGTTTTAAAATATCTGGAGCTGAAGACTTTGGATGTCACCTATACTTTTGCAGTTCTCAATTACCAGGGGGGGGGAAATGTTATTTCAGAATGAACAGTAGTCTAGAGGCATGAGCCCTGGGTTCAACAGCAGGTCTGTGATGGTCATGTGAACTTCAAGCCAACAGTTCATCTCTCTAGATCTTAGTTACCACATATGTTAAATGATACTGTGACTCGGTGACTGTAGTGGCTATTTCTGATTGTCAACTTGACTATATCTGGAGTGAGTTACAATCCAGAATTAGAAGGCTCACCTTTGATCTAGATCTTTTTCAGGTGTGGTGGTGCGCACACCTCTAATCTGGACCACACCTGCTGCTGGAGACCTACATAAGGACATTGGAAGGAGGAAGATTCAATCTTCTTCGCCTGCAAGCCTTGTGGGACTAAGCGACTGCTAGATCCTCAGGTTTTCATTCACAGCTGCTGCTGACCATTGTTGGGGAGTTTGACTACAGACTGTAAGTCATTAACAAATTCCCTTACTATATAGAGACTACCTGTAAGTTCTGTGACTCTAGAGAACCCTAATACAGTGACCTATGTGGTTCTGTTGACCCTCTGACTCTTTGACTGTTTCAGAGTCCTACTCAGGGGGTTGATGTCAAGTGCTGTAGATTTAGACTTGATTCTTAAAGGTTATTCTAATCAGGCCCAGTATCCCAATGGAATATAAGAATCCGTCCTAATTAATAGTTTCAGATGAAATAAACAAAATCTAATTGGAAAAGTGGTTGCTCCCCAGGTGCCTGTACTTCATAAACAAGGAAAGCAAAGACACTTTGAATGGTGAAGTCTACAACACAGCTTGCTTTCCCCGCTCCATGTTATAACCTCTGATCTGGGCGCTCGGTGTGACATTGTCCCCCAGACACCTGGCAAAGAGAGACCATGATTTCAGTCCCTTTAGCAGAAGATACTAGGCTGGGTTGAGGGAGATGCTCGAGGATGCTGTGATTTGCCTGTGAACTGTCTCTGCAGACTCACAAGCTGAATGCATGATCTCCATCTGATGGTGCTTTTAGCAGAGGGTCTGGAAACTAGCTAGAGGAAGTTGGATACTGGGGGTGGGTCCTTAGGGTATTGTATTTCTGACCTCTTCCTATTGTGCACACCACTTGCTATCCACCAAGAAGTGGGGAATAGTTCACATAGGCTGCTGCCGCCACGGTAATATGGACCATGTTTTCCTTACTTGGTCGACTGAGGCTTCTGAAGTGATGCTGGTCAGTTTTCTGATCACAGTTTCAAAATGCCTGATAGGAACTGCTTGAGGAAGGAGGCTTTATTTTTGACTCAGTTTTAAAAGGATGAAGTCCATCACAGTGGGAAACCATGGAGGTATGAGCAGGGGTGGGGGGGCAGGGCTCACACTGTAACCTGCTGCTGGCATCTTCGGCTCTCCCTTTGTGTTCAGCCGAGGACCCCAGGCCATGGCATGGTGCCCCCTCATTTAAAATGAGCCCCCCCTCCCCGAATTAAATATTTTTGGAAATTCCTCCAAGGGTATATCCAAAGGTATATGTACCTCTTATACGTATGGATCTTCCAAATCCATTCAAATTGACTATGATTATTAATCAGCATAGAAACCATGGACTAAATAAATTATCCCTCCCTTAAGGTTGTTTCTGTTGAGTATTTCAGTCGAAAGGATGAAAAGCTAATTGCTACAGCAGAAAACAAGCAAAAAGACCGAATGTCCCTGGCTGTGGAAAATGCCTATTAAATGAATAAACGCCCTGTGGTGGTTGCTTGGGTACCTGTCCAAGCATCGGGTTCTATGAGACAAAGGCTCCTACTTGCTCCTTCCCCAGAACCCATGGTAGTGTAGTAAGTAGCTTTGGAGAGATTCTGTCCAATCTTCATACTACTGGCATTTTCAGAAAGAGTTGTCCTCTTCCCAATGTTGCCTGGAAGGTTCTGGACTAAAACTTTTCTACTTCCGCATCCCCTTTGCCTATGCACTTTAAAAAGAGAACGGGGATGGGGGGCATTTTAGCCCTTTCCCTCATGGGGAGAAAGCTAGAGTTGCCCAGATAACTTCGTGCTTAGTTCTTATGTTCATCCAGCCCCCCCCCCCCGCCCCAGTGCTGTGCTCTCCCCTCCCTTCATCTCCAGCTGCTTCTGTGTGCACTGGAGGATCCAGCAAGAGAGGTGGCATCTGCTGACCCTCAGTCATTAATCAAGCTGCCTGCACCAGAGTCACTTCACAGCCAGGGCTGCAGCTTCTTGGCTCCTTGGAGCTGCCTAATAAAATGACAAGAGGCAGGAGTTTATTTGCTATCGCAGAGTTCCTGAGAGGAAAGAGAAGATGGTGGTGGGTGAGGGCTGGACCAATATAGGAAGAAATAAGGCAAAGCAATGTTTAGAATGCTGGGAATTTGGGAGGGGGCACCTGCAAGCCCTTTTTATTGATCAGCTAAAATCCATTGCTTTCTGTAAATACGTATTTACAATATGTCCAGTCGAAGCAGGCTTAGAAGACTATCCCATCAGTTCAAGGGTGCCTTAGGTCACAGGGTGCGCTCTCCCTCCCCATCCTAAATTCAGCTTGCTGATGGTGTTTTCCTAAAGGGATCTTTGACCCTCAGAAGCTGGGAGTGGGAATCTGATTTTTTTTTTCTTGCCAAATGCTGGTCTTTTCCTGCAGGACCACACTGAATCCTTCATAGTCTTGAACACCCAGAAGAAAGTTCCCTGGGTCCTTAGGATCATCTCAAGAAGCCAGCTCCCCCAATTCCCAGTGTTCCCTTCTTAAGGGAACAAATTTACCTCCTAAAACTTGTATGTTTTCTAGGATTAGAATCTTCCTGGCTTCTACCCTCCCACCCAGGGGCCCTCAGTTTTGCCCCCCACCCACCAACTCTGCTCACTAGGCCTTTGTTCTGCACGTTGACATCTTCTGAGTCAAATCAAGGGAGGGAGGGACACAGCTGTGGGAAGAGGGCAGCAGGCAGTCTCTGAGTCAACCTTTGTGGCTCTGTGATGGAATGATACACAGAAGAGGGTGCGTGGTTTAGGGCACATGATACTAAGAAACCCATCGTCAGTTGCTCAAGGGCTTTGGGGGGTCTGTCAGCCATGACTTCCTTCTCCACCATGACTGTTTGTGAGTTTGTCCAGCTCCCTGGATTCCTTCCTTCTTGGAAATGAGATAGCTTTCTTTTCCTGGACTGTTGTTGTCTGGGAAAACTGTGGCCCAGTTTCATCTTGGAAGGCATCCGGGTGGGAATGGAAGGCTTTGTGATTGCTGTCATTCCAGTAGAGGCCTTTGGTGAAGAAGCCTAAACAAACAAACAAACAAAAAAAAGAAAAGAAAACATGCCATTTCAGCAAGGAAAGAGAACACAGCAGGCAAGTATGTTTGAGAGAGGTGAGCGTGTGTAAAGGATATTTGCGGCAACTACCTTAAAGTGTTTTATTATCATTTACTCAAGGAGAGAAAAGACATCCTTTATCAATGCATTGAGTAAATGCTGGTTATTGTTGCTGTAGGGGCTTCTAGTTAAGAACGATGTGGACCAGATCCCCATAGCTCCCCCTCTATTCACCCCCCCCCATAGGAGTTTCAGATGAGAACAATTTTCAGTTAAATAACCAAGATAATTTTCTGGTAAGAAGCATTATTTGAATGCAGCCCTGGTCTCAGAATGTTTTTTTCTTCATAAAAAGAATCATCATAAAAAATTAGTTTTCTGTTGTGTTTTATGACCAATAAAGACCATTTCACGTCTGTCCATCTGTCACACTCCCTACAAAGACCTGGTTGGAGTCACCACAAAGAGCACTGTGGCTTTACAGATGGAGCAGTGGACAAAGGAAAGGGACATATATAAAGCCACCTTTCAAGTAAATCACAGAGCTAGAACTTAGCCAGGTCTTCCTACTCAAAGTGTGATGTGGTCTCTTCCTTCCTCCCACTTCTTCGTAGGCCAACAATATAAGACCAGCTGGATCCACTGAGAGGGGTCAGGGGTGGGGAGGGACAGACGCTCTGCAGGGAGGGCTGATCTGGAGCAACCTTCAGCCAAGAGTGAGTTTTCTACAAGAGTGGAAAAGTTTCTTAAGTGGCCTTTGGCTTCGTAGAGGCTCTGCTTCATCTCTCTTTGACATGGTCCCTGGGAAGAGGGGAGCTGGGGTGGAAGGAATGAGGAATGTAGGGAAGGCCTGTCATTTCCATGTTGTCTGTTATCCATCCACATAGCCCCTGGGGACCTATTTTCAGACTTGTCTGCTTGCCCAGAAAGGGGCAGGCCCAAGTTTCACAGAAATTATAGAAGCACACAGGTCCTCAGCGACAGAAACAAGGATGAAGAGATGCATGCTGATTCAAACCAGTGCCTTCGACACTCAGGGGCAAGAAGAGCCCAGGATTTTATTATTTTTATTTTCTGCTTAAAAGCAAAGACCCCTTAATTGGAATCAGAGCTTCAGAGAATGTTAGAATTGCAGTGAATTTCGGACACGACAGTCCAGATGATTCATTTCATAAACGGCTGAGCCGGAAGAGTTTGGCTAAAGCTATAGAGGGATCTAGTGAGTCCAGAGCAGGGCGGAGCCACATCCCTGACACAGGGCTCTCCCTGCCCCTTCAGAGGGTTTTCTGGGTGGGCGACAACCCAGGTGGAGGAGAGGTTGCACTGCTTGGGGCTGATTTTGACTCTTCCATGGCTCTCACATCCATACTGGTGAACACCTTCTTGAAGTGTCTGGCAGCCTGCTCCCGTGTTCACTGCGGAGTGGAGGCAGTAAATCAGGGCCTGCCCACGGACGACAGCCTCTTCAGCAATGGCATGCACATCTGAGCAAAGCAAGCCTCTCGGGAAGGAGCTTTCTCCCTCCGCAACTATATCATACCTTTTTACAAAAAGTCACTTTGAGGTCACTGTTTTTTTTCTGTCCAGTATTTCAATACATTAAATGCAATTACTTCATTGTTGATTTACCTGTCATTACAGGCATGTGTTTGAACATGATTTATTGAGTGAGTTTTGTGCCAGTTGACTTGCGATAGATTGCACAATATTCAAAGGGGCTCATTTGCTTGGCATTACATTAGAGGCACGATGATTGCAACACAAAGCAATGTAAATGAATTCTGAGAGGCTCCATCATTCATGTTGTCATGTACTGAATCCTATTATTATTTATTACCATAATTGTACTGTGTTTCCTGGGGCGATAAATTAGGAATGATGGGCCCCGCTGACAGTCAAGGGCTGGACTCGCTCTATATAATTTAATAGGGATACTGTAGGGTCTGTGTGTTTAGAGGAGATTTGGGTAATGGTTAAAAAAAGAAAAAAAGAAATTTTTTTCTTTTACAAAAAGTATAAAAGCTTCCCAAGTTTTTCCCCCCTTCCTCTTTCTTCAATGCCTTGGCTACATTTAAATTCCCAATAAAAGCTGAAGTAAAAGAAACTTTCTGCCTCGATGTTTAAAACTCACTACCTCGAGACACAGTCCAGTCCCCGTGGGGTTCTGACAGGTGGTGTTAACCCTTGCACCAACAGGGCATCCTTGGGCATGAAGAATCTAGAGTTGCTGGGACTTCAATGGCCAGCATGAGGGTAACCATATTAACCTTGTATGGTATTGACTCTGATGGAGCTCTGGGTACTTCATCAGGTAGGGTAGTGTTTCTGTAGAAATCAAACCATGCATCAGAAGCATCAGAGTCGGAACAAAATGGCTGAAGAGGAAGTAAGCCCGTTGGGCGAGCCTCAACAGAGCATGTCACTAAAATCAAACAGTAGAAGAGACCTAAGAGAACACTCGCTTCAAGCCCGTTGAACGGTTGGAGAGGAAACTGCTGAACAGAGAAGACAGACAGCCAACAGACAGACAAACAGCTGCTAGAAATGCCCTGTCTCACCCTGTCATGGTTTGGATACAAAATGTCCCCCAGAGAGCACATCGGATGGACACTTGACCCTTAGCAACTGGTGGTATCTTGAGATGTTCTAGACACTTTAGGAAATGAGCCCTAGCTAGAGGAAGTAGTCATGGGGGTAGATCCTTAGGGCTTCTTCCTGGTCCCTTCCTGTGACGAAGAGGTCCCTCTGCCACATGCTCCCACCACTGATACTCTGCCCAAGCACATAGGGCTGCATAACTGTCAGCCAAAAAGCTTCCCTTTCTTCCCTCTGATAAGTTGTTCTCATGGGTGTTTGGTCACAGCTACATAAAAGTAACTTAACCACCCCCGAGGACATTAACACTACATTCTACTCGCCTTCTGGGTCAACGAATGTTCAGGGAGTCCTGGGAAACATTACATAATAAACCCAGATATTACCACAGGAAACAGAGAAGAATAAAAGCCAAAACCTTCTTAACAGGCACCATGGATCCACCTAGAAAGATCTATGACTATCAATGAGTCAGGGGTAAGCTAATGGTCAAAGAGTATTAGTCAAGAATGTCTTAAAATATCCACTTAATGTAAGCCCAGGTGATCAATTTGATTCAAGGAAATAATCAGCCTGCCTTTGAACCCTGGGTCAGAGGTCAGAGGTTTCATAATCCCACATTAAGAGACATTTGGCAGTGCGTACATGAGCCACTCCACCCTGTATTCCTATCTGCTGCCATCATGAATATCTTCTCAGGGGCTCAGGGGTATAAAGTAGGATGCTCTTTGAAGAAAACGAGCTATGGAGGTGGATATAGGGAATCGGGATGAAATTGAAAGTGGGAATTATATACGTAATTTCCTCAGGGGGTTACAGTTATATATGTACTTTCCTCAGTGGAGACAGCATCAAAGCCATTTTGCTTATTGCTCAAGTGCTCAAAGGAAAGAGTCCATCCCACTTGTCGGAGTTCTGCTGGCTTTCTATGTAGCACTGAATGGCTTTGTTCAGATTGATTCTGGCAGTGCCCAAAGAAATCAATGCATTGCTGCCTACTACGTCTGACTTGGCTGTTAAAACAAGAGAACTTAGACCAGTTTAGAAAAACCAGATCAGATCCTCTGAGTGTGGTCCCCTTTTCTCCTGAGCAGCTGCTGGAATGATACAAAAGAAAAAACCCACCCCAAATACATTTCATGGAAGCCTCCTGTGGCCCTAGCCTGTAATAATGGACTATACTCATTAAGCTCAAACCAAGCAGTAGCCTGTGCTTCTCATGGGCTGTGAAGGGCAGTGTTCTTGGTGCTTCAATGTCCCATAGCAGGTGACAGTCTTCTGTGTTATGACATTAAAGAACCCTCAGAAGGACCCCCTGCACTTAGCCTTACCAGACACCTCAGAAGTGGCAGTCACCAAGAAGGAACTAGCCGGGTGGTGGTGGTGCACGCCTTTAATCCCAGCACTTGGCGGGCAGAGGCAGGCGGATTTCTGAGTTCGAGGCCAGCCTGGTCTACAGAGTGAGTTCTAGGACAGCCAGGGCTACACAGAGAAACCCTGTCTCGAAAAAAAAAAAAAAAAAACAAACCAAGAAGGAACTAAAACTGCCTCACCTCCTGACACAGGGTGCTAGGTTTGTAGGTGAATCCCATATACAGTGGGCTTCGCCTTTTCTTTCGGGCTTCCTCAGGCAGAAGGGAGGTGCCACAGGTTCCACCATATGTTGATATCTAGGTCCAAGCCCTTCGTTGAGAGAGGTGGGTGAAACTGCTGTTAGCAGAAGGGTTTAAATTTGGAATTTCGTCTCTAAGCCGTACTCTTATAAAGACTTTGGCTTGTGGCCTAAGTGGATGCAGTCTCTCTCCATCCAATATTTGCTCTTGCTGCTATCCTGACTTTTGTAGAAATTAACCAAGTGCTTTTGTCTATTTATATCAATCACAATTGAGGCCAGATTAGTCCATTAGAATACAATCACCACCCAAACTGGCCATCAGCATTATTAGGCTAAAAGCCCTGATTTATAAATAAATAATATGAATTGTAATCCTGACAGTAACACAGGAAAATACTGAGCATGATTCTGAGATTATGCACAAGGAATAGATTTGGGCTAATAGAATAAGCCCAGGTGGCCTGGGGTAAGGTTAGGACACTCAGAAGCCACTTGCTTTGACTTTAGCCACTGGACAATTTACCAGGTGCACCAGGTGCACCAGGGTGCAATAGGTGATGATAAAATACGTACTAATTTGGAGTAGCCGTTCCTGTCTCTAAGACAATTGTGGAAGCATAGAAAATACTGGATGACACCACATGCATTAGCCAGAGGTCTGAGCCCATCATGGTAAAAGTTATTTATATATCAGTCTAGGACAGCAATTTTCAACCTGTGGGTCTTGAACCCTTTCGGCAAGCCTCTGTCTTTCTAAATATTTACATTATAACTCACGATGGTAGTAAACTTATAGTTACAAAGTAGCAAATAAAATAATTTTATGGTTAGGGGTCACCACAGCAAGAGGAGCGGTATCCAAGGGCTGCAGGATTAAGAAGGTTGAGAACCACTGGTTTAGATGCAATTTACTCCAAGCTTAACCCTTAAATATTTCCTGGGTCTTTGGGATGTCCCATGACAGTGAAATGGGCAAATCATTAGAATGTAAACATTTGTTGTGTTTAGAAACATTCTGGGGTCAGCGAGACTGCCAGTCTACCCAGAACCCACATGAAGGAAAGAGAGAACCAGCTCACGTGACTGCCCTGCCTCTCCCTCCTTAGGGCTGGGATCAAAGGTACATACCACCACTCCCAGCTCAGACACCTTCTTACCTCACCTTAGCCCTTTCCCTTCTCACGATAAGAGCCTTACATAAGTGTACACGCCTGTGCACACACTCAGGCACACTGAGATGAGACAGGAGGGACCTCCTAGTGCTTCTACACACTTCCGGTATAGAGCAAGACAGTGGTAGATGCACACACACAAACACACACACACACACACACACACACACACACACACACACACACACGCACGCACACACTAAAGTAGTACACTTCAGGCCAGAAGACCCCAGGTGACCCCAAATCTGTGGACATTCTCTGGGAAACTTGGACATAAAGGCTGCCTGAGTTCCTGACACACCTTGAAAGCAGCTGCCGCCTTCTGTGGTCCTGAGGGAAGTTGTGCCTGAGGTTCGTTGAAGGGTTTACTCTGAAAGGCCCCTGCAGCTAGCCTTACCAGACACTCAGAAAAGCCCTTCATGAAGCCAGACACAACCCTGCCCTTCCACCCTCAGGCACTGAAGAACTTTTTATACAGTGAGTCTTTGGGATTCCCTTTGCTGCCTCTGGCTTTGGTGGTAACAGTGAGGGGTCAGAATGCACCGGCCAAGGCAAGAGAGGGAAGTCTTGTGGAGAACTGAAGACTCTGCAGGAACCTTTCTACTGGAAGAAACTTGTGACTCCGCTTCATGCCTCACAATAGAACGGTTGGTCTGAGCGAGCAAACAAGCTTGAGCTGGCAAAAACAAAGCTAGTCTAAAATCTCTACTATGCCACTCACCAGCTCTGTGAGGTGAAGCAAGCCAGGAATCTCTGGATGTCCTATATTCCCATGTGCTGATGAATGAAGAGACTCTACCACACATCTCCGTGGTAGTCAGCTCTTCCGGGAGCTCTGGAGGCCCAGGTGGCCGAACTTGGCCATGAGGTTCATAGCTCTGGGAAGACAGCAAGGTAAGTGGACTCCGTTCTCGGGGGTCAGTGGAAGAGAATGAGGAGTTCCGAAGCTCCAGAATACCTCCATCCCATAAATTAGCTCCCAAGCTTCCTGATGCTGCGACCTCTATGACAGGTCCTCATGTTGTGGCGACCCCCAAAATAATTCCATTGCTACTTCATAAGGGTAACTTACTACTGCTATGAATCATAATGTTAATATCTAGTATGCAACCCCGTGAAAGGGTCACTTGACCCCCCCAGGGGTTCGAAGCCCACAGGTTGAGAACCGCTGTCATAGACCATTTCAGGATGATCAACCAGTGGCCCTAAGCTATTGGGTTCTGCATATGATAATTGTCATTTCAGCAGATTTATTTTGCTTACTTTTAGATCATTTAACTTTGTGGCTACCATTTAATGTCATCTGGCTAGTAGCCACAGTTTCATATATAGCATGGCTCCTGATTATGTTAATCCTGAGGAACGCTCTAGAAGGTTGGAGTGATCTTTTCCTCTATCACACACTGTAAATCAAGTCTATCGTGTGAGGCGCTGGCATCAGACTTTCTAGTATCGGACTGGGAGTGAGCACTTGCCTAGCACGTGCAAGGGCCTGAGTTCGATCCACAACGCTATAAAACTAACAAACAAACAACAAAGGCATCCAAGTTCCCTACATGAAAGGGAACTGGGAACATCTTTTTAAGGACAGCCGTAGCTATCCACGTACTGGACAGGCGTTCCAACAGATATTGCCTGCCCAGGAACGTTTCAACTCTAGTTTGTTTTGAGCATCTTGGTAAGCTCTTGAGACAAACTCTGCATGTCTCTTATTTAGTCAGGCCAATGGGCCACATTACCCTTGTAAACCTTGGTCCGTGTCCACATTCCTTCCTTTTAACCTCATCCCAGCCAACGCCCTCCATTCGGAGATACCTTCCCCAGGGTCCTCAGCTGAGTATTCTAGATCCGGAGCTAAGAAAGGCTGGGGACAACCTTCCCACTTCTGTTTTCTTCATCCTGTCACAGGATGGTTTCCTGGGCTACTGATGGAAAGGAAGACTTTCACAGAGGGACCCAAGGATGCCACACACTTCTCCTCTTATAGTAGAAAATTAGAATTGTTAGCTTGGAACCCAATTTCACCAAGCAGGAAACACATCATTGGGGGGGGGGGAGGTCAGAAAAAGTTTTAATGAAAAGCAATATTATTTCTAAAGTAACTTAGTCTTTCATTTGTTCCAGAGAAAGTCCTCGGGGTGTCTAGGAGGAAATGAGGCACCAGGCCCCCACAAAGACACTACAGTCATAAATAGTCACCTTAAGGAAGCTTCTCCACGATCCTCCAGGCCTTGACAGTGGTCCAGGCCAGATCTTAATCTTCTTCCAAGTTTAGGGAGGTGGAGACAGCCACCATGACAGCTGAGGGACTTGTGCACTGGGAAATGTCCAGATAGGTGATCACTTTGATATGGTCAGCCTGCCCCTGATCTCTTCAGATGTGCAAGCCCTCTATGGTCTCGGAGCATGTGTGAGCTGAAAGGTCCCCAAACCTCAGGGGCAGCTAGGTAGTGGGTTAGTCGGCCTCCTAACCTTGTTTTCGGACCCTGAACCCAGGCTTATGTCACTACCTCCTGCCAAGAACAGGCAAGGAGAGGAGGAACACGCCACAACGCAGAGATTCCCTGCAGAATTAAAGGCGCAGAACTCTGCGTTCTGGACTTCCGGTATATGACCTCTTTCTGGACACGAAGGAGCGAGGCACCTGGTATTCCACAAAACCAAGTTCTAAAATGGTCAATAACTGCAACAGCTTCCCTTGTTATACGGTGTGCTACCCCTTGGCACCGTTTTCTAGTGGGCTGGGGGTCTTATTTTGAATGTCTGGTAAAATCCCTTCTCCTTATGCTGCGCTGCCTTATTGTATAAATGCACGCTCCGCGTAGTATCTCATTTAATCCTCACTTCCACTTCGTCACCTCCACTGAACAGAAAGGTTAAGTGGCTTAACCAAGTCTTTCAGCAGTAAATAGATTGGGGAATCGGAGCTCCTCACCTGGGCAGTGATGAGGTGAAGAATGGGCTGCAGCTCCCCCTGCTGGCTGTCGTGTAGAGCTACAGTTGCCTCATTTAGGAATTTTTTTTCTCCCACTTCTGTTTCTGCTCCCTAGTGCCTCCCTCGACCTCACCTTCCTAATCCCGCCCCCATATAAAAATGATGGTCTGAAATCCAAACTTTCTTTCTCTCCACCTTATTGCTTATTTTCATACACTTTATAAACAAGTCTCACCTTTTATCTTGCAGTTGGTTTGAGTCTGGGAGTCCATATTTTGTTCACGCCCCAGTGGATGACCACATACTCACGGGAACGGGGACATCACTAGTTGGACTCAGTCAGTTACTAGTCGCAATAGAAAAAGGAGACGACATTGGGAGAGAGGTGAGATTGGAACCAGAGGAAGTTAGGGGAGGAGGTGATGTGTGCATATGACTTGTATGCATTGTAAAATGTATGAACTTTTTTAAGAATAAAAACTGTATTTTTTTTTTAATCTCATGGTTTTTCAGTCTTCTTCCACTCGTGAACAGGTTCTAAGAGATACAGGAGACTAGTCTGGGCTGTGAGCTACTTAGTGTAGCTGCATTGTCCCTCACGTACAGAATCACTGCCAACCAAACACGATTCAGTAAGATAAGAAACAAAATTTGTCACATAAAAATGGAAAGCCGGGGAAGCAGTGTATTCCATTTAGGTTTTCACTGCTGTGATGAAACACCATGACCAAAAGCAACTTGGGAAGGAAATAAACCTTTTCGTCTTACACTTCCATTATGAAGGAAATTCAGGGCAAAATCTCGAGCAGGAACCTGGAGTTAGGGCATCTGCCAGAGCAGAGACCATGGAGGAGTGCTGCTCACATGGGTTGCTCGGTTTACCTGCCTATACAACCCAGGGCCACCAGTCTAGGGATGGTGGCGTCCCCAGTGGCCCCTCCCACACTAATTATCAATCAAGAAATAGCATTATAGACTTCACACTATTCTATAGGCATTTTCATGAGGAGTTTTCTCAATACAGGGAGAGCGTTCTCTTCCCAGATGACGGTGGTTTGTATTAAGTTGGTAGAACAACAAAAACCAAGACTTGGAGATAACTCAGTGGATAAAGTATTTGCCAGACAAATGTAAGGACCAGAGTTCGGATCCCTAGAACCCAGATACAGCCAAATGTGGTATGGTGCATCTGTGATCCCAGCATACCTCAGTGAAATGAGAGGGTTCCCCGAAAGTCGCAGCGACGAGCCTGGCAGGTGTGGTGATAAGAAACAAGATGCCCTGCTTCAAACAGGGTGGAAAAATAGGAGCAGCATCCAAGGTTGCTGTCGTGGTGTCTGTGCACCTGCACGCACACACGTGAACACACACGTGCACACACAGACATACAAATACCCTGAGTATTCTGAGCAGCTCATGACTAATATTCATTCTGCATGTAACGTAGCTGCGCTTTGAAAGGAAAAATGTATGTGTTGAGAGTGTGCAGCTTATGCTCTGACACACATTAGGAGATGAGTAGTGCATCCAAGTAAGTTAACAGATCTTGCTTGCCTTGAAAAATGCACACCTACCCCCCTCAGCACCAGGAGAGTGGAGGCCTGAGTGTCAGAGTAAAGAGCATCCTTGGCTCCAGACCAAGGTTGAGGCCAACCTGGAAAATAAGGGACCCTGGCTCAAACTAAACAAAATTCATTCATCATGTGTTGGATTTATTTATTTATTGATTGATTGATTGATTGATTGATTGTCAACTTGACCACAGGCTAGACCAATCGTCCTCATCCTTCTTACATTGTGACCCTTTACTACAGTTCCTCACACGGTGGTGACCCCAGCCATAAAATTATTTTTGTTACTTCTTCGTAACCGTAATTTTGCTTCCTTTATGAACTGTAATGTAAATATATGTGTTTTCCAGTGGTCTTAGGTGATGCCTTTGAAAGGGTTGTTCGACCCCCAAAAGGGTTGCCACCCCAGGTTGAGATCTGCTGGGCTAGAATCATCTGGTAAGAGGGAATCTCATCTGAGAAAATGCCTCCACAGATTGGCCTGTAGACAAGTCTGGGGGGGGGGCATCTCATGCTTGCTAATTGATTTGGAAGCGGCCATGCTGTCGGAAGCAGGACCACCCCTGAGCAGGAGCTCCTGGTACAATAAGAAAGCAAGCTGAAACTTGGGTATTCCAAACATTTCGGCTAATATCCGCTTATCAGTGAGTACATACCATGTTCGTTCTTTTGTGACTGAGTTACCTCGCTCAGGATGATATTTTCAAGTTCCATCCATTTGCCTGCAAATTTCATTAAATCATTGTTTTTAATAGTGAGCAGTACTCCATTGTGTAAATGTACCACATTTTCTGTATCCATTCCTCTGATGAGGGACATCTGGGTGTGGCAGAGGAGGGCCTTGTTGGCCATCAGGGGGAGGAGAGGCCCCAGTAAAGGGGACTGTCAAGGTGGGAATATGGGAGTGGGTGGGTGGGTGGGTGGGAGGTGGAATTTCCTCATAGAGGTGGGGGGGGGGGGGATAGGTGGTTTCCAAAGAGGAGACCTAGAAAGGGGGAAACATTGGAAATGTAAATAAAGTATAAAAAAGAAAGAAAGAAAGAAAGTTGAGCACATCAATATGAGCCAGCCAGCCAGCAACTCTCCTCCACAGCCTCTGCTTCAGTTCCTGCCTCCAGGTCCCTGCTGGAGTTCCTGCCATGACTTCCTTCAATGATGGACTGTGATCAATCAGGGTCTGTAAGCCAAAGGAACCCTTTCCTCTCCATCTGTCTTTTTGTCATAGTGTTTTATCCCAGAAATAGAAAGCAAACTGGGACACTGCCCATCAGTGAGTGTGTGTGTGTGTGTGTGTGTGTGTGTGTGTGTGTGTATGTGTGTGTGTGTGTTAAACGGCATTCTCTTGATCAATACCAATCCACTACACAGCACAGTTAGCTATAATCACATGCTGATTATGAGGTACATGAGACTTATAACTGAAATTTGTATCCATTGATCAGCAGCATCTAATCCCCCCTCCACTCCCTGGTAGCTGCCATCCTGATTTGTGTGTCCTAATTAGCTTGACTGTTCTAGCTTGCACACGGACGTGGGACCAGAAGTGCTTTGTGTCTGGGTTTCTTTCTTCATTAGTTTTCTTATCATACTCTCTTCCAGGTTCATCTCTGATGCTGTCAAACATAGGCTTCCCTCCTCTTAAAATACTACTCATTATGTGTCTTTAGTAATAATCCACATTTCCCCATCATTGACAAAAGACGCTTAGGTCACCCACTCCCTGGTTGTTGTGACCAGCACTGCAGTGAGCATGGCCTAACTCTGTCTGGTGTCCTTGTCACCTGCCTTGTATAGGTCCTCACAAGCGGGACATACAGTAACTCTGTGTGTGAGTCTTTGAGGAACCTCCATATCATTCTATGCTTCCACAGCATCAGACATGTGAAAATTTCTACCATCCGTGTACAGGTTTTCCATTTCCCAAATAAATAATAAAAATATTGTGTTGGGGAAAATGAATAGTATGAAACTGTTTTCCCCTAAAAAGTTATTAAAGCCCAATTAATCTTAAAAAAAAAATAAGAAAAGAACAAAGAACGAAAGAAAAGAAAAGAATCCCACTTATACTAAGAAAAAATGAATAAACTATTAGGGATTAGCTGACTGTCTTAGTTTGCTTTCAATTGCTGGGAAAAATCCTGACCAAAACCAACTTGGGGAGGAAATGGTTTATTTGGCTTACAGACTTGCTACAGGCCAATCTGATACAGACATGTTCTCAGTTTCAATTCCCTCTTCCCAGATGACCCCAGTTTGTGTCAAATTACAAAACTCTAACCAGCATACTTGGTGAAAGAACTAAAAGGCTTATAGACTAAGAAATCAAAAACAATCATGAAGAAAATTTTAAAAAGAAATGGAAATATACTCCAACCACATGGATTATACGAGTTAATATTATTAATGTATACATTAATCAAGGTGATCTGCAGATTTCTATAATATTTATCAGAATGCTAATGATTTTAAAACACAGGAATATTTTAAAAGATGTACAATTTCTATAGAATCGTGAAGAACTCCAAATTGCCAATCTTAAGAAAGATGATCAAAGCTAGAAACATCACACTTCCATACCTAAAACAAAAACAAAAACAAAAAATAAAAAACCCCATTGGTACATTAAGAGAGAACTCAGAAGTAAATCTACACATCAACAAAGTTGGTATGGGGGAGGGGCAGTCTCTTCAACAAATAATGCTGGGGGGAGTTTGATAGACAGAAGCAAGGGGGGAGGGAGGAAACTCTTAATCCATACTGAATATTAAAGTCAACTCAAAATTGAATTCAAATGGAAACTTGATTGAATTTCATTGAATTTGACTGAAACTCTTATAATGCACAATTCCAAAATTTTAGTGGTCCAGCATAAAAGCGCCATAGCCAGAGGATTTACTGTGTTCCACACAGCCTTCCCATGCCCAGTTAATCTACCTCAGACTGTATTTGTGTGGGCTCTGAGAACCCAGCTGCTGGGATGGGAAAGGAATGCACGGGAAGGCTGAGGAGTTATTTCCGTAGAGAATGTAATCCAACCAATGAGCTGCAGGAAGAGTAGAAAGGGGCATATGAATGAGCCCTAATGGCCCCTTACAGTGAGAGCATATGGGATTTGGGGAGGGCAGTCCCACAAAATGGCAGTTGTGATGTAGTCTACCCATTGCCCTCCGGTCCTTTGTTTACGAGTTTCACCATAACCATTTGGCCTGACAGTAGACCACCATTCCTCCAAGATCCATCACAGATGTGGCTGTAATGTGTCCGCTGTGGTCCCCTTTTAAAAGCACTTTTCCTGAGTGACACAGTTACTTTGCTTTGTACTATGGAGGTCTTGCCTCATTAGCTGACCGGAAGCCCAGGCGAAGAAGGGATGGCGGCCCCTGCTGCTCTAGAAATTCTTTAAAACACAGCGCAAGGTGTGGAACAAAAGAGAAGCGGAAGGCACATGTTTGTTAAAACAATCGCAGCTTGGTGTACTGGTTTATTGATCAAGGTAAAGTATGGGACGGAGCTACAGAAGACATTCAATCTTTTCCTGAGGCTGCGGCTCACTCACAAGTTGTGAGAGCTCAGACAAGCCTTGCACATCCTTAAACTTCTATTTGATCACCTATAAAATGAAGGTTGAAATCAATGGTTTCGTGTGACTTTATCCTTCTAAGGACTGCTTCTAAGCATCACGGAGCCCTCCAGGAAAACCAGCTATTGGGTTCAAAGCACAATAATTAATGGAGAACCCAAATTCCCAGACTAAAGACGCAAGGCAAAGGCAGAAAGATATGTTTGATTAAGTTAAAGTTATGGATCATAGGAGACACAGAGAGAGAAGAAGCAAGAAGGAGAGAGGCCAGGACCAGCTGTGGTGAAAAGCTGGGCTAGCACAGCAAGGAAGGGAACCTGCAGTGTTGGCATGTGGAGTAGTGGTTCTGAGCATGCTCAGGACAGGAAGCACTGTGGCATGGATAGCTGCGAGCTCATGGCAACGGAGGTATGGCCAAGAATACAGATACTGCCAATATACCAGTCAGCTCCACACATCAAAGAACTGTCTGGCCTCACATAAAATTTCAAATGTCCCACTGGATATATAGTTGGGTGAAAGACCTTTTTGGCATTATGTAAGACTAAATAGGTATTTTGTATATGCATTAAAACATTTTTTTCTGCTTTTAAATTCACTGGTTTCTTCAGTGAAACATCAGTTTTATAAATTGCCAGAATCTACTATTTTATTGGATCCTTGGTAAGAGCTGCTTATAACTTATAAAAATAGGTCATTAATGACAGTATCATTGTATCACTTAAGTTACAATAAAATATATCAACATCAGTCGGTATATTCCTGGGTTGATGTAAAACATGTGGCCTCTTTTTTCATATACTGCCTTTCAAGAATGTAAGACTTGAATATTCTCATATGGAAACCCTTTCTTCTGTCTGTCAGTTTCTGGTACTATAAAAAAAAAAAAAATACCTGAGACTGAATTCTTTATAAAGAAAAGAGGTTTATGGAAGTCACAGTTTTGGAGGCTGAACATCTCACTGTTAGATGCCCTATCTGTTCAGCCTCTGGCTTCACCATGGTTGGAGCATGTGTGGAAAGATCATACGGTAAGGCAGAAGGGACAAAAATATCCACAAGTTCTGCTTTCTCTTTGTGTAACAAATTACACAAAGAACTGAGGAACACATGGCACAGGAACTTAGGTACGCTAAAGGAAATACACTAAATACTCCCAAGTCATGGCCACAATTGCCAAACTACGTTCCCAAGTCTCACATCTCAAAGGATTCAGCAAAGCCACAGTGCCACTCTGGGGACTAAAGGTCTGACTCTTGAAACTCTGGGAAGTAGAAACTACAGAAGTTTGTTTGGCTTTCATCTTTATATTCTGAAAAACAGGGTTATGTGATTCTTTAAACACTTATATAGGCAGCTTATATCAGTTATGACCATAAATCATGGATTAAAATACTGATTAAGAAATGGACATTAGACAGGAGTGTTCTGTAGGCTGCTAATACAAGGAGGTGTGAGTATCTTATGTAGTCAAGGCTAGCAGCCTGGGCTTCATGGCAAGTTTCCGTCTCCAAAACCAAACAAGGGTAGCAACAGAAATCAACCAAATAACAGAAAGTCTCTTGATACTTTGAAGGCATTCAAGATTTGTCAGTGCGCAAACTCCTCAGTCAGTTCCACAATACCCAGAGGAAGCTCCACTCCCAGGCACTCTAACACACCCAGGATCATAAGATCGTAGATGAGGAGGACACAACATCTGACCCAACACCGGGAGTAACTGGGACCAGTGGGATCCAGGGACCCAGGAACACCGCAGAACCAGTGGTATGGGTTCCTTCCGGTCTCGGCCGGTGCCCTGAGCAGACCTTGGGCACTAACTCCTCAGACAGTCCCACAACACCGAGAGGAAGCTCAACTCCAAGGTGCTCTAACACGCCCAGGATCACAGGATCTCAGGAGCTTGATCACACCAGGATCTCAAAGTCACAGAGGCAGCTTAACTCCCAGAAGCTCTGTCACACCCAGGATCTCAGGATCACAGGATCCCAGACCACAGGATTCCAGAGACACCTGGTCTCTGAGGAGTTCTGACACAACCAGGATCACAGGAAGGACAGGCTCCGGTGAGGATAAAGGGAGGGCAGGTAGCACTAGAGATAACCAGATGGCAGGAGTCAAGCGCAAGAACATAAGCAACAGAAACCAAGGTTACCTGGCATCATCAGAACCCAATTCTCCCACCATAGCAAGTCCTGGATGCACCATCACACTGGAAAAGCAAGACTCAGATCTAAAATCACTTCTCATGATGATGATAGAGGATTTTAAAAAGGACACAAATAACTCCCTTAAGGAAATACAGGAGAACACAGTTAAACAGCTAGAAGCCCTTAAAGAGGAAACACAAAAATCCCTTAAAGAATTATGGGAAAACACAACCAAACAAGTGAAGGAATTGAACAAAACCATCCAGGATCTAAAAATGGAAACAGAAACAATAAAGAAATCACAAAGGGAGACAACCTGGGAGATTGAAAACCTAGGAAAGAGATCAGGAGTCATAGATGCAAGCATCACCAACAGAGTACAAGAGACAGAAGAGAGAATCTCAGGTGCAGAAGATACCATAGAAAACATTGACACAACAGTCAAAGAAAATGCCAAATGCAAAATGCTCCTAACACAAAACATCCAGGAAATCCAGGACACAATGAGAAGATGAAATCTAAGGATAATAGGTATAGAAGAAAGCAAAGATTCCCAACTTAAAGGGCCAGTAAATATCTTCAACAAAATTGTAGAAGAGGGTTGGAGAGATGGCTCAGAGGTTAAGAGCACTGACTGCTCTTCCAGAGGTCCTGAGCTCAATTCCCAGCAACCACATGGTGGCTCACAACCATCTGTAATGTGATCTGATGCCCTCTTTTGGTGTGTCTCAAGACACCTACAATGTATTCATATAAATAAAATAAATAAACCTTTTTTTTAAAAAAAGAAATTGTAGAAGAAAACTTTCCTAACCTAAAGAAAGAGATGCCCGTGAACATACAGGAAGCCTACAGAACTCCAAATAGACTGGACCAGAAAAGAAATTCCTCCTGTCACATAATAATCAAAACACCAAATGCACTAAACAAAGAAAGAATATTAAAAGCAGTAAAAGAAAAGGGTCAAGTAACATATAAAGACAGACCTATCAGAATTACACCAGACTTCTCACCAGAGACTATGAAAGCTCAGATCCTGAGCAAAACTCTAAATTACCATAGCCAGAGAAAACAAGATATTCTATGACAAAACCAAATTTACACAATATCTTTCCACAAATCTAGCCCCACAAAGGATAATAGATGGAAAACACCAACACAAGGAGGGAAACTAAACCCTAGAAAAAGCAAGAAAGTAATCTTCTTTCAACAAACCTAAAAGAAGATAGCCACACAAACATAAAAATAACATCAAAAATAATAGGAAGCAATAATCACTTTTCCTTAATATCTCTTAACATCAATAGACTCAATTCCCCAATAAAAAGCCATAGACTAAGAGACTGGATATGTAAACAGGACCCAGTATTTTGCTGCATACAGGAAACGCACCTCAGTGACAAAGACAGACACTACCTCAGAGCAAAAGGTTGGAAAACAATTTTCCAAGCAAATGGTCCCAAGATTCAAGCTAGAGTAGCCATTCTAATATCGAATAAAATCAACTTTCAACCAAAAGTTATCAAAAAATATAAGGAAGGACACTTTGTACTGGTCAAATAGAAATATTTAAGGGGTAATTTCAGCAAGTGTTATAGGTATCTGATGAATCTCAGTGTAATGGCCTTGGGAAATGCAAAGGAATGTTGCTCTTTGCTCAGAGTGAAGCTAACATATCTTCAAGGGAGAACACTGGAGGTATTTGAATTTTAT
This sequence comes from Uromys caudimaculatus, assembly GCA_028551405.1. Taxonomy (NCBI): domain Eukaryota; kingdom Metazoa; phylum Chordata; class Mammalia; order Rodentia; family Muridae; genus Uromys; species Uromys caudimaculatus. The sequence goes on along the minus strand of CM052719.1, from coordinate 16,974,057 downwards.
GGTCACATTAGGGAGCTCAGTCCTGTATATTTTAGAAGAATAACATTTATTTTCCCTAAATTTAGTCAGGTGCTGTCAACTTATTTCTAGTTGAGTGTGACAGTAGTAAGGTTTTCAAAACCTATTGAAAACAAGTAACATTTAACATGTGATTTTTGAAATTAGGTTGTGTGCTATTTTGAATGAAATCAACTTTTCTTTGTCGTTTCAAAGGAGAAAAACTGAATGGTATATAAAACTGTAAGAGTTGATCTGTCAGAAATAATTTCCAGTGGGCCACCAGGAGTTCATAGCCAACGAGCGCCAGGAGAAAGCTACCCTCCCAGGAGCTTGGAAAAGCACACCTCTCACCCAGACCTGCCTGGAACCGGTGGGATCCAGGGCCTGAGGAGAACTCGGGGACAGGAAACCTCTGAACCTTCCGGTTTCCATCTGTGGGTGGAGACCTCTGCCTGGGCCACCAGGGGTCTGTGCCTGGGGACCTCAGCCTGGGCCACAGGGCTCCAGGAGAGAACTGGTATCCCAGGAGTGCTGACACACCTTTGAGCACAGGCAAAACCACCACTTCTGTTCAAACTCACTGGATCAAGAGGCACCTTGCAGAGCCATCAGGACATAGGAAGCAAGGGACAGCTGGGGACAAGATCCTTCTGGTTTCTGTCTGCACCCCAGAGCTGACCCAGTGCCACAGCTCTCCAAACCCAAACACCTCTCAGAGAGAGCCGGTCTTCAAGGAGTATTGATACAGAGGCCTGCAGGAGGAGCAAGCCACAACCAGACAGAGTAAGACTAGCTAACATCAGAGTTAACAAGATGGCAAAAGGCAAGGATAAGAACATAAGGAACAGAAAACAAGGCTACTTGGCACGATCAGAACCCAGCTCTCTCAATATGGCAAGCCCTGGATACCCAAACACACCAGAAAAGCAAGACTCAAATTTAAAATCATTTCTCATGTTGATGATAGAAGACTTTAAGAAAGAAATGAATAACATCCTTAAATAAATACAAGAGATAAACAACTAGAAGCCTTTAAAAAGGAAACACAAAAATCCATTAAAGAATTACAGGAAAACACAATCAAACAGGCAGAATTACAAGAAAACACAATCAAACAGACAAAGGAAATGCACAAAACTATCCAGGAGCTAAAAATAGAAATAGAAACAATAAAGAAATCACAAAGGGAGACAACCCTGAAGTTAGAAAACCTAGGAAAGAGAGCAGGAGTCATTGATGTAAGCATCACCAACGGAATACAAGAGATAGAAGAGAGACTCTCAGGAGCAGAAGATACCATAGATAACATCAACACAACAGTAAAAGAAAATGCAAAATGCAAAAAGCTTCTAACCCAAAACATCCATGCAATCCAGGACACAATGAGAAGACAGAACCTAACGATAATAGGTTTAGAAGAGAGTAAAGATTCCCAACTTAAAGGACTAGTAAATATCTTCAACAAAATTATAGAAGAAAACTTCCCCAACCTAAAGAAAGAGATGAACATAAATATACAAGAAGCTTATAGAACTCCAAACAGATTGGACCAGAAAAGAAATTCTTCCCGTTACATTATAGTGAAAACATCAAATGCACAAAACAAGAAAAGAATATTAAAAGCAGTAAGAGAAAAAGGTCAAGTAACATATAAAGGCAGACCTATCAGAATTGCACCTGACTTCTCACCAGAGACTATGAAAGCTAGAAAGTCCTGGGCAGAACTCGTACAGACCATAAGAGAACACAACTGCCAACCCAGGCTGCTATACCCAGCAAAACTCACAATTACCATAGATGGTAAAACCAAAATATTCCATGACAAAACCAAATTTACATAACATGTTTCTACAAACCCAGCCCTACAAAAGATGATGAATGGTAAACATCAACTCAAAGAGGGAAACCACACCCTAGAAAAAACAAGAAAGTAATCTTTCAACAAACTGAAAAGAAGATAGCCACATAAAAGTAAAAATAACATCAAAAATAACAGGAACCAACAATCACTATTCCTTAATATCTCTTAACATCAATGGATTCAATTCCCCAATAAAAAGACATAGACTGACAGACTGGATCCATAAAGAGGACCCAGCATTTTGCTGTATTCAAGAAACACATCTCCATGATAAAGACAAACACTACCTCAGAGTAAAGGGCTGGAAAACAAGTTTCCAGGCAAATATTCCCAAGAAACAGGCTGGAGTAGCCATTCTAATATCTGATAAAATCGACCGTCACCCAAAAGTCATCAAAAAAGATAAGGAAGGACACTTCATACTCATCAAAGGAAAAATCTACCAAGAAGAACTCTCAATTCTGAACATCTATGCTCCAAATGCAAGAACACCCACATTCATAAACAAAACTTTACTAAAGCTAAAAGCACACATTGCGCCTCAAACAATAAGAGTAGGTGACTTCAACACCCCATTATCATCAATGGACAGATCTTGGAATCACAAACTAAACAGAGACACAGTGAAACTAACAGATGTTATGGAGCAAATGGATTTAACAGATATCTATAGAACATTTCATCCTAAATCAAAAGGATATACCTTCTTCTCAGCACCTCATGGTACCTTCTCCAAAATTGACCATATAATCAGTCACAAAACAAACCTCCACAGATACAAGAAGATTGAAATAATCCCATGCCTCCTATCAGATTGCTATGGATTAAGGCTGATCTTCAATGGCAACAATAACAACAGAAAGTCCACATACACATGGAAGCTGAACAATGCTCTACTCTATGATAACTTCGTCAAGGAAGAAACAAAGAAAGAAATTAAAGACTTCCTAGAATTTAATGAAAATGAAAGTACAACATACCCAAACTTATGGGACACAATGAAAG
>CM052719.1:16919106-16970691 GCA_028551405.1 Uromys caudimaculatus | reverse complement strand
TAGCAGCCATATTTATAATAGCCAGAAGCTGGAAACAACCCAGATGTCCCTCATCAGAGGAATGGATACAGAAAATGTGGTACATTTACACAATGGAGTACTACTCAGCTATTAAAAACAATGACTTAATGAAATTTTCAGGCAAATGGATGGAACTTGAAAATATCATCCTGAGCGAGGTAACTCAGTCACAAAAGAACGAACATGGTATGTACTCACTGATAAGTGGGTATTAGCCGAAACGTTTGGAATATCCAAGTTTCACTTTACAGTAACTGCTGGATTGAGAGTGAGGTCCCAGTTGGAGGAGTTGGAGAAGGGACTGAAGGACCTGAGGGCGTCTGCAGCCCTATGGAGGGAGCAACAGTGTTAACTGGCCTGACCCCCTCCCCAGTCCTCCTGGAGGCTGAACTACCAACCAAAGAATACACATGGAGGGACCCATGATTGGGACCACATATGTGGCAGAGGAGGGCCTTGTTGGCCATCAGGGGAAGGAGAGGCCCCAGTAAAGGGGAATGTCAAGGTGGGAATATGGGAGTGGGTGGGTGGGTGGGTGGGAGGTGGAATTCCCTCATAGAGGTGGGAGAGGGGGAGGGGATAGGTGGTTTCCAAAGAGGAGACCTAGAAAGGGGGAAACATTGAAAATGTAAATAAAGTATCAAAAAATAAATAGAAAAAGAAATAATTTCCAATTGCATAATGGTTTTACAAAGTGATTTAATTTATTTTAATCATATTTATAATGTGAAATTATAAGATGATGATAATATTGGCTTTTAAAGTTTTAGCCTAGAAAATAGCATTAGAATTATTATAGGAATGTCTACAATCAATTTCATAATATATTACTTCTGTATTTAATTTTGACATGTTTCTCATAATTCACCATTGTATAAAATACTGTGATAGATATTCCACAGTACATACATATTTTTGTCAACATAAATTCCTAGAAATAAGTTTGCTAGATAAAATTTTATGTACAATTTAAAAAAATAGATAAGCTTACCAACCTTATTCATAACTTCAACTCTTCCCATTGATACTCTGTACTCACAAAGACAACTGAGAGTTTACCAACCTTTGGCTAAAGAATATCAATCACTAAAAAGTTATCAATTTGTCAACAGGAATGTAATTACCATTAGAATGCATTAAGCAAAAAATATTAAGTATTTTATGTTTAACAGATAATATTCTAACCTCAGACAACTAGATTATGAAAAAAAACCTTTCACAATAAGCTGAGATCTAGTTCAAAGTTCACTGACAGGTATTTTGTTGTTGTTCTGGGTTTTTTTGTTTGGTTATTCTTTTTGTTTTTGTTTTTGTTTTGTTTTTTCTAAATCTAATGGATAGTTTTCACCTGAACTCAATAAAGCTACTCTTTGAAGAAGAAAAAAAAGATTTGTCAGTGCCCATTTTAGTTAGGGTTTTACTGCTGTGAACAGACACCATGACCAAGGCAACTCTTATAAGGACAACATTTAATTGGGACTGGCTTACAGGTTCAGATGTTCAGTCCATTATCATCAAGACGGGAACATGGCAGCATCCAGGCAGGCATGGTGCAGGAGTAGCTGAGAGTTCTACATCTTCATCTGAAGACTGCTAAGAGAAGACTGGCTCCCAGGCAGCTAAGATGAGGGTCTTAAAGCTCACAGCCACAATGACACACCTACTCCAACAAGGCCACACCCTCTAATAGTGCCACTCCCTGGGCAGAGCATATACAAACCACTACAGTGCCTTTCTAAATTCAGTGGCTTGCAAGGAACCCTGGCTATCCACATGGATACAGTAGATACTTAGTACAGCAACAACAGTCACAAAAGGCTGGAGGCACTTTGTGTACCATGGAAATGTCAGGCCAGTCTCTATGGCACCTTTGTTCTCTGCAGGCTCTCAAGATATATAAAAGGACTAAGTTCACATTCTGTGAACCTTTGATGGTGCTCTACAAACTCCAACTCAAAAACTAATGAGTACCAGGACTTGACTGGACATATCTGGCCCAGTGTAAACTTCCTACTCAATGTATTGGTAAAAATCTTAGCAGTCAAGAAGACTCATGACCTAGAATCTCAGAGGAAACCCTGAACCCTGCCACTTGACTCTAGATTTTCTCCCTCCCTCATTCCTCTCACAGGGACCCAACAGGAGTAAACACGAGAGAAAACCATGAAATAACACAGTCCCCAAAAGGAAATCCACAGTCAGACAAAGACATTGTCACTGCCAGCTGGGCTCCCCTGGAAGCTAAGGTTTTGTTCTGCCTCCAGTTCTACCATTTTTTCTCCCAGCACACCCTGTCATGTGCACACACTCATGTCTGTTCAGAGGACCTGTTTCCCACTCGATCTCCATCTCCTACAACAAGCCCCAGCAGTGGAGACTCTAAATACCATAGCCTGTTCTCTTTAACTTATGCTAGGAACCCAACATAGGAAAAGATGCTCTCAGCGTCTTTTCATGATGTTCACTCCCTCTTTTTTAAGCGTACCACTGGCAGGAATGTAAGCTGGCTACTGTTTCATCATGCCCTGATTCCTGGCCATAAGCCAAGAGCTCTGGACAAGAAAAGTTGATTCTTATTCCAACTGATTTTTGCTCCTCAGCCACCTCTGAAGTCAATACACTTCTCTTCATTTTTTAAAAATGGCATAAACAATAGTAAATGGTGTAGCACAGATAAACAATATTATTGAAAAGAGAGCAAGACTTCATGTAACCCAGTCCAAGGCCATGACAATCCCTTCAAATATTTTCAGTGTATTGACTTTGCCAATGAATAAGTTGTAATGTTCACATGTGAGATGATTCTTTGAGCAAGAGACAGATTGACAAATGTCATAATGGAATGTCTTAAGTATCCTGGAATGTATCTACATGAAATCTTCAAAATTTGGCTTTATTCTAAAAGACTGATTGGAAAGGGACAGTGTATAATTGGTTCCTCATGTAACAAACCCTCTATGTAGAAATGCATTATATCGACAATTTTCTACACAGATACCAAATACCAAAATTAAACCAGGATCAGATAAACCATCTAAACAGTCCCATAACCCCTAAAGAAATAGAAGCAGTCATTAAAAGTCTCCCAACCAAAAAAATCCCAGGACCAGATGGGTTTAGTGCAGAATTCTATCAGACCTTCAAAGAAGACCTAATACCAATACTCTTCAAACTATTTCACAAAATAGAAACAGAAGTAACACTACCCAATTCATTCTATGAAGCCACAGTTACCCTGTGTATTCTCCCTTGGAGATGGAATGGTTTCTGTCTAATCAGAAACTTGTCACAATTTCCTTTCATAGAGGACTACATAAGAGATTATTTTCTACTTCTATCATGTTTAATGTTCCAAATAGATTTTTAAAACTGGTTTAATGCATATTACTTTTAGCTTCAGAAGATATCATGTATATTTAAGAGACATTTAACTATTAGAAATTATTTTGATGACTTAAAAAATGTCAATACTGAGTTGTATATTTTAAAATAAATTTTATTAGTTTAATTTTAAAAGAAGAAAAAGAAAAGAAGCGCATTGTATCTCCAGATTTCCCTTTTCCTTCTTAGCCATTCAGGAAAAGGTTATTTCCAGAGATACAAAGTTCTAGACTGCTTCATCCTGTGTCTAGCTCTTGGTCCAAACATGGTGTACTGGTTAGTTTTGTGTGTCAAAGTTATCACAGAGAAAGGAGCTTCAGTTGAGAAAATGCCTCCATGAGATCCACCTATAAGGCATTTTCTCAATTAGTGATCAAGGGGGGAGGGCCCCTTGTGAGTGGTACCATCTGTGGGCTGGTAGTCTTGGGTTCTAGGGGAAAGCAGGCTGAGCAAGCCAGGAGAAGCAAGCCAGTAAGTTACATCCCTCCATGGCCTCTGCATCAGCTCCTGCTTCCCAATCTGCTTGAGTTCCAGTCCTGACTTTCTTTGATGATGAACAGCAGCATGGAAATGTAAGCTCAATAAACCCTTTCCTCCCCAGCTTGCTTCTTGGTCATGATGTTTGTGCAGGAATAGAAACCCTGACTAAGACACATGGTGATTATTTCTTTGTATATTGGATTTGCTGGAAATGACTTTCAAGCTAATATGATCTATAATATTGTAAAACATTAGACCAGATCGTCTCTGCTCTGGCACAGGGCCAAGGACAGAGGGCTATGGGACTGAATACCTTCGAAGCAGCCATAATCAAGATCCCTGTCTCCACAGAGGGCAGTGACCATGTGTGCCTTCTTGTGCCTGTGAGCCAGTGATTCTGTAGCCATGCCCCTGACAGCAAAGCATATCTTTCCATCTTCAAAGCTCTGTCCCACAAATCTCTCATGGGTATGACTTCATTTGAGACATGAGATCTGATGTGTTTTTGTTTTCTTAGTGGGGAGATGACTTATTTTCAGAGCCTTCAATCAATATGCAGGCAGGTCCTTTCTAGACAACGAAGGCATTGTACAGGATATAAGTGCCTGCTTGGACAGATCCCAAGTACTCTAATCTAGGAGGCATGAAATCTGCCTGGCACCACTGAATCACTGCCATGCCAGTGCTGTGCCAAGACTAGGAACCAGCTATTTAAGCAGCTATATTTGCAGGCTTGCTCTGCACGGGCATGGCCGACTTTCTAGCTGCCCCTTAGTTTTAGGCTACCTTATTCTTCAGAATCTTGATGGATTTTCACTGTGATATCAACTTTTACAGCCTTGGAAACAATGGCATTGGAAACAATGGCATTCAAACCCTTCCTTCCATTCCTACCATGCTACAGAGTTCCTAAACCCAGAACCCAAGTGTCTTAGATAAGGTTTCCATTGCTGTGAAGCAACACCATGACCAAGGCAACTCTTATAACTTATAACATTTAGTTGGGTCTGGCTTACGGGTTCTGAGGTTCAGTCCATTATCATTATGGCAGGAGCATGGCAGCCTCCAGGCAGGCATGGTGCAGGAGGAGCTGAGAGTTCTACAACTTCATTCAAAGGAAGCCAGGAGCAGGCGGCTAAGGAGAGGGTCTCAAAGCCCACCCCCATAGTGATATACTTCCTCCAACAAGGTCACACCTACTCAAACAAGGCCACACCTACTCCAATGAGGCAACATCTCCTAATAGTACCAGTCCCTGGGCCAAGCATATTCAAATCAGGGCACCAACTGAGCCTTGTGTCACTGAACACTCTGCTTTAGGAAGATGGACAAATATGGCTTTGATAATGCAATTGTCACCAACTCTGTCACTCCAAAATGAGATGTGGTGACATCTACATACCAGTGGCCTTCTTAAAACAAATTCTAGCCAGGCAGTGGTGGCACACGCCTTTAATCCCAGCACTTGGGAGGCAGAGGCAGGTGGATTTCTGAGTTCGAGGCCAGCCTGGTCTACAGAGGGAGTTCCAGGACAGCCAGGGCTACATAGAGAAACCCTGTCTCGAAAAAACAAAAACAAAAAACAAAAAACAAAACAACAACAACAATAACAAACAAATTCTATGCTCATGAGTTACTGGCACCCAGATCCTAATGAGGTGAAGAGTATGAGTCACTGACTACTGTTGGCTTCAGAAATCTGCCATTTAATTGTGATAAGGGACATGTAATCAAAAACTATATTTATGAAATTGTAGGTATTTGTGTTCTATCTATGAGGAATTTAAAGCCAAGCTACTCTGGCTTTTTGCGAAGTCAGTGTTCAGAAAGGATTTGGTGCATGGAATTTCATTAACAGATATTTATCAATGAGTAAATGAGATTCATGTATCATGAGCTTCATCATAACATCCATGAAATACACAACCTTAGTCAAAGTATACAAACTTCAAGTTCCACACATCAGTAAGAACAATAACAACAGCAACAGCAATAACAACAGCAACAACAATAACAACAGCAACAGCAATAACAACAGCAACAACAATAACAACAGCAACAACAATAACAACAGCAACAACAATAACAACAGCAACAGCAATAACAACAGCAACAACAATAACAACAGCAACAGCAACAACAACAGCAACAGCAATAACAGCAACAGCAACAACAACAGCAACAGCAATAACAACAGCAACAGCAATAACAACAGCAACAGCAATAACAACAGCAACAGCAATAACAACAGCAACAGCAATAACAACAGCAACAGCAATAACAACAGCAACAGCAATAACAACAGCAACAGCAATAACAACAGCAACAAATGGCTTTTTATACTGTGGTCTCATCTCTGAAAAAGAAAAACAAAGCTGTTTCCCCATACATCAGCAGGTGTGTGTGTGTGTGTGTGTGTGTGTGTGTGTGTGTGTGTGTGTGTGTGTGTACGTATGTAATAAAAATAAATATAGAATAGTCCATGAGTTCAAGAAAGAGTAGTTGGAGGACCGCAGGGAAATCAGAGTGGGGAACAGAGATGAAAGGGTGCAAACACAGTCTACTCATATATAAAACCCTCAAATTAAAAAGCCCCACCAAAACAAAACGGCTTTCACTGGGCATTTTGCTTCCATGTTCTAAAAATGTCCTTTTTTATTTAGAGATAGTGAGGCTAGGCTTCACTCACAACTAACTACTGTGCAAGGAAAGCAATAAAACTGAAGTTACAGATCAGTCTCAAGAAACACTGAGAACGTGGTAGGTTAATGGCGTTTCTAAGGCTCATTAAGAATTACAACATCTTTGTCCCTGGTGGGAGGTACAAACAGCATTATTAATTCATACACACAGAGTTCCAAGCCTGGGAAATACAAATGCTGGCAGTGTGCCCCCTTCTTGGTCAGACAGTTAAAATAACTAAAATCTGGTTCAAGTAGGAATAGTAACCTCAAAAGGCAACTATCTAATAAGTGTTGTGGTTTATTTACTTTTGATGCCCCTTCTTGAGATTAAGAATATATTTTTGAGAGAATTATAAGGGAAGAAGGGATGGCTACTGAGATGTCCAAGAAAGCTGTGAGTCTGGGAAAGGTGGGTTCTAGGTGCTTTGGAGGATGGGTTCTAGGTTCTTCTGGTGATGCCCATATCCCTCTGCTTCCATCTATCGAAAGGTGTAGATGTCATGAGAGGCGCTGTTTACTGGCTTGCTCCCCATGGCTTGTTCAACCTTCTTTCTTATAAAACCTAGAACCACCAGCCCAGGGATGACACTGCCCACAGTGGGCTGGGCTGTCCCCCCTCAATCTCCAATTTAAAAAAATGCCTTATAGGCTTGCCTCTACCACAGTTTTATGGAGACACTTTCTCTACTGAGTCCCCCTACTCTCAGATGACTTCAACTGTGCCAAGTTGACACAAAACTATCTAGCACACCTACCTGAGGGTTGCTTAAGGCAACTATAACATCTCAAATACTTTAAAGACTCCAACACTTTCTAGGTTTGCAGGAGAAACGGGGCTCAGAATGTCCCATGGCCTTCGTAACCTGTCTCTCCCTTGCAGTCTGTCACCGTCTTATGTCTGCTTTCTTTGATCATCTTTGTCTGCTCACTCTTGTCTTGCAATCTGAGCATCCACAATCAGAAAGTCTCAACTCTAAAGTACCCATGTTAGAGTCTGGGTCTGGAGTGTCTCCCAATGTCCCATGTGCTGAAGCCTGAGTCTCTTGCACACAGGGCTATTGGAAGGGGATGAAACCTTTCAGGAGTGAGGCCTACTGGAAGGAAGTTAGGTAACTGGAGATACGTCTTTGACGAAGATATTGGGACCCTTACTCTTTCCAGAGATTACAGGAGAAAACAAACTTCCTCTGCTATTTTCTCCTGCTACCAAACACCACGACACTGCAGACCCAAACTGTCAGGGTCAAGCAGCCATGGACTGGAATCTTTAAAACTGTGAGCCTAAAATAAGTCTTTCTTCTATTTGATTATTTCAGACATTTTGTCATAGCAATGGAAATCTGACTCTCCTAGCTCCAAAATATGCACCTTGCTGAGAACTAACATGGCACCACAAATAGAGGGTTGTAGTAAATGAGACATCTATCACCCCATCTACGGCTCAGGGAATGTTGCAGAAGGGGGTGCAACAAGAATTGGGGAGCCGAGGATGGGGAGGAGTGCTGAGAAAAGTTGTCTCTAAGCATGATATGGCTTCTCCATCCAGAAACTCACAGCAGAAGTGGTAACCTGTCCAAAACAGGTGAACCAACATTCTGTCATAGCCGGAGGAAGGGCTCATGATGCCCCACCCCTCCCTGGGAAGCTCCTGCAGTTAACTATTGCTAGGGGAGAGGATGCCATATTCTTCAGTGTTGTAGACAATAGTAAGTTGCCTTTGTTCAAGTGACTACCGCCCTCACACTTCTCATGCAAGCAACCATTAATGCAATAGGCACCGAAGAAAGACATGAAAGTGGGGAGAAAATTTGTTAAAAAGAAAAAGTGCTTCAGGGAGGCAAGATAAGACGGGATAATGGGAAGCGTAAACATTATCAAAGTGTGTGTGTGTGTGTGTGTGTGTGTGTGTGTGTGTGTGTGTGTATGTGTGTATATACATACATATATACACACATATAATACTTAAATATATATGTATTCTTTTTACAAAATCATGCATATTTTTTTTAATTCAAAGTTTGAACTACATCTGGTCTCAAGCATTCCTTTGACACTTAGCCTGAAGTGACTTTCGTTGTGTGTGGTCATACACTTCCGTGTTCAGAACTGAGCGCCATTAGCTCAATGTGACCTGTACCACAGAAACAGTAATGTTTTGTGTGAGGAGCACAACACCCTGCAGCACATGCTGGTATGTGACTGAGGCTCTGTCTTTAAACTTCTGGCCACAGGGGAGTGTATCCAGAAGCCTATTGGTCTTTGGCCACCTACAGTCGCAAGTGGTTGGGGACACTTTCACTATGGCTCTGAAACTTCTTTAGCTTCCTCTTTTGTTCCTTATTTCAGGATCTGTGTTCCCTTCTGAACCATAAAAATAGTAACCACTTTCTGGCTTCAACTTGTCTTAATAATCAGACTGGTCGACTTTTATGAGGGAGCGTTGCCTGAGCTCTAGGACTGAGAGGGACCCTCCTCCCTTGTCGTCAGGTTGCCCTTCCCTCTCTCCTGTCCCTTTGCATTTGTGTGGCACTTTGACATCTTCACAGTGATTGCATTCAGTGACTTGGGTAGGAACCAGCCAGCCCACAGACCTCCTACCCAGGCAGGTCTGAGGATTCTTTAGGCATCTAAACATTGGCCTTCTGTCCCCAGGGTCCCAGGAGGCCCTTTTTGAACATGGCTCCCCATGAAATAGGAAGAACTAGGTGAGGGAGGGCTGATGCCGAGCCTGGGGTTCTGCGATTTAAAAGCTACTGAAGAATCCCCAACCAAAGAATACACATCTATGGACCCATGGTTCAGACCACATATGTGGCAGAGGATGACCTCGATGGCCATCAGGGAGAGAGGAGAGGCCCTTGGGCCTGAGGGCGTTAGAAGCCCCAGTAAAGGGGAATGTCAAGGTGGGAATATGGGGATGGGTGGGCGGGTGGGTGGGAGGTGGAATTCCCTCATAGAGGTGGGGATGGGGAGGGGATAGGGGGTTTCCAAAGAGGGACCCAGAAAAGGGGAAACATTGGAAATGTAAATAAAGCATCAAAAATTTAAAAAAAAAAAAAAAAAAAAGTTACTGAGGCTGTGCTCAGGGGGCCTTGGAAGCTGCTATAGAAGGATGCTCTGTTGCTAAGGCCAGGCCAGTTTCCTCTGTTCTCTGTTCTCTGATCTTCTTACCCCTCCCTATTTACAAGGCACCACCCTCCCTCCTGCCTGCTGGACTCTCTTACACTGATCCTCTAATTTTTTTTTTTTTAAGATTTATTTATTTTATGTATGAGTACACTGTAGTTGTCTTCATACATACCAGAAGAGGGCATCAGATCCCATTACAGATGGTTGTGAGCCACCATGTGATTGCTGGGAATTGAACTCAGGACCTCTGGAAGAGCAGTCAGTGCTCTTAAGCGCTGAGCCATCTCTCCAGCCCCTAATTATTGTTACGTTTCCTACTTGTACCTGGTACTTGATGTCCTGCCCTCATCGACCCAACACACTGTGCTAATATCACTCCCAAATCTGCCCATACCAGACCCAGATATCCCGAGTTGTAAACAAACAAATGATCTTCAAAGGCATGAGAGTGTCCACAAAACATTCACCAACCTCATATCTAACGGTTTCAGGAACATTCGGGGAGTCTTTCTGTGTAGACAGAGCTCTGGAAATACTGGGATATTAATCCTGGGTCTCACAGGATGCTGGCCGTTATCATTTGCTATAGAGCTGCTCTTTGTTTTCATGTTCCCGCAGAATCACCTATAGCTGAAAATGCATGAATGGTCCAGCAAGGCCGAAAGCAATGTTTGTAACAATTTCTAGATAAGTGGCAAGAGGGAAGATCCATCTCTCTAGAAACCAGCTTGACACTTCCAGGTCGTTCCCTGAGCTCAGAGAGAAGATAACCTGTTTGCTTTTTCTCTCATTTTCTTTTTTAAAATGTGTGCAGTGAAAACCAGAACATCACTACACCTATTTTTCTCAAGAGAACGGGAGTCAGCTTACTTCCAGTTTCAAGCCCCGCCCTTTTCTCCAGTCATGCACATATTTAAACTTTTTATTCCTTTATTAACATAGGGAACATGAAGCCCATTATGACATTTAGCAGACATAATTTTAGGCAAGTACAGCTTCTTATCAAATAAGCTGGCAATAAGAATTTGATGAACAGTGTTCTCCAATATAACTTCCACCACTAATTTAATGAGAGCTATCAAATGAATTTTTTTATTCTGATATCACCCATGAGACAAATGAGACTTCGCAAGGCCTATTTTTAACAAATGAATTATTGACTTAAACTGGCACAATTAATCACAATATAATGGGCTGAGGGGATGTTAGAGGCCCGTTCATCACAGCTGAAGATGAGTACTGAGTCTTCCGAGAAATGAAACTCTTTAATCACTCTGAGATTAACAGTTACATGCTTTCAAATTTCAATCCTGGGAAGCTGGCAGGGTGTTAGGAGAAGCCGATGCTAAAAGAGAAGGTAAAAGACGAGTGTGCGGTCTGCTTTCTATACTTAGCCCTCGCCTCTCATCATCAGCGATGATAAAAAAAAAAAAAAAAAAAGAGTCGTCAGAAAGGCCTCGTGGAAATGCCTGACAATGGGGCTGGCAATTAAATTCCTTAAAATCTAGGCTTATCTCTTTCATTCAAAGTCCGTGGGACTCCCCAAATGGTTGTTTGACTTCTCCGAATTTCATCCAAAAGATGGCTATGATGCAATGTCATAAAATAAACTTATTGTAAAAATGGAAGGAGACGGAAGTGGGTCCTCCTGCTTTGGACAATTAGCAGAGCTCGGTTTCAAGGGATCCTTGCGCCTCTTCAGAAGATGTTTGCTGTCTGTCACCCTAACTGATACCCATCAGGCTGTATGGACTAATTGGAGGGGAAAAGATGTGTAATAAAATGTGAAAGACAAATAAGGAACTAGGAAGATGTTCTATTTGCTAATTAAACTAATACGCTTGTCTCTGTCTTAAGCCCCGGTGACGGATGAATGAGACAGGATTCTGCCTCTAAGGCAGTTAGGAACATATTGGGGACATGGGTAAAGCACGGTATCATTTGAACAAAGAAAGAAGTAAAAAAGGTACTGTGGATGGTTGGGTGATTTTTTTTTCTCTCCCAGTCATATCAGTCGGAGTACATGGGAGAAAGTCACACGATACAGAAGACCTGAGCTGTGTTTCCGTCCGGTATGGTCACTGAGATGATTTGTGTTCTCGCCTCCGAGACTCGTATGAGAGGAGTTAAGTGCTTCTGCACCTCACCGCAGGGTTGCTGATCAAAGGGTTCGATAAGAACTGCTTGCACCATCGTGTCGTATGAGGTATAGTATTTACATCGTCTCCATTAAAATATAGTTATGTGTTTAATTTTGGTTGGAAGATAAGTCTATGTATGTCATATTGTCAAGGGGAGACACTGCCCTGGACTCTTTCTCATCGTTTTCCTTAACAGTCCCGACCCCCTCCCCCTACCTGAGTTAGTAACTGAAAAGATTCGGAAGGTTGAAGGTTGTGGTAGCATGTAGCAAGAGTTTCCGGAGACCAGAGCTTTTAGACTCCTCCCATTTCACATTTAGCCCCTCCTGTCCACTTCCTGCCTCAATCGAACTCTGTAGCAAGGCTAGTAGCTGTGAGCGTGGACGTCTTCCATGTGTTCTCCTCGTGGTCACACAGGGTAACGTCTCTGACATCCTAAGTCTTTAGGGACCACAGTCCCCAGCTCCCCTTCAGCGGAGGATGCCTGGTGTTTATGATAAAGCCTTAGTCAGAACTCACAGTTATTCTGCCTATCTGATTAAAATCTGGTCGGCACAGACAACAGGGTTTAGAAAATGGGAATGAAACGGGAAGAAATGAAATGAACAGAGTTGGAAGGGGGGCAGAAGCCTCAACACACACTTCCACATCTATTATAGGGAAAATAGAAAAATAAACCAATTATGAAAGTCCCGAATAATATAATTAATAAAGCTCTATGTGTAGATGTGCATATATTGATCTTTTTATTCTATAGAGAATATCCTCTATTTTCACCATCGATAAAACATTTATGAAATATTGATCTGCATTATGTCCCAAAGATAAATTTAAAAATCATTTTAAAAAGCATGAAGCTGGATCAATGGATAAGCCTTGAGTATTTGTAATAGATGTCACAAGCTCATGCTACTGTACACCAGAGAAGATATAAAAGACAGAAATTAGCATGGCAATAAGTACTTGTCTAACGCTATGACCTAGGTATGGTAGGTCTTAGGAAGATAAATATGCCGTGACCACATATTCCTGGTGCTTGCATTCTAACACAGGGGGACCAAGAAGGCATCAATGCAGGCTGCGAAGCCCGGTGGTGGCTTGGGGTTGGAAGTATTGCCTCTCCCAGGTGCCGTGTTGGCAGGGGAGGATAGCTTGAAGAGATTGACCAAGCCCACTCAGTCAGTCAACAGGTTCTCCAGCTCAGGAGTGAGGATTGAAAAGAAAGAGACAATTAGACAATACTGCAGCATAGCCTCAGTCAATTCTGAGACTGAAAGCAGGTTTAGTTTTTCCAAATTTGCTTTTATACCATTTTAATTACATGCAAGCAGTAAGGGCAAACAGTACAATAAACACAAATAGCCAAGGAATGAGCAAGGTAATAAACAAAAGTCCGTGATCATTTCTGTGATCCCTGTTTCTGAGGGCTTGTCAGGATGACGGAAATATCTGAGCCTACTTCCTTGTCCAAGCCCAAAATCAGATTCTCGACTGAAGCCTACTTCTTCTGTTCTACCCTAAAATTAAGATTTCTACCTGAACTTACTTCCCTGTTCTAGCCTAAGGTTAGATTCCTGCCTGAGCTTACTTCCTTGTCCTTTACCTAATGTCAGATTCCTGCCTGGAGCCTGTTTCTTTGTCCTTGGCCAAATGTCAGGTTCTTGCCAAGTGGCCCCAAAAGCTCTCCACAAGAGATTCTTTTCATATGAAGAAACTGGATAGTGAGAGACCTAAAAGCATAGGAATTGTGTCCAGCTCAAACTCCAAGTCATTTGTGGCTTTAAGAGAATTAGGAACATCTAGGGCAGACTGGGGTGGGTAGCAGGGCGGGGACTACGTTAGACCAGGAGATTTCACTACAGAGAACAGCAGAGCCTGTGCTAGCAACAGCAGGGGCAGAATAGCCTGCTATGCAAGCACTGTTTCCAAACCCCTTTGAGATGGGGAAGGAATCCAAGGAAGAGCAATTTTAAAACCCAGATGACGGCAGGAAGTATCGGCATTGACAGAAATGGGTTATGTCGTGTTTTATAGTTTCCAAAGTACAGTTTTCAATTTTCAAGCAAGATGGGAACTTAAACACACGGATATAGCCTCTAGAAAAACAGCTCAGGCACAGAACTCTTGATTTCAGTGCACGAGGACTGGATTCCATCTCCAGCCCTGCAGAATGGTAACTGAATAAAATATATTAGAATAAAACAACGGTGACTCAGAAAGAAATGGGGTCAGGCATGTAACCTCACGTAAAGAAAAGCATGAGATTATAGAGGACCATACTGAAGAATTGTCAAACAAAAAAATACTTCAAATCCATATTTATTCAAAAACTACAAAGCAAATTTAAAAATGTAGACAAAGCTGTAACTGTATGAACACAAATAAATACCTACAAGACTATAAATGTATTTGAACAATCCAGAAGAAAAATAAGTCTCATAATAGGGGAAAATGAGCAACAAACATAACTAACAAGCATTTTCAACACAGAAATGCAGTTATCCATAAATACATGGACACGGTCTCAGTGCTGTAACCATTGCTCACTATCTTGGCTGCTTAAAACAACAGACATGTCTTCTCTCACAGCTTTGGAGTACAAGATCAGAACCAGTTTTACTGGGCCAACATCAAGATGGAGGCAGGACCACGCTTCCCTGGAGGCTTCGGAGTCTCTCCTGCCTCATCTGGAATGTGGTGATTTCTGTTCTCTTAGCTACTGGTCATATCACCTCCATCTCTCTGCCTCTGTGGGAGGGACATCAGCTCCTTTTCCCTGTGTCTCTTCTCTCTCTCTCTCTCTCTCTCTCTCTCTCTCTCTCTCTCTCTTTCTCTCTCAGAAGGCATCTTCAATTGACAGTCTCTTCACCTCTAAATCCATCATAATTTTACCTGAAAATCCTCTTTTCCAAGTAAGACAACATTTCAATGTTTTGGGGATTGTGACAGACATTTGAAGGGGTCATTATATAGTATTCACAATTAGCAATCAATTATATTTTAAAGTATTGAGCAGTATGTTCATGTATCAAGAACTTACGGATAACCAAATCAGCATTTCAACAGTCTAGCTGGTGGACTGTTGGAATTATGTTTAGTGGATAATTTGGCATCACGCATCAAAACCGCTTAGAACTGTTCAGGCTATTTCACTGTTTAGATGCTTTCCAAATGGAAACAATTAAAGCGGTGAGTAAGACAGGCGTCATAATATTATTATAGTACCATGTGTAATAGACATGGTAAGTAACCTGAAGACAGTTTCTTTAAAGACACAGTGTACCAAGCATACATTAAAATCATCTCTGAGCCAGGCATGATAGTGCCTACACCTTTAATGCACCCTGGAAAGGCAGGAGCAGGTGGGTCTCTATGAGTTGTAACCCAGCCTGGTCTTCATAGAAAGCTCCTGGTCTGCGAGGGCTACATAATGAAACTATGTTTCAAAAGAGAAAAAGAAGATCATCACTGGAAAACTACTGAATAGTGGTTGAAGATGAATGTGAAGAAACATTAAGCATGCAAAGAAAGCTAAATCACTACCCCAGTCGTATTCATTGGGTTCAAAACCAAACAAGATAGGCCCTCAGATGTGAGACAGAAACATAGTCTTTAAAAGCAGGAGCAGTTGGGACCAGAGAGCGGTTACGAGAACTGGTTGCTCATGCAAAAGATCCAGGTTCAGGTCTCAGCTCCCGCGTGCAGCTCACGACCATCTATAACTCCAATCCCAGGGCACCTAACGCCCTCTTCTGGCCTCACCAGGCACACATGATACACCCATACAATGCAATAAACAAACCTTGGAGGGACTTTATTTAAAAGGGCTACACGTAATAAGTAGCTCTGGCTTACAAAGTTCTAAGTGAAGTTTATTTTCCTTTCTGAAGAATGTTTCCCACCCTTTCGTGTTTCTGCAGTTTCTTTTGCTGACTCTCAATCCCTGTGTTCTTTCTTTGTTGAGGTTTTAATAATTTAGTTCTCCAAGTCACTTGACCAAAAATGACTGCACAGCATGGGCATCTCATTCCTGAGATATGGCATTAATATATTCAGAACTACATTGCCTAGTCAATAAAATACTTTCAATTACTGCTGTTTATATTTTCATTTGTTCTTTTTAAGGTTGTAGAATTCCCAGTGAGCACAACCTTTTAGTACTGCCTATCCCCAAACAATAGAAACTACAAGTGTGAACACTCCTCACTTTTTAGTTCTTTTAACATAAAGAGTCACACCTCGTGCAGAAGAAGAACAAAGTGTGAAAAGTGAAATGCTGAGAGCAATGTGTCCCAGAAACCTCAACTACTAGCTTTGAGGGAACTTGCCTTTGGCCTCCAGGAATGTAATTCTTCCTTCTCTCTGAAATGAAACACCTACTGGACAGCAGTTATGTTGCCATGACTGCAGCACTGCATGCTGTCCCAGGGTGTGTGGGGGGGAGGGTAATACGAGTATAGGAGTTAGCAGATCACTGAGTACCCAGGAACTGCTTCACGTGCAGGGGTTGAGCAGGCCACAAAGCACCAAAAAGGTAAGGTCCACAGAAATCCTTAGAAGCCAGAGGGGCCTGAGAAGAGCAGACTTGCCAACAGCCTACCCCAGATAGAGCTGAGAGAATGAGGCAGAAGCTTAAAGGCTCATGTGGGCAGAGATGATGGTTTAGCATCGCCATGCATTGACCAACAACAAAGGGAAAAAATGTGCAGCCCCATGGGTGCCCTCTACCTGAGAACATCAGGGTCCATAGGTACTAAGGTCCAGATGTCTTCTGCCTCATGGCTCAGTGTTGCTTGATTTTAATATTGGTAACCCTCATTTCTTGATCTTGCATTGAACTTTGGTGAAACCCTGGGCAGGACTGGGTCAAGAAGGCTGACACAACTCCTGTGAATTTTTGCTTCCCTAGTGGAAAGGAGGCTTAGTTGCCCTCAGATTAAATCTATTGGCTGGAGCCTTCCTTGATAGCATTCTGAATGGGTGTGTCCATCTGCTAGGCCTACTTCTCGATATAAGCAGGACAAAGCACCGGAGAAGGCAGTGGGATGGGCCTGAGAGGGATGGCAAGGCAGTCTACCTAAGCGCTATTTGGTGTTCCTTGCTGTCTCTCCACCCTGAGGAAGGCGTTGCTATTGGTTCTCAGGCAGCAGAGCCTGGCCTTTGACTCTGGTGTTGAGCCTGGTCCTGGATCTGATAGCCAAGACAGCTCTTATTTGTGGACATGTGAGAAAAGTCAGACTGGAAGGGTGAGGCCTAGATTTGCAGAGGAGAAGGAATCCAGAGCCTTAAGAGTGGAGCTGCCTGTGTTTTTTCTTCCCTGGCTCCATTTAACTGCTCCGCACAGTATAGCCAGCTTACATTATGGTATCCGGCAAGTGTAGACTTTGGCTGGGATTATCCTCCTGAGCTCACAGTTTATGGTTGTGCAAATAGACGTGGCGGGGAAGAACGAGCATGCCGGAATAGCAAGAGAAGGAAGCCTTTATTGCATGTCTTCTGGGTCATGTTAACTCTGTCCTCATCCGCTAAAGACCAAAAACGGCTCCCCTTGTCTCCAGGTGGAGGTGGCTGATTGGGAAGAGAAGGCATGACACTCTGCTCTGGGGGTGAGAAGCAGCCCCTCAGTTTGTAGCTGGGAGTTCCCAGGATACTAAGAGGGAATGGGGGTGGGGGGCTATGGAGACATTGGACTCTAAGATACTAACGTACCTAGGCAAGAAATACTTGAGGGTCCAGAAGCTAATTTTTCCTTTAAAATGGTAATTTGTGGCCCAACTCAAAATCGCATCTTTCCGCTCAAAGGGACATAGGTTTGGGTAAAGGCTATGAGCATACTGTTTGATTTTGCTGGTGACCAATATAAAGAAAATATGTTCAGGGATGGGTTCCTTTACTGTGGAATGATGAGTAGCATGAAAATACTGAGCAAACCCAGTCGGAGGGAAGCGAAAACAGAAATAGCAACAGGATACCATGAATTGCTATTTTCATGCTCATTTGGGGATAGTATGCAAATTAAGTTATGGATACCTGCAATTTCTTCCCACAGGTCTGTGTTTCTCTCCATCACCACGTAATATGTGGCCATACCATCCATCCATCACACGACAGCTGCGTCCCTTCTGCATTTTCACTGTCAGAGGAACAAAGAGGCAATGGCGATTAACGTTTACTTTAGTTACCTGTCGCTGCCCTGCCTTCTCGAGGACGGTGAAGAAGAGCAGTTCCCCAAGATCACACAGAGGAGTAGAGCTTGCTCCTGAGTGACAGCGGAGACTGCTTGGTTTCCTGTGCTCCCCATCTTATCTTTATCACCTCTCTTGGGCTGCCTGCTTGCCTTCTCAGCAAAGTATCACTGGTGGAGTCAACAAAAGGTCACGTGGTTGACTTCTCTCTCCCTTCCCGAAGTCCCCTTTCCCGCTGTTCCCGCTCTGGCTTCCTTCTGTCTGATAAGGTAAAACAAATAACAATCTTGTTCAGTGTTTGTTTGACATTCCCTCCATCCTAAGGCCTGGATGTTGGCTTTCCGTTTAAAATTTTCAGCCTCTCTGTGGGGTATTCCTATCAAGTCTAAGTGGCAGGTGAGAAAGCTAATGTCTGAATTCATTTACTGAATGGAAGAGGCACAGCCACCAAGCTACATGAGCCAAGGAACACAGGTCTGCCGGCTCGGTCACACGCTGCTGCTGCTGCTGCTGCTGCTGCTGCTGCTGCTGCTGCTGCTGCTGCTGCTGCTGCATCTCAGCCACTGAGCACCCTTCACTCTCTTCCCCCTCAGAGCGCCTTCCTTAGATAGCTTGATTCCAGGTCTTCCAGACATCTACCTCCTGAACCTGGGTGACTTCTGTGCCTCTCTTGAGCTGTAGACATGTTGTGCTCAACCGAGACTTTCCCGTTCCCCCTGTCATCTCTACTCCACATTTCATAGAACCCTCAAGCCAAGAACTGGGGCGGGGCATTCTCCGAGCCTTCCTTCCCGGGCCTGCGTAATGTGTCTCATCCCAGGCTGAAAGACTCACTTTCTCTTTTTCCTCGACCTTCTTCCTCCTCCTACTCACTCTCTTCTTCTCCTTCTCTTCTCTCTTCTCTTCCTTCTCTCCCCTTTCTGTAGAATTGATGATGGAAGCCAGAGCCTTGCACATCCTAGGCAGATGCTGAACTGAGCTGTGGCCTAACCCTGTTACCGAGGCCCTTGACTCAGATTAATGGTCCTCTTTTCTCAGCCTTCCAGGGTCTGGGGTTGTACGCATGTGCTACCAAGACCACCAGGGTTCTCCTTCCTCAAAAATCTCCCTCAAGTCCCCATTCCAAGTCTCACAGCTTAGCCTGAGCCTATGCTCTTGCTCCACTCTTTAAGTATAGCATGTATTGGCCAGTAAGATGCACTTGAACTGGGAATGGGCACCAAAGGAGCCACATGAAGATGTGGCATTTGCCACATGAGACTCTGTGCCACCCGAGGATCACTTTTTGGAATTAAATGAAATAGTGTTTGCTGACATTTTACTATAAAACATTCCTATCTGCAATATATGGAAGGTGTAGATGGGATTCTACCCGGGCCTTCCCCGTTAGCAGCCACCCCACACCACTAGATTCACAACAAAAATCTATGGCTTGTGATCTGCACACTGCACACTTTGTGTGAACTGGGGACTTTCATTAGAAATGAACACCTCTGCTTCTAATCAAAACCTCAGCTCAGCGTTGCTCAGTTTCTATCTGCACAGCCTCATGCAATTTCCTTTCGTCTTTCCTTCTTTTTCTTCCTTTCTTTCTTTCTTTCTTTCTTTCTTTCTTTCTTTCTTTCTTTCTTTCTTTCTTTCCTCACTTTACATCCCAATATCAGCTCCCCCTCTCTTCCCAGAACCCCCTCACACAGATCCTGCCCCCATTCCTCCATCCCCTTCTCCTTTGAGAAGAGGGAGCCTACCCTCTGAGTTCACCTTCCCCCACCTCCCACTACCCCCCATCCACCTGGTACATCAAGTCACTATGGAACTAGTTGCATCCTCTCCTACTGAGGCCAGACAAGGCAGCCCAGTTAGAGAAATAGGAGCCACAGGCAGCCAGGCAACAGATTCAGGGACAGTCCCTGCTCCAGTTATTGGAGGACAGGCATGAAGACCAAGCTGCACATCTGCTACAGATGTATAGGGGGCCTAGGGAAGCACAGCCCATGCTCACTCTTTGATTGATGGTTCAGTCTGAGAACTCCCAAGGGTCCAGGTTATTTGACTCTGTTTGTCTTTCTGTGTAGTCCTATCCTCTTTGGTCCCTCAATCCTTCCTTCACCCAACTCTTCCATAAGACTCACCAAGCGCCATCCAATGTTTGGCTGTGGGTCTCTGCTTCTCTTTCCATTGGTTGCTGCGTGGAGCCTCTGAGGACAGCTAGGTTCCTGTCTGCAAGCATAACAGAATATCATAGTGTCATGAGATGGGTCTCAAGTTGGACCAGTCATTGGTTGGCCATTCCCTCCATCTCTGTTCTGTCTTTGTCCCTGCACTTCTTGTAGGCAGGATACTTTTTGGGTCAAAGGTTTTGTGAATGAGTTACTGTCCTTATCCCTCCACTGAGAGTCCTGCCTGGCTACAGGAAGTGGTCATTTCAGGACTCATATCCCCCACTGCTAGGAGCCTCAGCCAGAGGCCCTCCCCATAAACACCCTGGGGCCTCCCTCCATCCCATGTCCTAGAGTGCCCCACCCACTACCAATTTCGGTTCTCTTTTCCCTGTTCTCCCTACACCTGATCCCCCTACCATCACCCCTTCCCATTCCCTCCCGCACTCAGTACCCTCCCTCCCTCCACCTCTGACATCTATTTTATTTCCCTATCTGAGAAAGACTCAAGCATCCTCCCTTGGACCCTCCTTGTTATTTGGCTTCTTTGGGTCTGTGGATTATAATGTGGTTTTCCTGTACTTTATAACCAATATCCACCTATCAGTGAGTGCATACCATGCATGTCCTTTGGTTCTGGGCTGCCTCACTCAGAATATTTTCTAGTTCCATTCATTTGCCTGCAAAATTCATGATGTCTGTTTTTAATCGCTAAATAGTATTTCATTGTGTAAATGAACCATGTTTTCTTTGCCCATTCGT
Source organism: Uromys caudimaculatus (assembly GCA_028551405.1). Taxonomy (NCBI): domain Eukaryota; kingdom Metazoa; phylum Chordata; class Mammalia; order Rodentia; family Muridae; genus Uromys; species Uromys caudimaculatus. The sequence goes on along the minus strand of CM052719.1, from coordinate 16,949,749 downwards.
CAGTTGAGGGGCATCTAGGTTGTTTCCAGTTGCAAGCTATTATGACAGCTATAAAGCTGTTGTGAGCCTAGTTGAGCAAATGTCCTTATTGGATGGTGGAGCATATTTTGGGTATATACCCAGGAGTAGTATATCTGGACCTTGAGGTAGAACTATTCCCAATTTTCTGAGAAACCTCCAAATTGATTTCCAGAGTAGTACAAGTTTGCACTCCCACCAGCAATAAAGGAGAGTTCCCCTTGCTCCACATCCTCACCAGCTTCTGCTGTTACTTGAGGTTTTGATCTTAGCCATTCTGACTGGTGTGAGGTGGAATCTCAGAGTCATTTTGAGCTGCATTTCTCTGATGACTAAGGACTCTGGACATTTCTTAAGTGCTTCTAGGCCATTCGAGATTCCTCTGTCGAGAATTCTCTGTTTAGCTCTGTAACCCGTTTTTTTTAATTGGGATATTTGGATAATGTCTTGAGTTCTTTAGGTATTTTAGATATTAGCCCTCTGTCAAATATAGTGTTGGTGAAGATCTTTTCCTAATCTGTAGGCTGTCATTTTGTCCTATTGACAGTGTCCTTTGACTTACAGGAGCGTTCCAGTTTCATGAGGATCCATTAACTCAAAGAAATCAGTAGTCCTCCTTTATACAAACAATAAATGGGCTGAAAAAGAAGTTGGGGAAACAGTACCCTTCATAATAACCACAAATAATATAAAATATCTTGCTGTAGCTCTAACCAAGCAAGTGAAAGACCTTTATGAGAAGAACGTCAAGTCTCTGAAGAAAGAAATTAAGGAAGATATAAGAAGATGGAAAGATCTCCCCTGCTCATGGAAGGAGTAACATAGTGAAAATGGCCATCTTAGCAAAAGCCATCTGCGGATTCAGTGCAATTCCTGTCAAAATCCCAACACAGTTATTTACACATCTTGAAAGAACAATTCTCAACTTCCTTTGGAAGAACAAAAAAAAAAAAAAAAAAAAAAAAAACCCAGAATAGCTAATAAAACAATCCTGAACAATAAAAGAACTTCTGGAGGTATCATCATCCCTGACCTCAAGCTGTACTCAGAGCAAGAGTAACTAATGCTGCATGGCAGTGGTACAGAGACAGACAGGTTGATCAAATGAATAGAATCGAAGACCCAGAAATAAACCTACATATGTATGGACACTTGATTTTTGACAAACCATACAATGGAAAAGGGAAAGCATCTTCAACAAATAGTTCTGGTCTAACTGTATGTTTGCATGTAAAAGAATACAAATAAATCCATATTTATCACCCTGCACAAAACTGAAGTCCAAATGGATCAAAAATCTCAACATAAAATCAGATACATAGCTCTTATCTCTTTCTCTTGCCTCTCTCTTACATTTCTTATTTCTTACCTCTCCCCATTCCCTTCCCCTCCCCCCCCAACGTGGTCATGGCCGGCCTCCACTCCTCTACTTCTCTACTCTCTCCCTCTCTCTGCCTTTCTCTGCCTCTACTACCCTCTTAACTCCCCTCCCCATGCCCTAAATAAACTCTATTCTATACTATAAAAAAAAATCAGATACACTAAATCTAACAGAAAGTGGGAAATCACTGGTACAGGAGACAACTTCCTGAACAGAACACCAATGGCTCAGGCACTCAGGTCAGCCTCATGTAATTTTCAAAAGCAAAAATAAAAATAGCACATGCATCAAAGACTTCATCACACAGTAGGACTCACAAAAATAAACACATAAGTATCCCTGCCACAGTTGGTCAGCTGTCATTTCTGACCAAATGCTTTGTTGGAAATTATTTCTGAAGTTATTTTATTAGTTTCAGTTTAAAACCAAGGAATAAAATAATGGAACAGGTTTAAGTAAGGCCTTATCATTCCCAGGAAAGGGAAATAAAAATTACGTGCCTATTCTAGCCAAGCAGTATGTTAGACATTTCACATTTTTTTACCTTGTCTAATTCTGACAACAGCTTTCCAAGGTATTTTATTCTTGCTTTGCAAATGAGAAATTAGAGGCTTAAAGTCACAGAGCAAGTTAGAAAAGAGTCAGTTTTTAAAACAAAGTGCTGTCAAATTATAAAGTTATTTCTTCTACACACTGACGGCTTCCTGCTCTAGTTATTTCTTATAATGAACAGTTATTATATAAATGCATGCAATGTTTAAATAAGCTTTCTGCGATGTCTATAAATCATCTTTGAACAAGATGACCTTACCACACCCCTAGGGAGTTTCCCTTGTCTTGGTGAGATTATTCAGAACGTTGTTGTTATAGTTACTTTGCTCATGGCTCTCACAAAAATTAACTTAAAGGAGGGGTTTGTTTTGGCTCACAGTTTGAGAGCACAGTCCCTATGGCCGCATAGGCATGGGGCAAGAATATGAGGTCACAGCCGGGCAGTGGTGGCGCATACCTTTAATCCCAGCACTTGGGAGGCAGAGGCAGGTGGATTTCTTGAGTTCGAGGCCAGCCTGGTCTATAGCGTGAGTCCCAGGACAGCCAGGGCTACACAGAGAAACCCTGCCTTGAAAAACCAAAAAAAAAAAAAAAAAAAAAAGATTATGAGGTCACATGGCATGCTGAATCAGGAAGCATAAAGAAATAAATGACAGCACTTGGCTCACTTTTCAATCCATCTAAACCCCAGACCATGAAACGGTACCACTTACATTTAGAGTGATCTTCTGACTCTCTCATAGACATGTCCATTGGTTTCCATGACAATTCTAATCCCATTAAGTTGACAGTTAAGATGAGCCATTTTTACTACCCTTGCTTTCAGAATTCCCCAGTCTAGAATTATGTGAATTATGTAAGCATTCTGGAAACTTTTAGACCGCCTTGTTCAGAGTTTCTGAAGAAGCTCACTCCCAAGCTCTAGAACACTGGTTCTCAACCTTCCTAACACCACGACCCTTTAATACAGTTCCTCATGTTGTGGTGACCCCTAACCATAAAATTATTTTTGTTGCTATTTCATAACTGTAATTTTGCTACTGTTATGATCATAACATATCTGTGTTTTCCAATGGCCTTAGGCAACCCGTGAAAGGGTCATTTGATGCCTTCCCCAAGGGTTGAGACCCACAGGTTGAGAACTGTTATTCTAGAAGCAATTTTTCTCCAACTTCTTTTTTCCTTATCTCCAGCTTTTATGTGCTGTATTAGTTGACAAGATTTATCGAAAGCATAAGAACAAGAGCAAATTAATTTGGAAGGAATTTTAACTCATTTACATACACAAAGACCCTCAAGAATCACAAACCATAAAGTAAAACCTAGACCACCTCATCACTTCAGGGAGTTCTTTGTTCTCTGTCATTCAACTTAATTTCCTAGCTTCTGGGGCTATCTCAGCCTTCAGAAATATATGACAAAAATCCAAACAGAGTCCTTACACCATAGACTCAGCGAAACAATGTAAGCTGATTTCAGTTCAGTGAACAGATTGACTGAACATTTTTCCAGGTGTTCTTCTGGAGAACCAGATTTAAACTGTGTTGTGCTAGATGTATTGGTATGTCCAGAAGATTATATACATATATATACATATATATATATATATATATATATATATATATATGTGTGTGTGTGTGTGTGTGTGTGTGTGTGTGTGTGTGTGTGTATGTGTATATATATATATATATATATATATATATATATATAGTGTGTATGCATCTCACACACACATACACACACAATCAGGCACGCACATGTGCATGCACCCACACAAACAGATCATGGTGGGATTTTTTTGTAATGCTGGAAGTTGGCAGGCAAAGCTTCTGTGAATTTCAAATAAGAAAAAAGTTGATTCTCTATGCTTCAAATAAAATTAACATGCCACATAACTGTATGTATGTGTGTGTGTATGTATGCATGCATGCATGCATATTCATAGTGACCCCTTTGATGACAAAGCATACTCCCACTTAGGATACTGTAGGTTTGATGATGGAGAAGACTACTCTTCCGTTAGCATAAGCGCACTGGGCCACAAGAACACAAATCTGGGGACAAAGCCTCCAAATATAGGCTAAGTGATGCCTCGAGGCCACCCCATCCTTCCCAGTCACTGACTTCCCTCATAAAGGCAGACATCCCTCATCTGTGTGCAGTGTTCTTGCGAGAGTCCACTTCCTGTGCTGCATTTGCTAATTGAATTCCCCAGTGGAGTGAATGTATCTCTCTGCCAGCTTGAGAATGCATAAACTGTAAATATTGATGACAACAGACTCTCGTCCCTCCTGTTGTTATTTATTTTAAGATGTTTGCTAGGGCAGTAGTTTTGCATTTGACATTTATATAGGTCACGATGAGCTAATAGCCACCTGCCATTTGGGACGCCTTTATAATGAACATTATGGAAGACTGTGAAGAAATTCTCTGACATTTCTGATTTGCATACTAGCTGAGATGAGGCTGAATACACAATAGGCTATTTCAGCTCACATTGGTTATATTAAAGCTAGGTGCTTGGTCAGATTATATGAGGGCCCAGAGGTCAGGAGCTTGGGCTGGGCTGAGCTAAAACTAATGTCTTCATCATGTTCAGATACATCTTTGGACACTGACAATGAGCTTTGGCCTTTTAAGTTGGGGCTTCTGAGAATCCCAGAATGAATAGCATCTAACCACAATAACAGAGTTTCAGTGAACCGTGATGACCATGTAATAGACTACTCTCAAATGTTCCCCAAATATCTATGAATTAAAGACTTAGTGGTGCTATTGAAATGTTGTAGACTTTTTATGAGGTAGGGAATTGTCTTAGTTAGGGTTTCCATTGCTGTGAAGAGACACCACAGCCAAGGGAACTCTTAGAAAGGAAAACATTTAATTGAGGCCTGCTTACAGTTTCAGAGGTCTGGTTCATTATCATCATGTCGGGAAGCATGCAAGTATGCAGGCAGACGTGGTATTTGAGGAGCAGAGAGTTCTACATCTTGATCTGAAGGCAGCAGAAAAAGACTGTCCCACACTGAGTAGAACTTGAGCCCAGGAGACCTCAAAGCCTGCTTCTACACTTCCTCCAACAAGGCCACACCCACTCCAATAAGGCCTCACTCCTAATAGTGCCACTCCCTAAGGGCCAAGCACTCAAACACACGAGTCTGTGGGGTCATACATATTCAAACCCCATGGGTATGGTAGGAAGAAAGGAGATGGTTGAGAATATGTCCTTAAGGAAACACTGGAGGTGGAATCTCCACATCTTCTTACTTCTCAGTCACACTGAGCGAATACTCCCTGTTCTGATACACACTTGCTTCCTGATGTGCTGCCCCTCCACAGGCCCAAACGAAATGAGTCAACTGACCGTGAACCGGGACTTCTGCAACTATAATCCAAAATAAACCTTTCCTTTTCGTAATGGACCAACTTGGGGACTTTATTAACAGAAAGCTAACACGGTTTACATTGCATACTTATTTTTTTAAAGATTTGTTTTGTTGTTTTTAAATTAAGTGTACACGTGTTAGGGGGAGCATAAGACTGCAGAAGCCCACTGTAGACTTAGATTTTTCACAACCTACTTTAATAAGGGTTCTTAAATGCTTTGACCTCCCTTTTAGCCCACTACCCACCAGAGGTAGTGGAAAGAAAAGGTTAATAAAGCAAAGGGGGTGTGGATCTGTTTAGAAATAGTTCTTTTGGGCAATCCCAAGCTTTATCATCAGGATATCAGCAGTTCAGTTTACACGAATCAACAGTGGTAGCTCCATCCATTCAGAAACACTATTCAGGAATCAGCAACTGCAGTTCAGTCCAGAAAAAAACCACCCGAGTCAGCTGAAGCGGCAAGAAGCCACCGGAACACCACTGAAGTTCTTTGGTGCATTTTTCTCTATGAAGTCAAGACAAACACTGACCAGTAGAGAATGGTAAGGTGTACCAATGCCACACAGCATCGTCCACTGCCTGTTGGGTTATGCTTATATCCTTCTAAACATCATGTGTTCTCTCAAGCATCTGCTCTAGCAAAACAACACCTGTCCTTTTTCCAGGCTGCTTCCAGAAAGCACCATGTGTCTGTTCTCAGCAAAACATCCTCCCACATGTCTGCTTCAGCAAAAACATCCCTCATAAGACAGTTTCCAGAAAAATTTCACACGATATAACTGAGTGTCCAAAGAAACCAGAAATTTGACTTCAGCCCCCAGAAGCCAGAAGAGGGTACTGACTCTCTTGGAGTTAGACTTATAAGTAGTTGTGAGTTGCTGGAGATAGATGCTAGAAACAAAACTTGGGTCCTCTGCAAGAACATGAAGAGTTCTTAACCACTGAGCCATGGCTCTTGTCCACACATTATGTTTTCAAAAGAACAGTGATCACAGGGGGCAATGTTGAACATGTGGCCTGCAGAGAGCCTGGTTCCGATGGAACTGCACGTACTATCTAACCTGAAGACCTGAGACTATGCAAATCTGTGTTTGCAGATGAAGCCCTACGGCATCATTTTATGAAATAAAAATAAAATATCTGTTATACAAATCACACAGAATTATAAGTATATAATGTCCAACACAACCCTTATTGAACACCACCTCTCCAAAATTGTTCACTTTGCCTCTATTTTTCTTTACCTACCTTGCCTTCCAGATAAGATATGACTCTCAGGGTGGGAAGAAGCACAGATCCTGGAAAGAGAAAAGCTTCCCTTTGGTCCCGACTGCCTTCTCAGTTTTACCACCATGCTGAGCAGAGGGTCTGGTAACTCAAAGGCCCAAGAGATTCTGGTTGATGATTAAGTCTAGTTTTGGAGTGTAGGCAAGTTCAGCTTGTCCTTTCTAGCCATGTGGACTCATTATTCCATAGATCACAGTACCTGTGACCCATGAGCCAATCAGGGGTGATGATATTGGTGGAAGTGAGGAGATGCCGGGCACCATCCACATATCCTGTGGAACTCAATGTCTGTCTCTGTTGATAATGTATGCTTCACAGGAAGAGATGCAGATGTGACCAGCATCTATTCCTACTGTTAGAGGTAAGTTGTAGGGTTTTTTTCAATATGCAGTTTAACATCTCTCAAATATCATTCGAACCCCAACATTGAAAAGGAAAGAACCATTACAGACAAATGATGACTAGATTTTGTCCATTCCTAAATGTGAGATAGATAGTTTTTGACCAAAAGACAGTGCCTTATCTGCCCTTTATTCCTAGTCTTTGCTTTTGGACTTAATGGCCTGTATTTCACTTCAGTGAGGTTAGCTAAGGGACAGCATTGGATGCTCAGTTATTGGTTAAGCTGTTGAGATGAGATTTCTGATTGGGCCGTTTGGTGTTCCTGGAGCAAAATGGGCATTGTGCTTGTGCTCTGTTGATCTGTTTGTCTGTTAGTTTATCAATAACGAGAACTGACTTTTAAATTTGTCTTGTTAGTGTTAATCTTGAGGCTGAGCATCCCCAGCCTCAGCTGGCCTCAGCACTCTCTCCTGTGCTTCTGCATTATCAGGTCTGTCTGCCATCTGGCAAGAGTCCCTTATCTCTAAGGCATAACAACAGAAAACACCAGGACCTTTATTTCTTAAAAAGATCCCTGTGTACAAAATAAAATAAAATAAAAAGAGTCACTGGAGAAATGCTGATTCCAGGCTTTGATAAAACGGAAGGAAACCCTGGAACACCCTAAACCACCAAAAAGGGAGACAGATCTTTTCCAAAGTGCCCACCAGAAGACAAAAGAGAGCTTGGCAGGGTACTTCCAGTCAAATCTGAGGCAACTTGAACACCAAGCAAGAAGAGCTATGTCTCATCTCCAGGACCCTCTGAAAGAAGAGTGCCGTGGTCCACGCTACAGTCTTTTTTTTTTTTTTTCACTTTTTATTTTATTTATGGATTATATAATATAATTTTCTTGAAAGTATATAGCATAACCCAATTTAATAAAATATATATATGATGTATATTTTAAATTAATGTCCCATTTTCCTTGAATAAGTATATTCAGCTTCTTTTTGAAATTTATTTACATATCTTATCTCAGTCACAAAAGAATTAACGTGGTATGTACTCACTGATAAGTGGTTATCAGCCCAAAAGTTTAGAATACCCAAGATTCACTTCACAGTAACCATTGGGCTGAGCATGAGGTCCCAGATGGAGGAGTTGGAGAAGGGACTGAAGGAGCTGAGGGAGTTTGTAGCCCCACGGAGAGAGTAGCAGTGTCAACTGGCCTGAGCTTCCGATGCTCCTGGAGACTGGACCACCAACCAATAATACACATGGAGGGACCCATGGTGCTGGCCACATATGTGGCAGAGGAGGGCCTTGTTAGCCATCAGGAGGAGGAGAGGCCCTTGGGCCTGAGGGTGTTAGATGCCCCAGTATAGGGGAATGCCAAGGAGGGAAGATGGGGGGGGAAATACCCTCATAGAGGCAGGGGAGGCGGAGGAAATGGGGGTTCCAAAGGGGAGATCTGGAAAGGGGGAAACATTTGAAATGTAAATAAAATATCAAAAAAAATAAAAATAAATAAAAACAGTGAGTTCATGAAATTCTTAGGCAAATGGATGGAACTAGAAAATATCCCCCTGAGTGAGGTAACCCAATCACAAAAGAACACCCATGGTGTGCACTCACTGATAAGTGGATATTAGCTCAAAAGCTTGGAATACCGAAGATACAATCCACAGACCACATGTAATTTTTTCTAAATGAGTTATTAGAACTTACATAGTACCAATGCTGAAATATATTAGATCCATAAATAGAATTTCTTTGGAAATTTCTGCTTGTAAATTGTTTTTCTCTGAATTAGATTCATAGAAATAAAGCCTCCATTTAGAACTCAGTGTATTTTTTTTAAAACCAGTGATTTGTAATGATATTCTGCTAGAGATTGGTGGCTAGTCCAATTGTGATCAGAGAGGCTTCATTCAGCAAGTGATAGAAGCACATGTGGAGACACACAGCCAAACATTAGGGAACCCTGAGCCGTAGAAGGAGGGAGGATTGTAAGAGACAATGAGGTGAGGGACACCACAAGAAAATGTGCAAAATCAACTAACCTGGACTCATTCGTGCTGACATCTGAAACAACAATCAGGGAGTCCACGTGGGTCTGACCTAGGCCTTCTGCATATAATTTATATTTATGTAGCTCAATCTTCTCATGGAACTTCTATCAATGGAAGCAGGGCCTGTCTTTGACTCATTTGCCTGCTTTGGGAACATTTTTCTCCTACTGGGTTGCCTTGTCCAGCATTGATATAAGGGTAGGTGCCTAATCTTATTGCAACCTGATATATGATAAGACACGCTACAGTCTTGGTGCTGGGGAAGTAAAGACAGGCAGATCCCTGGCGAGACCGTCCATCTAATTTGGTAAACTCCAGGTTCAGTGAGAGACTCTCAAAAGAGAAAAGAAAATAAACTGGGTGAAAAGTAACTGAGAAAGACGTCTGACATTGACTTCTAACCTCCAGGGACACATACACTCATGCCTGCACGGTAACCTCACGGGTAAAAGGGAAAATTTCCTGGTTGCTAAATCTAAAGAGGGAGTTTCTTGAGAAAGGCTATCGACATGGACTCATTGTTTTCTTGTAAATTACTCACCAATTACAAAGGGGAGAACAGCAATAATAAGTCAGAAAGACCAAAAGTCAGAATTGCCAGCATCATTAAGGACAACAAGACTTCCTGCATCTTAAATGTGGTACCCTGAGAATAATACAGCATCTCTCAGATAGTGATTCAGCCAAATGGGCACAGCCTCGACCAACTGCCTGGGAAGACCAGGCCAATAAAATAGGAGGGGCATTTTTTAGCTTATCCTTTATTTCCTTTTATTTTATTTTATTGAGGTAGGGTCTCATGCCATCCAACAATGACTATCATATTTTCTTTCTCTGTTGTTGTGATACAAATATCTGACAAAGGCTACTTATAGGAGAAAGGGAAAGTTCAGAATTCTGTGCATCATGTTGGGGAAGTCGAGGCAGAAGGAACTTGAAGAAGTTGCTCACAACACATCCACAAAGAAAATGGAGAGCTGAACTCAGCTCAGTTTCTCCATTTATGAGACTGGCATTCTGACTGTTGCACTAACAAGAAACCTGGTTTCTGGGTTGTTGTTTTGCTTTGTTTTGTTTTGTTTTGTTTTGTTTTGTTTTGTTTTGTTTTGTTTTTCTATCTAGAATGTTCTGTGTACAGAACAATCCTGCCCACAGTGAAGACGGGTTTTCCTGCATCAGCTACCTAATCAAGACAATCCCTCAAAGGCATGCCTAGAGGTCCATCGGCCAAGTCATTCTAGATTCTGTCCAGCTAACAACTTGACTTTGAACTCCTGATCCTCCTGCCTCCACCTCTGTGTCCTGAGATTATAGGTGTGAGCCACATTACCCTGTGGAGAACTGCAGAGGGGAATCGTTTTATAAAAGAGCTGGTCTGTGCTCTTTATCAGAGTCAGTTCCTTGAAGGACTGAGGAGCTGTGTGGGTCACCACAGGCTGAAGAGACTCAGTCATTGAGAGGAAGATGTGAACCGGGTCTGGAATGGGAAACCTCCCCCAAGGACATGGTGAGACAATAGCTGCAAACTGAACAAGAGCTGAGGGTTAGAGAGAAGTCGCGTGGACAAGTTAACCTCCCTTGATCTGGTCCGAGAGTGCCCTGTATTTAACACCTTGGGAGAGTAAGGGGAAAGAGAGTCAAGGAAATCTATTCACATAAGGCTAGAGAGTCATGGTATATGTGTGTATAAATGCAGGTCAGAAGAGATCATAAATATGGTAAGTATTCAGAACTGATTCATCCATGGGCTGGCGATAAGCAGTGGTAGAGTGCTCGCCAGGCACTGATCCTGGATGCCACCACCAGTACCAAAAAATAAATAAATAGAAAATAAAAAATCCAAACAATAAGATCAACCAAAAGGAAAAAAAGCACTCAAATCCAGGAAAAGAGGTAAAGCACGATTCTATGTATTATTCGTATGACTTCTATGAATAAGAAAGTATTTCAAATTAGAACAAAAAAAAGGTCAGATTTTCCTTGTGGGGATTTGCCATAAGGCAGTGAAATAGTGGGCTGTTTTTTATCCCACTGAGAGCTGACTTGAGCATTCTTTCATGGAGCTTGTGTTATCTACCCTGTGCCAGAGACTGTTCAGTTCTGATCCTGCATGCTGCTTCATACCTTCTCCACCCAGTAAGATCAGAATGACACAAAAATTCTGACCTCCTTTTAGGGGTCAAGACGTCCTTGCAACCCACTCTCCTTGTCAGTATAATGTATGTAAATGAACTAGATGCTTTCTGGTGCTAACATGTTAGTGCCTCTTGTTCTTGTTTTCTTTCCTCCCTCTCTCTCTCTCTCTCTCTCTCTCTCTCTCTCTCTCTCTCTCTCTCTCTTCTGGAACTTTCTTTCTCTTGACTGTAACTGAATAGTGATATTGCAAATGCTTCTACAGTGAACTCAGAGAAGCAAACTACCGTGCCTTCTTATGTATAAAGATAGCTGGCATCCATCCAAAGAGGTCTAAGCTGGCAGAATCCCCTCCTATGTTCTAAACCTTTGTTTCCTCTAAAGCATCCGTCACCGGCGCAGGTACCCAGCCAGACTACTGGCTAGACATGTTAGTTTTAAGCATTAGGACTTTTATGTTTCTGATCACTCATGCTTGTTCTGGGTTTAGGGAACTGAACCTCAGGTTCTACTGGGAATTGCACCTCTCCGTCATTGCAGGTTGGGAGCTGGAGCTCCAGAGCCCTGGGACATTTTTTTTCTTGAGCCCAAGACTTGTAATAAAAGTGATAAAATAAAGCCAAAGCCCTACCCAACAAAAGAACCTGGCAGACTTAATTTTATTTCTTTTTTTTCCTCTAAGTTTAAGAGTTGGTCACTGCTTTTGATTAAGGAAATCTGAGTGGGAACAAGGGCCTTTAAAGGGAAACATGGTGTCTTTTGGCAGACAGTCTTCATGGCCAGGACAGGAGAGTCCTTAGGTTGCAGAGGCCAGGCTGAGGCAGGTAGTGAGACAGGCAGGGACTTTCCATTAGGTTCCTCCTGCTTTACTCAAGGAATAGGGGCCCCAAACCTTTCCATATAAATTAATTGGCTGTATTGAGTCTGAATTGAGGCTTGTTTTTCTTTCCTAAACTAAAGCCAGCCTGAGATTGATTAGCTCTCCATGCAGAAGTACAGGGAAGAACAGGGAAGTAGAACCAAGTGAACTTCTCTTGCAGATCTGGGAAATGCTTGCAGGTGGATAGGGGATATCTAGCCAGCTTGTTGGGGTCGGCAGGGTAAACACAGGGCTCAGGACATGATGTTCTCATTCATTCCTTTAAATTTTTAAAATATTCATTGATAATCTTCTATATTTCACATGTGACTTCACCTCTGGGGACACAGCTGCCAAATAAGGCCCCCGTGCAATCTACACGAGAGACCATCCAACAACAAGGTAACAACCGTGTGGTGGGTGCCACTTTGCAGCCCCATGGAAGTGTGGGAACACAATAAATTCCCTCTAGTGAAGCTGAGATTGGGGGAGGCAACTGAGTCTTTATTAGGGAGTTAATGATGTTGTCTAAAAAAATAAGCACACTCTTATGGGAAAGAGGAGAAAAGAACATTCCAAGCAGGCAAAAAGTTAGGCATGAAAACCGTGCCTACAGTGAACTGTCTTGATTCACATGGTTGATATGCAGTGAGGTGGCCAAATCATATAAGAAGCAGGGATTGAAGTATGGCCCAGACATCCTGTGTCATGGGACACTTCGACGGACTCTACACTGGAGAGCTATGCAGTCGGCTGTGTGGGAACCCTGCAGGAATCGATTATAGAGGTCATAAAGGATTCCAGTTAAGAAGAGAAGGTGTGAGGTTCTAAGTGAGCAAAGTTTGCCTGGGAAGAGGAAAGTTAGTGTTTTTAAATGTATATCTAATGATGAATTGGATATTAAAGAAAGCATGGGAACCCTAACATGGCCTCATAGTTGAGATTTTACTTCCCACACAAGAGTCGTGGCACTGCACAGAGACAGAGAAGGTTGGATCTGAACTAGCCTGGAAGATAGGGTGGATAACTTACTAAAGCACTACATCAAAATTCAAGGACCTCAGCTATGACATGGGGACAGCAAACACCATCCACTACCCCCTTCCGGTCACTCACAGGCATGTGCTCCAAGATGTCCAGAGGCTGCTGAACCGTGTGCATGCTAGCTTTTTCTGGGCATATTTTAGCTATATGTGGCCTACAAATGAATAAAGGGCTAATTTTAAAACTCTATTAGTATAAAAATAATAAAAATGCAACTATTATAACAATGTACTGTACCAAAAATAAGTTGATAGTGACGTCTTTTTCAAAATGTCATATTGTACTTCCATCTTTTCAATTGAAAGAATCATTTTATAGATTCTCTTCGGCATATCCAAATGGCTGGTACCACTATGTCTCTTGGGACCATTTACTAAGCAAACTAAAGAGTCTTTGAATACAATCATATGCTATCGTGATTCAGTCTAGTAACTGAGAAGGCCGCTAGGTGATTGATGGATGGAAAGTTTACATACAAGGATGCATTGGACAAAGAGATGAGCCCTATCAAAGGAGGAACAGAGAAAGACGGTACAATATGGCATCGTGGTACTCGGAACAGCCAACATTTTTTTCAATACTGTTACTTTTTAGGATTCTCCACATAAGACTTTTGAACGACACTTGATTCTGGGTAACAGAAACACCAAAAAGCAAAACTGGGTCAGGGAGCACTTATGTGCACGTGCTTGTGGCCAGAGATAAGCCAGCTATGGGTGTCAGCTGTTCCTCTCATTAGGACATTATAGGGACGCCTTAGAGACCAGAGGAAAACGACTGGATAACAGACTGGTCCTCATCCCTGTAATATTTAAACCTTATAAGCCAATCTGCTAGCTGTGTGGTTCCAGCACAGTAGCTGGTCCAAAGCATCTAGTACACACTAGACGGGGTCTGATGTCAATAAGAGTGGCTTCACACTATCCTTTCCCACCTGGGACAGGCAGGGCTGTGGGAATAGTTTAGAAACTGGGACTTTAAATGACCTTCCCTTCCCACTATTCTTGGTGTTTATTCCAACGTGCTCACTCTGGCATCTTTCTGTTGACCTTGCTTAGCGCCTCTGCTCTGGGATTTCAGTTTGTGATGAATGACCTCCACTTAGGCAAACCAAAACAGGCATGCTCAAAGGCCAAGCCGGTGTGCAAAAAGCTGTTCGTTTTACAAAGTAAGTGACTCCCCACAAGTTGCCTATAAATTGCTTCTTGTGGCTTATTTTTTGAAGGAGGCGGCCACTGGCTGCAACCCAGCCCCCGGATTATTCACCGCGTGGTGATATTCCTCACCCGTCACAAACGCTGATTTCCCTGCCCCACTGAAGCCCCTCAGTGAGGCATCCAAATCCAGGAACATGGTGCAGAAGCTTAAAGCTGAAAGAGCCATTTGTAGCATGAAAATCCTTTTATAATTGTAAAGCTTTGCCCACATCTGTTTCCTGACCTCTCCCTGGGACTTTTGTGCACTGTCAACTGTTTGCACATCTGCCCTTCCTTCCTGAGAGGTCCTTTACCATAATTTCTTCTTGCCAGAACACTATCTGATGTCTCGGCTTTTACATACCGAATTTTCATAAAGTAGGGCTCATTTTAATTGTAATATTGGCTTTGGCCTGATGTTTCTCCAGTAAATTCCAGGACATTGTAGACAAGTGTTTGCTTGCTTCAGTTGCAGCATGGGGGCAGATTCCAGGGCATACTACAAAAAAGTATTCAGCTACTGAGCTATAGCTATATAGATAGAGATAGAGATAGCTAGATATAGACATAGATGATATAGATATAGATATATAGATATAGATGATATAGATATAGATAGATATAGATATACCCTCAGCCTACTGAGTGCTTTACACTGAGGTGAGTTCAAATGAAGCAGATTGTTTTGTTTAATTTGATATTCTAATTTATTTTATTTTTAAATTATACTTTAATATAAAAACAATACACAGGATAACTGTGATTCCTCTATAGGTAACTACCCAGAGGTCAGTACTGCCAAATCTTTTGTGTGCCCTTTCAGAAATTAATTTAAATAAATACATGTGTCATTAAAAAGTGGATTTTATTGCACGCACCCTGAGGCGACATGTTTTGCCTCATCAGACCACACATGTTCATTCCTTTCACCTTGCTAGAGGTGGATACTTTGGGGGGATTGCTTCTGATTTCTTTCCATTACTCTCTGTTGTGAAAAATCTCACATACTCACTTCAGTGGTGCACGTGTGTAGATCCCTAGCGCTGTGGCTCAAGGAGGGGCGATGTTACCTCTGTAGGAAAGATGCAGACGTTGGGGATGAGATGGACTATGCCTGGACTGAGATGGACTTTGGAGGGTTCTTGTGGGAGGGAGATAGAGTATCTCGAGACAACTGTTTTAGCTCTACATAATGCCTTCAGTTTGCCCTGATGTTGCTGCCTGTCCTTTGAAAGATCAACACTAGGCAATGGAGCAACGTACATACCCAAAACGCCGCCTTCTCTTTGCCTCCTGGCTACCTGTAAACACTAACAGAAGGGCCAAATACTCTACACTGTACGTGCATCTCAAGTGCCACCAGGTGGCCAAGTGTCAGTCATTTCACAAAGACAGAACTCAGAGAGGTTAAGTAATTGGCCTGAAGACTTTATCCTTGCTCCAGCAAAGCCTTGATCCACCCCCTCTAGAATCCATCCCTCTTCTGACACACCGCTTCCGCTTCCATATCGACAGCATGCTTTTTAAATTAAAAATGGAAATTCGGCAAGGATAGACATTTGCTGGAAGAAAATATAAGAAAGGCACCATAAGAAAGGTCAGCTGGGCTTAGGGCGTGTTGGTCAGGCTTTGAAGCCCAGTCATGATGCTTGCTACCTTTGAATATGCAAGACTAGAAACAAGGTAAGACATGAAGATAGACACGATCAAACAAGCCCACTGTAGAAAGGAAGTCTAGAAGCCATGGGGAGGGAGTCTTGACACATGGAGTTTTGGTTTTAGCATGTCTTTGGGATTTTTTTAATGGAAAACTCTTGAGACATGGTTCAGATTAAAATGGAGATTGGAAGCACAAGAGACTCATCTTCCCAGTCTGAGTGAGCTGACAGTCCCCTGCCTGGTTTTGATTTATCCAATTCTAGTGTGTCCTTAGCATTTAACTGCTCGAGTTGTTTGTCAAGAGAATGTGGTCTTATTTTAATATCCGAGGGAAACACATACTGCTGTAATGTCATAACTCATGAAACAGCCCAGGATATTTTTCTCAAGAAAGCAATATGCGCATAAGCACAAAATCTATGTGGGCAGGTTGATTGTGTGCAAGCACAGTCCCTCCGAGTGGAGACAGCACATCCTGGTACAGAGTTGCCCTGCTTCCTGAAGCTCCAATAGAATGACAGAGACTCCATACAGTTAGTGTTAGTGCACGAACGTCAGAGATCAAGCAAGTATAGTCACAACAAGGAGGGCAACTGGCTGCAATACCTGACACTGCTCAGCAGCTCTGGTATGATAATGGGCAAACCCAACAGTGAATAAACTAATCAAGCCATTAAAGGAAACAGAAGCCCTCTGCCCTGTTTGATTTCTTCCTATAATGATATAAAGTGCAGCTTAATGAAGTCAAAGAGTCCTGAACCTCTTGGTGTGTCCAGCCCTTTGGAGGCAGCAGCACTGAGTCTACTTGTGGTGTTCATTACCCAGTTACTGCTGCCCATCCTGGCTGGTGGGCCCTGCTTGCAAGCAGTATTGTAGCTAGGGCTTTGTGGGGCAGTTCTGGTTGCTATGGCCCCGCCTGCATTTTGTCTACATAAATTAGACCTTGTGCAGCATATTGGCCTGTCAGGGGACTAGGAGGAAACTGTATATTGTTTCTGGCATCCCTGAGCCCTTCTGCCCCTGACATCTGCTGTGCCTGTGACAGGGAATACATTCTTGACTCATTATCCGAGCAAGTGGAATCCCACCCTGACAGGACCATTAATCAGAATCAAGCAGTCCAGCAGAGAGAGAGAAAGAGAGAGAGAGAGAGAGAGAGAGAGAGAGAGAGAGAGAGAGAACATGCAAAGAAGTGAGACACTTTCTAACTTTGGCTTTGGTGTCATTCGGGGGTCTGGACAACTAGCAATCCATCTTTCTGAGTGACAGCCCTGATGGATGGCATTATTTATGCTTTTGTGTATTAAAAGACAGCTCTGGCACTGGTTTGTCATTTTCACAGAGGTTTACAAAAAGTTGAAATTTAATTTGGAAGAAAAGGAGGGCAGAGATCAGAGGAGGCTGGTGCGCTGACAGTCTGCGAAGACAAGAGAGGGACAAGGGCATCTGAGTGTGAGGGTCGGCAGGGGAGAGGCGGATGCTGCACGGTGGGCAGGTGGTGTGGACGCAGCTGCTGCTGCTTCTCTTGTGTGTGTCTAGGTTAGGGCTAACCTAACTAACGGAGGCTTCCACAGTAAGATAAGCATATGTTAATCACTGTATTGAGATGAGCTGTTGTTGTTGTTGCTGCTGCTGCTGTTGCTGCTGTTGTGGTTGTTGTTTAAAAAAAGATGAAAATGGAAAACGTGTTTGATTATTTAGGGCCAAGACGCTACACACGTGTGAAGGAACAATAGTGATTATCTCCATGACCAGAGCATTGCCTAACGTTGTGACTTCATAAGTATAACTGGTGATAATAACCAGAACATAGCAAGTATTTAATAACAATTGGAGGTAGTGCTCTTCACAGTGATCGAACTATCTGTGAGTGTGTATCGTAGGACTAAGAGTATTAGTCTACGGGGTTGCACAATAAACACTTCTTGTGCTCTGTCCTTCCAATGTAGAGAAGGACACAGGAGGGAGAAGAAAGTAGACCGGGAGGATATACCAGCGATGCTCGTGTCTAGCTTCTACTTGTAACTCTATGCTTTCAAATGAACTTACACTGCTATAGACATCTGCTTTTGACCCCCACAACCAGAGGGCATCATTTTCTTTAAATTAAAAACATGGAGGGGGAATAGACCTTCTAGTCCTTGGTTTGCTCTTTTTTGTCCTTGCCATGATGACATCACCCCAGCCTCTCCTTGAGGGTCTGCTGTAGTGCTATACCATTCCCTGGCAGGGCAGCCAAGTCCGGACCCTTTCCTGCTCATCAGCTCTGGAGGGGATCTTGCCTGCTGCTCATGTGGACCAGGCATCACTCTCTAGCCCCAACAATCATTCTTCCTCCTTTCTGGGACCATCCCCCATTTCCTGGAAGGGCTATGTGGAGATTTTGCTTAGCAGTCTGTTTTTCTCTGCAACCCCATTGGTGTAGTCAGCTCTCTATCATGTCCTTGGAGGGTGGCAAAGAGGCTAGGTGATCATTAATAAAACCTCGGAATATGCATATGACGTGGCAGCAGACTGAAAAATAATCCTGTAACAGACTATTCCAAGTCGGGGTGAGATTAGTCTTAAAGAGAGAAGCCAGAGCAAGAGACAAATGTTCGCGGTAGCATCACATGCTCCTTGCCAGAATGAATCTAATGTCTAGATCAACAGCATTAGGCCAAGAGGTAGCCAAGTGAAGAAGTTGAGGTCAGCTTCCAAATGAAGCAGAATAAGCCTGAAAAAGAATTCTCTTAGAGACATGGCTAGGCTTTCGTGTCAGAGTTGAGATCTCCTTAGCCAGCTCCCTGACTGGCTTTGTCGTCAGACAGTACGAGGCTCTAATGTCAGTTCTGTCTCTGTTAGCTTTTCCAGTGTCAGTGTTCTTATCAATTAAAAAGGATAGCTATAATTACTCGTCCAAATTCTGAAGATTAAACGTGATGACATATGTAAATTACATCACAAAAAAATCTGGCACATATAGATGCTCAAAGAACATCTCAACCTTACAGGATCCACGGGTTTAAAAAAAAAAAAAATCCCTGCTAAGGTTTTTCAAAACTATCATTAAATTAGTTCTCCGTGCCTACCCAAGAAACAAGACTTTTGAAAAATACCTTGATCTTTCATTTATTTGCATAAAGTGTCATGTAGCATTATAGACTATGCCTCAATTTAAGACTAGAAGATCAAGTATTGGAAGAGCTGAGGGGAAAAGAAGGCCCTTAGGGTAAATATGTAAGCCAAAGACCCAGTAGAGATTTTTCCTCTATCAGAAAGCTCCTACTCTTATTCATAGGTCACTCTGGGAGGGGTGGATGCAGCAGCTCAGATGGACTGAGTGTGGGGCATGACCCTCAGTGCCCTGCAAGGGATTGGAAGCCTTCTCTCTAGGACAACGAATAGGGTAGGGACACCCTACAGATTCGTAGGTCTAGCTGTTCCAGGCACCTCGGATTCCTCATGTCTGGATCTGTTTCAGATCTCCCATGGAGGGCATCTAAGCCATAGCAATAGTGGAGTGCAGGGTATCTACTGTTAGCACCATAGCCTGGCTATGGGAACCATGGTTGCACAAATGGATTCAGCACTGAAACGGGGAAACTCTGCTCTAATGTCCCAAAGGAAAATCTCGGTATGGATTAGATGTATTCTCACATACTTTCTCTGCAACCAAATATCCAAATTTGAGTGCACTTAAAGTTTCAGTCACTCTCAACAAGAGAAAGAGGTTTGGGGAGAGAGACCAGATAATATCAGGAATAGGGTGTGTGTGTGTGTGTGTGTGTGTGTGTGTGTGTGTGTGCGCTGTTTTACAAGAAAAGGGATTGGAGACAGACCAAACCCAGCTCTGGGTTTCCATTCTTGTGCTCACAGCACTTTGGGAGGTAAGACTCAAGAAAGGGCAGGGTCAGGTCAGCCTGTTCTTCTGTGGACTTGTATGAACTCACCTAGGATGGAGCAAGGCTCTAGCGAGTAACAGGGTGCTATCTCACTTGTTCCAGCGCAGAAGTCCAAGTTCTGCTTAATCTCTAGCTCTATGGTGGGGCTCACAGAGAGGGAGGGCCCCAGAAGTAGGCAGCCAATAACTCTGAGTCACCCTAGACAGTATTTGAACGTCTGGATGTAAGGACAGCCACAGGGGACTGGAGAGATGGCTCAGTGGTTAAGAGCACTGACTACTCTTCCAGAGGTTCTGAGTTCAATTCCCAGCAACCACATGGTGGCTCTCAACCATCTGTAATGGAATCTGATATTCTCTTCTGATGTGTCTGAAGACAGCTACAGTGTACTCATATACATAAAATAAATAATTCTAGAAGAAGAAGAAGAAGAAGAAGAAGAAGAAGAAGAAGAAGAAGAAGAAGAAGAAGAAGAAGAAGAAGAAGAAGAAGAAGAAAAAGAAGAAGAAGAAGAAGAAACGCCACAGGATGGGAGAAGGAGAACCTCTCTTGGTACCCACATTAGAAGATAGTAATTAAAAGGCATTGGTGTGCATCTCAGTTACACTGAGAGGAAGAGAGAGCCTAAGACAGTCTAGCACAGTGAGGAGGGGAGCTCAGATAAATTCCACTGTAGAGCAGCCATAGTAATAATTAAGTAACTGCAAATGGCTTTTCAATAATCTCTTTAGTGAAGTATCTTCATTATTTTAGCAAATGTAAAATTTCCTCTAAAGCCCTCTATTTAGGCTTTGTCCCTCTTACTTAATCTTCCTCGCATTTGTAAATTCTTCTACTATGTGGATTTTGTGGTTTAAGTAGGAAATATTATACACATCTGTCTTAGTTTTTTTTTTTTTTCCTCTTAGAATAAGTGAGTGACTTCCTGTTAATCATGCGACCTCATTGTTGGTGAACTGGACAGATATGTCTCCAGTTGGCCTTTATTTCAATTCTGGATCTTCTCTGGTCCAGTCCAATCCTAAACACGGTGTGTAAATCCCTATCCCTCAGACATCCTGATAGGAGGCTGGTGTGTAGCTCAGTGGTAGAGCACTTTGGATTTAACCCCTCAACCCCCGAACCACAAAGAAAGAAATTAAGAGAGGGAAGAAGGGAGAGGAAGAGGGAGGGAGAGAGGGAAGAAGGAAGTGAAAGGGGGAAAAATTTAGTCCTCATATATAGCTTTGTTGAAAAATGTATGTAAATGTCTATGCAAATTGTCAGGCCATAAATGACTTTTGTTCTTATTATCATATTCTTATTGGAGCATTGATCCTGTATAGGGAGAGGAGGGTCTGAAATGGATACATTGTACTTGATGAAGAGTGAGGGAAAAATCTACACAATGCTAGAGAATGAAGCGGACCATCTTAGGAAGACATTCTCCTAGAATACACGCCCAGACAATAGCTAGCTCCTTTCCCTACAAGCAAGCTCCAGAGACAAGAGCTGTAACATACTCCTTGCTCCCATCCTGACCAAAGAAAGACGCACAGTGAACCCAGGTGTCAGTGCAGACCCAGGAGAAAAGAAGAGTCTGTGAAGGGACACTCCCTAGAAAGCCTTTTGTGTCTGTTAGCCGCCTGCACATGGCCAGTTCTCCGGACAGCTATGAGATTCACGGGCCTTTGCCATCAAAGGAAACCTTTCTCCACTTTCAGCTCAGATACCTAAGGCCTTGGTAGCCTCCCGGGACCAACCTCAATTAGGTAAGCAGTTTGTTTCTGGGTCCCTGAAGTTCATTTGGTGGACTCAGATGTTTATTGAACCTCAGGGAGTTATTCATTAACATTGTAAGAAATGCCTGACAAACATCTGGCTTGTTGGGGATTGGGCTAGGTTAATTCTTCTTGGAACGGCACCAATATTAGTTCTGCTTGGATTAGCACCAGCACTAATGATGACATAAGACATTTACTTCATTAACCTGATGAAGGGAGAATCTTGCCTGTTCAGCCTAAGTCAAAAATAGAGCCCCGGTCCAAATCTTAGGACCTGAGCCTATGGAGTAAATCAAGCTAACTGGACAGAGATGACCCGGCGAGCACAGGGGGAAGGCGGTACAAGGGAGACCCTGAGATGGGGCCAATGAGGACTGCACCTAAGTGCTCCTGGAGGTTGGGGGGTGTAGGGGTGGGGAAAGCTGCTGTTTTATTCTCAAGGACAATTTAAACTACCAGAGAAGTGTTTCCACATTAATACGACCAGTGCTCTCAAACCTGGTTGGGGTTAGGGGTGGGGAGATGTCTCAGAGGTTAAGAGCACTTGCTGATCTTTCAAAAGATCTGGGTTCAATTCCCAGTACCCATGTGATGGCTGACAACTGTCTGTGACCCCAGTTCTAGGAACAACATTCTCTTCTGGCCTCTGCGGACACCAGGCATACAAGTGGTGCACAGACATACAGGCAAGCAAAATAGCTCCACATGCAAAACACCAGTACTTGCAAATTTTAAAATAATCTTAAGGCCTAGGCTAATGAAGAGTTAGCTAGTACCCAGGGGATAAAGGTACTTGTTTCTGGTGCAGAGTACTTCCCTCCTCGCCTCAAGGGCATACATACCAGTTCTCACTTCCCTACAGACATGCATGTTGAAAATTACCAGGGATATGGCAAGGGACAGGCAGGCATGGTTTCTGAGTTTCACGGTCTCTCTAATGAAAGCTGCAAGTCAGAGGCTGGGTTACTGTAGATGGGATTGCACTTCAGAGGCTGCAGGGTACCTGGGTAGGCAAGAAAAGCCTCACGGTTGGATGAATAGGAGTAAGTAATAGAATGCGTCTGATGGAAAAGATAGACTCTGAGGGAAAGCATAGCTACTCAGCAGAAAGAGCCTAGAGTCGTGGTCCTCAACCTCCCCAATGCTACCGCCCTTTAATACAGTTCTTCATGTTGTGGTGATGCCCAACCATAAAAGTGTTCTCATTGCTGCTTCATATCTGTAAATTTGCTATGGTTATGAATCATGGTGTAAATGTCTGATATGCGACCCCCGTGAAAGGGTCATTCAACCCCTCAAAGGGACTGAGACCCACGGCTTGAGGACTGAAGGCTTAGACAATGGAGCGGTCCCAGACCACCAGTTCCAAAAAAACTAGAAGAGAAAGCATAGGCAGACAAGTAAGATCCACAGCTCCTGTCAGCCGGGTTTGCCTCAGATTTTGCCTTTTCATCTGTCTAACCTAGAAACACTGGTCGGAAGTTCACTAAGACAAAAATTAGGATGCCCTACAAGACACTTTCTACCATTCTTCTCGTGGTGAGGGTGTGTCTCTAAGCTTGGGCTGTGCGGTTTTCTGGACTCCTCTGCACTCCATGGTCTCTTTCAATCTAATGACACGTGCTGACAGTGATGATTATGTTTCTGCTCTCATTCTACTATCATTCGGATCATGTCCCCGCCCCCAATCAATGGCTGCCACTCCAAGATGGCACCTTTGAGTTGAGAAATCTGTTGATTTCATCTAATACTTAACTGCGTGTCTCTGCCCAAGTCTCAGCCCCAGCACAGTATACTCTTTCATCTCAACTCTTTGGGAAATGTTGAGTCCCCACTGCACGCTTAGGTAAACGTAACTGTGTCTGTTCAGGTGCGGTCTGCTTCAACAAACTTGTTCTGTCTTGTCAGGGGCCTCAGAAGATGTTTGCCCTTGTGTTTACAGATGGGATCAGGCTGGTGTTAGATGAGTCACTCGGCCCCACCCAATCAACTTCACTGGAGATCTTTTAGCAACCAGTGGAACTCGTTAGCATAGTGATAGTCTACAGTCTTATTCCAAAACCAAGCATCTAGTGAGGCCAGCTTTGACGGCTACAACTTAATTTCTCTGAATAAACAGAAAACAGTCCCTTGGTGTAACTTAATTGAATTTATTACAATTGACAATATTAAAATTAAAAGAAAAGAAAAAAAACCCTGTTCTTCTCTGGTTCTGCTTTTCAGTGACCTAATGAGACGGAAAAGGACAGTTGGCAAAGTTGGTGATCTTGCTGTGTTTTTCTCTTCCTGCTGGAAGCTGAATTTGGAAGCCCACTGTGGCCTGTTAGTTCTGCTTGTTCCTTGGCAGCAGGAGAGGTTGGAGGGAGGGGTGGGCAGAGCAGCCACAGGGTAAATTCTGGGCACTTAAGTTTTCCCACTTTCCCTGCCCCTGCTCTGCTGGGGCAGTCCCTAGCAGGAGGTTGTAACTTCCCTGGACCAGGCTGGGATTTGAATGACTACGAGGCTTTCTGCAAATGTAAAATTTTAATAGAAACAATTAAATGGAAAAGGTATGTGATCCAGCATTAAATCTGGAATCTCTTGGCAGTCAGAAGAAGACGTTCCGTGAGGTGTAGTTTGGGGTGTGAATGGGGAAGCTTAGCTCTGCATCAGGACCAAGGAGCTTGGAGGGAGTGGTTGCCCCTGATTGAAAGTAGCCGAGTCAGTTCTGAGTTCTTCATTTAGAGAAAGGCCATCTCTGGTATCAGCTGGACTCTGCAGGACATCGAAGCCAATACTGCTGCTCTCAATGGGATTCAGCACCGATTGAGTGTCTCTATATGGAATGAACTGAATCATTCACTCACCTAGCCCCACACTGTGGGATGCTCGCCAGCTCTTCTTGAGGAAGGAAAAGCGGGAGCGAGAGGGTGAACACAGAGCTGCTCCAGGGCTGGGATCCAACTTGAGTCCAAGGTTTGCTCCCTTTCTGTTGATTATCCCAAAAGACCCAGGCAAATTCGATGAACACTTGGCTCCCATGTAATCTGTGAGAAAAACAATGACACTTATGTGTAGTGGGTTAACCTAATGCTGCTTGTATCCTAATGCTAATATTAGGCCCCGAGGCTGGCTGCCCCAAAGAGGAGAGTCCAGTCTGAGTGAGATGCTAAGTGACCCTGCCCCTACGTTATTTCTGATTGGAAAATAAAGATACCAATAGCGGGGCAGAAAAGACTTAGCTGGGGGTTAGGTTTTGAGAGCTTGGAGTTGGAGAGGAAGCACGGGGAAAAAGAAGAAGGCAGGAGAAAGAAGGAGCCAGCCACTGTGGTTAGGAATCCAATTGGAGCTAAGAACAGCCCAGATGAAACACAGTAAGTAATAACTCGGAAAGTAGATTCTAACAGCATAGAGAGTAGTATCTGCCCAGCTCTTGTGCTGCTTAAGGCTTACTGTAAATATAAAAGTGTGTGTGTCTTTGATTTGAAAACTAAAGGTCAAAGGTGGGGCAGAAACTCCGGGCCAGAATTAAACACTTATGCAACAGTTTCTTGTTACTTTCTAGCAGTGTTGAAGCATCAACCTTACAGTCTCTGTCACTAGATCGTTCATTTTGTACCCCTTATCATACCTCCTCTACAGGCTGTGCAGGGGTAAGCTCCTTCCTACTGCAGACACAGACTTAACCACCCCAGAGAGTATGCACGTACACACACCCCTTCTACATGACTCAAGTGGTTTTTACTCACAGATAATGGTCTCAATGTAGCACAGAGGTGGTCCTGGGATGGGACCAGGAGTTGAAGGTCTGATGGATATCAGTTCCCTATAGTGTAGGACACAGCCAAGCTTCCCTGTCCAAGTCCCAGATGTCCGACCTGGACATGCTCTGAGCTTCCCAGGGATAAGACAGATGAATCCACACTCCTCTCCCAAGGACAATGCATCCTCTGATTGCCTTTTAAACGCCCCCCACATATACACCCTCCTGCCCACCCTTAACATGGTCCCTCCTTTGGAAATCATTAATCTCATTATTTGTCTGAATGCTTACTATGAATCTAATATCTTTCCTCCCTAGTTCTCTTGCTCCACAAGAGAAAACACAAACTTTGTGTCTAAGGCAGGTGGGCCTCACAGAGGACCTTTTTCTAGATTGTAGTTTATTTTTATCATATATATATATATATATATATATATATATATATATATATATATACACACACACACACACACACACATACATACACATACATATATATATACATATATGTGTGTGTGTGTGTGTGTCACATCTCATTGTACAAGGATGAGTTCATTGCCAAAAGAATTTCATTGTGTCTGCATAAAGTAACACGCTTCTTCCCATTAATTTAATGTTGGCCTTATTGTGCTAAAAGCACAATTATCTGCAAGCCTTGCCTATACACTCTGGATTACCTTCCAAATTCCTTCTTCACTAATCTGCATCAGTCAGGTTCCTGCACTTCTCTCCTAGTTGCTGAAGGGTGTGTAATATCGAAGGCTGTGTATGGACCTGCCTACCTGTGTCTGGGGCGGGGCTGTGGAGACCAGGTTTGCATTATGTTCGTAGTGTCCAGAGCTTCGTGGGTACTTGGTCGTCTGTTGTTAACTGTCACAGCTTCTGAACTGACCTGGAATTTGCTCTACTCTCCATTACAGTTTCACAATAGGGCCCAACTTGAAATTGTCTTCTGGGCTGACCAGCGTAAGTCTTTGTGTCCAGTCCACACTGGATGGTCTTGCTCCCTCTGTAATCTGAACATTGGCAAGGTTAGAGCCTCCAAGGTGTGTTTCTCTGCAAACTTTCAACTCTGACAAGTCAGTTGCCTAGAGCTGATGTGCAAATCACAACCCTGGTAGCTTGAAACACCAGAAATTGATTCTGTCAGAGTGCTGGAGACCAGAAATCAGAGCTTAAGGAGTCTGCAGGGCTTTGCTCCACCCCCACGCCCTTCCCCATGAGCTCTAGGGAGGAGCCCCTTTGGTGTTTCCTCCAAGCTGCCGGCTTGGCTTGGCTTGGCTTAGCTTACCACCCCTCTGGGTCCCTTCCTCACATTCCTTTCTCTTCTGAGCACCTGCCTCAAAACTGCCTGATGTGAGCTTGCATTAGGGGGAAACCCAAACAACCTAGCATAGCTTTTCCTAGGTTTCCTAGGACTTTTAACAGGTTAACCCTGAAGGGGCCACCATTCAGTCACTGTCCCTGCTTGCTCTGCCTTGCCTGTGTCCCCTGTGTCCCTGCCCCCTAGTAAGCTTTGCTATTTCTTCTTGAGTTGAATCACTGAAAGAATCTGTGATTTTTTTTTTTCTGTCTCCAAAATATCTTTAGTTATCATGGGTCCCACACATTTGCCTGATAGTAGCTGTGTGAGGTTGTTGTTTTGTTGCTGTTTTAACTTTTTGGTTGGTTGGTTGTTTTTTATAAGAGAAAACATTTATCTAGCTTTATATTTTTCTCAACCCTCTTTTTAATGATGATTCTTAAATGCATTAGCCTTCCTTCTAGCCCACCGTTCACCAGAGGTAGTAGAAAAGAAAGATTATTAGGATATGGTGGAGGTAGACCTGTTTAGAAATTGGGGTTCTTTGGAGAAACTCCCATCTGCGTTGTCAGGAAATCAGCAGTTCAGGTCACAGGTCAGCAGTGGCAGCTCGATCCACTCACAAATACTTCATGAATATACCAGCAGTCCAGTGTCGCGATCACAAACGGGAATCAGCAGCGGTGGCATGACCTAGAAGAAACAGCCAGGCCTCAGCAGAATTGGCACAAGTAAGCAGGAGTGACCAAGACCACCAGGGACACCAGAAGTTCTCTGCCAATGCCTCTCTCAATGAACCGAATATCAGTGAAGATGCGAGACCAAGAAACGCTGCAAAGCTAGCTATGCAAGCCCGCCTCTCTCACGGTCCGTTGAGTCTTATTTTATACTCCCTCCAAACATCACGTGTCCACGAAGAGGTCTAGCCTCACTGCATGAGTCTGTCTTAGCAAAACTCCATGGAGTCTGTATCAGCTGATAGAACTCTGCCAATTGGCTGGAGTCCTTGGAAGCAGCAAGAAGCCACCAGACCACCACCAGTTTTGGGGTATGAAATTCTCTCTAGTCATGGCAAATGGAGCTCAGCTTCACAATGTAAGGTGAACCTATACATGCTAATATGTGTAGTTAGCGAAGAATGCTTCATCACGTGTCCTTTTCACCTGTGTTTGCTTTAGCAGAACATCCTTTCACCTGTGTCTGCTTTAGGAAAACTCCTTCGCATGTTTGCCCCAGCAAAACACCATCTGACACAACTGACTTGCCAGAGAAACCCTGTGTTTCCACTTCAGATTTAATTGAGGCTGGCTTATCCATTTTAGTTATGGTCCATTATCATGGCGGGGGAGCATGGCAGCATGTAGGCAGACATGGTGTTGGAAAGTAGCAGAGAGTTCTACAGCGGGATCTGCAGGCAGCAGGAAGAGAGAGGGAGAGACAGACAGACAGACTGACCGAGACAGAGACAGAGAGACAGAGAAAGACAGAGAGTGGGACTGGCTTCTAATTTTTGTTTTGTTTTCTTGCCCCCCCGCTTGATTTTTCTTGCCGCCTACTGGATTCCAATGAAGAATATTAGAGATTCTTGGGAATCCCACTTTATTCACCAGCCTGTGGGCAGAAAGAGATTCTAAAGTCATGAGGGCAGTTAGAGGCTAGCCCTGGAAGTGGTGAGCAACTCTCCTGCCCACACCCTCATGGCCTGAACTCAGTCCATGGTCCCACTTGGCTTTAAAACAAGTGGGAAATGCCGCCTCCCTGTATAGTCAGCAAGCAAATGAGAAGCTCACACACTGATGAGCAGCAACCCCTGCCAGAGCAGACTCTTTTAAAAGACATTTAATTGAGATCAATTTTCCTTGGTCCATAGCCAGAGACAATGGACTAAATCTAAGAGATCTTAGGCCTCTCTCTCTCTCTCTCTCTCTCTCTCTCTCTCTCTCTCTCTCTCTCTGTGTGTGTGTGTGTGTGTGTGTACATGCATATATGGTACCTTATGAATGAGTGAGATCCTTAAGGTTTAGGTGTGATTCGGTTTTTGTTTGTTTGTTTTGCTTTATTTTTTCCAAAGTTTAATTGAATTTCTTACAAACCATGGACCCCTAATGAAAGGCTCTGCGAGAGGACAAGCACTGCAAACAGGTCTTGCCCTTCCCCATCCCCTCTCCCTTGCTACAAACCATTAGATTGCATCCCTAAAGCTAGTCCCCAAGGCCATTCCCATATTTGGCCACTTACTCATTCCTGAGACTAAACACCAACACCCAGAAATCAAAATTCATTATTTGTCTACACTGGCTAACCTATCCAATCAGGATTTACCAATGCACCCTAGCATACACTTCCCCTTTGCTCCTTAAAACCTTACTCCTGTCTGATTCCGAGGCAGCCTCACCCCCACCGGCTTCCTCCTTTATGATAAGAACTTGTGTCTGGGTCTGTCCTGTGCTAACTCTGTGGGCCTTCCAACCCCTTACAGCTGTAAAGCACAGTAGTTCAGGCATAAAACTTCAAGTCAGCTGTGGGTTACAAATCTCAACCCGTTGTTTGCAAGCTGGCAGCCTTGACAAAGTTCCTTCAACCACTAGTTTTCAAATTTTGAATAAGAAGCATACACACAAACACATAATTTGCATACATGTAGACGTGTTTATAAATATATGCATGTGGGTACATGCAAAAGCACACATGTGTTCTATACACATAGACAGGTTGAGAGCAACTTAATTTTCCAACCAGCAACAGTTGATGGCCTTCAGTTTGAAATCATTAACCTCTCTGTGGTCTGCTTTCTCAAATGGAAAACAGGCTTATTGTAAGGATCAATTAAGTTAATTTGCATAAAATAACTTACACACTGACCATGTCCTACCTGGGAGCTATTATTATTGTCAATGTTATTATCGTAACATCACTTAAAACTATGACTTGCAAAATCTGTGCAGTTAGTAAGGGATGCAGATAAAATTCAAACGAGGAATAATTCTTCCCATCAACTCACAGGATCATTTTAATATAATATCCTTCTTTCTTCATTCAATCAGATAAGAAACATTGAATCAAAAGGCATGTGGCAGACCAGGTACTGCCCTGAAACCGCGAGACACAGGGACTGAGGTAGGCGGGCTTAGAAACCCCCCTGGATCCCAAAAGCGGGCGGCTGAGGCAGGAAACTTTTGCCTGGGACACTAGGATTCCATAGTCAAGCAGCTCTGGGAGAAAATTTTCTCTCCCAGGAATTCGGAAAAGCCCCGAGCGGGGACAAAACGAGCCCCAGAGCTCACTGATTCCGCCCGCTTTCCCCAGGCCACAGAGACTGATGGACAGCAACTTCCTGCAGCGGCCGGGAACCTCAGCTTGGGCGACAGGGCTCCATAGGAAATTAGCGCCTGGACAAAGATCCCTCTCAGGAGCTCGGAAAAGCCCGGAGAAGGCCAAAGACATGCCCCGCAGCTCACCAGGAACCGTCCCAAATCCACGAGACACAGGGACCGAGATCAGAACCGGTGCCACAGCTCTCCAAACCCAAACACCTCTCAGAGAGAGCTGGTCTTCAAGGAGTACTGACACAGAGACCTGCAGGAGGGGCAAGCCACAACCAGACAGAGTAAGATCAGCTAACAACAGAGTCAACAAGACGGCAAAAGGCAAGGGCAAGAACATAAACAAAAGAAACCAGGAGTACTCTGCACCATCAGAACCCAGCTCTCCTACCACAGCAAGCCCTGGATACCCCAACACACCAGAAAAGCAAGACTCAGATTTAAAATCATTTCTGATAAGGATGATAGAAGACTTTAAGAAAGAAATGAATAACACCCTTAAAGAAATGCAAGAGAACAGGGATAAACAACAAGAAGCCTTTCAAGAGGAAATGCAAAAATACATTAAAGAATTACAGGAAAACACAAACAAACAGGCAGAAGTGCAAGAAAACACAATCAAACAGACAAAGGAAATGCACAAAACTATCCAGGAGCTAAAAATAGAAATAGAAACAATAAAGAAATCACAAAGGGAGACAACCCTGGAGTTAGAA
>CM052719.1:16901838-16918606 GCA_028551405.1 Uromys caudimaculatus | reverse complement strand
ACACACACACACACACACACACACACACACACACACACAAGGCATGTGGCAGGCATAGGAACCTCACTGAGGATACAGGCTGAACAAATCCAACCGCTGTCTTTATGCAGCTTGAGTTATATAGAGTATATAGAGTATATTGAGTATATAGAGTATATAGAGTATATAGAGTATATTGGGTATATAGTGTATATTGAGTTATATAGAGTATGTAGAGTATATAGAGTATATTGAGTATATTGACTATATAGAGTATATTAAGTATATAGAGTGTATATTGAGTATATAGAGAATATTGAGTATATATAGAATATATTGAGTATATAGAGTATATAGAGTATATTGGGTATATAGAGTATATTGAGTATATAGAGAATATTGAGTATATATAGAATATATTGAGTATATAGAGTATATTGAGTATATAGAGTATATAAACTATATTGAGTATATAGAGTATATTGAGTATATTGAGTATATAGAGTATATTAAGTATATAGAGTGTATAGACTATATTGAGTATATAGAGTATATTGAGTATATAGAGTATATTGAGTATATAGAGTATGTTGAGTATATAGAGTATATTGAGTATATAGTGTTGTGGA
The DNA here is from genome assembly GCA_028551405.1 of Uromys caudimaculatus. NCBI lineage: Eukaryota > Metazoa > Chordata > Mammalia > Rodentia > Muridae > Uromys > Uromys caudimaculatus. The sequence goes on along the minus strand of CM052719.1, from coordinate 16,917,998 downwards.
TAGCCCTGGGGCTTTTGGTATTCTGCTAATTCTGCCCTCTTATGAGGGGCTTCAGACAAGGAGTGAGTTACATCTGTGACTTCATGTGAACCAATCTCCTAATGATTAAAGGAGCCAATCACTGGGCACGGAGGAGGAACTTTGGGGTAGGAGAGGAGAAGAGAGAAAGAGGAGAGAGAGAGGTGTTTTTTGGAACGGGGTCAGCATGTAGGTAAGATGTAGCTACTAGAGTCTCCTGGTACGGCAGATCGGCAAGGAATCAGACTTTGATAAGGTTTACAAGGTTAGGTTTTAGTTGTTGTGCCCAGAGATTGAGTTACTGTTGTTTCTGAGCTAAGTTTGTCTTGCGTTTTCCTTCACAAGGCGGCTCGTCTGGGTTCGAGAGAGAAAGGTACAGTGGCAAAGTGTGGGTTTGCCTGATGTGCACCACAGAGCCCATGGATGTATCAAAGTTTAGGGCTGGTGTGATAGCGACCCGCCAGTGGGAACCTAGTGAGCTGGGTGAAAAGATTGTGGAGCTTCAGAGCTTCATGAGATAAAAGCAGGTTGGCCATTGCCTGCCATTGCATGGCTGGCCAGGCCGCCAGGATGAGAGAACCAGGGCATAATGTAGGAGCATGTGCCATACATTCCATCTTTTTTAATACTTCCCGCAACAATATAGAGTATATAGAGTATATTGAGTATATAGAGTATATTGAGTATATAGAGTATGTTGAGTATATAGAGTATATTGAGTATATAGAGTATGTTGAGTATATAGAGTATATTGAGTATATAGAGTATATTGGGTATATAGAGTATATTGAGTATATAGAATATATTGGGTATATAGAGTATATTGAGTATATAGAATATATTGAGTATATAGAGTATATTGAGTATGTACACTGAGCTGTATAGTCCAGTAGTCATAGCCACATGTGGCCATCCAAGTTTACTCAAATTTATAAAAGTGAAACAAAATTTAAGACTTACATTTTTCATCACACTAGTTCAACAGTCACATATGGCTGACGTGTATAACAGCGCAGATACGGACATTTCTATAAGCATAGAAAGTTCTAGAGTTTAAAAACGAGCTTTGTAGGATGAGAACTCAGGCTTAAAATCTAGAGGAGAATGGGGAGAAGACCTCGGATGAAGTGGTCTCCCATTTGAAAAAAGACTTGATAGATAATATTTTACATACTTGAGCAACGCTGCCACTGGCCTAGCTAAGTGCCTCTCTCTTTACTCACATACATGTATGCATCCATTGGCAGCTCCATCTATCCTTGTATTTTCGATTATGAACCTAGCCTTTAACAGCCAAGCCATCTCTCCAGCCCACCTCTATCTATTCTTTATGCTAGCGTATCATTTCCAGTTCTAAGGAGCTACTTAGATATTGGAGGAAGGGGGATGTAATACTATTCACAGGGAAACAGGGAGAAGTAACTCTGAATGCAAACTTTAGCCCTGTCTTGAGCCTCACACTCCCAGCCCTGCTCAGCTACTAGGTAACACTAGCCTTTTTTGCAAAACCAGTAGAGGCAAGATAGAGCCCTGGGGTGTTTTGTCACTGGAGTAGAGTCTGGGCAGCCTTATCTACAGGAAAAGCACTAGTGTCATAGTGGGGGAGCCTGGTCCTAATAGCCATTAAGTCAGAGTTTTCCTTTCCTTGCTGTGTATTTCCTCCTGTGTATTGGAGTTGGAGTTGGTTTCCTGGTGGAAACAGCCCCCACTCAGCCAGCAGCTATCTGACAGAAAGCTGCCGTTCCTTGACTACAGGGGCTTAGATTCCACTTTGACTGTTCACTGACTAGACTTCACCTTAGCTTTTGCCTTGGACATGGGGTCTTGACAGTTCCTTCACACCTAAACTCATCGAAGCCCACAAAAATAAAAATAAAAACTATCACGATATATTCTGCTCACATGAAGAGAGAACTGTAGCCTAAAAAAATGCCTGGGGTGCAAAGTGGAGATTAATTTGTGCTTGATAATTTATCGTGGATGTGATACACAGTAGAGGATCTAAGGAAAGAGTGGAAACTTTGAAAACAAGCCTGGGTTTAAAACACAGTAACTGCACCAGCCATCACCATGAACAAGTTGGCCACCCGCGCCCACCATTAGGTTCCTCAACTTAAGAAACAGGTTCAAAATGTCCGCGTGTGCTGCTCAGCATTTAATGAGGTGCTATGGATGCAAATGCAACTTACATTCGTGGCAGGGTTCTTCCCCCCGTCTCTGCTTCCTTGTCTAGAGTTTTCACATCCTTGAAGTGATGGTTAATACCGTCACCTTGACGGACTGAGCAATGGCTATGAGATTGGTCAAGAACACCTCTGGGTGTGTTGGAGAGATCACCTCCAGAGATTGCCAGAGGGATCTGATGTAATGAAGGTTTAACATGTTGACGGGTTTATATTGTTGCTGGACTATTGAGAAGTCCTGGTGGGAGGAAGTAGATCACTATGGATATCCTTGGGCGCTATATTTTGCCCTGACTCCTTCCTGTGACTCCCATCTGCTCTGTTCCCTGCTGCCATGATCTGAGATTCTCTGTCACGCTCCCTCTAAGTGATAGAATAAAACCTCTGAGACCAGGAACTGAAATAAGTCCTTCCTCGGGCAATTTGTCTCCATTATTTCTTCACAGCAGTGCAGAGTCGGACAAACACTCTTGCCTTGGCTGCCTTTTCCATCTGAACCTGCTCTCCATTAGGACTTCCTCCTGCCCATGATCTTCAGAGTCAATGGGAAATGTCCAGAGGAAGAGTGATTCCAATCCCAGTTGAGAAGGGATTGGGTTGGTATGGAACTGGGTCAGGGTAGATGGTGCTCTCCAATCCCATCCACGGAACTGAGGCACTACATTCCTGGGGAAGCAGATTATGGAAAAAGAGTAGTTAACTGTTACACAGACATCCTGATTACGACTCTGTGTGTGAGGAGTCATGATAGCTGAGACCTATTATCAGATACCGTATTAGCTGCTTTTTCCTGTCAGCTTGACACGAGCTAGAATCACCAGAGAGGAAGGAGCTTCAGTTGAGAAAAGGCCTCCATGAGATCCAGCTGTAAGGCATTTTCTTGATTAGGGATTAGTGTGGGAGGGCCCTGCCCATTGTGGGTGGTGCCATCCCTGGGCTGGTGGTCCTGAGTTCTATAAGAAAACAGGCCGAGCAAGCCATGAGGAGCGAGCATCCCTCCATGGTCTCTGCCTCAGCTCCTGCCTCCAGGTGCCTGCTCTTAAGTTCCTATCCTGACTTCCTCAATTGATGGACTATGATCTAGAAGGGGAGGCTGAATTAACCCTTTCCTCCCTGACTTGCTCTTTGGTCATGCTGTTTTTGTCATAGCAATAGAAGCCCTAAGACAGACACATTTCTAGGGTCACGCCGGCCCTTGTCCTCAAACTCTCAAGCCATATAATCTTGATATAAACTGCTCTGGGAAGACTTCCTTCCTTCTCTGCCCATCAGCTTCTGGTCAGTTAGTACTGAACAGTCACTCCTCACCTGTTAGTATGGCCATCCCTGTCACCGCCAATTTAAACCCTTATCCCTTTCCCATTTTTATTTGTTACTATGCACTGCTTATTCATAACTCATAGCAAAACATGGGGCTATGAGTGAACATTTGCATGAAGGTTTGCTTAATATTGTCTCCCATACAAGACTACAAACTCCTTGAGGGAAGCAACCAGGATTGATGTTTTCCCCCTGGGCATAGCATCAGCTCTCGTACCACTGGTATTGGTTTCCTGGACTCCTAGCCCTGGGTAGCAGGCAGGCTGTAATCCCGATAGACATTTTTCCCCACTCACATTCTTCCAGAAATCGTGCCTTCGTAGACTTCTGTGCCTAGCTCAATAAATCTTTGCAGAAAGAATGGCAGGGATTTAGGTGGTTTGAATTAAAGTAAAAGTATAAGTTAACAACACTAACAAAAGCAGCCAACAGGATAGTAAGAGAAGAATTAAAGAATCTTCCCAGACTCTGCCAAAGAAGAATCAGTGAAGTTTCCAGCCAGGCTTTATACTTACACAAGCAGTGCTTCTGTGAAGAAGTTCCTGAGCCCTAACATTGGAAACCAGGGCACATCTCCTCCCAGTTAATGAAGGAACTGGAAGGAGGGAGGGTTCATCCATTAAGTGGGGAGCTCTAAGTAGATAGAACTCGGGTTCTGCTATCCCAGCCCATTGTGAAGAGCAAAAACAGATTTCATTGGGCATACAGGAAGGATGTAGATGGAAGTTAAGAGAGCGATCCGAAGATAAATGTCCTAACGCCTTTGTCCCCAGAGACACTTACTTGGTGGCAGCATGACCAGAAATGCTTCTGTTCTGTAGGAAGCATGAAGAAAGTAATGGCGTTTAACATGTGTGGTAGGCTTTTTCTCTCCCTCCGAGAAGCAGATATAGGCCAGATTAGACCAGATTAAAAGTAGATAAAGAGAGGCTAATTAGGAGGCAGCGCTCTGGTGGGTTTGCCGATCTCACAGGTGGAGGTCAGTGAAGTCACGAATCCAAGTTAAAGCAGGGGGTGTTTGTAGAATATAGGCAAGGAGTGATGACGTGCCAGCCAGAAGCTGCGATTTGTTCATACATGGTCAAAAACTGAGCCCCTGGGCGGATACTCTTGGATAGGTTGCTGGAGGTGTTGGAGCTACTGGGGGAAGCAGGCAGGGGAGTTTTATCTGTGTGGGTGGGGTTGGAGGAAGAAGGGAAGGCGGAGTTTCCCAGCTTGTGCAGAGAGTGAGCAGAGGTTCCAGCCTAACACTCACTGTCAAATTCCCCTTAAAACTCCTTTAGGACCCAGAGAAGAAGACTTCTCCCCATCCACTCTCCAAAATCCATTTCAACTCCTTGGCCCTTCCTTCTGCGATGAGTTCCCAAAGCACTCCAAACAAAGTATTCTCTTCTCCTTTGGCTTCTTGTCTCTCACTGGCTTTTAGTCACACAGGACCTATCTATGGTGGTTCTTGCCTAGGTTCACTTGAGCTGGCCACATGTGCCTCTTGGGATAGACACAACGGGCTATCCACCTCTGAGGCAAAAGACTACTGCCCCTTGAATGGTGGCAAGTCATAAGGCCTGGTACCTGGGCACCCATGACCTGGTAATTAAGAGTAGGATCTAGAGAGGGGAACTTATCCTAGTAGTTGAGATGGCCCTCATACAGTCTCACGAGGCCTTCTTAGAGGGAGGCCAAAAGATCAATAATAGGAAGGGAAGTGTGCCAACAGAAACAGATGTTGACAGATAGGCTGTAATGATGGAGGAGGGTACCAGACCTAGTGCATGTAAAGCTTCTAAGAGTTAGAAAAGGCCACAAGTTCACAGGCCTCTAGAACTTCCAGAAGAAACCCAGTTTTGCAATCACCTCAAGTAATAGCCCATAAGACTCATTTTGGATTTCTGACCTCCCAAAGTATAAAGCTAAAAAAAAAAAAAAAAAAAAAAAAATCATTATCAGGCACCTGGTAGACGTGTTCAGAAAACCCTTTTGCCGGTTCGAAGGCTTGGTGGCACACTCTGTAGGCTGATAGAATTTTTATCCTGTTTGGGGGGGGGGCATGAAAATGTTATATTATCTGTAAGAAAAGGGTAGTTTAGATGTGGGCTTGCTGAGGCCACAATCCCAGCCCTCCCTAAAATCAAGCATGGAGAGATGTCAGCTCTGCTCCTTGGCAGGCTGATGCCCAGAGAGTCTCTCTGGCTGCCAGCTTCTTCGAGTGTTCTGTTTTAATTAAGCATAACTTGGGCACAGCTTTCTGGCGCTGACCTCCGTGGCCCTGGCCAGCCGAGCACAGCAATGCCTTCTTCCTTGATGGATACTCTTTCTGCCTATGCGGAGAAGGAAGCCTCTGCTGCCTAGTTCACCGTTGAAATAGTGGGAGTCAAGCAGATGACCTCCATGCCAAGAAGTCTGCCAAAAAAGTCAAATTAAAACAGGGAGGGAGAGAAACGGTCCCACATCCAAAGTACACCTACCCACGATTCCCTCAAGCCAGGTTGGCACAGGCTCTGTTCTGCTGCCCTTAGTTGGTGTGAACCGATGTTCTATTTAAACTACCCACCTCTTCATGCTGCTTAGATAAAACATGGATTTTAAATTTATTTCTGGTTTGCTCAGCCAGGAGTCCAGGCAGTTCCCAGGACTCAGCCTCAGGAAAACATTGGGGGGAAATTCTCATAGTTTAAAATTAAGCATTTTACTCAAACACTACTGAGCTCCTATGACTTACGTTAGGACCATTTGCAACTCTGTCTTTGTAAGGGCAGGGGAGCTTACTTCTGTCTCTGTGGCGTTCTTACTTTCTGCTGTCATGATTATAATTCTGTTTAGATATTCTTACTTTTTGTTGAGATGCTTTTTGAAAGATATTTTTCTACAAGATATTTTTACCCATTTTTCTATGTTTCCTAGTATAGTTTCAGATTAGAGTTTTGGGTTTCGCTAATTATTTAAGATGTAAATTACATTTATTTCAACGTAAAATCATAACAATTGTGTCCTACTTAAGTATCGTGATTTTGAGGTGTGTATACACTGCCAGTTATTTAATTGTTAAATTAATGTGAATATATGTCATTTGCCGTTATCATATTGCACATTTGCAGCTTTTACCTGCTTATTCTCCAGATCTCGCGAGAGCCTGATTTGCATTTGGCTTCTGCGTGTGAATTTGTGGTTTTCCTTATGATTTCCTACTTCTTCTGGAATCACTACAGACCGGTTTTGTTTAGTAACGGCGTAGCTGAAGGCTGCGAACCATCTCTCATGCACTTTTTTTGCATTCCTGAAAACTGATTCTGATTGACTGTTGTTGTAATTATGACTTTGACATGCTCCTTGACCTGAGGTCTTTGATTAGAGTTTAAAACATTTCAGGTTGTCAGTTATTTGGACTGCTGTTAAATATTTCTTTTACTATTGTACTAGAGTTACAAAAAATATATATATTAAGATGGTGGTGGTGGTTGTTTAATGTACTTAAATTTTCTTCACTTTTAGATAATCAACTTTTAAAAGAACATAGTTTTTGCACATAAAAAGTGTGTATCCATGTCTAGTTTTGTGACAGCACCGAGCATCGTTGTCAGGTACGACGCTACCTGTGGCTGTGTTCTTTTTGATTTGGATTGTTCTGGATGATTCATGCAGTTTGCTGTCTCCATAAATTTTAGGATTTTTTTTTTCTACTTCTGTGAAACATGTCATTGAAATTCTGATGAGGATTGCACTGCATACGTAGACTACAACATTAATTTTGCAAAAGCTCAATTATAGGAGGCTTATTAGATACAGAAATATTCAGATGGATGGAGATAAAGAGCTGCAGCTCAGAGTGGGAATCAATCTTCTCCAAGGATAGCCTCCCTGATAGGTCCGTTATCCCATCAAGGAGGTCAGTCACAAATACCAATACAAACAACACTAAATGAATTCAGTGGTTTGTTGTCTGAGTGTTTACACATACACATGTGTGTAAATGTATGATATATATTGAAGAATATATTAACCTATAATTATAAATTATATATGTGCATGTGTGTGTGTGTGCGTGTGTGTGTGTGTGTGTGTGTGTGTGTATGAAAAGACCATGAATTTGACAGGCAGTGGGGGGGAGGGCACTGAAGGAACTGGAAGGGGCAGGGGGAGTAATATAAATACACTATTCTTATACGAAATTCTCAAAATTAAAAAAATTTTCTAGTGGATTCCATAGAATCTTTTAAGTAGGGAATCATGTTTTCTGAAAATAGGGATGGTTTCTTCCTCTTCCTCCTCTTCTTCTTCCTCTTCCTCTTCTTCCTCCTCCTCCTCCTCTTCTTCTTCTATCTATAGCCCCATTATAGCTAGGACTTTGAGCACTATATTGCAGAAATGTGGGTTTATCATATGTGGCCCTACTATGTTCAGGTATGTCCCATCTCTTCCTAGCTTCACCAGAATGTTTATTTTTTTTTAAAGATTTATTTATTATATGTAAGTACACTATAGCTGTCTTCAGACACCCCAGAAGTGTTCATCAGATCTCATTATGGATGGGTTTGAGCCACCATGTGGTTGCTGGGATTTGAACTCAGGACCTGCGGAAGAGCAGTCAGTGCTCTTACCCGCTGAGCCATCTCTCCAGCCTCCAGAATGTTTCTTATAGAGGCAAATTGAACTTTATCAGTGCCTTTTCTGTGCTTGTCAAAATGGACTGTGATTTCCGTTCTCAGATCTATTTATTCCATATATTACATTTCTTAATTTGATATGTGGAATCAATCTAGGATGAAGCCTCTTTGGTAGAGATGTTGTTGAATTCAGTTTGCAAATGCTCTGTTATATGATAAATTTCATTTAAAATATACAATGCACATTCACTTCTGTCTCTGCGGTTGCCTCTTTTTACTGCAGGATTCTTGAAAAAAATCCTGGTTTTCTCTGATAATTATTCTCTCATTCATCACTTTTCAGTAACAGAAATTATATTATATTCTATTTCCCCAACTGAAGTGGGTTCACCTTTTCCACATTCATTTTCTATGTATACTAATTGAGCTACCCTCTATACCTATACTTTCTAAGGCATGGCGTGGAAGCCAGGTTGGAATAATCCAGCAAGATGCTCAGGAGTCAGTAAGGCCTTGCCTTTATTGTTATTCTAGCCTGTGCCACCACTAAGCAGTCATGTCAGAGAAAATAGCAAAAGTATGGTGAGATAATGCAGTTGGTGTTCTAACCATCGGGTTGACATGTTTGACCTCAGTGAGGCAAAAAAGCCAGAGAAGGGGTTTGCTTTCTGCCTGTGGTTTGTTTACATGCCAAGTTTTCATTTTAAAACACTCTGACTTAGAAGGGATGGAGAGATGACTCAGCAGTTAAGAACATCTACTACTCTTGCAGAGGAGCTGAGTTTGGTTCCCAGCTCCCACATGTTCACAACCTCCCAGCTCCAGGGCATCTGATGCCATCTTCTGGCTTCTGTGAGCATTGTACGCACACACACACACACACACACACACACACACACGCACACACACACACGCGCACACGCACACACACACACATGCACACACACAGTTAAGCCTGAACAAGAGTCTGTTAAATACCATTACACTATGCTGCTCTCTGGGAAGCAAACATAGGTGGCCAAACTTTTACACTTACTATACACATATTTCTCTGAGTTTGGGATGTAAAAACAGTGGTCATTCTGGAGTTTGAATAGGCAAAGCTTTCTCCTCTCTATTCTTTTCTCTTTGTTTCTCTTGTCAGGATGTAGGAGGGGGAAATTGTAATTCTTCACTTAATGTTACATCTTACCCAGAAGTCCCCCCCGGCCTGTGGGGGTCTCACATCACTTCCGTAAGCAGCCATTAACCCAGAAGTCTCCAACACCTTCTTTACCCCACAGCTTTCCGTTGCCAAAATGATGGCTTCCTCTCTGCCTTCCTGAGCTTAGCAAACCACACCAGACCAGACCAGGTCTTTGCTAGGGTCTCACCGGACAGGTGAACTTTGTTGGCTACGCCCGCATAACCAACCCACCCGAGCAACGGCGAGGACCTGGGATTAATCAAGAGACACACACATGAAGAAGGTTGTGTGAGAAATGTCTTTATCTTTTGTCTACTAAACACAGGATATAATATATTTTCAAACATAAGTACTATTTTATTCTTATCAATCTACCTAAAGGTAACATTACTTAACAATATACAATTACCATAAAACTACTACTATTTTGGCCAAAATAACTAACATTATTTCCTTTAACAAAGCATAGAGAATTTTCTACAACAAATGTATTTACTGCAGTTCCTCTTTGTTACAAAATCTGGCCATCTTATAAGCTTTTTTACTTACCTTTAGTTTTACCCACCTTTCAGTTAAGGCCACAATTCGCTCTGTCTCCTTTTCATCGGTGCACCTTCACAGAGTGCCCATCAGGTTTTCTCTCCTACTTTCCGATCTCGGTGGGACCTCCATTTGTTGGCTACGCCCGCATAACCAACCCACCCGAGCAATGGCGAGGACCTGTGGATTAATCAAAAGACACTTCTCACACAACCTTCTTCATGTGTATGTCTCTTGATTAATCCACAGGTCCTCGCTGTTGCTCGGGTGGGTTGGTTATGCGGGCGTAGCCAACAGAACTCCTTCCTGACTCACACCCAAGGTAATGCCTCCCTCTCTCACAGTTCACACAGTTCTCGGCCACACCATTTGGCCCCCAGGGCATCCAAAGTGCAGTGTTTCTGTGTGTTCTGTGCTTTATGTGCCTCCAACTCTGGTTTTATCACCCGTATATTATTTTGTACATAATAGGTTGCTATAACTTTTTGATAGTCTCTTAAAGAGAAGGGGGAAAAAAACCTGGAATTTCCCACCCTAACAATGACCACAGCCCTTCCGTACCCTGGCCACCTGAACTGGAGACTAAAATATATTTTGTTCCATTTTATTGCTCCAAATTTATTTGGTTTTAAATTTTTCTCTAAAGTCTTAATTTTAAAAAGGTCATCAGTAGGCCAACTGTTTAAATATCTGAAATACCTCCCTGGGCAGTATACACAGTGAGTCAAATTACCTATTCACTCAGGAGCCTCTAATTCTGTCTACAGTTTCATTACACACACACACACACACACACACACACACACACACACACACACACAACCCTTATTGTTCACACTCATTTTATCCCTTTGGCCAGAAAAGTTAAATGAGACTGAAAAAAACCCGCGGCTGATTAAGGCAGATGAATGAGCGAGGGGGACTATCTTCCTAAGCCCAATCGAGTCTATAAGCTGATCAATTTCCTTTTCCATGGACAGCCGGACGCCTGAGGTGTGGGTGACTAAATCCTCGCTTGGTTACGCTTTCTGGATAAGCTTTAACATATTTTCCCTGTGTGTGTGTGTGTGTGTGTGTGTGTGTGTGTGTGTGTGTGTGTGTGTGTGTTTGCATGAATGCTTCCCTTAAAGATCTCCCAGTGAGGAACATGACAATTCTCATACTGAATGAGGAGGGGACTGAAGCTCTGAAGTCCAGTATTCTTTGTCTGCAGCAGACACACCCAGAACAGCGGTGTGAGTGGCTCTATGTTGAACTCTCTCCATGACATCAGTCCTTGACCTGGTTGCTACAGTCAGGGTCCTTTTGGTAGAGCACAGGCACCTGCTATTCCCCTTAAACAACAACAAGAACAAAAAAAATCTTTAGGTGTCTATACCCCCACAAACACCTTTTCTTAGTTTCTGTCTGCCGAGAGTGGTATGCCCGGAGTTTTGAGCAATCCTCTCTTTCAGAGAGGGGGCAAAAAGAACAGGATGGAACCTGTGGTTGATGGGGATGAGAGCTTCTGGCAGTTAACAGGGAAGCTCACAGTCCTGTGGATGGTATATGCATGGTGTATAGGAAGAAGACAAGATCAGGATCAACCACCCAGCAGCACTCAGGGACTGCCTACATGCCGAGTCCTGTGACCTGAAGTTCTTGGCCAGAGGAGGGACAATGTGCAGATGTAACCAGAGTAGCAGAGAAGTCAATAATAAGTGAAGCAGGTTCAAGATTGTGGGAGTGTGGCCATGATTAAAGTCATCTGGAGAGAAGAAAACACAAGGAACAGATCGGAAACCAAGCTAGAATGCCAAAAGATGTTGGAGGACCAACCAGGACATGTAGTTATCATTCCTGATCAGCAGTTAGAAACTTCTGGCTTACCATCACTGGACACCCCACAAAAGGAAACTGTCATGATTAGGGGGCGCTCTGCAGAGATGACAAAGAAAGCTGAGCTCCCGGTGACTAATTTCACCTGGGGTACTGCAGAGCAGAACCAGATTGTGGCTCTTTCCCCAGCAGCATTCACCCACCAGGGGAAACCTGAGCCAAATCATTGAGGCAGGTCATAGGCCGGCAGTCCCCCACTGGGCTACAGATGATGAATCAGAGCTAAGGAAGAAATCAGATCTCAGCAATTTGGAGGAATAAAGTGTGGGCTTTGCTGACTCCAAAAAGGCAAGCTGAGTGGGTCAGGTCACACTCACACCCAGAACTCTTGAGCAATCGCATCTGGGTCGCATCATGTACCAAGATGTTGTGGCTACACTGCAGGGCTATTGCAGAGGCTTGATGGACGGATTAGAGGATTTCCATCCTCATAATTTTATATCATTTCAGTGAATTCTATTCTCTGTTGCTTACTTCATCCTTTAATCATTAATCGCACACTTACGATTTCCAGCCTTTTTTAAAAAGAAATTTCCCTCTCGTTCCATTTGCTTGGGGTTGTCATTACCAAGTGTGGTTCCCGACAGAGCCATCATCTGGGAGCATTTCAAAACCTCACAGCCACCAAACAAGACACTCTAGAGATTAAGCAACCTGTTTCCACAGTCCTCGAGTGAGTCTGATACATGCTGAATTCTGAAAAGCGTTTGCCACGAATTAGGGTTCTCCTGGGTGGCGGAAGCGGTGATGGCTCCCGAGAAAGGAAACAGGCCTGAAAGAGTTGTCAGTGAGTGTTGCAGCATCTTTCTGCTATTCCTTGTAGTAAAGGTTGATGACTGACATCGAAATAACCAATCACGAAGGGGGGGGGGCAGAAAGAATGGGAGAGCCAGTGACAGGGAGAAGGGCTGCCAAACTCTTATCTCCCAAGCATAGCTCAGCCATCCATCGCAACCTCTGTCTGCTCCAGCAAAGCATCCTTTCGCCTGTGTGCCCGAACAAAACTGACTTTCCAAAGAAACTAGACGTTTCCACTTCAGATAGCTGTTTTTATTTTTATTTATTCACTTTACATCCCAATCGATGACCCCCCTCCTGGTCACTCCCTCCCACAATCCTTCCCCCATCACTCCTCCCCTTCTCCTCTGAGAGGGTAGACACGCCCCCTGTAGACACGCCCCCTGTAGACACGGCCCTCCCTCCCCCGCCCCCCCTGGTAATCCTTCCTCTGCCCTGGCACATCAAGTCTCTGCAGGGCTAGGCACAACTTCTCCCACTGAGGCCAGACAAGGCAGCCCGGCTAGAAGAACATATCCCACAGACAGGCAACAGCTTTTCAGGACCCACATGAAGGCCAAGCTGCACATCTGCTACATATGTGCAGGGAGGCCTAGGTCCAGCCCTTGTATGCTCTTTGGTTGGTGGTTCAGTCTCTGAGAGCCCCAAGGGTTCAGGTTGGTTAGCTCTGTTGGTCTTCCTGTGGCGTTCCAGGATAGTCGTGTTTTTAAAATGCACTATATCACAAAGTAAAACAAAAACATGGAAAAAGGACTTGTAGGGAAGAGGACTGGTGAAAGTGGGAAAAGAAAAGAAGGATGGAGGATAATCAGAACGCATTATACACTTCTATTATACTGTCAAAGAATAAATGTATATGTATGTGTATCTATACATATATATGTATACATACACACACATATATACATATATATGTATACACACATGTATGTATATGTGCGTATACACACATGCATATGTATATATACATATATAGTATATATACACACATGTATATATATACACACATTATATATATATATACACACATGTATGTATGTATGTATATATATTCATTCCAGTTTTCCCTCTCTCGTAGGTAATTTGAAAGTTAACTCATGATCCTCCAACCAAAGCCTCAGTTTCCTGCCTCTCTTGCCCCTTGTGTGCCTTTGATTTTCTGTTTTGACTGATGGGATACAAGTGGGTTGGCCATTTCTCTTAACCTTCTTTTGTTTTACTGCTAGAAAACAAACATGACAGCTGTAGCCATGGCAACAGCCTTGGACCAAGGGAGCAAAGAAACTTGGAAGAGGGAGCTTGACTCCACCCTGAAACCCTCAGAACTTCCATGGAGTCGTGGGTTTACCCACTCTCACCTCTCCTTCATAAAAGAACGTTTTACCTCACTTGGAGGAGCACTGCCATCTTCTGAATCTCTGTTACAAACAACTCAAATCTAAATAACATTCTTCCAACATTTGCAAAACAGTGCTCCTGGTTATTTCTACCTCTCCAGTCCTTAAAGATCTAGCCCAGTCATTCTTAATCTGTGCATTGACCCTTTGGGGGCATTGGCCACCCTTTCACAAGAGCCATACATCAGGTATCAGATATTTACATTACGATTCATAACAGTAGCAAAATTACAGTTACGAAGTATCAAGGACATAATCTTATGGTTGGGGTTACCACAACATGAGGAACAAGGGTTCAGAGGGATCACAGCATTAGGCATGAAGAATTCTATTAAAGGGTCACAGCACTAGGAAGATTAAAAAACCACTGATCTAGCTTCTTCTTTTGGATCTCTTAATCTATTCATATACGTTTACATTTGTGTGTGTGTGTGTGTGTGTGTGTGTGTGTGAATGTGCATGCCACAGCATGTGTGTGGAGGCCAGAGAACAACTTGAGACTTAGTTCTCTCCTTCTCTTGTGTAGATTCCAGGAATCAAACTCAGTTTGCCAGGCATGGTAGCTACAGCCTTTACCCTGAGCCATCTTGCCAGGCGGAGAGGTAGCCACTTGCTTAAGAGGCAGGGATCGCGTCACATTATGTGAGTGGTCTCTCGGGAGTTCAGAGCATTTGGTAGAAAACTGCCTAATGCATCCAAATAGTTTGGATCTAGCTTATTGACTGCTAAATGAAGCAGGGTATAAAAGGTAAAGACAATTTCCCCATGGGTTCCTTTTCCTCCTGCACTGCAGTACAGGCTACGATGGCACTGATGAAACTGTTTTCCCTCTCATAGGGACAGAGAGAGTCCTCTCATAGACCAGCAAGCGGGGCTTAACACGGGAACAGGAAGTCACTTTTTTTGTGGGTCACGCAATTGTTCTGTAAGCTCTCAGGGTGACATCTATGTCCTGTCTTCAGTAATTCTGCTTAGCAGTTAATTAGATGAGAGAGAACAAGGGGGAAGACTGAACATCCTCCCTCGGTGGCTCTGGCTCTGAGAAATCAGCCAAGTGGAGATATGTTCTGGGTCTTGGCTGATTTATTTTGGGGGGAGGGGTTGAATTAAGCCTTAACTTTAATTGGGAATGCTGGAGGACGGGCATGGGGGCAAGAATAACAGTAAACATAGAATTCCCGGGAGGAAGCATATGTATCTTTTTATCTTCTTATGACAGATGAAGACCTCCTTGAGGCACTAGTTTTGCTCATGGCAAGCTTGAGAATTGAGATAATTCAAGAAAGTCAGCCTAGACTCCACCTCCCTCCGGGGATAGATGGCTCATATGGGGTTCTGTTCCTAGATTTTTAAGGAGCCACCATACTGATTTCCATTTAGCCTACATTCCCACCAACAGTGAAGAAAGGTGGCTTTTTCCTCGTAGTCTCACCAGCATCTAATATATACATGTGTGTATATATACACAATATTTTATATATATATATATATATATATATATATATATATACACACAATATTTCATATGGGAGGGTAAAAAGGGAATAATATGTAATAATATATAATATGATATATATATGATATATAATATTATAGATAATAGATAATAGATATACTAGAAGAATATAATATATATTAGAATGCCATGTATTATATATATATATAATATGTACATATATATATTATATATATTAGACATTCTGGCTAGTTTGAGGTAGGATCTCAAGTAATTTCAATTTGCATTTCTTTGCTCAATAAGGGTGTTGAACATTTTAAAGGTGTTTATTAGTCATTAGTTAGTTCTTGTTTTGAATACAAATTAATTTTAGATACAAAAATTTTTAAAAATTCATATTAATAAAATAGGCTCCTCATAACCAAATCAGGATTTAGCAACAAAATAAGGTAATATTAAATTATAACTTAAATTTTAAAATATATATTCATGATTCCAACTGACATAAATGAATGACTGAGTTAAGAAGTGTTCAGGGAAGATGAGGAAATCACCCTTTAAGGAGATATCCCACTCAGTATATAAAATCCACTCAAAACATGGAGTTTAATGCTCCCCGTATTCAATATTTAATGACTTGCATTCAAAGAATAGACTAGAAATAACAAAAAATAGTAATCTGACAGTGGAGAAATCTGGCCGAAGAAGAAGATGAAGAAGGAGAAGGAGAAGGAGAAGGAGAAGGAGAAGGAGAAGGAGAAGGAGAAGGAGAAGGAGAAGGAG
>CM052719.1:16868748-16901738 GCA_028551405.1 Uromys caudimaculatus | reverse complement strand
ACCATATAGTTCTTGGAAAATGAAGAAGCTATTAAAATCTAAATAAAGTCTGGACTTCAATAAATAGGAGTACACCAGTATCACTTTGTTAGGTACTTTTTCATATTAGAAATTGAGCATAGGGCCTCTCATCTGCTAAGCAAATGCTCTACCACTGAGCCATATTCCCAGTTATACAATGAGAAAGAGTAATATTAACAATGAAGAAACTTAGTTGCTATCTTTGCAACTGTTCTACAAGTCTAGACTTATTCAAAAATAATTTTGAAGATAATTTTCAAGAATTAATGAGACTTTGTCAAAGACCTTTCTCGGGTAATGTGATGAGATGATCATGAGGCTTCTGACTTTGAATCTGTTTATGTGGCAGATTATATTTACTAATTTACATATGTTGAACCATCCCTCTGTCTCTGTTAGGAAGCCAACCTGATCATGGTGGATAATCTTTTCACTATGTTCTTGAATTCAATTTGCAAGTATTTTGATGAGAATTTTTTAATCTAGGTTCATTAGCAAGACTGGCTTACAATTTTCTTTTGTTGTTGTTGGATCTTTGTCTGAGTTTGTATCAGGTATTGCCAACTTCATTAAAATAATTCGTAAGTGTTCTGTCCTTTTGTATCTCATGGAAAATTTTTTCAGGAGAGCCTTAAAAGCCAATTGAAGTTGACAGCAGAGTAAATAACCCTAAGTATAAAGCACTTGCCAATATACAATAGGAAGAAAATAGAATTTGAGTGATGTTTGAACCAATATGAAAAGATCTTAACAAAATTAAGAAACCCAAAGATTACAGAATGGAGCAGGACCAGGGAATAGAATCCAAGATGGAAAAAAAAAAAAAAAAAAAAAAGACAAAATACATAAATTTAAATCAAGAAGTGAGCATCCTATGCTCCCAGCAGGATATATCAAAGCAAAGGAAACAAAAATAACCACATTTTACGTTTAATTGCTGAAATCAAAGGAAGAGAGAAAACGCTGATAAAAGGCAATGTTTCTATCCAGGAGCATTAGCTTGGGGAAATCACCATGGTGATGGAGGTAAGAGACAGGATGAGCACAGTAGTGAAGTACCTCCCCAGCCCGCATCACCTTGCTCTACTACACCACAGTACGTATTCAGCACTCAGTGGGTGTCATAATTAAGGAGGGAAAGGCAGAACTCAGAGACTGGAAGTGATACTCAAGTGCTTCCCTGGAGCACTGGGAACTGAGTTTTCTCTTTGTCAAATTAACCTCTTTTGAGATAAACCAGGAAATCTGAACTCTGGCCATGCCAGATTCTACTCCAAACCTTTCCTCTGTGTGTTAACGGGAAGCTTTGAGAATTACAGGACACCGTAAAGCTCACTCCATCGTTCCTTGTAGTCTTCAGCCCTCGGGATATTAACTCTCCAAATACGCTTCTCTATCGACATTTGATTTTTCACTGGCTACAGGGTGTTGCACTGCTATTAGTGAATATGCCGGGAAGGCTCAAAGACACGGGCTGGAGTCTAGCAGGACTGACCATGGCGGCCAGAGATGGAAAACAGGGAGTGTGTGGGTGGAGAGAGGAAGAAACAGAGTGGGAGTCACTGCGGGCGAGTTCCTGACTTCGCTTAGACCTTATCAGCAATAAGTATTAGAGCCAAAGCTTGGCCTCTTTGACTGACTGTGATCATCCCCATCTCCCAGTGTTGTAATGACAGATTTGTCAGCCCTTGGCCATTGGCTGTTGGGGCTTGCCTAGGAGAGGAGACCTTTCCCCAAGGTGTCATGCCCCTGCCAAGTTGGACTCCACCTCCTTGTGCAGCAGCAGCCTCCTGCCATGCGGCTTACTTCAACACCCAGACCTGGATGAACGCCTTTCTTTCAGCAAGAAATTGTCCCTCCTTGTTGATTTGATGAAAACTTTATGGGTCAATCTCATGTAAGGAGAGAGGGGTGGAGACAGAGACAGAGAAACAGAGAGAGAGAAAAGAGAGAAGAGAGAGAGAGAAAACACACAGGGGCAGAGGTCACCACAGCTGAAAAGAGCTGCTGAAATTTTTATTACAAACTAAGACACATGTGGAGCAATGAGGCTGGCATTCAGGAAGAACTGGATTTGTGCACCCCTCCTTTGAACCTGAGGCAGGCTGAGACATTGTTGCCCACTTTGTCCTCTTGTTACTTAGCTCTCTTTTCTCTACCCAAAAAACAAATAAAATTACTAGAAAGTGTGGAATAAAAGAAAAGGCCATTGGTAGCCTAGGGAGTGTGGCTCTTGGCTCAGCCCTTCCCCTTCCTCTCCCCTCCCCTCCTTCTGCCCCCCCTTTTCCATCCCACACTGGTACCACTGTGTCTCCACCACATACATCTATAATAGTTATAATATTTAAATCTCTGTTGGAATTACAGTTATTTTTATTCAGCCTCATGGAAGTCTGAGCAATCCTTACTTTGCCTTGTTGATGCTCTCTGGAGAATGGGTTTTTAAAAGTGAGTGATGATAACTAAGAGAGACTGACTCTTTGTAGGGATAATTCCAAAGGTGACAGTGGGGTTTGTTTGGTTTTGAAAATGGCATTTTCTAACGTGACCAGAACACTCTTAACTCAGCCAGCTCCACAGAGCAGAGCTTTCAAGGAGAACAAACTTCAGACCAAAGACATTGCTGAAATTTTGGGGAAATGTGGTCCACTTCCTTTCAAAAGAAAATCTTACTATCATTATCCACTCCCAGCTCTAGTTCACCCTGCCAGCACTATACAAAGACAAAGTCTCTACGGGCTTGAAGTTGGGTGGAAGGTGACTTTAAGAACAGGTTACAAGATCTCCTCAGGGTCTTCCTTGCTTACCTGCCCCCACCCCCCCCCCTTGTCATTACAAGCATAGACAGCTGGCCAAGCAAGGCTTTGCCCAGTCAATTAAACAATGTTCTTCCCTACTTCAGCCCAGACTGCTATGCTCTGTGCTAACTGCTCCTGGTCCCAGGGGTGAGACTTCCTGGGGTGCATTTTGCAAAGTAAGCCATTCTCCTGCTCTGCAGGGTAAGGTGAAGAACTGAAGACAATCCTGAACTTAGAGCTGCCACGGTGCTAGCGTTCCGAGGATCAGAGGAATTTGTTTTTAAGTTGGAAGCAACCACAAAAATCTTTTCAGCTTGCTGGATGTACATAATGGGGAAGTAGAGAGAAGGAATGGGATGAAGAGAATACGTCCGGGAATACCCAGAACCCACGGCCGCGCTATTTTTAAGTGATGGATGAGCGTTCAAGTTGGAGAGAATAAGGCAAGCATTTCAAGATTGCTTAGAATGTTCTAGCCAAAATCTGAGTCCGTGATTCTCCCTAAAGGTGGCTCTGAAAGGGCTAGACATTTTACAACCAGAAGCCAAAGCACCTCACCCATCAGCTACCATTTTCGTTGGGATTCATCAGATCTGAGCAGGAAGGAGAAACGTCCCAGATATCACAGCCAAGTTTGACTTGTTTAATGATGAGAGAGCCTCCTTTTTCCCAAATGGTAACTCTTTCTCCTGAGACTTCATGGAGGGGCCACCTCCTCAGAAACCCTATCACCAGACCATTATATTCACAATCACCAATCAACTTCCCAAGATGTTGGGACATTCAGAACCACGGGTATGCCATAGGCGTGTAAATGGTTTGCACCTTCTATGTGTGTGTACGTGCTTCCCAGAGGGTCTCTAGCCTCCAGCACCTACAGAGTGGTTTTCATTGTTGTTGTCTTTCTGATAGATTATTTTATGTGAATAAGTGCTTTGCCTACAAGTATCTTGGGGCACCACATGCACCTGGTACCAACAGAGGTGAGAAGAAGGCCTCCGATTCCCTAGAACTGGAGTTACAGATGGTTGTGAGCCCCCATGTGAATGCTGGAAACTGAACCTCGGCAAGAGTAGCAAGTGTTCTAACCACTTAGCAACACACCCAGCTCCCCTTCTAAGTGTTTTTCACAGTTGTACACTGGGATGCGGCTCATTCCTGCTGACAGCGCTCAGCTCACAGGGCTGTGTACCAGCTGCTAAGGCTGCTGAGGCCCAGGGAACGGGAACCAGCTGAGATTCACTTTTCTAACAGTCCCGGAGGCTGGAAGACCAAGACCCACGTGACATTAGGTTTCTGCTGAGGCTCCTTTCCTTGGCTTGGAGACAGTCATCTTCTCTTTGCATTGCCATGTGGCCTTTCCTCAGGGTGTGTATGTGTCCTTGTCCTCTTGTCAAATAGTGCTTCACCTGGTCACAATAACCTCTTTAATGGCCGTATCTCTAAATGCAGTCACAATATGATTTACTGGGAGTCAGTTTTTTTTTTCCAAGACAGGGTTTCTCTGTGTATCCTTGGCTGTCTTGGAACTTGCTCTGTAGGCCAGGCTAGCCTCAAACTCAGAGATCCACCTGCCTGTGGCTCCCAAGTGCTAGGATTAAAGGTATGTGCCAGCACGGCCCAGCTGAGAATCAGTATTTAAACATGAATTTTAGATGTGTAGAATTCAGCCTGAATCATCACCTTCTATTTCTTTCTTTAATTTAATTTCTAGAGAATTGAGTTGTGGAAAGGTCTGAGAGCTGACCCTGAGCACAAGATGAAGCCAGCTTTTGGACCCAACCAAAGTCAATGTTCTTGCCCTCAATTGGTCTTTAAGGTTTAGTGAAGGTCAACAAATAGAGTTGAGTCAACTACTACCCATTGCCAGACGTATGAGGCTGAAGTGGTCACAACTTGATTCAGGGGGGCCGGTTCTTCCATAAGGGTGTGTGTCTGAAGAACTCCTGAATGGTCTTGTCCCTCCACTGTGAGGCAGTGTGTGGTCATGGAAGCCAACTGAGACTCCGGTTCCTCACCCAGCAGGCCTCTATGACTCTTGCTTTCAGGAGATGAGCTGGGGTGAGGCAGGGCGGAAAAGAGCATGATCCCCCAGCTGGGGGTGGTGCCTTCCTTCCCTGCTGACAGCTCCCTGAAGCTTTAGCCTGATTTGAGGAGTTTGTTCTCAGCTTTCCCTTTCTAGGGTAACAAGCTTTCAGCCTGCACTTGCTAACACTCACAAATGAGGCCAACCGCTGCACAGCTCTGGATCACTTTTCAGCAGTGGGTTGACAAGAAGAACAATGCGTTTGTTTGCAGCTGTCGGGTCTTTAGGGAGGATCTGTCATCAAGCAGCGAGTGTCAAAGGGGTTCAGGCTTCCTGTGAGTGTCAGAAGAGAGGCAAGAGAAAGGCAGTTCAAACCTGCTGGCACCTCTGCAGAACTCAGTCACCTTCCCGCCTGAGTTTCTACAGAAATATACTTTGTTCTAGTTAAAAGAGGCTTTTAATTATAACGATAGCATACTGCCAATTAGGGTTTTGTTTTCCTTTTCTCCTGAAGGGTAGTTACCCTATACAAGTCACACACTTGTGGCCGGTTGGGTAATGGAGGACGATCTGTCCAATTTATAGAAATCCACATTTACATCCGTTAGAGCATTTGACTCTCCCCCCACCCCACCCCCACATTCACCTCACCACCATTGATATTTTCTGGGCTGAAGGCGGTCCTGTGCTTCTTGAGGATTCATCAAAGCTATTTGGAAGGCAATTAGCAGAACAATGTGCTTACTGCTGACCTCTGGTGAAGCCACCCTTCTATTAACAGACCAGGGGAGAGGGCTGGCAGGGGTCTCAGTTACTAGGAATTCACCCTGAAGCACTAGGCATAACTGCTGACCTGAGCATGCTCTGTTTCTCGAATGGATGCTGGACAGCACATGGAAACCTTCACACCCAACGTTACTGTGAACCACAGCTGTAGGGAAAGGCATTGCTAGTGGTAGAGCAGCTCCCCCACAGGGTCCCCTTTTCATAAAGTGCTTTGAAGTGACTGTGATGAGGTGCACAGGTTGGTGTTAACACCTCCAACCCTGCTTTTAGACTGTCAGATTTCTCTACAACTTACTCTTCTGCAAAGCAGCTACCTCAAGCGTCTCTCCATTTCTATTCAGTTTGACAGATGGATGCACCCTGCTTAGAATTCAGAAATGATAGCATCCCAAAAAGAAAAAACAAAATACACCATTAGTGGTCGTTGAACAGAGCGATTTCCTTCTCAGGGAGATCTCCCAGCTAAACCAGCTTTTTTCCTTCTGAAATATCCTTCCCGCTGAGATCCGGGAACCTCAGCGCCCCTTGCTAAGAGATCCTACCTTAAGAAACGGTGAATAAAAACATACTTCAAGGATTTATGGGAGGGGCTCAGCGATGAAAAGCACTTTCTGCTCTGGTGGAGGAGCCAGCCGGGTTGGTTCCCAGAACCACGTGTGGACTCCCAACTGCGTATAACTCCAGTTCCAGGTGATCGGGTGCCCTCCTCTGGCCTCCATGGGTATTGCAAGTGCATTACATACATGAAGGCAAACACATGCATAAAATAAAGTAAATCGCTGGGCAGTGGTGGCGCACGCCTTTAATCCCAGCACTTGGGAGGCAGAGGCAGGTGGATTTCTGAGTTCGAGGCCAGCCTGGTCTACAGAGTGAGTTTCAGGACAGCTAGGGCTACACAGAGAAACCCTGTCTCGAAAAAAAAACAAACAAAAAAATAAGCAAATCTTTAAAAGGAAAAAAAAAGGCTTGTAGGAAAAGTAGGTACTCTGAAATTAAAGGGGCAAAAAGCCAGTTCTGTGATCTGGCTTCTCTTCTGGTGACAACCGACCTGCCTTCCACCGCCCAATCTAGAGGTTCTTTATCCTGCCAAAGGTGCCCTAAAAATGGAGATTTTTGTGGTTCCATTAGTCAAAGGCTGAAATTGCCCACATTTTTACCTTTTCTAATAAAAGAGCAGGGTTGAGCCTCCTGTGTACCTCCTTCATCCCTCCAAAGGTAGGGCAAGCCAAGCAGCAATTTAGCTTAAAAGTACAATAAAGGACAAAACTTCCCACTTTTTGCAATTGAGACAATATTTTTATTATGCTTATTTCTATGTGTGCATGCAGTATGTGTATGGGTTTAGATACTCCACGGTGCTCACATGGAGGTCAGAGGACAACTTCAGGGAGTCTGCCTCTCTTTCCACTATGTGGGCCTTTAGTATCAAACAAACTCAGGTCGTCTGGCTTGACGACAAGCCCCTTTTCAGCCCACTGGTCACCCTTTTTTTCTATATTAAAGGGGAATTCCAATGAAAATAAAGAGGTTTGCTCGGTCTCCAGTTCCAAAAAGCAGTGTAAACATTTCATGCTTTCAGAAGTTAGGACAGGCTATCAACCAGGAATCCCCTGGACTGTTACTGTCCTGGGTAAGAGATATGAACAGCCTAGAGATGACAAGAAACCCTGTCTGGCCACCTCACCTGGGGACACTAATGATGAAACTCACTGGTTAATGAGATGGTTAATAATTAAGAAATAGGGCATTTGGGAAATGACCAAGTCATGTGCCCTTCACAAAATATAAAGTTTCTACAAAAAAGTCTGAAGGTCTGGGTTTGCCCCTCCACACTTTTTGCTCCCTCTGGCATGTGGTGAAGGCTCCATAAAGAAGCATCCTGTGTGGGGAGCAGTTCACCCCAGTCACTGAATCTGCTGGCACCTTGATTATGGACTTCCCAGTTGTTGGTACTAGGAGAAATTAATGAATTTTTTAATAAATATCTAAAGTATTTTGTTCTTGCAGTTAGACTAAGCTTAGTTATTACTATAATGAATTAATTAAATGACTCCATAATTTAAGTGGTTTTTTTCCTTAGCAAAATTTAGTTAATAGCTCCCTCTAACTAGTATAGCCTGACCCCTCCCTTTTGCTCAATTCTACTTTTGCCTTTTCCCATTAACTTGCCCAGTGTTCATGAAGCCCTGAAGCCTTCTTCATCTGGTCTAGCCTTTTCTGTTTAGCCCATGCTATATGCTCTATGTTGCCTGTGTGTTTATGAGTATCTGTCCTGCGGGACCATAATTCTGGCAGTTCCTGGAACTTTAGGGCTCATAGGCGCTTGACTCTGGCGTGAATAACATCACAGCTGGCCCTGTGAGAGCTGGTGTTGGTGGCTTTCCCACTAGTGTCTCCTCAGCTCTTTATTGTCAACTGCCATCTATTCTGCTCAAACAATTGTAGCATGTTTCTTAACCTCAGGAGAACATTTGTTTATAAAATGTTAGAGGAAGAAAATGACTGTTTTAAGCTGATTGGATAAAGACTGTAAGCAATCTGAGAGTGGATACTTTCAGGCATCTTCCATTTAACTGGCACTGCCAGATGAGACCACAATTATTCTTTGAAAGGAGGAAATCACAAATCAAGAAGTCACGCCATGAACCAGGAGTGGTGGCACACACCATTGATCCCAGCACTCAGGAGGCAGAGGCAGGTGGATCTCTTGTGTTCAAGGCCTGATGTGCAGAACAAGTTTCAGGACAGCCAGGGCTACAGAGTAGAAAGGGGGAGAGGGAGGAGGAGGGGGGAGGGAGGGGAAGGGGAAGAAGAAGAGGAGGAAGAGGAGGAGGAAGAAAAGGAGGAGGAGGAAGAGGAGGAAGAAGAAGAGGAGGAGGAGGAAGAAGAGGAGGAGGAGGAAGAGGAGGAGGAAGAAGAAGAGGAGGAGGAGGAAGAAGAGGAGGAGGAGGAAGAAGAAGAGGAGGAGGAGGAAGAAGAGGAGGAGGAGAAAGAGGAGGAGGAAGAAGAAGAGGAGGAGGAGGAGGAAGAAGAGGAGGAGGAAGAAGAAGAGGAGGAGGAGGAGGAAGGAAGAAGAGGAGGAGGAGGAAGGAGGAGGAGGCTCTCTTTGTTAAATATTAATTAACTCAGAGGCAGATAGGAAATAATTAGATCTCTGTCATCCCTAGGCTGTTCATATCTCTTACCCATGACAGTAACAGTAAGGGGGTTTCCTGGTTGACAGCATGTGCCAACTTCTAAAAGCAAGGAATGTTTGCACTGCTTTTTAGAACTGCTGAAGATCCTGATGAGACCTGGTAAACTTCATCGCAGTGGTTCATAGAACCGTAGCTTCCTTACTGCTCTCAGAATTAGGTGGCTTGTCCCTGTGACCACTTCCCATGCTTTGAGTCTGAACTGAGGCTACAGTTTTGCCTAGGAAACTCCTTCAGGCATTTCCCATAGTTCTTTCTGCATAAGAAATGTTGTTATGTTAGAGGCCTCAGTAAAAGGGAATGTCAAGGCGGGAATATGGGGATGGGTGGTCAGGAGGGGGGTGGGAGGTGGAATTCCCTCCTAGAGGTGGGTTGGGGAGGGGATGGGGGGTATCCAAAGAGGAGACTCAGAAAAGGGGAAACATTGGAAATGTATATAAAGTATCAAAAATAAAAAAGGAGGAAAAAAAAAAAAAGAAATGTTGTTAGTTTTAGTGGTTTGGCTGAGCCAACCTAGAGGATAGACATTGGCAAAGTTTCTCTTTGAAGATCAAAATAGCAAACAATTTAGGCCTTCTGAGCCTACTGAAGTGCAATAATAGTGGTAGGTAATATGCAAACAAGTGGACTTCGGTATATTCTTTAATGTAAATTTAACAATATAATAAAACTTTAGTTATGGCTCACTGATTCTACATTTTAGAACGTATCCATGTATCACAAAATAGCCTTTTAGTTTCCTGAGTCATCTTAAGATAAAGCACCCTCTGAAGCTCCATTGGCTGTCCAAAGCTTGAGCAACCAACCGACCGGGCTTAGCCTCTGTCCTCAACTTGCTGGCTGACCTCTGTTACAGAAGAAAACTGTCTGTGGACATCTGCTCCTCTGAGTGCAGCTTGCTTCCGGTGGCGCTCATCCTGACAGTTTGATTAGGGTGTCTCGTCAAATCTGTGAAGTGACATAAATGAGAGGAGGCCCCCCCCCCCCCAGCATCCCCGTGCAGTGTGTGTGTACCGGGGTGTTACTTCTTGCATCAGATTCCGGTGCGGAAAACGATGTCGGGCCGTTAATAATTTTCAGGGGAACGCCTTGAGACTCAACTGGCTGCAAATGCGCTGCAAATGGGCTCTAATGGCTTTTATTTCTCATTCTTGTCACCTTAGATCTAACTGGCTGTTTTGTCATTTTTAATTCCGACTTGGCAGGATTCTCCAACTTCCCCAGCCAGACGTTTTAGATACAGATTCAAAGGGGAGCCAGTTCCAGGGCCTCTTGGGACCCAGAAGACACTGGGACTGAGTAGAGGCAGACTTGAACTTTGGCTTGGACTGGGGAGCTACACTGACCCCCAAATGACTCCTTCTTATTCTCCGCCACCCTAGTGGGGCTCACTAATCTGAATTTTTTTTTCCTATACACAGCATCTTTAGTCCTTAGTTAGAAATGAGGTGCAAAGGGCTTATCATTCTGTGTGGCTTAGGAAGAGGCGGGATTTTTCTGGTGTTGAGGAATTGAACTCTGACCTCGTTCCTCTAGACTATCATCTAACCCATTTGTGTGGGAGAAAACAAGATAATGCCTTTGACTACAGCCACACCTGCTGAAGATAATTGTAAGGAATTGTGACCAGTAAACAAATCTGTTAAGTAAACGTAAGACTAGAATGAAATCTAAGATTTGTTTTGTGTTTTTGTTTTTGTTTTTCTTTTTTTAATAAATGAATAATGGCATTGGTAAGAGCGTATCGATTGTCAGTGTTTCACATCCTGGGTATAACATCGAGCATCTCAGATGACTCTCAGGATGCTGTAGTTTTCCTTTTTTTATCAATAGCGGATGCTCAGCAGGTTGCTAGTTTCTCCAGGTCCTTAGCTGGAAAGCAGCAGACAGTTTACAAGCACAGGCTTGTCTGGCTTCAACTCCTGTTATCTTAATTACCCATTGGGTGGTTGTGTGTCTGTGCCAATCTCTTTACCTCTGCGAGCCTCCATGTCCTCCGCTCATAAATAAAGCTTGAGACTATAAAACCTCCTTCCTTCCTTCCTACCTTCTTTCCCTCCCTCCCTCCTTCCTTTCTTCCTTCCTTGTTCAAACTCCCAAATATCTTCTCTCCTCCACTTTCAGGAAGAGAAAAAAAAATACATACAAAAGTTCATAAATAACTTCGTAGGAAAAAAACACCTAAATTTTCAGGATTTATATTTAGTCTATTTACTTGTATTTTAGAGGCTCCCCATGCCTTCTTTTCTCCACAGAGGTAAAGCCCAAGGCTCTTAGCATGCTAGGTGGGTGCCCCAGCAGTGAGGTACACATTCAACCCTGCCATATCCCCTTTACATAAACCAGAAATGCAAGCACACAACAACCCATAATAAGCTGGTAGGCTCCAGCCACTAGATGTGGCAGAGACATAATGAGGACCTGCTTTGAGTGTGCTTGCAGAAAGCCTATAAACTCCCTCACAGGGTTGGGATAAATCAGAGTAAAGAACCTTTTCACTCAAAAACACAAGAATCTGAATTATTAAGAAACCATTATACATATCACACTTGATTTATTAAGACAGAAATAGTTGCTTGCAACATTTTTCAGGAAGACAGAAACTCCAGGCACCTGGAAGATTTAGAGAAACGTCTTTAATGTACTGTTTAATATGGAGGGCTTCTATTTAATTTTGTAAATGAAATAACCTATTAGCTAACACCCCCATTCCTGCTTTGGTCAGATACTAAGCAACAGAAGCAGAGGGACTCAAATTATGAAATTCAATGTCCTCTCTTGAACACTTCCAATATGAACACACATGCATACACACACACACACACACACACACACACACACATACACACATACATACATACCACCACTGGAGGAATTTCTTTCCATCCAATCAAAGCCAGAAATCTAAGACCTACCCCAGCAGAATCGTGAGGAGTTGGAGAAAAATGACATCTCTCAGTGAAGTCCAGTGACACTATCCAATCAGCTCATGTGGAGAAACTATCGCCTCCATCCCAAAGCACACAAACTGTGGCATTAAAAAAGAGAGAGAGAGAAAAGTCAAGAGTGAGGGTCTTTAACACTCGTGTTCCCTCCCCTGCCTTCCAGGCTGTAGCCAACTAACCTGCTCCTAGCTTCATTATATACTTCAATGTCTTTCAGACTTTGGTTGTTTTAATATCCTTCAGAAGAAATCCATCTGAGGACCTCTAAGTTGGGGTTCACAGATAATGCGTACCCTGATGCATTTATAACAGGATGTAAATTTAGACATTTCCCCCCCAGTCTGAATTTCCTTCCACCTAAGTATCTCTTTATTCATTACTTTAATTACCTAATTGTAAATCTCTTTAGGGGGTTACTTAGAAAGAAAATTAGCATCAAAGCTTGGCAGTAAACTCAGGGGCTTTTGGAGACAGTCCAAGCTGTTTCACCTGTGATTAATTAGATGGGTTTTTTTTTTTTCCTCCTTTAAGTGCCAGAACACTGTTGAGGGCTTTACGAAGTCACATGACTGCTGCCAGTACTACAATTGTGATTGATGCGGGTGTCTGGAGTCATAAGGCTACATCCCAGCTTTTGTGCTGTGACACGGTGGGCGCGCGTGCGCGTGTGCGTGTGTGTGTGTGTGTGTGTGTGTGTGTGTGTGTGTGTGTGTGTGTGAAGAACCGACTTTGAGAGGAAAACTCCAAGGGTTTTGAAGACACAAGAAGACGCTTCTTTAATATTCTTGTTTGTACATCTCTGTGGACTACAAACCTGAAACTCCAATCCAAATATTTCAGCCACGTTGGCTTCAAAAACATCTTCCTCTACAAAAACAAACAAACAAACAACAACAAAGAACTTATGTCTCTAACTTCACATTGGTGGGAAAACAAGAGCAAAGAAAGTGGTCATTTCAAGTAGTAATTCGCTGGGTATAAAATTATTCCCAGTGCAGGGCAGTAGAAGGAAGGCAGCCTTTGGTATATTTAGGAGAGTTAATACCCCCTCAGTTATGCTCCCAAGCCTGTGCGGAGGAAAACTGATGGCTGCTTTCTCACCAGTGCCAGATCGCCATTTTTCTTCATTGTACAAAATAGATGAAAAGGATATTTTAGCATTTGACTCCAGTCACTGGAAGAAATTGAAAGTTTTGCTGGCCTCCACTAAAGTCAGAGTCACTTCTAAGTTCCTACAATAGAGATCATTATCTGGCAACACCCATTTACCCGAGTCTACAATGTCTGTGACAATACAGAGATAAGTTAAATACCTGGTGCACACTGCCCTCAAGAACCAACTGAAGTACGACCTGAGTTTCTATATAGGTTAGAGGCTGGATCCTCAAAAAAAAAAAAAAAAAAAAAAAAAAACTTTTCTGCAAACAACCAGAGAGCAAATGGTTTAGGCTTATGGGCCATTAGGTCACCCTTGCAACTTCCCAGCTCTGCATTGTAGACAGCAAGCAGCCCTGGCCCGCAGGCAAATGCGTGGACAGCTGCTTTCGGCAGAAACCTCTCTCTGGTTTGTAATGGGCATGGTTAACACCTGGGGATCTTGTGCTATGGTAGATTCCGATTCAGCAGACTCAGCAGCAGTCAGAGTCTGTCCTCTGCATTTCATTAATAAGCTAGCAGACAATGTGACTCTGCTCGGCCTCACTTTGAAAGCCAGGAGCTACTACGGGGTTTTTTCTCCTTCCCTTCCAGGGCGGTTTTCTCAGAAGATGCAGGAAAAATAGAAATGTGTTCTCTTAGAATGTCGCTGGGGACTAGTGGTAGATTTAAATCCTTCAAGCAGTCGCTTTCAAAGATTACTACTCCACCTCTTTGGGAAAGGCCAGACTTAGGTCTCCTCAATGTTACCATCTTCTTTCCACCGATTGAAGGGCACACCACGGTGTTTTTCCGCTGGACAGATGGCTCCCCTGCGGTGACGCTGCAGGCCACATCAGTGTAGTGCAGTCTCTGCACGCAGGGATCTAACCACAGCTCCTCCGGCCCCCTGGCCCCTGTCTAATTGGTTGCAGCGCAAGAGCTAATGCAGGTTGAGAGCCCAATTAACGGAGCGTGTTTCTACCAACGTTGCATCTGAACAGCAATTATGCTAACAACTCTCTAAATTAAGACGTTTTCTGCCACTGCCATTTGCTATGGGACACTTCAGAGAAGAGTAAAGAGGGGCTGCTTGCCCGAAGGTTCTTCTGTGCTCACTGGCAGAAGGACTGGTAGAGAAGCTGGTAGCTTCAGGGCTAGGAAAACCACAAAGCAAAGGAACAACACTAATTGGCTCCGTTATCCAGGCCTCGGTAAGGATTAAGGCTCGAGCAGCTAAAGGATATGTTGAATGGGAGATTCTGACCATCTCTTTTCGCGATCTGCACATTGCACTAAGGGAAAACACCAGATACCAGGATGTTAACTTAAAACTTCAATCCACCAATCGCCAGAAACTGGATAGGACAAGATAATTGTATCTTCTTTCGATTTAGCTCATTTTAAACTCCCCTCAAAGCATCCATCCCATCTGATCATTCATGGCTTTTCCATCACCATTTTGGTCCCTGTAAAGCTAAACTTACTTCAATGCATCCCCTATGGACTGAGCATGTTGAGAAACCAAATCGAAGACACAATCCTCACCTAGCAGTTAACCGTGAAGTTGGAGACAAGGGGCTAGTTGATACATTGAGTCATTTACTCAGTCACCCACCCACTGAACAAATATTTATTAACCTGCAGCTATTTTGGATACTTTACTGGGCTAAACGTTGTGTTCCTACTCTCAGTGTGATAATAGTAATGTTGTATGAGCTTCCACCTTAGGAGTTTGATAACACAGTTACTGAGGAGTCACGGAATATAACAAAAGGTCAGTGCAATGAAATCCTGTGTATTACAGCCCTCCATATTCAAAGGTAACGTAGCGTTATTTCTTTACTTACTAGCCTATTTTGACACAAGGTCTCACTATGTTACCCACACTGGCTGAAAAGCCCTGTGTATACCCAATAAAAACTCCAAGTTCACTATCCTCCTGCCTCAGCCTCTGGAGTACTGGGATTCCTAGTATGTGCCACCACTGTCAGCTTGTGATGCAAGTTTAAAGCAGAATATTGCGCTACCTCCTGCTCCCCATATTGCTTCTTTTAAGATCTTATCACTATGCTGGTTAGTTTTTATTGCCAATTTGACACAACCTAGAATCTCCTAGAAAGGGGGAACCTTCAGGGAAGGTCATATGGTCACAGTAGCCTGTGGGCATGTCTGGGAGAAATTATCTTGATTGATCTGCAAGGGTCCAGCAAAACTATCCATAGGCGGGCGCGCCTGGGATACAGAAGGGAGCTAGCTGAGCACGTGTTGGTAAGCCATCCAGGAAGCAGTACTTCTCCATGGTTTCTGTATCACTTCCTGCCCTGACTTCCCTAGATGACAGATTATGAACTGGAAACAGAAGCTGAAATAAATCCTCTCTTCTGCGAGTTGCTTTTGGTCATGGTGGTTTAAGCAACAAGAACAGAACTAGAGAAACCACTCTTGTTGAATTTGTCAAACTTCAAGAGAGAACAGAATGCTAGGCTTTACTTCATTCTCCAGCTAATTAAAATCTACCCGTTTGCATTTATCCTCTCCCCTTGTATCAGTTACTTCTCTACGGCTGTGATTAAGCGCCTTGGTCAAGGCAGCTTATACAAGGATGGCTTCTTTGTGCATATGGTCCCAGGGAAATGGTAGCCATCACCAGCACGGTGGGGAAGCATGGCAGCAGACACGTATGGTGGCTGGAATAGAAGGTCACATCGTAAACCACAAAGCAGGAAACAGAAAGAAAGAACTGGAAACAGTAGCAGCTTTCAAACCTCAAGCTCCGCCCCCGTGACACTTCCA
The DNA here is from genome assembly GCA_028551405.1 of Uromys caudimaculatus. Lineage (NCBI taxonomy): Eukaryota > Metazoa > Chordata > Mammalia > Rodentia > Muridae > Uromys > Uromys caudimaculatus. The sequence goes on along the minus strand of CM052719.1, from coordinate 16,886,038 downwards.
TCAAGGCCACGCCTCCTAGACCTACTCAAACAGGGCCACCAACTAAGGATGAAGTATTCAAACTTATGGGGGACATTCTCACTCAAACTATCACATTCACCTCATCTTTCTTGACTTCCTTACACTGAGTACCACCAGTTATCTCAATATGCTCACGAATCTTCCAGAACTCCTCCTACCTAGCCAACCAATCCTTGTCCTGTCTCCTTTGCTGACTATGAATTCTTTTTATGTCCCTTATATACTGAATTTCCAATTTATGTTTCTGCAGTCTGTCTATGTTTCTGAAGCCTTCTAATGACCTAGCATCCATTTTCCACCTACTGACTTTCAAAACACATTCCAATCAACTTGGCTTTTTCAAGCCTTAGTCCCATCTACCTGGCACCCGGGGTGCTTAAATCAACAGTGGTCCACCACAGCCTGACACTCCCTCTGTACGTCTTATCTTGGTGAGTTATGAAGTCATCTGAAACTTAGGCAGGGTCACGTGTCTCTTCATTCCTCATCCTGACACCTAATCAATCAGTCCTGCCAGCTGTTTCTTGAATATTTGACACATCTGCCCTCCCTTCACCATCTCTACCTTCTCACCTTAGTTCAGAAGGTATCTTTTATTCAGACAAGAGCAGCTGGATTACCATCTGATTTCCTTGCCTACAGTATCTCTGACACCATAGCCTTTAGTCTATCTTTATCTGATACTCCATAGTCAGGGTGGCTTTCGAAAAGTATAAATCTGACTCAAAGAAAAAAAAAAACACATATCAATCTTCTGTGACTAGATAGGTCTTCTGATGTCCATGATAGTGCGGGACTTCAGTGAAGAGTGAGATGAGAGAAAGCAAGTGACAGTTTGCATCTAGAATGTTTCTGAAGGCCATGGATTGGTTCTGTTTCCAGCTTGGTGCTATAGGAAAATCACCTCTAGGAGGTAGGCTCTTTGGGTGACTGGTGCCATGTCCATGAAGGGAATTATGGGACCCAGGTCTCTTCCTCTCTGTCTACTGTCCTTTACTTGGATGTCTGCCTGTCTCTTTCTCCCGCCTGCTTGGACTAAAGGAATCTGCCACCACAGTCTTCCCTTTACCTGTGGGTTGTCATCATCGTCGTCATTGTCATTGTTGTTGTCGTTTTATGTATTTGAGTGTCCTGCCTGCATGTATGCATGTACACCATATGCAGGCCTGCTGCCTGAGGTGGTCAGAGGAAGACGGCAGGTCCCCTAGCTTTGGTGAACACTTTGTTCTGCATAGCTTCCGCTCATGATGTACCATAACAGGCCCAAAGCCACAAAGGCAAGTAGCCTAGGCCAGACCTTTTTAGAACTGATGCAAATTAGAAGTTTTCTCTTTGTAAATTGATTAACATGTGTATTTGGTCTAACCTTGGAGAGTGTAATTGAGAACTTGGAATTCCTCCTCTATTTTCTCTTCCCAGTACCTTATCCTCAGTTGCTGTCTCAGAAGCAAATGTTTAACAACCTGTTCCATAAATAAATAAATATCCCCCCCTCTGTTGTCCATTGACAGCTTGGAACTGGTCAAATAGCCACACGGTAAAAGGAACAGTTCTTACTCAGAATTCCTGTTGACAGTGAGTTTTGGAGGAAATTCATTTAAGTGTCTCTGGTGGCTCTGAGCAAGCCAGTTTCAAGACATTACTGTCCTTACCGCATCAACTGTCCCAGGGTGGTGTTCAGTCGCCCTTCCTTCTCCTATAGCATAGCTTTCCTAATGAACTGATAAGGACACATAGGTTTTAAGTTGTAAAAGCTGAGACTGGAGAGATGGCTCCGTGGTTAAGAGCACTGACTGCTCTTCCGGAGGTCCTGCGTTCAAATTCCAGCAACCACATGGTGGCTCATATGAGATCTGATGCCCTCTTTTAATGTGTCTGAAGACAGCTACAGTGTACTTACATATAATAAATAAATACATTTTGGGGCCAGAGCAAGCAGGGCTGGAGCAAGAAGGGAGAAAAAAAAAGTGGTGAAGATCACGATCTGTTGCTTATAGGTGCCCAGAAGGCTCCAGCGAGGGTTTTTAGATTGCTCAGAGACTATGCAACTGTGATCAATTAGTAATGTCTGCCATTAGCATGAGAATCTGTAATGGGTATGGATGCCGTGTTCACTATGCCTACTATGAGTGCTAATTAGAATACAAGACTTCTTAAGCAACTAGGAAATCGTTTGCAAGTTCTAGAATAGGAAGCTTATTACTCTAGAACAGGCCCTCCTTACCCTGCCTAGGCCTGGTTTTTTTTTTTGTTTTTTTTTTTTTTTTGACCTGCGCTTTTACTCTGTAATACTCTTAAGCCTTCTTCATACTGGAAAGCCTAAGGTGTTAGGAACATGTGGGTTTTTTCCACAGCTCTGGCCTACCTCCCCCTGGTAGAGCAGCTGTGTATGCCCTTTCTGGTTTGGTTTTTCATCTGCAGAACACTTAGTGTGCGTGATCTCTAGGGAGCTCTCAAGTTACGTGAAGCCTCTAAGCAAAGGTTACTCTAATATAGCGTCTCACCTTTACAGACAAAGCTCTTGCCTAAGCCAGGGGAAGTCTGCCGGTCCTGTGACAGTGTTAAGAAGGGAACAGTGTTGCAATACTTCAATAGCCCAGGTGCAAATGCCATGTGATTTAAAGGGAATTGTGGGTATTGCGTAACAGATTTGTAAGGAAAGAGGAAGAGTAGTAGAATGCATACAGCATAAAAACGGAAGAGGGAGCCGGGCAGTGGTGGCGCATGCCTTTAATCCCAGCACTTGGGAAGCAGAGGCAGGTGGATTTCTGAGTTCGAGGCCAGCCTGGTCTACAGAGTGAGTTCCAGGACAGCCGGGGCTATACAGAGAAACCCTGTCTCAAAAAACAACAAAAAAAAAAATTTCCATATAAAGATTTATGTTTATACACATCACTCATGCCACTGTGTTGAGAGTAAGAGACTGCCATATGTGCAGCCATAATGGAATGTTTATAGCACCCTCATGGCTCAGGAAACATGGCGAAGATGGAGCAGGAAGAGAGAATAAATGAGCCGGATGCAGGGGAGGAGTGAGGTAGAGTACCATCTTCAGAATGCCATTGCTGCTGTATTCTTGATCTTACAGAAGTTGTGGCTACCATCACAAGACCTGAGCAAAATTAGGCCTACCAGTGTCCTGCCATGAGGACAGAAGGGTTCATGGGTCACCCCCAGGACCACTAGGCAGAGAATGGTCCCTAGTGGGTGGGGAACACAGTTCCCACCCCTCCCTGAGTATCTAGGCAGTAAGGCTTGCTAGGGGAGAAACAGACATTTTCTCCAATGATACAACTCTGCTAAAAAGCCCATGCTTCTGTAAACAGCCCCATAAGCAACCCTAATGAAACTCACTAGATCAACTAAGTCAATAAACAGGTAAATAAATAATGATATGAAAACAGCACATGGAGTGGGTGGGAAGAGAATGAACAAAGTGGGAGGGGCGTAGGAAAGGGCAACGGGGAGCAGAAGGGTACGATAAAAATATTATATATATATATATATATATATATATATATATATATATATATATACATACATATATATATGAGAAAATCCCATATATATAAATGCATTATATGTGTGTAAAAATGTCATAATAAAATACAAATTATATAAAGTTAACATAGCCTAATTTTAAAAAGTGCCTGTATCTTTAAAAAAGAGTTGACCTTTTTCTTTTAAACTTATTTCAAGGGAAGAGCATAAGGAACCCAGTCCTCCATTCCCCCCTCCCCCGAGGTCCTCTCCCCTTTAGACGGTCACTGTCACCTGACCTCTATCATGGAAATATCCAACGTGAATAAATGAAACAAGAGCTGAGACATTCCCTAGCCACCTCTAGGCCACCATGACATAATCGTCTGAGAAGTCCCAACTCATGTCAGAAGACTCAGGGTGACCACAAACTCCTCTGTGGACTGCATTTGGTCTCCAGAAAGAGGCAAGCTGGCCAGAGACTCAGTGCAAACTGGTGAGACCTGGGCTCTGTAAGCAGATGGAGTGAAGCCAATACTCTTAGTAGCTGAATGAGAGAATGCCCATTTTCCATACAGAGGACAGGAAGACACATGCAGCTGCTCTGACACATGAATGTCCCGCTACTCTGTAGATAGAAGACCTGTGCTCCACTTGCCTGGAGCCAATCTCCCAGACAGAACTGCCTATGTTGCAGAAAGCAGCACACACACACACACACACACACACGCAACTGTGTCCAAATGGATTACTCCTGTCTGCACAGGAATGCACGTCATTGTCAACATCAAACACTCCCTGGCTTTGCTCTGGCAGCACCTGCCTTATTGATGGACACTTCTGAACCATCACTCACAGAAGGCACTTAAACCTGTATGACTTCAAAAGCAAGGTAAGACAAGCCACATCCAGCAGGACAGTACACAGCTAATATGATTATTTCTCCTCTCCCTGCTGATAATAGAATTATGCAGAAGCAGCCTTGACCCAGTAAGAATTTTCTCTTCAGAGTCAAATCTCTGCCCTTCGCTAGCTCACAGCGCATGCGTCCTGTTCTGCTTCCTGGACACAGCAGCATTCCTTTGTGCAGCATCTTGGTCCCTAACGTTTCAGGGAAGACAAGATCCACCCAGGTACGCGACCCGCACTAGGCACCGCCCCAGATGCCACACACACTATGGAAGTGAGGCATTATTAGCCATCTTGCTGGGGTGGAGAAAAGAAAAATGAAGAAATTAGGTTTCTTTTCTAAGTTCACACTCAAGAGTCCACTGAGCGAGAAAGAGCACCAACATCTCTACTACCCTTCTTCTGTTATGTTTCACATACAGAAGTCACCAGAACTTCTCATTGCCCCAAGCAGAAGAGAGCACTCTCTTCTCCCTCCCTCCCTCCCTCCCTCCCTCCCTTCCTCTCTCTTTCTCTCCCTCTCTTTTTTCTTTCCTTTCCCCCCTCCCTTCCTCCCTTCCCCCTTTCCTCTCTCCCTTGTGTTTTGTTTTTGTTTTTGTTTTTTTTGGTTTGGTTTGGTTTGGTTTAGATTTTGCTTTGCTTTGTTTTGTTGAGATAAGGTCTCACTACCTAGCCTAGGTTAGCCCAAAATTCATCAATTCTCCTGCTTCTGCATCCCATGATTTAGGATAAAAGGCATATGCCACCACCTGGGCAGGACAACAGTTTTCAAATGAGGCTGGAGTTTGGCTAGTTAGGGTGTTACTAAAAGGCAGGATTAAAAGTAACACGCAACCATGCGGTGAGGACGGAGTTTAGGAAATGCGGGAATAACTTTAAGTAATAAATTCTATTAACCACTCAACTTTTAATAGGCTGCTCCAAATGCACGGATTAAGAAGGGACCTACTTTCTGAAGAGTCTTTTCAAAGAACAATATTAATATTTTTAAACCTCTTAGAGTGCTAATTCCTAGGCAGCAGGCTACGGAGATTTCTTCTGAGTCTCGTATTAGAATGTTGCTCATCAGGATGCTTAAATGGAGTTATCATTGATAAAATAATGGTCTGCTCTTATTCAGAATTATTTTGTTCATGTTTATGGTTCAAAACTGCATGACCCATGTTCTGATTTTCAAAAAGTATACATTTATATGTGACTTAATTAAGAGAGATTTTATAAAACTATTAGAAGATTCCTCTATTACAAAAGTTGGTATTTTTTCTTTATTCAACTAATATCTATTTAAAATTCAGTATCTGCACTTCAGTGCATTGAGAATACAGGAGCAACAACAATGTAATACCTTACGGAATGAATCTTTTTACAAAATGTCATTCATAATAAACTGACTTAAAACAGGACCTGTCAAAAAGTCAAGACAATAATCTGGTTGTGAGCGGATGAAGCGAAGCGAACAAACTCGTGTTGATTAAGCAAGGAGCAATAAGTAGGTGGACTGGCTCGGCTTAGAGGCGAAGCTGACCAGACTTGCTAATGGGCTGGATACGGAGCTCAGGGAAGGAACTTTCTGTTGATGTACAGCTAGGTACAAAAAGGAGAAGGGCTTGGACTGAGATGGAAGAGGGCTGGGGCGAAGGAATGTGGAATCCATTGTTCTTTCTCGGTCACGTGACATTTCAGCTGACTCAGCGATAAAGCCATTGGACGTATGGAACTCAGTCTAGAGATGAATTTTGGAGCCGTCTACCTCTAGAACCTGTTCAAATGTGTAGCCTTGGATGCGATTGCCGAGGAAGAGCAGTAAGTGTGGAGAGGAAGAAACAGCGTTAGCTCAGCTGTAATGCTGAGAAATTGGAACCTGGATAACAATGTGTTTAATATACCTGGGGGTTCTGAGTGACGAAAATCGATCACACAAACAGCTGAGTGTCGCAGTACGAAAGGAAGGAATGGGTTTTCAGAGCGCAATGACCCTATATGTAAAAGTCTACTGAGAGGTTAATGATGGTGAGAAAACTCTCCTCACCCTTGAATGACATGAGCAACAAGCGCTTCTTTGGTGGACCTAGGCAATAGAAAGATCAACTTGAGTTGCCAAAAGACAATTAATAAAAATAAGGAATTAAGCCATCAACTAGGTAGCATTTTCATTTGAAAATGCTTCTCAAAATAATCTCAGCCAAGTGACAGAGCAAAAATCTCATCTGAGAAGTTCGAGAAATGCTAAAGTACCCCTGCAGTCCCCTCTATGGGTTTTGTCTTAAAATGGTAACTTTGCTCTAAATGAAATAGTAAGCACCTAAGCTCTGGCCTTAGGACCGGATCTGACACAGGCTACTATTCACTTGTATGGCATTTCGGGTTGACAGCTTACAAAAACAGCTGGCTGTCCACATCTGTCCTACACCCACAGACTGAACTGACCGCAGGAAGAAAATACAAATGACATCAATAGTGAACAGACCGACTTACCGTACTAGGTGTCGTAAGCAATCTAGGGATGATTTGAAGTGGACAGAAGGATGTGAGTAGATGATACACAAATGCTATTGTATACAAGGAACTTGAACACCACAGATGACTGATTCCCAGTGCGCACTATTGGATCAGAGACAGAAGACAGCGAGGAAGCAGTGCAGAAAGAATTTTGACAAAGAAATGGATACAAAGTTTAAATTTTTAATGAGTGACAATATCCAAGAATTCCAGAGAATGATAAACAGAGTACACACACACACATAAAATTGAGTAAAATTGCTGATAATCAGTTGCTGTTATTTTTTTTTTTTTTTTTAGTGAAGGTAGCCAGAGGAGGAACCTCACAGATGCAGACTGAACACAGGATTACAGCAGCCCCCCCATCAGACACTCAGAAGACAATGAGTCAAGTCTTCAGAGGACTATAACGCAACCAGACAGCACTACTAACGTTCCAAGCTGTAGGTTCCAGCCATTCTCTTAAGGAGAAAACAGACATAACAAGAAGTGGAGATAAAGTAGAAAAGCTTTTATTCAAGAATGACATCAATCCCCATGTAAAAAACTCTCAGAAACCTGAAAAATATTAAACTAGGTGAATTTGGAAACTCCTAAGGTTAATATATACAAATCACTGGAATCAGCTAGCAGAAGACAATTGTACTGGCTGGTTTTGTGTGTCAACTTGACACAAGCTGGAGTTATCACAGAGAAAGGAGCTTCAGGTGAGAAAATGCCTCCATGAGATCCAGCGGTAAGGCATTTTCTCAATTAGTGATCATGGGGGAGGGCCCCTTGTGAGTGGTACCATCTGTGGGCTGGTAGTCCTGGGTTCTATAAGAAAGCAGGCTAAGCAAGCCAGGGGAAGCAAGCAAGCCAGTAAGGAACATCCCTCCATGGCCTCTGCATCACCCCCTGCTTCCTGACCTGCTTGAGTTCCAGTCCTGACTTCCTTTTGTGATGAACAGCAATTGAAGGTGTAAACTGAATAAACCCTTTCCTCCCCAACTTGTATCTTGGTCATGATGTTTTGTGCAGGAATAGCAACCTTGACTAAGAAAACAATGAATAATTAAAATTATAAATGTACTAATTATCATCATATCAAAAATCATAAAGTATACAAGAATTAGTGTGTGCATGTTTTTTTTTTTAATTTGTGTAACTATTTTTATTTTATATGTGTGTCTGGGTATTTTACCTACAGATTTGTCTGTGCCATGTGCATGTAGTGTCCACAGAGGAAGACCAGGGAGTCAGAACACCTGGCGTTGGAACTGCAGGTGGTTGTGTGCTGCCAGGTGGGTCCTAGGAATCTACGAGCTTCAGTTCTCTTACTTTCTCAGCCATATCTCCAGCCCTAACTGAAGTTATATACTAAAACATCTTAAAACCAAAGGAAACAGATAATATCCACATAAACACAGAGACATACCATACCTAGTGAACTTCAATACGCTCAAAACACATATAATAACCATCCGGGAGTGCGGTAGGGGACAAGAAATTGTCAAAACTTTATAATTGGGAAATACTCTAAAACCCACATATTCAAGAGGTCCAATAAACCAGTAGTTATAAAACCATGAAAAGGGGGCTGGAGAGACGGCTCAGTAGTTAAGAGCACCGACTGCTCTTCCGAAGGTCATGAGTTCAAATCCCAGCAACCACATGATGCTCACAACCATCTGTAATGAGATCTGATGCTCTCTTCTGGGGTGTCTGAAGACAGCTACAGTGTACTTACATATAATAAATAAATAAGTCTTTTAAAAAACATTTTAAAAAAACATGAAAAAATAATCAAGGAGATGCAATAACGAAATTATTGAAAAATCAATGACCCAGAGAGGACTTAAAACCACAGGAGGGAGGGCACTGCTGATAGCTGGTCACATGGTCTATAACTCCACAGTTGCATTTTATTCCTATATTTACAGCCTTCTATCATTTCATACGTGTACCTTATCCATACAAATACACGAAATTGCTTGAAATGATGAACAGAACAAAGTGTCCATTGATATAAAAATAGTTTCGTTGTGCTCTGTTTATCTAATGGAATACTATAAAGCAACTGACATGAATAAACCAGAAGTATACCACCATAAGTTAGTCTTAGAGGCATGCTATGAAGAAGAAATCCTGGGCTAGAGAGCCGGCTCAGTGAGTAAGAGGCTTTCTGCAGAAGCATGAGGCCCTGAGTTCAAATCGCTAGCATGTATATATATATATATATATATATACACACATACATACACACACACACATATGTATAGATATATATCATATCTGTATAATCTGACATACATATCATGTATATATGTATATCATGATGTGCATATCAAATATATATACCATATATATTATAATATATACCCCCCACTGCATGATTTTAAGTTCTCTCGGGGTCACTGATCTTTCAATAATTTCATTATTGCATCTCTTTGCTTTTTTTCACATTTTTATAGCTAGTGATTTACTGGGATATATACATATTATGTATATGTGTGTGTGTATCCCAGTAAATAGCCCATCTATATACATACATATACATTTATTAGACGTGGCTACCCACACCTGTAATCTAAGCATTGTTGGGGAAAGTCAGGAAGATGGCTGGGGCTTGCTAACAAAAGCCACCTACTTGAGTGCTGGTAAAATATCACTAGAAATAAACTCACAGGACTGCAAGTTGTGCAGACCTAAGACATACTCAGGTTAAAACACCCGAACACATAAAATAAAATTTTATAAGTTATTTTTTTTTTTAACTTCACTGGGTTAGGAAGGCAAGGGCAAGGATGTTGGCAAGGAACCGTGAGGCTGCGCGATCAACAGGAATGATCTTCCTTGTCTGTCTCCTTCGTTCATTAACTGGCCTTTCCCATCTCGTTTACAAGGTGGCGTGCACCAAAGGCATACTCTTGAAGACAGGCTAGGTTAAAAAGATGGATCAGTATTGCCAGGGCTTAGAAAAGGATGAACCAAGGCTGACTGGACTGTCTGGAAGCTAATTTAGGTTGCTGAAGAAAAGAGTAAATTAAGACAGAGGAATTGACTTCAACCATTTGTCTGACCTGAGAAGTGACCACCTTGTATGAAGTCACTGTGCCTTAAGAAGAAACAGCATCTGCGGACATCACTTGAAAGCGCCCTTGTTTTCTCTTTTCAAAACAAGCAGAGGGCTGGGAAATCCTCCCCCAAGCTTCAGGAGCTGTTAATTGGCTCCCCAGTAAAATTACAGAAGCAGCCTGCCTGGTAATGATTGTAAATGACAGGGACTATCAGGTTTACCCTGTGACTTTCCCCGGGGACTTCCAGTGAGTTTAGTCTGAACTTAGCATCAGCTGCTAGGGTTCCTGTCTTCTCAGCACGCCATGGCTGGACCGACCCTGCTGTCTTTCAAACCTAATTAGCATGAAGGCCTTTCCTGCCTCCCACCCCCCCTCCCTCAGCCCGGGAGCCCCTGGTTTCCTTCTCTTGCCAGTACTCCTCAGGCGTGCAAATTCGAAGCTGAAGACATGTAAACTTTCGGGGTCTTTTGTCTCTGTTGCCTGGAAGAAACAATCCTTAAGATCTGAGCATAGGTTATTGCTCTCCTAGAAAAGCGTGCGCCCATCCCTCTGAACTCCTTTACAGATCGATGGTACTCACCTTGAGTGTGTAATTAATTAGACCATTTTTATCAGCAATTTTAGCACTTTCATACATATGTACAATGGAAGAGATTTTTAACAATGCTATACACATATAAGGTGTACTCGGGTCAGATTCACCCCTGTTGCTTTCTATGGTCTTTATCCCTCTCCTATTGAACCCCTTCTTTTTTTTCAACTAGTTCCCCTTTGATGTATTCATTTATTTTAGGGAAGATCCACTAGTTTAATTATGGGTTCTTGCATGAACATGGATAGGACACTATTTACAGTAATTTGAGCAACTTATTAGTGATTACATTCTATAAGAAAATGGATCGCTTCTGGGAACCCTTCAAAGGAACCCAGCAACTGCCAGTAGCCCCTCAAAGAGAGGTGTGGCATCGTGGGCCCCTCCCACGCCCATGTCGATGGGTTCATGACTACAACAGATGTGTCATAGCCAGACCACAGTATTTCAAATGCTTCTTCCGACTCTTACATTCTTTCTACCCTCTCTTCTGTGATAGTCCCAGAGGGTTATATGATGGGCCAGCCTGACTCCATCTTAAGACTCATCTTATTACAACGTCAAAATAAGTCCACTCCTGTTTTCTGTAAAACCTCAGTTTGACTGTGTCTTGACCCACTTTCTAGAATTTGACATGTCCATACCCTATATGCTGACTTCTACCCTTATTAGATATTCTGCCAAACAATTTTGAGATATTCTGCCAAGTTACTACATAGCCAAAAACCCTTGAAAACCCCCTCGCTTTGCAGTTTGGGGGCTAATATAAACCCCACCTTCTTCTGTGTTTGATGCTTTCCTTTCAAACACCGCTGTCTTAGTTAGGGTTTCCACTGCTGTAATAAAACATCATGACCAAAAGCAACTTAGGGAGGAAAGGGTTTAATTGGTTTGCATTTCTACAGAACTGTTCAAATCAGGACAGGAATTCAATCAGGGCAGGAACCTGGAGGTAGGGGCTCATGCGGAGTCCATAAAGGGGGGCTGCTTGCTGGCTTGCTTCTCAGGGCCTGCTCAGTTTACTTTCTTATAGAACCAAAGACCGCCAGCCCAAGCATGGCACCATTCACAATGATTTCTTACTCACTAATTAAGAAAATGCCCTAGAGCTGGATTCTATGGAGGCATTTTCTCAGTTGAGGAACCCTCCTTTCAGATAACTCTAGTTTGTATCAAGTTGATATAACACTAGCCACACCCACTTTAGAGAGACAGCCCTGTCTGACCAAAAATAAAACTTGTTTCATTCAACAAAAAAAGAAGTTGAATAATGGTCTTTACTCTTGTTTGGTGAGATTAACATTTGGAGGCCCCAGCAAGATTAAGATCACCCACTCAAATTTTGAAGCCAGACTTTCACTCCAGGACTCTGGTACCAGAATGCTACCTCAGGAGGTATGGACCTTGAAGATGTTCCAATGTTCCTAGGCATGCTTTCAGCTTGGTAGACTGTTGGCGTGAACTTTCACACTAAAAATAACCAGCAAGCACTTGTCTGAGGAGGCCTCCATCAATAAGCCATAGTAAGGTATCTCATTCTAAGATACGTTTCTAGTGGGATTCCTTCTGGGGGCAGAGAGGTAACTAGTAATGTACACGAACTCTTGTCCAGGGCACTAGTGAGACATCACACCACCCACCTGGCTTTTTGGCTCCTGGTTCTTGGTCTCTGTGATTCATTCTGTGTTTCATTTGTCTCCTGCCCAGGGCACTAGAGTAAAGTCACTCTGCCTGCCTGGTTCTTGGATACTGAAAGATGAGATGGAAATTGATCAAGCGCAGTTAAATGTATGAACGAGGTGGTCACCCTATGCTTGGTTTTGACTAGTCTCTTCTAACTGTGTGAACATTCTGTGTTCTGTTTATTGTTTGTTTTCATTTTGTTGTCTCTGTCCTTTTAAGTCCTGCTCACCAGCCACCAGCCACCACAGCCACCTTCCCCAGAGGGGGAAAAAAACAAAACAAAACAAAAAACCTGTGGTCCAAGGGGAGCCAATCCAGTGTAAGAAGACTGAGCAGCCAACCAGTGCAAAGGCAACTTTGGATGCTTGCCATGTCTGCTTTGATAACCGGAGCTCAGAAGTTTTATCTCTGAAATTTCTCTGTTCCCGGTTTGCTCCATATGGATAATACTGAAATATTGCTCTCTGCTGTTCAACTTTATTGAAAAGCTAGCTCTAGAATTAGATATGGCGTCCCCCCAGCTCTAGATTCAAGCTTCAAAAAAAAAAAAAAAAAATCTGTCCTATGCCAGACAAGCCACCTAATTGTGTTACCCTGTCAAAAAAAAAAAAAAACAAACAAACAAACAAACAAACAAACAAAAACCTCCTAGAAAATCCCAGCTTTTCTTGAGGACAAGGAAAAACATAGTCTCTCCTGGAACTGCTTTTCAGCTGAAATTAGGATGTTGTTGTCGGCGCCCAGAAAGGATGGAATGTTAGTCAAAAGCCAGGAGGGGATTTAGGCAAAGGGACATTCATCAGAAGCATCTGGTTCACTCATCCAGATGAAAAGACCTGAAGCAAAGTGTTGTCATGGTTCACATTAGCTTTTGGCAAGTCCAGGGTTCTCTACTTTTGTAGGACTACCTGGCTCTTGTGCAGTGAAGATCGTCTTTGGAACAACTTGTAGTCTGCAGCTGATTCCTGAACAGTGTCTGTCAGCCAAGTGGAAATCTGTCGCAACAGATATAGACAAGGAACCAGAGTTAAAGAAACTTAAAGGAACATCTTATACTTGGAGCTTTGTTGGCCTTGCTAACAGGTTTCACATTAAAGGATAAACAGGTTGTAACTTTTTTACTATTTCTTTATTTAAAAGAGCTTGCTTTACAATGACTGCTCTCAGTAATCAACCACTTGTGTCTAATGGTAAATCATTGGATAAAATTTTTAAGGTATATATGCTATGAAAGTATGAAAACAACATCTATTTTGGAGTCCATTTGACCTGTGACAGGTGGAGTCAAGTTGCAACTCTCTGAAGCTTATATGAGTCTTTAATTTTACAAAAAGAAGATAAAAGGTTAGGTATGTTAGCATTAGCATTGACTATAATCTATATTGCAATCCATATTGTAGAAAAGTCATCTAACAGTTGTCTGTAAACAGCTGGCGTAGACTCAGGCCTTTGAGTCATAGCAAAAGCTATGGCTTTGGATTAAAAAGCATGAACATTCTTCCCCCTGTCCAGAGGGCTGGATACACATAGATTGGGCAAAGATGTCTTCCGCACGATGAAAACTTAATGAGAAGTACCTTTAAGTCTATACGTAGACGATAACCAAAGGAAATTTAAAATCTTGAGCTTGTGACTAATAATAGTTGTCAGTGTTTTACCAGCTTATCAGAACTCCATTGGGCAGTGTTAAAATTTTGAACTTTTGAGATCTTAGTATTTCAGGGAGGAAATCGGAAACATTTTTATTTTACATTATTTTATACCTCTACAACTTGAATTTATACATCTTAAATCATTTCTTAGACTGTTATAACTTATTATTTAAGCATTTGAATCCTCAGATGTCTATAACTTGCATATATATTTTTTTCTGTTCCATCCATTTTCCTGTAAGCATCATAATTTCATCTTTCTTTCCAGTTAAATAAAATTTCTGTGTGTATATGTATCACCTATTAATCTGATTTCTCTAGCAGTTTCAGAGTTTTGAGTCTTGAATTAAGACTCTTGATCCATTTAGAGTTGATTTGGGAGACTGGGTGAAAAAAAAGGATTTAATTGCATAATTTCACATGTAGAGATCCAGTTTCCTCAGCATCATTTGTTGACAATGTGATCCTTTCTCCACAGTATAATTTTTATTGACAGTGCTGTCCTTTCTCCAGGGTACATTTTGTTTTTGCATCTTTGCCAAAAGTCTGGTGGTTACAGTTGTAAAGACTAAATGTGTGTGTGTGTGTGTGTGTGTGTGTGTGTGTGTGTGTGTGTGTGTGTGTTTTAATCTGTTCCATTGATCCACATGTCTGGTTTTGTGCCAGAACCGTGTTTTTATTACAATGGCTCTGTAGCAAAACTTGAAATGCAGTATACTAATGCCTCCAGAAGTATACTTCTTGCTGATGATTGCTTTGGCTATCTGTGATCTTTTGTACTTCCATATGAATCTTACAAGTGTCTTTATTATTTCTTTGAAAGATGGCATGCGTATTCTTATTGGGGTTTCATGGAATCTGCAGATTGCTTTTGGCAGGATGGTTATTACACAATATTAATTCCTCAGTTGCATAAGTATGAGAAGTTTTTCCATTTTATAGTGACCTCTTCAATGTCTTTCACTGGTGTTTTAAATGTTTTGTGGTGAAAATCTTTCACTTCTGGGTTTTGTTTATTCCAAGGTCATTTAGGCTTCTGTGAGTGACACTGCTGCCCTGAATTCTTTCTTCGAATGTTCAGTATCTTTTATCTATTTTGCAGAAAGTCTACTGATTTCTGTGTGGTAATTTGTATATGGCAGAGTCCTGGTGGAGCTCTATGCTCCCTAAATTGGAGCAATCATTCTTGCAAAGGATTCTTTATTTGTCACATCAAAATGTTACTGATCTAGAGCCAGTGAGGAGCTCAGTCTGCAAAGGTTTGCTACCTTGGCCTGAGGATCTGGGTTCCATCTTCAGCACCCACGGAAAGTGGAACTACTGCACTCACTCCACAAAGTTGTCCGTGCACAGACAAACATACACACACTTTTTTTTAATTAAAAATGTTACTGGTTGGGCTGACGAGATGGCTCAGTGATTAAGGGCATGGCCTGCTCTTCCAGAGGTCCTGCATGCAATTCCCAGCAACCACATGGTGGCTCACAACCATCTGTGATGGAATCTGCTGCCCTCTTCTGGTGTGTCAGAAGACAACAACAGTGTGCTCATTTATTAAATAAATAAATAAATGTTACTGGTCTGTAAATATTTTTTCCTCATTGATACTTACTAAGTTTTAAGCCACTAATATATACAGTGAAAACTTGGGTACTACATTTGCATGAGATATAAACTTGGGATCCAGCTTGTCATTATAGGTATTTTAGTGCAGCTGCACTCTTAAGCAAAGATAAACGTTCTTGCTTTCAATTAAAAGAGTCCATTACTCTTGCCAGATGGGAGAGTCCTTCCACTCGATGGCTAATTTGAGTCTTGGTTCTCATCTGTATATGATAGTTACTACAAACAATTCACCAGTATCATTCACTGTCTCTGGGTGTAATATCATTTTTACTTCTAGCAAGGAGTTTCTATCATTTGTATTACTGTTCTTTTTAAAGTCTTGCCTTAAAGTTTACTTGGCATTCTGGGGTGTTTGTAGGAAAAAGAACTCAATTGTCATAATGCTGAAATAGTAAGTGGCAGAGCCATCTCTGGGAACACAAATCCTATTACTCATTCTGGTACTTAAATTGTTAAGGAGCTCTTTATTACAGTTAAACTAAAATGAAACCTGTTTCTCACAGTCTGTCATGGCACCATTTGTTTGTATATATGTTTGCATGGAATAGAATCTCAATACATAGTCAAGCTAGTTTGGAACTCACTATCTAGCCCAGGCTAGCCCTGAACTTGCCATGATCCTCCAGCCTCAGTCTCAAAGCCTCACAGCTGAGCACATCATGTACTTTCAGAAATTAACACCCGAGCCTGGGTGGACTGGCAAACACCTTTAGTCCCAGCACTCAGGAGACAGAGGCAAGCAGATCTCTGTAGGGTCAAAGTTTGTCTGGTACATATATATTAAGTTCCAGACCAGCCAGGGCTACATAAACTAATTAAATTTTTTTAAAAAATAAAAAATAAATTAACACTGGAGATTCCATAACAATCAGCAAAGTCTTCAGTGGATATGTGACGCCATAGCTTGGAATTGCAGCAATCACACGTTGCTATGATGAAAATGCAAACAAAGCCTATAGAAAAAGAAGACAAAGAAAAGGAGGAGGGAGACCTCTGCCTGGGCCACCAGGAGTCCATAGCCAACGAGCGCCAAAGAAAGATACCCTCCCAGGAGCTTGGAAAAGTCGTGAGTGGGGTTAAGGGGAGCAACACCTCTCACCCACACCCGTCCGGATTACCTGGATCCAGGGCCTGAGAACCCGGGGCCAGGAAACCTCTGAACCTTCCAGTTTCATCTATGGGTGGAGACCTCTGCCTGGGCCACCAGGGCCTGTGCCTGGGGACCTCAGCCTGGGCTACAAGGCTCCAGGAGAGAGCGGGTATCCCAGGAGTGCTGACACAACTTTGAGTACAGGCAAAACCACCACTTTTGTTCAAACTCACTGGATCAAGAGGGACCCTTGCAGAGTCTTCAGGGCATAGGAACCAAGGGACAGCTGAGGACAAGATACTTATGATTTCTTTCTGCACGCCAGAGCGGACCCTGTGCCACAGCTCTCCAAACCCAAACACCTCTCAGAGAGAGCTGGTCTTCAAGGATTACTGGCACAGAGGCTGCAGGAGGAGCAAACCACAACCAGACAGAGTAAGATCAGCTAACATCAGAGTCAACAAGATGGCAAAAGGCAAGGGTAAGAACATAAAGAACAGAAACCAAGAGTACTCGGCACCATCAGAACCCAGCTCTCCCACCACAGCAAGCCCTGGATACCCCAACACACCAGAAAAGCAAGACTCAGATTTAAAATCATTTCTCAGGATGATGATAGAAGATGTGAAGAAAGAAATGAATAACACCCTTAAAGAAACACAAGAGAACAGAGATAAAC
>CM052719.1:16835441-16868248 GCA_028551405.1 Uromys caudimaculatus | reverse complement strand
CCTCCATCTCTCTCTGCACTGTGTCCCTCCTCCATCTCTCTCTGCACTGCGTCCCCCCTCCATCTGTCTCTGCACTGATTGTGCTAAATACAATCTCCATAGGTGCATGTCTCACGTGTAACTATACCTACCCATTACTCCCTTTCCTCTGGATAAAGAAGTGATATACCCTTTCCTCTCTTCCTCCCTACTTCCTCCACAACTACCCCTCCTACAAGGGTTCTTTTCCTCCACCGGTGATCAGAGGAGTTTGTCAGGTCACAATGTCCTAAATATTACCAGTGTTCACTTTTGAAATATATGTGTATTTAATATGATTTGCTATAGATTTTTCCCTAGATTACTGCTGATATTATTGTCATCTATTATTGTGGGAGGTGAACTTAGGTCTTATTAACAATTTCAGTTTCCCATCATTCTGGTACTAAATAAACAAATAAATGGAGCTTTAGAACCTGCAACATCCAGATGAAACTGGAAGAAGAAATGTGGAGCAAACTCTTATTTTAAACAAGGGGAAATCAAAACAGACCAAGGTGCCTTTAGAAACTCCTTTCTCCACAATCAGTGTATGGTAGACACAATACAGGTGTAAATAGCATTAAAATGTTCTACCTGATATCTTTTCTCAAATTTTATATATATATATATAAATATATATATATATAAAATATATATATAATATAATATATATAAAACATATATATGTATATATATTCCATTCTTTGTCTTATATAACTTATATTTCTACTCCAGTAGAAATGAAATATCTATATGTTTTATATGCTACCTACAGGATGCAATACTTGTGTTCCCAAATACATAGGAATGTTATGATTCTAGGATTTTTAGATTTTTTTTTTTTTTTTTTTTTTTTTTTTTTGGTTTTTCGAGACAGGGTTTCTCTGTGTAGCCCTGGCTGTCCTGGAACTCACTCTGTAGACCAGGCTGGCCTCGAACTCAGAAATCCGCCTGCCTCTGCCTCCCAAGTGCTGGGATTAAAGGCGTGAGCCACCACTGCCCTAATCAATCATGCTCCCTACTTCTGAGTTCAAGAACTCATCTTACAAACCCTGAATTGTTTCAAGTCCCTCTTTCCTGGTTTGTTTGGGGTTTTTTGGTTTGGTTTGGTTTGGTTTGGTTTGGTTGGTTTGGTTTGGTTGGGGTGGTTCGGTTCGGTTCGGTTTGGTCGCTTTTTGCCTTAGGAATCTTCTTCCTTGCCATTCACTGTTCAAGGTGCTTCCAGAACGCCTCCACAACCACAAGTCAGATTCTGCCATCCAAGCTTTCCTATCACGACACTGCCGTAAAACCAAGCCCACACTGCCGTAAAATACTGTGGCCTCGGTTGCCTAACCTTGCATCCTCAGCATCTGTTGCTGCAGGGCAAACGAGTCTGTGGCCGCTTTGCTTTTTCTTTTGCTCCTTCATGCCTTTGCTTTTGGACATCTGGCTTGTTTCTAAGCAGTCTGGGCCTTTTCAGGAGGACATTTTTCTCTGCTATCTTACATCCTCTGACTTTTATTCTAGTTTGTTCTTTTGTACTTTATAGTTATTGACATGAAATATACCTGAGTTTGAACTTGTTACTATTTAGATAGTTTCTTTCCTCTCTGAAACTTTTACGAGCTTTAAATCTGACATATTCGCAACCACCTTCTCGAATTGCTGGTAGGACTCTCCATGCGCTTTCCTTACCTGTTACTAAATACTCCCCTTTACCAGTTGGTCCCCATGCATCTGCTTCATGAGTTGTACCAAGGAGAGATTTCTGGCGCCCCGATTCCATGGGACTGAGCTCATGGATGGAGGTGAGAACCACAGTTTAAAGAGCGCCCCTAGTATTTCTGACATTGGTGATCCTCAGAACGGATGGACGTGCTCTGACTGCTTTATGTCCATGTGCTCAGTCGTACATAAAACGAGGCAGGCAATTGGAAACCATAAGAATATCGATTCAAACGGGCAGGTGAAAGGTTATCAAATGGGCAAATATCGCTGGTAAAATGTAGGTCATTGGGACAAAGCAACCTAAGAAATAATATGATTTATGTTGATTTAAAAATCCATATAATTCTATGAATTTTTCAGGTGAAAAGATGACTCCCTCCCCGCATCCCTGAAGTATACAAACTGGAAAAAAATCCTCCTGGCCTTTCTCTCTGCTCTTCCCTTCTGCCTACTACCTCAGAAGGGTGTTTGTGGACTGTCCCTTGACACTCAGGCGGGAATGGAAATGCAAATCCAGGCTGAGCTACAATCTGTCTAAGAACACATAGCCTGAGTGAAGAGTGATCCAACATAATACTATTAGAATAATTTCCCACTGATTAAAGAAAAGGTGTAAATTCTAGGGTTATCCTGCTGCTGATGACTCTAGAGACGCACTTTGCATGTTTAACTGAGAAGCTTAGCTTTTGAATACATCATTTCATATTTGACATCAAAAGGGTTCGGATACCATATTGGAGGGAAATGGGATTTAGAGATCACCTTTATTCTGCGAGTTCATCGTCTTACTCTTATTTAGAGTTCTCTGCTCTGGGCCTTTCTCGACCCCTTTTCTTTCTTTCCCTTTTATTTTCTTTCCCCCACCCCCACCCCACACACTCGAACGCGCTCATACACACAAATACACACACACACACACACACACACACACACACACACACACACACACATACACACACAAAATCTTCGCTTCTTTTTTTCATCTCAAGAGAGTATGCATGTTGAAATGTGCTTGAAATATTTTTGGACTTCTAAACTTGGACTAACTTTCTAACATAATGTTTACTCCAATTTGGATTCCAGTGTTAGAAAATGTTGCGACCAGAAGCATTTTAGATTTAATCTGCGATGAAGCATGAGGGTTGCCTCACCATCTGGAGTGTCACCCGACGGTATAGACACTAACACTGCAGCCACATGCTGCTGCCTATTCTGAGAACCCCCAGAAAGTTTAAGATCGAGCATCCTTCCAGAAACTCTCCCAATTCAGAATGAAGCTATGTGGTAGAAAAGATGCAACAAGCGGAAGGACCTTGAAAATGTCATTCAGAAAACAAACAAAAAACAAAACAATAACAACAACAACCACTTAGCCAGGAATAGTGGCTCAGGTCTTTGATCCCAGCACTCCGGAAGCACTCTGAGTTTGAGGCCAGCCTGGTCTCCATAGTGAGACTCTATCTCAGAGAGAGGAGCAGGGGGAGAGGAGGAAGAGAAAAGAGGGAGGGATTGGTGAAGGGAGGGGGCACCTGTTTTTAGCCTTGGACATCCCGGAAATAGATGTTTGGGGTCTAATCATAGCCATGGACTGTGCCGCAAAGGATGCTGGGTCTCAGCGCACTAAGCTAGGCAAGGGGTTGGAAGAACATTTGAAAGACCATCCTTGGGGAGCAGTACTAAGGAACAAACAGGAATGTACAAATGGCGGAGCATGGCTATCCTCATAGCCAGGGCTCTGGAAACCTGTCTTGAAACCAAGAGAAAGAATGTACTTTGTGCGTGTCTATGGGTGTAAGTTCTAATTTTGAGCGAGGTTTTATGCAGCTGGCTCATATATGCCATATATAGCCTTGGCTCCTCCTCTCTGCCTGTCTCCTCAGCAGGCCCAGCATACTCAGAAATGGAGTCCTCTAAGCAAAACCAGGAAGTCACTGCATCAGGGTCGTATCGGGTTCCTGTAAGGGTAGTGGACTGTGGTCATGACATCTGTCTCTGAAAACAGGTAAGTGTGGGGCTGAAAACCAACTTGTTACTTTCAAGAGATGCGTCCCTGACATCTTAGCACCTGTCTTCCATCCCAGCAGAGACAGGCAGGCGGTTCCCGTGAGTTCCAGGCCAGCCTGGTTTCCTGGTTTACAAAGTGAGTTCTGGGCCAGTAAGGGCTACATAGGGCTTTTTGTTTGTCTACAAACAAACAAAAAAGGTGAAACCGGATATCTGAGACATCACTACTCTTCCTATGGCAGGTAGTGCCGGGTGGTACTGATGTCACTCAATGCCAGAGCTTATAGAGTCTGGAAGTCTGTCTGAGAAAGAGTCACAGGAATGATCTAGGAGAGGAGAGCTTTGGTCAGCAGTGATGTCATCATAAGGACGTTGATAGAGCAAAAGACAGAACAGGACCCTTAACTACAGAGCTCACCTTACTAGGAGCAATGAGGTCTTTGTCTCCCTACCAACCCTCCACCAGGGCATGCTCGAATGTGTGTAAAAAATAAAACAGGGTGTTAAGGAATCTAATATGATGTCACCTGATGGCCGGGGAGCAGCTGTCTCACCTCCTCCCTACCTTTCTAATTTATCAGCTTATTCCAGTTCACACATGACGCAGCGTGATTGATACCTTGGGAGTTCCGAAACAGAGAAGAATTTAAACATACATGAAACCTGGCATTGAGAGCCCCTCAAGGTGGTTACAGGTAGAGGGACAGATACTGGTCAGGAACGAGGTGCCCACAACTGGATTTGGAGAGTCTTTACCCAGGATGCAATGCGGCACTCCTTCCTAGTTGGCTGCACTGTCATTCCAGGCTCTGGTGATGGGGCCCTGCTAGTTGCTTCCTCAGAAAGTCACTTTGTTTCTAGCATAAACAGATCTGTTTGTCTGCTCTGGCGTAAGTCTCACTGGGCTTTGATATGCCAAATCGTAAAGGGGCCAGGGAACATATTCTTACATTCCTGAATCAGGTTAAACCACATGCCCAGGACTCTATCTTGAGAAACCCTTACTGAATTGATTTGACCTGTGTTAATTCTCCAGTAGTACATTCCCGCTTTGTCTTCTGTCTTTCTAAATAGTGAATCCCAGTGTGTCCTGAGGTACTCTACCAGCATCCATATACGGCTCCTTTGTCTGTCTTCCTTCACACCATTTCTTGCTACCGGAGCTCACGGTGTCTGTGAAGGTCTCATGTGCACCTATTTTCCATAGATGTTAGCAAAAGACAGTAGCTGCTTCTTCATCCCTCCAAAGGCATTTCCGGTTTAGACGTGCATTATCCAAGGCCAAAATTAAGATGAATGCAAGGGAGTCAACTGGGCATGAAATTTAAGGACCCCGAGAAGGAGACATAGATCCTCGGTGTCTGCACGCCACAAGATCACCTGCCTCACCTTAGTTCTGACACTGCTGTCGCCACAGAAAAGGAGAAGGCTGGCTCCAAGGCCAGCAGTGGACAGATAAACCAGCAGCCTTAGAATCTGTGCCTGTTTTCTCTGATAAGAGTCGGGTGGTTGCTGGTCTCCTTCTCTCTCCTAGAACCCAGGCTGGTAGTGAAGGCGGATTTGATCCCTGCACCCTGACACCCAGAGAGAACAGGCTCCACTAGATGATGTCACCAGTTGGGTAAAAGCCCGATGTGACATCTAGCCAAGCACTTAAGCTCTCTGGGCCCCATTCTGGTCCTTTAGGCCTTTGACTGTGAATTCTCAAAAAGAACCTTGGGACATCAATTATGCATCATAAAGACCTCTCCCTTGAAGTTTCTCCCTTAAAACACAGCTTACCCGGTTAAGTGTGGCTGGAGACTCATTGATATTTTATTTTCCCAACATATCCATTAAAGTCAGGTAAAGTGCCTTCTGTAGACGCAGACAAGAAGAAGAATAAAAGATGATAAATGCAAAATAAATGGCTTGATTGGGATGTAGAAGAAAACCATGTGACCTGGCACTTTGTTGTAGCAAAGGCTGAACTAGAAAAAAAAAATTACATGATGATTTTTCCTTGATATCTTCAGGAGCTGACACTAGAAGCTCCCATAGAGACTATAATTCTTAGATGATCAAGCCTCTTGTCATAAACGCAGTAGTATTTGTATATAACGTATGAATATTCTCCCACTTTACATTATCTTAGATTATTTCTATTGCCTATAATGTTAATGCTATGTAAATAGCTCTAATATTGTGAATTAGAGGACAAAGATGAAAGCAGTCTGTACGTGTTCATCATCATGCACTTTTCCCATGAACACTTTCCAGCAACGGTTGGGTCAATCCTTAGCTGTGGAACCTATTGTACAGAGGGCTGGCTTCCTCTGTGTCTTCTTTTGATATTACATTCACACATGTTCATGTGTGTATGCAAGTGTGTGTGCACGCATGTGTGTGCATGTGCATGCAAGTGCATGCATGCGTGTGCAATTGTGCATGTGTGTACACTGCATGTATATGTTCACAAATGCATATGTGCATGAGTGCAATGCGTGTTTGGGTGTGCATGTGTGTGTGTGTGTGTGTGTGTACTTGTGTGTTTTAAGTGCTAATTCAAATGAATTATAATAGAGGCAAACTTCTAGTCATTGTCATTGTCATCATCCTTAAGATAACCCCATGGGGTGTTAGTGCTGGAGTAAGAATGGCTCAGTATTGGGGGGTCTCAGCAGATATTAATTTACTTATAGATCTTTTAGAGAACTGTCAAGAAATTGGTGGTGCCATCCTATGAGTGTTCTTGGGAACATGGCAGTTGGTTCCTTGCTCCTATGCCTTCTACCTCTTCAAAGCACTGTCTTGAGTTGATTTGGCTGGTCTGGCTGACTAGGTTCTCTACCTCCATTACTGCTCCATGTGCAGCCTTCCCAAGTCTTCACAGTTGGTAGAAGAATCCTACCTTCCCTGATAGAGGAGGACCATTGTTTTGGCAAGGGTATGAATACCTGTGTGCTTCTTCTAGGGTCTCCAAGATCCTCTCTGGATGGGAGCACTTGTTTGTATCTTCTTTATGCTCCTCAGAAAAGAGGGGGGGAGGGAACACGCACACCACCTAGAACCCTCTCTGGAGTGCCTCAGGCTTGTCTAAACTGTAGCCACTGGTATGGGAAAGTGAAAAGACAAGGTTAAAGGTGTTATCAACTGAGTGACATGAGGAACAGGAATGAGAAAAAAAAAAAAAAAACTATTCAAACAAGTGGAGCAAGAACGCCAAGGCAGGAATGAGTCAGCATAAACAGAAGGAACTAGGTTAAAAAGTCAAGTGTCCCATGACCTGCAATGCCCTGTATGTTCCTAGAATGGGTCGACATTACAGAGTTTAAGCGAGGAAGTAGGATTATCTGACGGACTTTGGTTAGCTACCCCTCTAGTGTCCGTGAGCAACAAATATGGTCAGGCAGGAAGAATGATGTAACTGCCACATTATCCCTAAACAATACAGTGACATCACTCTGGAAAAGGAGGAAAGCACTTCCACATCTTAGCCAAGACAACAGACTTCACGTCCTGACCAGCATCCTCTTCAAAACTCAAGCCCTTCTTGGGGTAACATTCATCCCTCTATTAAAGTGTGGGATTGTATCATTTCTGTAAATACTGAGATCAGAGTCCCTGGAAGGGGACACCTGTCCCTTCCTACTGAATCCAACCAGGAAAGGACTCAGAGTACCTGGCATTCAGGGTCCAGTGTTAACTATGCATGGAAAACTCTCAGCAGCAGAAGGGACTTCTGAGGGTCTGAAGTAGATGCTGACAGATGACAGCAACTGAATTATTTCCATCCAACCTCTCTTCCCTTGCAAAGCAGTGGTTAATTTGAATAAATGTCAGATCATGGCCTGGATATGCTTCACCAGTGTCAATATTTTTCCTACCTAATAGTACACAGTATTACACCTGAAATTTTCCAGGGTGGCAGGGTGCTATTACAAAAGATTGCTTAATTGTAAATTGCTACTGTACATTTAAATTTCAGTAGCAAATTAAGTTGTCAGACTTAATTACCGTTATATATTTAGATTATGCCACAGATTATTTAGTTCACTACTTAGGTTTGCCAACCTGTTCCCCTTGCAGTGTGACAGGGTAGTAATTAGAGAATTGCTGGAAACCATTCAAGCTTCCCCCCAGACATGTCCAGGAGGCCTGGTACTCTAGGATCCTTTGTAGAGTCTTCATTTCTGTCCCCACAGCCCCAACATCAAGATGAATCTCTATAGAGAGCCATGAAACATCTCAGACTGATTTCTGTGCTTTTCTCTTTATCTCTGGGAAAGTGCCTGCATATACTCCAGGACTCAAATGCTTCCCATTCCTTCTCCTCTAGTTATTAGTGGCCCTCTGATATTCACGAAGCACTTTGAATTAGTTACACCTTGAAGAACACCCCAAAACCTTGGGTGCTGAGTTAGGTTAGCTGCTAAGCGGGGACTCTTGTCACCAAAGCCTTGATGTCTCCTCTACTCCTTTGTCCCAAGAACTTTGCATTTTCCCCTAGCAAAAGCTACAAGGAGTCAATGAGAATATATTTTGGTTTCCCAGCTTTACTCCCTGACATTTTTATTTGCAGGCACAACCATATCAATCTTTGTCATGCCTGTGACATCTGATTCCTCAATGCCATACAAGGTAGATGAGCTGTGGTTAGCAGCCACGTGGCCTGACAACCCAGTTCCAGACTCTGGTACAAAACATTAGTCATCCCCAGCGAAGATGGCTGGGTCCAGGGTTTTCCAGTCATAGTTTACTTTTACTTCTTGAATTAGAAAATCTGTTTTTGATACAGAATACTCTTCAATATTAACACCTTCGTATGAGATTGGGTGGTTTATTGTCAATGAGTAAACCAATGTATATGCATTTTCCCATTTGGTAGTGAGAAGAAAAACCACAATTTTGTCGTGGGAATTACTCTCATATACACTTTGGGTGTGGTCAAACAACTGGAAGCTCTTTGGGAGTCCAACTTGTAGATCGTTTGCTTCAGTTCCATAGGTACTGGTTATGCATCTAGTGCGGAGGTGGTTAGTAAATCAAGTGCTAAGAGAAATAGAGAAGGGGCAAAGAAAGGATTTCCACCTTTCCACACCTGCTTCTCTCTCAACATGTTTTTGTAATCTAAAGGGGGTCATCAGTCTATAGGTTTAAAGGAACCTTGAAGATAATCTGTAATTCACATATTGAAAGCATCCTGAAGAGGGGGGAAAAACCTACTATAGGATTCTTCTCCAGGGGCTAGCCTGGTAAATGGATGGAACTAGAAAAGATCGAGTTGAGTAAGGTAACTCAGACCCAGGAAGACAAACGTGGCAGGTTCTTTCTCCTCAGAGACTCCTAGCTCCAAATCTTCAGATGTGAGGCCAGTTCCTGCCTGTAACTTCAGAAACTAAGCAAGTAAAGGGGGAGCATGGCTTGGGTAGGTCGGTGGGGAAGCCATCCTTTCTACGAGCTTCTTACCCCACTATCACATCGGGCTTCCTTTCCCCATTTGACTTGAACTTGTTAGTGGCCTCTTCCGCTCATCTCACCCTGGACGACTAACATCATAATGCCAGTTTCTTTCCTTTGGCAGAGAAAGAGGAGAGGGCAGGTCTTGTTTTCAGGATGCTGTTAGTCTAGAGCTGGTAATTCCTAATACCGGCTAACTCTAGAGATTTCTGCCCATTTTCATTCCTTTATTTTTATGGGCTGAAATGTAGGGGGGATGTGGATTAGGGATTTTATGGTGAATTTCTAAAAAGAAAAATGCAATTTTTGAGGCTTGAAAAATATTCCTTATACAACACTGTCAGTGCTATTTCATAAAAATTTCAAATGTTTTGGTGCATTTCACAGTATATATAATGGGCTTTTCATCCTGGAAAATGGTGGCATAGATTGTAGTTTAAACCTATGCAAGTTAGGTGTAAATAAAATGTCAACTAGAATGCCACACATTGTATGTACTCTGCCTTGGCCCATTCTTCTGCTTCTGTAACAGAATATCACAGAGTGAGTAATTTATAAAAAGAAAGAAATTCATTTCTCATAATTCTGCAGTCTAGGAAATCCAAGATGGAAGGACCAATCTTACAAGGGCCTTCCTGCTGCATCTTAGTGTGGTCAGGGACCACATGGTACACACAGGACAGAGCATGAGACCAACTGCCCGTTTCATCAGGAACCACTCCCTGAGCAGCTGGCCCCGTTCTCAGGGAGCAGCCTGACCACACTCATGGGAGCAGAGTCCTCACACCCAATCACTTCCTTTAGGACTCACCTCTCAGCACAGTCACGGTGGCAAAATGCCGTTCCGACCACAGGTCCATTTCAGTGGGGACTCAGCCCCTCTCCATATCCTCCCTGTGGGGCCATGTGCGCCTGTGTTCCATGTATGATGTGCCCAGGAAAGATGGGAAGGTCGGAACGCAAAGGCCCAGCCAGCCAGCTCAGGTTTAACCATTAAGGGAAAAACAGACTCACAAACACGGGGAACAAATCTCATTTGTACACTGACCATAAAACATGGTGGGCCGAACACAAACTCGGGAGCTGTAATGTCTAAATTTAAATCTCCCTGTTTCCACTGACCAGCTGGTTCCATCTCCTTTGTTGTTCTGCGTAAAGCAGCTACACTAGTTCACATTCCCCTCAGGAGTAAGAGTTCTTCTTCTCCAACATGCTTTATGCGTGTTTCCATTATGGCTAAGCATATCAAACATTCTAAAAAATATTTATTGGCTATTTATGTTTCCTCCTTTGAAAAGTATCTATTCAGTTCTTGTTCCCACTTCGCTACCTCGTAGGTTTGTTTTGTTTTTTTTTTTTTAAGATGGGTGATTAACTTTTCCAGTTCTTTATATTCCTTAGATATTAACCCCATGTTCAGAGTACAGCTGGAAAAGGTGAGGTAAGCAATTATTACTTTGGTTCTGATTTAGCCTATATGAGTAACTGAAAAGCTATGATGTAGCCATGCCCGCTGCTAAACGTGACTTCATGAAAGCCCTGGAAACTGCATCAGCTGTGTGACATGCCACAGCCGAGTGCACATGTCATTTGAAATACTTAGGTGTTTCCATACAGTTGTGATAGGCAATTAAATTGCCTTTTTGAATATCAAAAATATTTAAGTATTAGCACTCTCACACAGTTCAACCCAATAGACTGAACTGATTTGGTAAAATACATTCTTTCCCGAGCCAAGAAAATTTACCGTGCAAAGTAGTAAGTACATAAGGAGAAGCAGGAAGGCAGTACCATTTCCATGTGATCCTAAACATTTGAATATGCCCCCATGCAATTATCAGCAGTTGATGTCTCCTCTATATTTCTCATTTGGAAGCAAAATGATATTTAACAGATACATTTTAATTAGGAACCCCCACATTCATAGACACCCATAAAACAATACAGCTAACTGAAAAACATATTCCTGTACTAATTTATTTTAAGCCTGTTTGGTTTCTGCCTTAGTTAGAGTTTATTGCTGTGAAGAGACACCATGACCACAGCCACTCTTATAAAGGAAAACATTTAATTGGGCTGGCTTACAGTACAGATATTTTATTCTATTATCATCATGGCAGGCAGAATAGTGGCAAACAGGCAGATATGTGCTGAAGAGGAACTGAGTTTTACACCTGGACAGGCAGGTAGCATGAAGAGAGAGTGACACTGGGCCTGGCCTGAGCATTTGAAACCTCAAAGTCCACCCCTAGTGACACTCTTCCTCCAACAAAGCCACACCTACTCTAACAAGGCCACACCTACTTCAACAAGGCCACACCTACTCCAACAAGGCCACACCTCCTGATAGCGCCGCTTCCTAGGAGCTACGGGGGCCATTTTTTATTCAAACAACCACAGCTTCTTTAAGAGAATGGGACTCACTTTTAGCAATGAATAAAAAGGGAGTTTAACGTGGAGCCAAAGGCCTGACCTCGTATTCTGGCTCTGTTGTTAGCTGTGCAAATGAATACATTACTTTTCTCATTTTGACCCTCAACTTCTTTACTTTTAAATTTCTAAGGTAGTAATGATAGTTTTGTTGCAGAACTTGAATAACATTGAGAGTAGAATGCTTGACTCATTAACAGTTGCTCAGCAGGTGTTAACTCTGAAGCTTACTGAATTTCTGAGTTTTTCAAAGAACACTTGAAAGTAGATAGAGAATAAAGCAAATTCATTTAGATTTCACATATGAGTATGCTCCAAATTCCAGACATATAAAGATTTGAATATAACACTTTTCTGCTAATCTTTGCCAAATAAGGCTTGACAAAAATCTAACAAGAAAATAAATAATATTGATAACTCCACAACTCAAGTTGATCACGGCAGGCTGCTAAGGGGATTGCCCTGTGAGGCAAATAAAGTTATTTGTTTTCCTAGAGAAGGACGAATCTTAATTCAATCTATTAAGCAATTATCTCTAGTTAATCTGGTTATTTTAAAAGATTCATTTATTTTTATTTTATGTGTTCTGGTGTCTTGCGTGTGGGGATGTCTGTCCAGCAGGTATGTGAAATACCTCAGAGGCCAGAAGAAGGTGTTGGATCCTCTGGAACTGGAGTTACAGATGGTTCTTAGCCACCATGTTGGTGCTGAGAAGAAAATCTTTGTAAGAGCAGCTAGTGCTCTTAACCAGTAAACCATCTCTCCATCCACAATCTGATTGTTTTTAATTTAAATAATGAAGCCTTGATGGGCATTTTTTGAAACATACCTAAAGACTCAAAATTATTCTGTTGATGATAACTAAACATTTTTTTAAAAAAATAAGATACATGGTAGACTTCATTTATGAGCACAGCTAGAAAAGATACTTTTTCCCAACAAACTGTAGCAAGATGGTCCTGTGGACCTGCATGTCAGATGAGGGGTATGCTCTTAGTTCAAAGCCACTTGAATGTAATCCTCCTTCTTGACCCTTTCACAAAATGAAGCAAAATTCAAAGAATCTTTTGAGTTTTGAAATCTGGGTGATTTTCCCCTGGGGAAACAAATTTCAAAACAATAAATCTGAACCACAAGGCCCCCTAAACTTAACAAAAGGTCAGTTATTGCTGTATCACACACCTGTTATAGGGAGGGTGTCTATCATGATAGCCGTCTGTATGCTTAACAAATATGGTGTAACAAATCGCCTGTTCTTCTGTCTCTTGGTCTCTTGGGTAGACAGTCTGCCCCTGACTTCTTAATCTTCTTTCTAAAGATTTGCTTCCCACTGAGAACATGGCTTCCTGCTCAGTGGGTGCTTATGTTGCAGAGTTTAGAATAAGACACATCACTAAAGCCCTGTTTCAGTAACCCTTATAGCCTCCCAGTTGATGCTACAGCTGATAGCTGTACGCTTCTGATCAAATGATTAATAATGCTTTTATAAAAATTACAATGCATTCTGTCACAGTACTGGCACTAAACCACAATGGAAGGATGTGTGTGTGTGTGTGTGTGTGTGTGTGTGTGTGTGTGTGTATGTGTGTGTGTGTTAGAAAAAAAATGAATGAAAATGGTTTTGCAAAGCAAGAAAATATTTGTAGCTATCAGTTAGTTGTAGATGGGAAAATTGTATAGGTTCCTACAGCATGTAAAAATCATTTTTGTTAGTTAAATTTACCAGCAAGTATTTACAAGGAAAATGACTGAAGTTATATTTGCACTTTTAACTCTGGAAAATGAGGTGTCTGGCGGCTGATTAGGACAGATTTTCTATGTCTGTGACTGCTCATATTTTAGTGAGAGAGTTAGTTAGTCTGGCTCCTCAAAAGAACAAAGTTACAGCATCTTCAAGAATTCACCGTAGGCCGGGCAGTGGTGATGCACGTCTTTAATCCCAGCACTTGGGAGGCAGAGGCAGGCGGATTTCTGAGTTCGAGGCCAGCCTGGTCTACAGAGTGAGTTCCAGGACAGCCAGGGCTACACAGAGAAACCCTGTCTCAAAAAAAAAAAAAAAAAAGAATTCACCGCAGTTGTTTAGGACTGTCATGGGCATTATTTATCTATTTATTTATTCATGTTGTTGTTGTTAATATGCTAAATGTAAGTATAGCCATCTTTAATAAAAGAAATATTATAAAGAGTCCAACACTTAAAATCAACTAAATAGAGAAAAGCTTATTTTATTATTCTTTTTTCCCATTTTATTTTTATTTAAATGTTTCATATACTATATTTTGATCGTATTTTTTTGCCCTACCCAATTCCTTCTAGATTCTCCCCCTACTCCCAATCCACCCAACTTCGTATTCTTTCCCTCTGTGAAGAAAATAAAAAAAGGCTAAAATAAGACAAACAATAATAATGACAGTAAAAACACAGAGCATTCTTCCCTAAACGGGGATGCGCTTACCAAACTCCTCCTCTCAAGACACAGGGAGCTCTGGGGAAGAGGAGACAGAAGACTGAGAGCCAGAGGGGACGGGTGACTCCAAGGAAACCATGTCTTCCAGACACAACACTGCTGATGCACATCTGAACCGACAGAGACTGTTGCAGCATGAACCAGACCTGCGAAGATTCAAGCCAAACAAAATGGCAGCCCAGAGAAGGGGAAGAGAGCACAGAGTCCCAACCCTAACCAAGAAGCTATTTCCAATTGATGGCTACTATGAGAAGAGAATCAGTTTTCTTCAACAGGTCTATCAACCACACTCCAGGGCAGGCCTTGTACTCAGGGGTAGATGGCCCAGACCAAACAGAAAAAGGTTGGTTTTAAAACAAAAGGCTGATTTCAGAGTCCTTGAAAATGATTTAACTAGAACATTAAAGTTAGTTAAACTCACTAGAAAACCCAGGGTTCCAGGGCCATACCATTTGACAACTGTCATCAAGTGTTCGAAAGCCCAGTTCATTGCCCTCGCTGACTTTGTCAAATGTCATGTGTTCATGACATGTTATTCATGTGAATGACATTTTTCCAAGAGAACCAACAGCTGCTTATGATTCACAGAAGGAGATTCTTGCCCCAGGAGAATGATTTATATTACTACAGCGTTGGGGCGTGTTCCCTGACACAACCACCTTCTATAGAAGGTTGACTGGCACCAGTGAAACATACCATTGCTGTCCAGAGAATCATAAGAAATTCCTAAGTGGGGATAATGGAGAGTCAGTCCAAAAGTATTTGGGGAACTGACATAGCAAAATCAAGCTATAAAACTCATTAGAGCCAGGAGCCAAAAATGAAGAATACTTGGAGACAATGATCATATGTCTGAGGTCAGAATAAAGGTTCATGTGTGAATGGTACCAGGGAGTAAAATTCTTAAACCACATCCAGGTCAAACACACACATCATAGATGAAGAAAGATACTCAGGTGGGAGGAGGCAGCCCCCCTCCTTACCTTTGATTATATGTATTTATTTCTGCTCTTAAATTTGCTTTCCATCACAAAGCTGCCATTGCTTGATAGAAATCATGAGTGGTATTTGGGCACTGCAATCTAGAATTTAGTCTAGAATTCCTGTGTGTGTGTGTGTGTGTGTGTGTGTGTGTGTGTGTGTGTGTGTGTGTCACAGTGTGCATGGAGGTCAGAGGACAATTTCTCTCCTTCTATGCTGTCTTTGAGGCAGGATCTCTCTTGTAGTTTCTTGTATGCTTCGTATACCTCTTATCTGCCAATAGCAGTACTGGGCTTGCAGATTCTAGTCCCCACAGCCAGCTGTTTTTCATGTGGGTCATTGGGGATCACACTGAACTTGTTAGGCTTACATGGCAAGTGCTTTTAACCCAGAAGTCCCTGTCCTGTTCATAGCATCCTTTCTCCCACGGAGGATCTTATTCGATAGGGCCCTCAAGGTTCTCAAAATATATGTTTACAAAATGTACTCAAGTTGGTGGAGAGTTCTTCACTAGCACTTTGAAAACACTTTACAAATGACATCTTACCCCCAGGGAGGAAGCTGCCTGCTCTCTGCCCCAGCACTCAGGTCTCCAGAGACTGCTACAACTTCCCGTCTGCTCCTTTGTTCGTCTTCCCATCCTGCTCGCTCTCCCTCCCTTCCCATGATGAACAAAGAACCCTTGGTCCGATAATGAAATGCCCTCCTGGCAAATGGAGAAGATCCTTTCCAAAGCACACTTTAACTGGACTTGGAATAGTAAATCGATCACTCTACATTCTTCTGTCATAATGAATATGATCTATGTATACAAGCTGTCACAGGCTACATCTTTCTTCATTCTGGTGTTATGGAAAACAGATATGCCTTAGAGGAAACACCTGTTGGAGACCTGCATGAAAGAAGTCTGGTGAGACTGACTTCATCATAAAGGCATCCATCTGGTGTCCTTGCCAAAGCAAAAACCTAACACAGTTTAGAGTAGCGTCCTCAACACGAGCTCATTTCTGCCATGTGCTATGCAAATGACACAAGCGTTGTGTGCATGTGCCTTCCAAAGAGCACATCACCCAGGAGAGCACTCAGCACGAAACAAGGGATGGAATACAAAGGCTGATCGACTGAAGGTAAAGGCAGCTACGGGCACCGCAGAGGTTCTAAAAAGCTCCGTCATGTCAACAGGTCTCTTGGTTGAAAAGTCAACATGTGCTTAGAAAAAGCTGGGGGCGGAAAAGTGATGAGGAGGTACTTTTTATTGCCCAAGAAATCTCGGAGTGCTTCTGCCTGGGGGCATCTATGAAGCACTTGGCCTTGATATGCCTTCAGTTAGTTCTCCTAGTCAAACAGCGGGGTTACCAACAGTGTGTGTCTGCCATCCATTCTTCCTGGAGATGGTCTGAGGAGCGATGAACTCTATGCTGTTCACAACCCATAGGTGCCACCAGCTCCTTTGTCTTTTGCTTCGGTTTCGCTTGTGACAGGAAATCCTGTCTCATGACCGTTTTACTGAAACCTCCTTAAGCTCCTTGGGCAGCCTGTCAGTTCTCAGCATAGACTTCTGACATGAAATCAGAGCAATGTGTTTTTCTGTCCAAGGCTTGGGCTATGCAAAAATAATATTCCATAAAACTTTAGCATAAGGAGGACAAGCCCCTTGACCAAATGACCCATCCTGAGCTATGTAACACCTTGCCTCAAAAGGAAAAAAGAAAAATGTTGGCTAGGTGTCTTAGTGAGGTTTGTTATTGTGATGAAACACCATGACCAAAGCTAGTTGTAGAGAAAAGGGTTCATTTGGCTTACCCTCCCACATTGTGGTCTATCACTAAAGGAAGTCAGAACAGGAACCCAAACATGGCAGGAACACAGAAGCAGGAGCTGACGCAGAGGCCGTCGAAGAGTGATGCTTACTGACTTGCTCTACATGGCTTTCTCAGTCTGCTTTCCTGTAGCACTCAGAACCCTGGCCCAGGGATGGCACCGCCCACCCTGGGCTGACTCCTCCCCTATCAATCACTAATTAAGAAAATGCCCTATAGCCAGACCTTCCAGAGGCATTTTGTCAATTGAGGTTCCTTCCTTTCAGATAACTGGAGCTTGTGTCAAGTTGACATAAAACTATCCAGCCCACATGATTTTAAAATCCACCTGTAAATGGTAGTTGAGAAAACAAGTCTAGAACTCAAGGAGTCATATATTCAGTATAATTTTATTTCAGTCTTTATAGAGGAACAAAACTGTGTTCCATGGCAAAGCAAGTCAGCCTGGAGTCCTGTCCTGTGTGAGTGACACTTTACAGATAGAGTCCATCAAACACACCACTTCCGTTCCCAACATTCACTATTTAAAACAGCCACAAAGGTACATTTTCTACCCTCTTGCTTAGAAGTGATACCCAAAGTCAGAGTAGCCCAGCCTGGATCAGGACTCTATCAGATAACCTCGTGCCTATGCTCAGACTGCAATGTCTCTGTGATGAGTACAAACTGACAGCTTCCTTTAGAGACCATTTTCTGTTTTAAGAAAACTGCATGTAGACCTCTCGGCTCAAATTGTTACCAGCAGGAAGATCAAGGAAAGAGATAAAAAGACAATTTCCGTCTACTTTACCTGTTCTCCAAATGGAGTCTCATTTCCATCCCTTTATGTCGTATGGATGTTGAGTTTGGGATTTGGGAGTGTAGAAACAAATGAGACAGGGCCCAGAGCAGCACCTTGGATGAAGGCCAGAGTCTATGCCCCAGGCAGGAGAGCTCAGGGCAAGGCTGAGATCTCTGGGAGCCACTCTCCCAGCAGTCTTTTCGGCATAAGGTTGGACTTGGTGCTCTCCCAGCAGTCTTTTCGGCATAAGGTTGGACTTGGTGCTCTCCGCACATTTCCTAACACATGCTAAATGTCAAATGGCGTAGTCAACCTACAGGCTGATCTAAGCGAAAAATATTTTTCCTTCACAGATCAGATTTTAGGATACAAAGTTTTCTCTGTTCGGTGGCTCGGAACTGAAAAATTAAGTCATTACACTTGATTCATCAGCCCAGTGATACATCATCGACATGAGTGAAAATTTGAAGCAAAGAAGTTCTTTTATCGCTCTGTCTCGTGAGGGATGGAGGTGGGGTGTACAGGCATAAACTACCTGAAAAGTACCTCACTTTTCACTCCGTTGGTACATTTCCCAAGGTGCTCTGGGTTCAAGCCCAGGTCAGAGATCAATTTGACATAAATGTTTTCCTTATGGAATGCAGTGCAAGTCTGGAAAACTATCAATCACACACACACACACACACACACACACACACACACACACACCAGACTGGAACCCACATCAAATATTCCTGGTGTGAGTGTGCACTTGTGCCTGTGAGGGTGGGAGTTACTGAATCAAAAGGCAGAGACTGTGCAGAGGAACTTGATTAATTTGCCATGAGCCCTGCTGATAACTTTTCCTATGGTAAGAAGTGACAGTGACATGTGAAGTCTTTTTATCCACAATGCTTAGTTTCCGGGAACTCCCTGTGGCTGGAAACAAAACATTATGCTGGTGATTATGGATTTTTGGAAACATGGGAAGGACCTAATGATGTGCTGAGGGCCACTAGCTTTAAAGATTTCCTCACATCTGGAAGCTATCGCTGGAGGGAAGCGGCAGAATACAGGCCTCCCGGCGGCGAAGCAACATTTTACTTAGCACCATGACCTGTCAAGGAGCAATGGGGATAATGGGCACAGAGGCCACTTGGGACCCTTCATGACAGGAATGCCTCCTTCTGCTCCATATGTTGCTCGAAAGCCTTGATTAAAGATGAAAAGTTAGAATTAGAGGTCTCCGGTGGGGGCAGGGTAAGGTTGCTGTTAGTATTATCTAACAAGACGATGTGGGTGAAGTTAGTTAGGCTGTTATTAGAAATGGAGGTTGAGAACTAGGGGTTTTTACCAGAGATAGAAAGGGAGTCACAGGATGAGATAGCCTTAATAATCAGGGAGCATTCATTCATTCTCCTGCTCAGATTTTTTTCATCTGTTTTTGTTCTTTAAAGGCTGGCTGAGAAAAGGGGGGGGGGGTCAGAAGTCAGAAGAGCATTCAGCTCTTCCCAGTTCTCATTTGGGATTCTATTTAAAACACTTGCGTCCTGGGCTTTCCTTTGTGTGACGCCTTAGGCGTCCTGCATGCCTGAAACTTTCTTTTCCTTGGTTGGTTTGATAGATCTTTTGAGTCTGTCTGGTTATACAGCCCAGGCTAGACTAAATCTGTGACCCTGACTGCCTAAGTCCTGGGAGATACATAGGCATGGACCATCGTGCTTACTTAGTTTTCATTTTTTGTTTGATGTTGTTTTGTTTTTATTTTATTTTTGTGGGTTTTGTTGTTGTTGTTGTTGTCAGTCTGCTTGGAAACTGTCCATGTAGCTCAGGCTGACCTCAAATTCACCATCCCTCCTCCCTGTTCGTCCTAGTGCCACAATTACAGCTCTCGGCACCACATCCAGCTCCATACCTCAACCTCTTGAAGCAAACTCAGGCTTGTCACACCCAAAGATCCTGCATCTGCCTCATTTCATATCTTGAAGAAGTAAAGGGGAGTTTGGAAGTTGTTTATTTATTTTCCAATGATGTTTGCTTAGTTGTGACCCCTGAAGAAGGGGAGAGAAAGAGAATCAGACTCTAATTCAATGGGAACCTTCTTCCCCAAACATTCGTCTGCACATTTTACTTTTGATGATAAAATTCTTTCTTGTGTCTAACCTAAGTGGCTCCATTATAGAACCATTGAGAATGTTGGTTGGTAAGGTTTGATCTGGATCTTTCTTACTGAATCTCACAGAAGGAACAAAATCACCCCCCTGCTTTACCACCAACCAATCAGTGGGCAGAACCATACATTCATCTTCTTTACTGGCCTGGTGAGGGAAACAGATAGTCCAAACAGTGCCAATGTTCTCAGACAACAATTCTTTTGTAGTCTAGCATGAACTAGCATCTGGATCGAAATGTATTAATATAAAAGTAAGTAAGATTTGCTGGAACTCTATTTTTTTTCAAGGTCTACTTTTGATAGTTCTTAAATGCTTTAACCTCCCTTCTAGCTCACCATGCACCCGAGGTAGTGGAAAAGAAAGGTTATGGGGGAAGTGGACCTATTTAGAAATGTTCATTGGAGAAAACCCCATCTGCATTGTCAGGAATCAGCAATTCAGTTCACAGGCCAGCACTGGCAGCTTGATCCACTTGCAAACAATTCATGGATATACCAGCAGTCCAGCTCAGTAGCGTCAGGACAGAAGCGGCCATGGCACGACCTAGCAGACACAGCCAGGCCTCAGCCTCAGCACGAGTAACCAGGAAGAACCAGGGCCAACAAGGACACCGGGAAAAGTTCTCAGCTGTGCCTCTCTCAGCAGAGTGAAGATCAGTAAAGATGTGAAACCAACAAACATTGCCCAGCCAGCTCTACAGCCAAGCCACGCTAGCTCTATAAGCAAGCCTCAAGCTTAGCCTTCATTACTGTCCATGGGGTCCTTTTTATCCTCCCTCCAAACATCACAAGTCCTCTACGGGTCTTGTCTCAGTCTCAGCTGACATCACTCTGCCAATCAGCTGGAGTCCACAGAAGCAGCAAGAAGCTGAAGCACAGTACCATTAGTTTTTATGGTGTGTTTCTCTCTATGGAGTCCCAACAAATGGAGCTCAACTGTGCACTGTAAGACAGACCAATACATGTGTGTCGTTAGGGAAGAATCCTTCATCACGTGTCCTTTCACGTGCTTGCTCTAGCGAAACATTCTTTCACCTGTGTCTGCTTCAGGGAAACACTCCTGCACATCTTTGCCCCAGCAAACCATCCGACACAACTGACCTTCCAAAGAACCCTTGGGTTTCCACTTCAATTTGCCTTCCTGGTGTTTAATGCTTTAATAAGTTCTTTTTAAGTAAAATGCTTTAGACCACCTCCTTCTCTTCTGTATCAAAATACCCATGAAAATAGATGTGCAGTGTGTCTCATCTGTGGAGACTCATCACACTATGAAATGGAAACAGTTGCAGGTCTGTGGTGTCTCTCCCAGTGTCTTCTATTTGGTCTCTCTAGATGCTCTAATCATCTTTTGCTATGGATTCTTGTCTAACAGTGACTACGTCCAATCCCAGGGATCTTACTGACTCCCTTATTGTATTTGTTAATTCCTCCGTCTTCTGTGGGTTTTGTTTCTGTGTTTACCCTTACTTTTCTCAGTTCTCCCAAAATATATTATCCTAAACTCATATTTTTAGCAATAGTTTCACACAAGAGTTATGGCCTTTGCCAAGGTACCGTAAAGTTAACCTTTACCTATAATTTTGAGACATGTGCTGTCTAGTCAACTTAATTATCTAGAACATTTTGTTTTCTGTAATAGGGAAAATACTGCATAATTTTAGTCTCATAGGCCAAGAAGCTACACTGTAGTTGTATAGACACTCATATAACAAGGTAGAAAATAAATCTTCACAAGTGTTATTAATATACTCAAAATATAATACACACAATCACTGAGTGAGTCAGTCAGACCTTGTATTGTGACACCCTGTGCTGGTTTGAATAGGTTTGGCCCCCACAGACCCATGTGCTTGAATGTTTGACCCATGGGGAGTGGCACTATTAGGAGGTGTAGCCTTGTTGGAGTAGGTGTGGCCTTGTTAGGGAAAGTGTGTCACTGTGGCAGTAGGCTTTGAGATCTCTATGCTCAAGCTCTGACCAGTGTGGAATTCTAGTCTCCTCCTGTCTGCCTTCTAAACAAGATGTAGAACTCTTGGCTCTTCCTGCACCATGCCTGCCTGTATGTGCCATGCTTCCCACCATGATGATAGTGGACTAAACCTCTGAAACTGTAAGCCAGCCCCAGTGAAATGGTTGCCTTTGTAAGAACTGTCTTAGTCACAATGTCTTAGTCACAGCAATAGAACCCTAACTAAGATATACCTCCATGTCCATCCACACTCATCTGGGAGTCACCCATGATTCTCAGTGAGTCACCCCATCCTGGACACTGTTTCAGAGGACGACTCCCCCTATTCCACTTTACAAGTGCTTTTTCCTCTCTCTTTTCCATGATCTTCTTTAGTCCATGGAAGAAATACTGTAGATCACCTGCTTAGGTTTGTGTCCCAAGGCTTTTAAGGAAATCTCAGTATAAGCATACAACTAAGTGTGTAGAGATGTAAGTGTCAACACACAAAAAAGAACAAACTTCAGAGGAATACATCAAGAATGTCACTGAACAGCTGGAACAACATATAACAGAAATTCTGAGGTGAGAGGGAAAGGGGACTTTTTTTAGAATACTACATTACATTATGAAAACCATCTGGCTTCCCATGAGAAATTTTGACAGACCTATATTACCCATACACAGCAGGAGAAGCCAATAAAAATGCTACTGAGAAAACCAAATACAGAGTAACAGTGAAAAGTAAGAATATAAACAAAATCAAAGGTGGTTCAAAGTACGATCATTGCAAAGAAAATTCTACTAGATCTGAGCTGACGGAAGAACTAATGAGCTTGAATATAGGTCAACACAGATTATCCGTGTATGCTGTAAGAAAGACTGAAATGCCGGAGAAACAGACAGATCTTTAGAGAACTACAGGGCACCATGCAGTATGCAAATATATATATGAGATCAAGGGATGGGGAGAGTAAAGGCAAGAAAAAAAGAGAGATTACAGAGAGTGATCAGACTTTCAGAATTGCGCTAAAAACTTTGATTTATGTGTTCCAGAAGCTGAGCAAACTCCAAGCTCGGGACTCACAAAGGAATTCACAAATAAGAATCAGACTTTGGAAAGTCTGTGGCAAGTAATCCTGAAAGCAGTAAGTAGAAAGCCATGAGAGAGAAGCTTCTTAATAAATTCAATGGGTAATTTCTCATTAGAAAGCATATGTGCTGGCTAGTTTTATGTCAACTTGATACAAGCTAGAGTCGTTTGGGTAACCTAAACCACCACTGAGAAACACCCCAGCCAGATTGGTCTGTGGGCAAGCCTGTGGTACATTTTCTTAATTGTTGGTTGAGGTGGGAGGGCACAGCTCACTGTGGGCAAAGCCACCCCTATGCCAGTAGTTTGAGGGACTATAACAAAAGCAGGCTGAGGAAACCATGGTGAACAATCCAATAAGCAGCATCGCTCCATGGCCCCTGCATCAGCTCCTGCCTCCAGGCTCCTCCCCTGCTTGAGTTCCTGCCCTAACTTCCCTGGATGACAAACTACAAGCTGTAAGCTGAAATAAGCCCTTTCATCCCCAAGCTTTCTGCCATGGTGTCCATCACAGCAATAGAAACTCAACTAAGACAGCATCATTGCCAGAAAGCAAATCAAAGACAGATAAAAGATTCTGAGAACAAAGTAACAACAACACTGGCAAGGACAAAGCATGAGAATTAGCCAGCCATGCAGCCAAGCCAGAGCCCTGAGGAGACTCACCGGAGAGGGCCACCTTCCTGTCACTAGTTATTGCACCCTTGGGCTTATTCCAACCATCTGTTAAAACCTGGCGGGTTACAGTGGAGTCCTAGGCATGCTAACAAGACACAAAGCAGCTGAGGGTATCCCGAAGACCTGTTGGAAACCAGCACTAAAGTAATGTGCATCAAAGTCCTATGAGTACAGCAGCAGCAGGAGAGAATGCAGATGTGCAGCTAAGGCAAAGGAGGTGCCCAGCCAATGGGAAGTGATGCAAGTATGCCAAAATGACTTAGTGGACAAGGAGGGATGAAGTAAATCACTTTGACAGCCCTTTGGACTTTTGGCTTCCCATTCCAAACCCCAGATGATCTCCTTGGAGTCACTTGTGGTTGAAAGGTAAAGATCTGTTTGATGGCTTTCAGGAGAAAGCCGAGGGGTCCTGAGGAAGCAGAAGCTGAGCCTGGGCTTAGTTTTCTTTGCTTTTGGTGGATTTTCATCTCTCAGGGATGGATGTTCTTTATTCGATTCAGGACTCAAGTCATTCAAGTCACTAGGTCATAGGGCTCCTCATATCCGGGTTTGGTCATCTGTTGGCAGTAGGGTGGGCAATTTCAAGTTGATATCAGCTTCTACTGAAATAGTGTCAGAAAAGTCACTACGAAGAATTTTGAAGAACAGTCAAAGATTAGAAGTTGAAGGATCGAGCTCTCAAGGATCAAGGCAAGGGGGGCAGCTGTGGTTAATTGAATGCACACACCTAGCAAAACCCTTAAACACTAATAAGCAACATGTGGGTAGTCATGGTAACATTTTTTACGATTTCAAGTAAACTTGATTTTTAGTGCAACTAAACCTAATGTGAAGTATTCACAGAGAGAACATCAGTGTTCCTACTGTCTTAACCTTTTGAGTTTGCTGTTGGAGCCAACAAGTAAGATCATTTTAGATTTTAAGTCTTTAAAATTGTAGCCTCTGCTTGAAGTGCCAAGATGGAAATACCCCGTGGGCTTCCACCTACTCAGAGGAGAAGGGGAGGGGGGTGGAGGTGACCCAGAGGGGGCAGAGATCTGGATGTAAAGTGAATAAGTAAAAACTAAATAAATAAATTTTTTAGAACAAAAATCAAAGTCTCTGTATACACTTTGTTTTTCTGTTTTCCTTTTCCTTTTCTTTTTTTGAGTCAAAGTATCACTATGTCACCAAATTTAAAAGATTTGTGTCTTCTTAAGAGAGAGAAAGCATGGAGTTTGAAGGATGGGGAGGTAGGGAAGATCTGGGAGATGAAAGAGGGAAAACTGATCAGAATATATTGTATGAAAATAAATTTATTTTCAATTTAAAGAAATTTAAAGATGTGTGGTTCAAAGGACTCTATAAAATGAAAAGATAATTCATGAAGTAGGAGAAAATATTTGCCAATAATATACTCCGTAAGATATATATATAGATATATATATAGATAGATATATTCAGCAATTGAAAAGGAGACCTAAGTTAAAAAGGATAAAAGATTTTAATAGGTATGTCTCCAAAGAAGACAGACAAATTAGTAATAAGTACACAAAAGAATCTAACACAATTAGCTATGAGAAAAATCAAAATCCCAATGCAATATCACTTCACGAATACTTGGATGACGATAACCAAAAGTGGCATGAACGCTGTGGGGATAACCAGTCGCTCTCTGGTCAGATTTAAAGCCCACTCACAGAGAGGACCTCATGCAGAGTGTTGTACACATGGCAAGAACCCATGGCTGGGGAGTCGTATGCTCTGAAGAAAAGCCTACTTGCTGTGGTGTTCCTACATGGGGAGAGCGTCAATCCTTCTCCCGTTCATCATTATAAACACAGATTAGCACACCGTCGTCAGAGCTTTCCACTGCAGTGGTTGGCAGTTAGCATAGACACACACAACTAGTCAAGATGCTCAGCAACAAAGGGGCTATCTGTTTCGTCCTCCCTCCCCAAATGTTCTCAGGAACATCATGAAAGAAGATAGATAAAGATTATCCAGGAGAACTGCTGTGAAGTCGTGTCCTCAGGAAGCTGCAAAACAATTGTACTTGTGACTCATAGCATCTATAGCTGCCTTCAAAAGAGGAAACCAGTCAAGATACCAGCATGGGTGGGAAAGGGTTCACAAAGACCTCAGAAAGTCAAGAGCTGTTGGCAGTTGATGACTACTGGGAGAGGAACAGTCAGTTTTCTTGAGGAGTATGGTCTCTGGTAGGTTGCCATAGCAACAAGAGTG
The DNA here is from genome assembly GCA_028551405.1 of Uromys caudimaculatus. NCBI lineage: Eukaryota > Metazoa > Chordata > Mammalia > Rodentia > Muridae > Uromys > Uromys caudimaculatus. The sequence goes on along the minus strand of CM052719.1, from coordinate 16,842,501 downwards.
GGTTGCCAACCCAACCAGGGTGGATGTGTACCTATTATGTACATCTAGGCATTTCTAGTTGGACTCAGTGGGTTATAAAAAGTAAAAATAAGAGAAGATATCAAGTTGGGAGGAGAATGTGGAGGAAGGAGTTGGGGACAGAGTAAAAGGTAAATCGGACCAAAATATACTATATACATGTATGAAATTCTCAAAGAATAAATAAATTACTTTTATGTGTTAGGATTGGGGCTGGGGAGACAGCTCCATCCATAAAGTCCTTGCCAGACATGTGAACCTAAATTTGGATCCCCAGTAACCACATAAAAAGCCAGGCAGTATGGCAGCATGCACCTGTTATCACAGAGCTCAGAGGCAGATACAGGAGTACTGGCCAGCGAGCCTACTACGCTCCAGGTTCAGTAAAAGACCCTATCTCAAAAGGCTAATATGAACGGAGGAAAACTCAAGAAGCCCCAACCCTACACAAAGAACTGCAGGCAACTAAGGATGCTGAGAGCACAGGAAACGTTCTTCCCGTGAGAAGAGCCCACCAACTGGACACCTAGTACCAAATGGCCGGCGCTACATACGTGTGCACACGTGTATCATTTTACAGTCTGAGCAGGTTATATTTATGTATTTAAGAATACACACATGTATGTAACAGCAACTAAAACAAGAGGCTGTGAATTTTAAAGACAAAGCAACTGGGAGAGTTTGGAGGGTGGAAAGGGAAGCAGAAGATGTAATTATAGTCTCAAAAAATAAATAATTTTTAAAGTAATATGGAGAGTACAGAGAAAGAGGCTCAAAGCTGACTTCTGTCCTCAACATGCCCTTATGTGTATGTGCATGCCTACTACATAACACATATAAGCACCTACAAATGTACACACCACGTACAAACAGTAGGATTTAGATAAATCGGTTCCCTCCTACATCACTAATGGGGTGTAAAGTAATATATCCAGTTTAGAAAACAATTTGAAAGTTCCTCAAAATTCCATGCATAGCTAAAGAAACAATCAATCAACCAGGTAAAAAGAAAACCCATAGAACGGGAGGGGATTTTTGCCAGGTATACCTCTGACAGAGGACGTATAACCAGGTATTCATCTGACAGGGCTTATAACCAGAACATACTGTGAACTTAAGACAGAGTCACTCAGGCCTGGTGCACACACCTTCATCTCAGCACTCAAGAGGCAGAGGAAGGTGGATCTCTGTGAGTTCAAGGACAGCCTTGTCTACAGAGTGAGTTCTAGGACAGTCAGAACTGCGGAACAGAGAGACCGTCTCAGAAAAAGAAAACAAATAAAAAAGAGTCAGAAACAAATGAGCCATTCAAAACATGGGCCAAGGACATGAATAGAGAGTTCTCAAAAGAAGAAACATAAATGACTAAAAAGTATCCCCAAAAAAGTACATCATCCCTAGCCATTAGAGAAAGCAAACCAAAACAACTTTGAGATTCCATCTTACCCCAGTCAGAATGGCAAAGATAACAAATGCTGGCAGCATGCAGGAAGAAAGGGAAACCCCATTCACTGTTGGTGAGGTTGCAAACTAATGCAGCCCTGGGGGGGGGGGTTAGTCCCTGGGAGCTCTGGGGGGTCCGGCTGGTTGGTTGTTATTGTTGTTCTTCCTATGGGGTTGCAAACCCCTTCAGCTCCTTCAGTCCTTTTCTCTAACTCCTCCATTGGGGTCCCCATGCTCAGTCCAATGGTTGGCTGCAAGCATCTGCCTCTGTATTTGTCAGACTCTGGCAGAGAACACCTTCATAGAAGCAGGGGGAGGGGGGAGAGGATAGGGTGTTTCGGGGGGAGGGACAGGAAAGGGGCTAACATTTGAAATGTAAATAAAGAAAATATCCAATTTAAAAAAAGAGAATTCTCAAAAACAAACAAACAAACAAAAAGCCTAAAAATAAATCTACCATGTGCCCAAGCAAAACCACTATTTGGCATATACCTAAAGGACATGACATCATTCTCCATAGACACTTGTTTAGCAGTGTTCATTGCCACCTTATTTATAATAGCTAAGAAATGGAAACAAGCTAAATATCTTACAATCAATAAACAGATAATAAAACTGGGGTATGTATACACTACGGAATACTATTCATCTGGAAAGAGAACTGAGATCATGAAAGTCATGAACTTTGCAGGTAAATGGATGGAACTAGATCATATTAAGGGAGGCAACCCAGACCCAAAAAGACAAACCACATGTTCTTTCTCATTGAAGGCTCCTAGCTCCAGATCGTCAGCTGTGAGCATATAGACCATGACTATAGAAACCAGGAAGGTAAAACAGAACCATTACAGGATGGGGTTGGGGGAGTAATATAGAGGGAACAGCAGGATACAAGTGACCTGAAACCGAGAATGGGAAATAGAAGGGCAGTTTAGGGGTGTGTGAGAGTAAATGCCGAAGAAGATGGGATGAGGGTAAAGGGGACAGACAGGGAGGGCTCCTCAGGATTGGGGAGGGAGGTGAATACAGAACAATCAGGAGGAAGAGTGAAATAAAAATAAGGATGTCTGAAATAGCCACAAGGAATCATAATCATAATACTAAGTGTTTTAGTTAGTTCTCAAAAATTAAATTATAACATAATTCTGTGCATAAATATACATGTATAGTTTGTGACGGTTTATATGTGCTCTGCCCACGGAGTGGCACTATTAGAAGGTGTGGCCCTGTTGGAGCAGGTGTGTCACTGTGGGCATGGGCTTTAAGACCCTCATCCTAGCTGCCTGGAAGGGAGTATTCTGCTAGCAGCCTTCAGATGAAGATGTAGACCTCTCAGCTCCTCCTGCACCATGCCTGCCTGGATGCTGCCATGCTCCCACCTTGATGATAATGGACTGAACCTCTGAACCTGTAAGCCAGCCCCAATTAAATGTTGTCTTTATAAGAGTTTTCTTAGTCATGGTGTCTGTTCACAGCAGTAAACCCTAACTAAGACATAGCTTTAATGAACTTTTCTCATCTGGGCTGACAGTGGTCCCTCCAAAAGCCAAAGAATACAAAAAAAAAAAAAAAAAAAAAAAACCAATACCAGCCATGAGAAGTCCTCTTTTGAGTTGTAGGCCAGGAATGTCCAAGAGACCCTCAAAGCATACAGTCTATTTCTGTTGCCCTCGGTTACCACCCAGAGGTGGAAGGCTTGTATCTATTGCTTAAGATAACATGTTTTTTCTGAGACGAGGTCTAGACACTCCTGAAGATGAGCTGACCCAAACAACCACTCCCTGAGGACTAGCTTTTGTGGTACCAGAAGGCACCATGCAAGCTTCCAAAGGAGAGGCAACCAACACTCATATCCAGCTATGGTACCTATGAACCATATCAATAATCATCACGACACAATAACCCTAAAGGTGCAGTAGTGGCATGCGTACTTCAGTGGCAACCAACAGCACTCTAGTTAGACTTAAGACCCGCTCAACAAGACGAAAACCATGCCTGGTACTGGAAACTTAACTAACTACTATAATATATGGGTATGGGTGTGTGTGTGTGTGTGTGTGTGTGTGTGTGTGTCTACCAACTGGTGAATGAATAAGAAAAGGTGATGCATCAATACAATGAATACCATTTGGTCACAAAGAGGAGAGGAGAATTACTGCGGTATAAAGCACATGCTGTGCTCTGTGCCTTTGCTGTAACAAAAGACCTGATAGAAGCAATTAAGGGGAGAAAGTTGTGTCTGGACTGAGGTTCCAGGGTAGTCTACCATGGTGGGAAAGACATGAGGAGGCCCCCCCATGGCGGCAGGAGTGGAACATCATGGTGGATGAGGAAGCTGAGGACTGGGGTGAAAGACAGAAGGAAATAGGTGCTTCAGGCCAACCTCGAAACTCACTTCTGCCAGCCAGGCCCCAACAGCAGCAGCTGAAGACCTACTTCATGAGGCTGTGGGTGACAGTTTATGCTAAACCATAACGCATACCAAGTTGTTTTGTTTGTTTTTTTAAGCCAGGCACAAAGGCCACATAGTGTGTGATTCTAAAGAATCACCAAGCCCATAGAAACAGAAAGGTTAGTGGTTTCCAAGAGCTCTGGGAAAAGGAAACTGGGAAGCAATTGCTTTTAATTGTCAATTTTTCCTTGGTAACTGGTGAACTTATTCTGAACTTAGGTGGTGATGATGGTGCACGCCTCTGGGAGTACACGAACACTCCTTGAGCTGAACACTTCAGAAGGAGGACCTTGTGTCGTGATGTACAATAGAGCTTTTATATGAAAAAATAGCACTGGGAAGGAGAAACCATATTACACTATTTATTTCATGTAAGGTTAAATTTCTGCCTGTAATCCAATTAGCTATAAGTACTATAACACCATGTAATTACTGGCATTCATAGATGGTAATTGAGTAATCTAGAAGAAGCTAAATTACCGTCAGCACGTTCATCTACGAATAAGCAAGAATTGCCTATTATGTTTCTAGGATTACTTCCATCTAAATATATGAAAATAATAATGATGTTTACATACGCACATACACACGCATACATAGGTTTCAGGCAAGTCTTTGAGAATAATTCATTTGTATGATTCTGACTCTCCAAGGTTGAAATCATTTGTAATTATTATAAGGACCGTTGCTTCTTATAATGGGGTTGGATTCTGATAAACTCATAAAGGGAAGATGTCATGAGGTCTGGCTGAGTAGCGGACTACCTGATTTAGTGTCAGGCGCCCTAGTGATCAGACAGCTGATTGGGTCTGGGGCCGGAACATATTACATTGTCCATCACTAGTGACTATTGAAAACAATATTTTTCAAGTTTTGAGTTTTAGTCTTTTATATCTACAGCTCTTACATAGGAAAGGAACTGACTTTTGTAGACTAACCTTATATCCTGGGAATTTGCTGTAATCACTTACCAAAAGGACGCATTTTATTTTATTTTTTCCTCTTTAGACATGTGTTATTTAGAAGAGTTTTCCTTAAAGTTCACATTCGGGGACCTGTGCAGCTTTATTTTGTTACTGATTTCCATTTTAACCCCATTATGGCCTAAAAACACATTTTGTCCGATTCTCATTTCTTCAAATTTACAAATGTAGATTTTAATGCCTGAATGTGGTCCATTTTAGTAAGAGAAGAACCTTATTGTTCTATTGGACAGAATCTTCTACAAATGGCAATTAGGTCAAGTTGGCCATGTCCAGATCAAATTTGTCCTTTCTTTCTGTAGCTTGAGCAAACAATGAAGCCAGAATCGTCCAAATTAATAGTACAACTTTCATTTCTTCCTGGCTCTACTCATTTGATCCACATATTTGATACTCCGGTTTTAGGATCATTCCGTGTTTACGGAGAATTCTCCTCCTTATCGTTCTTTTTTCCGGGACAATGTCACGGGTTCAAAATTCAAATCCTGATGAAAGTTTCTGGGGACATCTCTAATGTTGCAGCCCGGAAGTTTCTCATCCTTCACCTCATCTTCATTTAGCCACCAATAATTCATTAAAATCCCCGCCTGTCTAGCCCTCACGGGAGAGCAGTGCCAGTGGCTCCATCTCCAGCAAGTAGATCTCAGCTGTGACCCATTCTTGCAAAGCAGCCATTTACCTGGCAAACTAGCTTCTCTGACACACCCAAATCCAAGTTCCGTAATTTTCCGCTTGTTCGGTCTCCTCTTGTAATGACGTGGGTGGTAATGTCCAAGCTCTTCCGTGGCAAAGCTGGAGCAGATGTTTCAATGCTTTCCCATGTTAAGTTCTGTGTCCTGGGCTGCAGAGTCTGCCTCTTCTACCATGCAGAATTTGGAAGCTCTGGTTTCAAATGTGGGTCCCATCTTGCTGGGCACTTGCCTCCTACCTGCTTAACTGAAGAACTCCCCTTACAGTAATTAAATCTGCTTTCTTCATGGGTCATTATGATGTGATTTATGACGTCCGTGTAATTGTCAAAATTACCATGGGTAATTAAAATATGAAGTGAGTGCTGCCAGAGGCGTCAGCCCCTCACGTCGTCCTCATTAAAAATCAGGAGCTGACCACATTATAAATAGACAGTGTGCACAATTTCTTGGCAAAACCTAATTATGAAACTTATCCTCATTCTATCAGCCTTCAGTCCATTAGTCATACAAATTCCAAAAATGGTCAAGTTATTTTATGTATTAGGACTGTGGGATTTTACTAATAAAGAGGTTAGTGGCTACAGCTAAACGTCACTGGGGAACTTTATTATAATGTCAGGTTGCTTTGCATCAAATAGGCATCCCCACATATAACACCCTCCCGGCTACAGTTAGCCCTAATTTTAAGATAAAAGAAAGGTTGAATGGTTTGGGAAAACACATGATAACTTTTTAAATGAGAACTAAACAAGGAGGCTCTCTCGACTCTGTTGCAGTTGGTCTGAGAAAAGCATTCAACAATCATCACCAGGGAATTTTCTCCTTCTAGAAAAAGCAGAGTGACAGAAGGACTCGGTAGCTCTGGGGTTGTCTTGGGGTATGGCAGCTGGAGTAGAAGCAAGTGATAACCTCAAGTCCAAAGATATCATGGATGACTGTAACTCATCTACGCTCTAACTTCACAAAGGGGATTCAGCCTCGGGGAAGTATGTGGCTGCCCACTAATAAGACAGGCAGCTCAAGCTTAGGGCCATAAAGTATGGTAGGTCACACACTGATGAGGGTGTCAGTGAGTATCAGAGCTTTCTCCTCATGGCCTAGGTCACAGAACACTAAAGACAGGTCTACACTAAGTGCCCAAAGGACAGAAAAGGAATGTCACCAGTTATCAAGCTTGGTGAATCATCACCACCTATGAGATATGGAACTGCTAAATAGAAACATGGGCATGGGGTTGTTACACAGAAAGAGGCTAAGACATTGACTGACTCACCCGGTCTATCTCTAGGAAAGCAAAGGTATATGTTTTTTTAAGCCTCTTCCTCCTCTGCTTCCTCTGCCTCTGCCTCTGCCTCTGCCTCTGCCTCTGCCTCTGCCTCTGCCTCTGCCTCTGCCTCTGCCTCTGCCTCTGCCTCTGCCTCTGCCTCTGCCTCTGCCTCTGCCTCTGCCTCTGCCTCTGCCTCTGCCTCTGC
>CM052719.1:16825206-16835341 GCA_028551405.1 Uromys caudimaculatus | reverse complement strand
CACCACCACCTGGCTGGGATATAAAATTTAAGAGGTAAAGGAGGAAGAGAGAAAGGAAGGAGAGAGAGGAAGAGAGAGAGAGGGAGAAAGAGAGAGAGAGAAAGAGGGGGGGGAAGGAAAGCAGAAATGCATATTTTGTAATAGATGTGACATTTGAGGCTTACTGGTTTCTGCATCAGCTTACCAGGCTCAGCATTGCCAGATTGGTTGAGTTGCTTATAAAAAAGCTCCTGCAGGCCAGGCAGTGGTGGCGTACGCCTTTAATCCCAGCACTTGGGAGGCAGAGGCAGGTGGATTTCTGAGTTTGAGGCCAGCCTGATCTACAGAGTGAGTTCCAGGACAGCCAGGGCTACACAGAGAAACCCTGTCTTGAAAAAAAAAAACAAAAAAGCTCCTGCAGAAAAGCTCTAGGGCTGAGAAAGAATAAGGGAGATGTGTTTCTTCCTGGAGTACAGAAATCCCAGCTCAGCACGTATGACTTGTCAACCCAAGCCTTTATCAACTTGTCGAGGATCTGAAACTCACCAGTCTATACACATAACCTCTGACTTAGGGACAGAAAACTTTCTGAGCTTCTAAACAAAGAGATCACAAAGGAAAGGCATGCTGGGAACTACTGCAATGTGACTGGCATATGCTGAGACTTCCACGAGCGTGATCAGATGGCATCTCCACTCAACCGTGACAAGTCAATAGGAACAAGACTTACATGGATGGTCTTCGGGGCGACTCAGAAGACACAGTGGGGACAAAGGGCTCAGTGGTGCTGTGGGAGAGGAAGGCTCTGCAGAAGCTCCTATTATCTACAGATCACAGGTTCACTAGTAACAGTGTTCTGAGATGGCAGATCGAGCACTCGACACTTAGGGATCTGGTGAGGAGGAGGTGGGAACCTGAAATTGAAAAGCTCAAGCAATTACAGAGCTGAAGGAGAGATTCTGGTGGCAATATGATGTGCCAAACACTCACCTTCAGTGAACATAGGGGCCACTGAACCGTAAGTATGAGTCTTGCGTGTGTGAGTAGGTGTTGTGTATTTTAGCTTGTTGCAGCAACACATTACGGAGGGATGAAGCCGAAGTGTTTGGACCTGTCAGGTGACACAGAGTCATGTGGTGTTTTGCAAAGACAGACTCACATGGTGTTTGGTGGAAGCAAGACCTGTGGGAGGACTCATGATGTCTGGAGAGAGTGTGACAGTGTGCTTGCATAACTAGCTCTGCCACGCTTCATTGGTCTCCCGTCTTTGCTGACATTTGCTTCATTGAGAGGCAATGGAGAGGACTTCTCCTGGCATCCTAGCCAATTCGGGTCGTTCCAACTGACTCACGTGGATTCAGCGGAGGCCTGGCTGTTTCTGCTGGATCATGCCACAGCTGCTGATTTGTGTTGATATCCTGACACTGCTAAACTGGACCGCTGGTATCCTGACAAATGGAGATTGGAGTCACCTCAAAAACCTACTTCTAAACAGGTCCACATCCCCTTGTCCTATTGACCATCTTTTATACCCTAACTTTGGACAGAGGACTAGCAGGGGAGTTGAAGCATTTGAGAATCCTTATTAAAAGTAGGATTTTAAACAATCTAAGCCTACAAGGGGAAAAACACACTTTGCTCCATATTATGTGATAACAGGAAATTATTAAGTAAGTACGTCAAAACTCCCAAGACACCACACAATGAATTTGGGGCTGTCCTCAAACTACGGTGTTTTGTTTGTTTGTTTGCTTTGTTTGTTTGATTTTTTTGCACTCACAATGAATGCAGTAGTGACAAAGGAAAGTAAACTCACACATCCTCTCCTCTAAAACGTTGGCTAGCTTTCTCCTAGATTAACTCTTAAGTGGTCACAAAACATCAAGAGCCTTGGGAGGGCTAGTGGGGCATTCAGGCAGCTGCCTCACACAGAAGGATAGTTTAGCCTCACAAGGACAAAGGTCTATAGAGGATAAGGCCCGGGGGCACTCTTCCTTTTCCACTAGGTACCTATCACCTACTTGGGCTCATTTTCTTCCTTTAGGATTGATGGTAAGAGCTGGGTAATGGTGGTGCATGACTTTAATCCCCACACTTGGGAGGTAGAAGCAGGCCAGTCTCTAAGTTCGAGGCCAGCCTGGTCTGCATAAGTGAGTTCCAGGACAGCCAGAGCTACACAGAGAAACCCTGTCTTAAGGGAACAAGTGGCATTTAAACTGCATTGGGCATCTGTTGGTTCAGTGGAGATGAATACAGTGGAGAAGTTTAATTAATTTAATAAAATATTTACATTAATTCTTTGAGAATTTCACACTTACAATTTAATCACACTCATTCCCCACTACTTCTCCTGACTCCTTCTAGATCCATTTTGACCTCCTCAACCCCTCCCAACTTTATGTCATCATCATCATCATAGTCATCGTCGTCATTATCGTCATTGCCCATCAAGTCCAGTTTTGGCTGCCCATACTCATCTGTGTGGAACCATCCACTGAAGCATGGTCAAATACGAAGAGCCACACCCTTAAAGAAAACTGACTCTACCTCCTCTAGGAGCCATCAACTGCCAATAACTCCTCAGTTAGGAGTCGGGGGATCCTTCTGACATGGAGCTCCAGGCTAGAGTGTTGACTGGCCTGATCATGTGCCGGTCTTGTGCAGGCAGCCACAGCTGCTGTGAGCTCATGAGAACAATGGTCCTGCCATGTCCAGGAGACACTATTTCACTCCAGTCCTCCCCGACCTCTCACTACTGTAAGCTTTCTGCCCCCTTCTTCCATGATGGTCTCTGAGCCTTAGGAGTGGGGGGACAATTAGGTGTCCCATTTGTCACTGAGATACTTATTTTCTACGCCCCATGTCTTAGCCAAAACCCAAACAGGAAGACCGCTAATCAGGGGTTCCCACCAGCTAAGGGAGTTGGCCTGCACACTGGCAAAAAGGGATTCCCTTCCCTCAAAGCAGCTTCCCACCTCATGCCCTCTCCTCCAGATCCAGAACACACAGCCCCGCTCCTGCCCTTCATACCAATAACCGGAGAGTGGGAATTATGCAGAGAGCTCGTGTTCGACACCCCATCTGTTCGTTTCTGACAGCAATATATAATGTAAAGCTATAAAAACTTGAAAAATAATGCAACATAAAAAGGGATTGACTCAGCTCCAAGAGGCCATAAATGGTAACAAATACCACTGGATGATTTATTCCATGCTGCAATCTTTGCAGTAAGTCATCTTTCAGACATTTCCTCATGACAGGATTTAATAATATTAATGCCCAGAGCAATCCCAATCATCGCCAATAGACATATTTATCAAGCTGCCAATCCGAGTAAATGAAATTCTATAAGCAATAATGTAACATGTTTAAAGGAAGCTAATAAAACAAGTCAGGAGAGAAATATTACTTCAAAGTATTCTCTCCCTCTAATCCAGAGCTGCATGTTTTACAGCCAAAATGCAAATCTCTCCATACTTGATTTATTGCTCCAAAAATACCAATGACCTTTCCCCAGGCTTCTAGATATTCACTCCTACACATTCATAAAGCCTACAGTGTATCCTGCCAGAGTCACTGAACACTATGGTGTGAGCACATATTGTTATGTTTGCCTTGCTTTCACACAGGTATGTGATTGTTGGCCACACTGAATGACATCTCCGTTTCCAAGACATATTAAAATGCAACAAATATTTGAGCCATAAACCAGTCTTTACAGTGCCTGTTCTGTATGGGCCTTCAGAAGAGCTATGGCTTGGGTTGAGCCTGGATGATTTATCAATTGCCAGATAAATCTCACCTGAGAGAGAGCCAGGCTTTCTTCAATCCGGCTTGCCTCAATTTCTAATTGTCCAAAGGCGGCTCAAGCTCTGCGTCATGCAGAAGCCTTCCTTGTTAATTTTACCACCTGACTCAATCCTTGTGCAGCTTTTTAATTAACAAATCCATGCCAATGCAATGGGTATCAAGGCTCTCATCAAATATCGCATGGAAACATGCCATGTACTCATTTATTTGATCCATTCTACAATTACCTGGTGACTCATGCTTCTTGCAGATCACATATAAACCTCTTAAGCTTAGATAAGCCTCAAGCTCACCATGCTTGTTCCCTGTATCACTGTGCATACGCTGTGATAGATACACTCATGTGAGCATCTCCTAATTCACAGGCTAATCGTCAAAGGTACTATTTCTTTTGGTTACAGCCCTTGCATCTATGTCATAAATCCTTTGGGGGTGCCCACCAAGCTGGTGGTGAGCACTTCTCATTTCTTTGCAAACTGCCCATCCCCCACTCAGTGGTCAAATGTGTTCCTGGTAACTCTACTTCCTAGAGCTGATTGGATTGGGCAACTCAGAAAGTCACACTAGAACCAGTCAAGCACTCCTTTCTTATAATGGGGAACTAGGATGCTGGGAAGCTGTCACATCTGGTGAGCTGAGACATGATACATCTGGTGAGCTGAGACATGAAACATGGAGGTAAAGCAACACTGGTGTAAAAGACAAAAAGTGAAGCCAACATTAAAGCTCACTGGACCCAGGGGCAGTGAGGGGCTAAGAGAGTCACAGCCTCTAGTACATAGATTCTAATGCCTAGCTCCAGCGTCACCTGGAGGCCAGTATCGCTTTCTCCCTTCTGTAACTCCTTATTGGAAGACCACTTGTCTCTACAGTGTACACTTTTTCCTTATATGGAACTTATTAATGAGTTAAGTGTTTATATCCCATGACTAAATCACTGTTATAAAAGACTTCATGAAAGGCATGTTTTGTTTTAAAGGAGTAAATGTTTTATAATTGTTTCTGGCTGTTACTATACACTAGGCTAGTCTGTTTCTTTTTTGAAACAGAGTCTCCCGTAGCTGCTCAGGCTCGGACCTCCATTGTTAGTAGTCCACAGAGCACGCTTTGTTCCCTGTGGTTTCATTGTTCTGTTTTATCCTTGTTCTCCCTTTGTCACAGTGTTTCTGAGTACAGTTAGTCGAGGTCGGATGGTGTATTAGGTTCTCTAAAGGAATGGAATTGATTTTTTAAAAAAAAAGTATAGATAGGTAGATAGATGCATTAAAAAATGAGCCATTAAATCATCTTACACAATTTGGTCAAAGTAGTCCACATCTGAGAGACCAAGAACCCAGCACCTGCTCAGTCCGTGAGGCTCCAGGTCTCAACAGTCCCTATTTGGCTCCAAGAGCCTGGAAAATTCCCAGAGAGCCTCTGGTCCATGTTGGAAGCCTAGAAACCCTGATTCTAGTATCAGAGAACAAATCAGAAGCAGTAGAAATAAGGTAATTTAACACAACAGTGGGAGGGAATGCCCAGGGTGAAAAATCTTCCTTCTTCTGTGAACTTTTGTATTTGGGCTCTTTCCATAAGACACCACTCATATTTGGGGTAGGTTTTTCCACATCAATTAAGGGAGTCAATACAATTTCCCCACAGATTGTTGAGAAACCCTGCAACTTAAGGTCGAAGTCTACCAGGTCCAGATAGCTCCCCTGAGCTCGGGGCAAAATGAAGGACTCCCTTTCAGAGCAGGGGTTCCTCTTCTCTACCCTATCTGGGGAGCCTCAACTCCCACACTCTACCTGAGGATTGTCATGTAATCCTTGGCAGAAATTTACAGGTTCAACTTCCTGGGCCATTCCTCCATGCAAATGGGGTATCCCCAAAACCTCAGCCAATGAAACTTCACCCTAAGAACCCCTTCCTGTTTCCCAAGGTTTATATAGTCCTTGTTCACTCCAATAAAGTGTACGAGCTGTTTTGTTGACTATCGTCTTAGAGAGCCGTAACACTGAAGTGCTGTAACACTGAGTCTTCCAAGAAGACCTCCTCCCCGCGGCGTTCACTGTCAGACCCAGATCCTGCTGACCCACACTTTTTGGACATCGCTTCATCCTTTCCTGCCCAGTGTGCATCAGGGTCCTGACGCCCCAAGACGAAGACGTGGGTTGTGGAACTCAGTTCCACTCCATCCTTTCCCGCCTGGTGTGCAGAAGTCCCTCAACAACCCAAGGAGAGATGTGGTAAGTGGAACCACAACAGGCTCACAGACCAACCTGAGGTTAAGTTCCCTGCTCAGGTAATTCTAAATTATGGCAAGTTGACATTGAAAACGAGCCATCACAAGTAAGTAGGAACATTATTGTACCAGCTTTGGGGTACCGGAAGTCCTTACATAATGCTCCTATGTCACCATTTCTTCCCTCCTCTCCTCATTTTTTTTTCTACCTCGCTGTTCCTGTCATCCACATCTAGCTGTGATGCTGCGACTCTTGGGATGAGGATAAGACATCCAAGGGGTGTGTTAGCATACAATGAAATATGACATTATCTACCCTCCGATTCCCCACATATCCCTCCTTCACGCTCTTCATCCAACTTCGTGGTTTGTGTGTGTGTTTGTTTGTTTGTTTGTTTGTTTGACAATACACCAAATACGGGTTAAGGATGCCCATAGGTAACTGTGCATGAGGTCATCCACCAGAACATGAGAAATCTGCCAGTCGCCATATCCTCAGTAAAGAACCATTATCTCTCCCCCTCTACTGCCAACAGCTTCTCTGCGTAGGATGGGCCCAGAGGTCGTCTACCGCATCTGTGCTGGAATATTCCGTGGCTTGATCTTGTGCAGGTCTTCTGCGGGGAACCACAGTTTCTACGAGTTCACGAGCGCGATGGCCGCCTCACGTCCAGAAGACAGCATCGCGCGGCATTCCTCCCTCTACTCCAGCTCTTCCACTCTCTCCACCTCCTCTCCACAATGTGCCCTCAGCCTTGGGATCAGGCAGGGTGTTGATGAAGGCGTTCCACTTGGGACTGAGCACTCAGGGTTATTCTCAGAACTTCGGCTGATAATACACTTCTCTGTAGACTGCTAACCACTACAAAAGAAACCAAGGTTGAGAACAGCCCATGTCTATGGCTACCAAATAAATATTTAGAAGTCAGTTTGACAGCATGACCATTTAGTAAAATAACAGTAGCAGGTTCTGCCCCACTGCCTATGACCCTCCCTGGCATGTTTGATCAAGGCATGAACCCCAGACCCCGTGGAGCAGACCTAAAATCCACTCAGAAAGTGGTTGGTTACCCCAAAACAGTGATGCCACTGCTATACCATGTCTTGCCTCGAAGGCTGACATTAAAGCATCAGGGGTCCAGACCTGGGTAAGACTATTGATGCCTCTTCTCCAGCTATAGGCTTCGTAGCACCTTCCGGCACTGTGAAAGCTAGCCCACAGGAAGAGAGTGATGCCTTCACACTTCAATACGGTCTTATCATGTAGTTACGATGGGTCACCAAGGGCAATGCTCATAGCCTGTGTCGTTCTAGATCAGTGGTTTGTGGGTTGAGGCCCCTTTGGCAAGCCTCAATCTCTAAAAAAAAATTATATGGTTATAGTTCATAACACTAGCGAAATTACAGTTATGAAGTAGCAATAAAGATAATGCTGTGACTGGAGATCACTATAACCTGAGGAACTGTATTAAAGGGTTGCCGCATTAGGAGGGTTGAGAACCACTGTTCTTGAGACTTCTGGGGCCTCTCTGAACAATAACTTCTAGGAAGGTGTCATACGCCTTATGCTGGGGTTCTCATTTAATAACCCATGTCTTCTGGGAGCAACGCTGTTAACCCATGCAGAATATTCCAACTCAAAGTCTACTTTTCGTTTTTTTCAAGTTGAACTTTTAAAGTAGCTCACTAACTAGTGAGTTTCCACGAGGCTTTCTCATATCCCTAGTTTAATCAAGTCACTAGCCCTCCCGCTCTTCCATGGCTCCAGACTCACATGTATGCTTGCTTGTTTTGTTGATTGCTTATTTTTACCTTCCTCAGGTTTTGTCCTGGTGAGTTAGGGAGATGAAAACTAGCTACTTTGAGTAATGTCATGGTTTGGATTTAACAGCTCATTTATTGAAGGTGGTGCCCAGCTCACAACCCTGTTTCTGGAGATTCTAGAAACTTGAACAGAAGGAATAGGTCGTGGGGAGCATGTCCTTGGGGGGGTTGGTTCTTTCCTCAAGACTCTTTGTCTTTCTGCCTGTTTTCTATCCACTATGAGGTGAGTAACTTGCTGTATGCTCCCACTACTGTGGTCCTGCCTTCTATGGACCTAGAATTCACAGAACAGAGAACCATGGTACAAAGTTTTAGAAAACATGAGCTAAAAGATCCCCCTCCCTTGAGTTGCTTCTGCTAACATGCTAGGTATTCTGGTCCTGAGCAGTACCAAACATCTAAACACAGGTAAGGGGCAGTGTACTGGGTGGTTTTCTGTGTCAACTTGACACAAGCTAGAGTTATCACAGAGAAAGCAGCTTCAGGTGAGAAACTGCCTCCATGAGATCCAGGTGTAAGGCATTTTCTCAATTAGTGATCAAGGGAAGAGGGCCCCTTGTGGGCTGGTAGTCTTGGGTTCTATAAGAAAGCAATCTAAGCAAGCCAGAGAAAGCAAGCCAGTAACATCCCTCCATGGCCTCTGCATCAGCTCCTGCTTCCTGACCTGCTTGAGTCCAGTCCTGACTTCCTTTGATGATGAACAGCAACATGGAAGTGTAAACTGAATAAATTCTTTCCTCTCCAACTTGCTTCTTGGTCATGATGTTTTGTACAGGAATAGAAAGGCAGTGAAGAATACTCCAGGAAGACTAGATTCCCAGGCCCAGCAGAAAACATTTTACCTGGCACTGCAAAGCCTTCCCAATTGTCTGTTACCTCCAAGTGCTCTCCCTGTCTCTAAAAAGTAGCTTTTAATGGTGGTCCATGAAAGTATTTGTTAGCAGAGTAAAACAGAAGTCAAATGAAAACAAAAAATGGAAGAATTTCTCCCATTGCCTTGGCAGCTACACAACTAGGCTTGGGGGTGGGGGGTACACTGGAACTGTGAGTATTTAGGAATATCACAGAGAATTTAGATTTATACCCAAACAGTGTGAAAACCAGGCAACAGTCTTGCCTGACTGTAAAATTAAACAGAATGTTTCCACTGAAGCAAAGCTAGCTAATGAATATGAAAATATGCTCTGTGAAATACTTTCTCATAAAGTGGACTGTTACCTTCTTTTTCAATGCTGGCGATTGGACTGAGGGCCTCCTGACCTGTATGCAGACACTATGGCTGAGCCACATCTCCAGATAAGGGAATGGAAATTTGCATTTGCTCTTCATTCATAATAAAATGCAAACACAGATGTACTGGTCATAACAATGACATCTAATAAATAACTAAAACTGGACATTCTCATGGTCACAGATGATTTGCAGTTGTCTCCAATTATATAGGCAATCCACTGAGCTAAGACAATCCATTGAATCCCTGGCTATAAGATCTGCCCACCCCCTTTGGCTCTCATAGAATTTCTGTATGTAGCTATTATATGCAATATATTATATCCTGGAATGTGAAACATAAATCTATAAAGTAAATCACACATATATATGTATATGATTTACTTAGCTGATTGCTTCTTACGGGCAAATCCCACAATCTTCCTCCAGAGAAATTTCTCCGAGTTTATGAGCCAGCACTTCTTTTTAAACTACGTGAAAATTCTCTTTATCCTAACTGAATATTCTATGAGAAGTTTGGGGTGGGAAATCACAGTTTTCGGCACACTTACGATGCTACTTCATGATTTTTCCCCCACCCACTGGTGCCTTAAACACAAATCAAGTATAATAATAGTATATGTATTCATTAGGAGGGAAGCTGGAGCAGAAATACAGGGTGGCGGCATTAAGGGCAGAAGTAGGGTTAGAGATGCTTCCTGGAAGAGGGCAGAGCTCCTCAAGGCTCCTACACCTAAGGATAAAAGCCAAGACCCAAGGAGGGTACAAGGTGGTTCATGACTGTCACATCACCCTCTGTCCCACCTAAGGTCCTCCAGGTTTTCACAGGAAATGAGGGGTTACTTCCCACCATTGGAAAGAACTGTCCCTGGAGAATTTCTCACACAGATCTACTCGAAACAAAAGACAGGACAGCATTTTTTTAAAAACTTGATCCTGTTTAAAGGACTATTAACTGTTGCTTTAAAAGAAACAAGTTTGCAAATACAGAAAGAGTTGCTTTAATCTGAGGCTCGAAGGAGAAAACAGCAGGTTGCTAGGGAGCCAGGCTTAGTTTACTTCTTACAA
>CM052719.1:16804033-16824706 GCA_028551405.1 Uromys caudimaculatus | reverse complement strand
CGGTCATCCTGGAGTTTGGACCACCAACCAAAGAATACACATCTATGGACCCATGGTTCGGACCACATATGTGACAGAGGATGGCCTCGTTGGCCATCAGGGAGAGAGGAGAGGTCCTTGGGCCTGAGGGTGTTAGAGGCCCCAGTAAAGGGGAATGTCAAGGTGGGAATATGGGAATAGGTGGGCGGGTGGGTGGAAGGTGGAATTCCCTCATAGAGGCGGGGAGGGGTAGGGGAGGGGGGTTTCCAAAGAGGAGACCCAGAAAAGGGGAAACATTGGAAATGTAAATAAAGTATCAAAAATTAAAAAAAGAAAAGAAAGAAAGAAAATGCCTCCATGAGATCAGGCTGTATTCAGCCTTGCAGGACATTTTTTAAATTAGTGATTGGTGGGGGAGGGCTCAGCCCATTGTGTGTAGTGTCCCCTGGGGCTGGTGGTCCTGGGTGCTATAAGAAAGCAGGCTGAGCAAGCCATGGGGAGCAAGCCAGTAAGCAGCGCTCCTCCATGGCCTCTGCATCAGCTCCTGCTTCCAGGTTCCTGCCCTGCTTGAGTTCCTGTCCTGACTTCCTTCAATAATGGACTACAATGTAGAGGTATAAGCCAAATAAACCCTTTCCTTCCCAACTTGGTTTTTTATCATGGTGTTTTGTCACAGCAATAGTAATCCTAAGACACCAGTTAGACAGATTTTCACAATTATGTTAGCATGATTATAGACTCAAACTCATTTACTCTCATTAAGTTTCTAAAACTTTAAAAAATTACATAGAAGTCAACAACATATTGAGTAGGCGTCTTTTGTACTTGATGCTCGGGTGAAAGGGTTATGGCTCTGATATCCACCTCTGCTCTCAAAGTCAGAGTGATTTTCATGAGGCAAGTATAAGAGCAACACCATAAGTGAATCAAGTATAAGTATTCAAGTATAGCTAAACACAGAATGGGAATTCTCATGGCCACTCCTAGCAAGTAAAGACATTACCTCTTATATAGGAACTTGATCCACCTCTCCTGTTACTGCAGGGGAGTTGTGCTGTAGCTTTCACACACACACACACACACACACACACACACACACACACACAAACACACATATCCACATACACACATACAAACACACATACCCACATACACACACATACACACACACACACTCACACACACACACACACACACACACACACCACCCCATCTAAAATGCAACGGCATCTATCTCTAAGCTGTCTGTCTTCCCTAATCATGTTGCTGGTGTCTGCAGAAGTGCCAAGTTTTATTTGCAATTTCAGCAGAAACCAGACTTCGCAGGCCCATGGGTTTGATTATTTTGCGGACAACCCTGTCTTCTGGATAGACATCACCGGAACATTGGAACATTGTGTGCTTACTGGACACTAGGACATTTTCTAGCTTTACAACCCAGCCCCTCATCAGACCCCTGAGGTTTCTACTGTGTATTTTACAGGTGCGGAATCTGACTCACAGGAAGTCACTTTCTCATGACCACACAGCCTGGAAATCACACATCAGGCACATTTGGATAGTCCACTTCTAGAACCCCAGCAAAGCCCAGTTCTTGGCTGGTTCCTCTTTTCATACCCTGAAACCTGAAAACCAAGCTACGATGGCAGACAACAGACTCCTAGGGATCATTTTAGTGTACACAAGAGGGATTTATTGTATATCACTCAAAAACCATGTCTTTTCTCTTGTGGTTAAGCAAACTCCACAGCTAGGGCTTTATTCCTTAGTGAAAACTCTTTCCTTCATCCATAATGAAAGAAACCTCCCCATAGGAGGGCTAGCATTTTCTATTTCCTTTCTCTCTTTTTTTAAAAAAATTGGTTAATTTATTTATTTACATTTCAAATGTTGTCCCCTTCCCAGTTTCCCCTCCACAAACCTCCCATCCCATCCCCCCTCCCCTTTGCCTCTATGAGGGTGCTCCTCCACCCACCCACCCATTCCTGCCTCACTGCCCCTGGCATCCTCCTACACTGGGGCATCAAGCCTCCACAGGACCAAGGGCCTCCCCTCTCATTGATGCCAGATAAGGCTACCCTCTGCTACATACACAGCTGGAGTCATGGGTCCCTCCGTGTGTACTCTTTGATTGGTGGTCTAGTCCCTTAGAGCTCTGGGTGGTTCAGTTAGTTAACTGATAGTAAAATAGGAGAAAAAGCTGATTCTCTTTCCTGATGCTGGGTGTGGTAGAAAGGGCCTTAGGAGTCATACCTCTGTGTAAATTATGTGAGTTGTACATGGGTGTGAAACAGTAACAGTTTCTGCTAGCTGCAGGGACTTGCCTACGCCCCTATAGCTAGAGCAGTACTTGCTAACAATCTCCTGATGTAGCAGAGGCTCGACTGGCAGGCCTTGTCTATAGATTACAATTTGCTCAGGATCTAAAGACCAGTTCATGGAAAGTGTTTTGGAGGGAGAATGACAAGCTGTGGACAGACCTAGATGTGTCAGAGTGATTATACAGTGGGAGTTACTGCATCCTAGGTGGTCACCAAAGTCTCCATCCATGTGCCCCACAGGGGGTGTGCATGACGATAATAGGCAGAAAATTGAATCTTGAGGGTCTTGAGCTATATCTCCACATATGTGAAAGGAACTGACTTCAACAGCAGAGACAAAGGCAGAGACGGCTTCAGCTCTTCAGTTTTGAGCACCACAGTGTAGACCTGTTTTCACTCACTGCACTCTTAAGTGTTAGGTCTACCTAAGACCCAGTCTCTCTCAGCTCACACAGTCCTCACATTTCAATTGTATGGGTTCTGATATTATCTTCATTTCACTGTTGGGAAAAAATAAATCTTAAAAGTTAAGGAGCCCAGGGCTTTGGGCTAAAGACTGCTTTAGGACCTGGGGTTGCACTTGGAACTCATGGGCCACACAGTTTTTGAGGGACTGTGACTGGGTTAGACACTGGAAAAGAGAGGTGGCGGGGGAGGTGAGGGATTTATGGTCTGTAGACTCTAAACATACATGGAGAGTATGAAAATGACGTCAAGATTATAAATGGAATCTCGTTAGTAGGTAACAGTAAGACATGGTGGGAGGAGAAGTTATGTGAGAAAGAGTTTGGGGTCAACATGGTCTACAAGAGTGACTTTTACAGGAGCAGAAGAATATTTACAGGAAAATACAGATGAGCTCAAAGAAGACACAGATTTCTGGAGTTTGTTTGTTTGTTTGTTTTTTAAATGTTTTCTTGTTAGGCATAGGTGGCACATATCTGTAACTTCAGCCCTTGAGAGACTGAGACAGGAAGAACATGAGTTTTGAGGCCAGTCTAAAATACATAGCAAGACCCTGGTTTTGGCTCTTGTTTTTGTTTTAGGAGGGGGGTACACTTTGGTTTGTTGGTTGGTTGGTTGTGATAGGCTTTCTCTGTGTAGCCCTGGCTGTCCTGAAACTCACTCTGTAGACCAGGCTGGCCTCCAAGTCAGAGATCTGCCTGCCTCTGCCTCTCAAGTGCTGGGATTAAAGTCATGTGCCACCACTTCCCTTACAAGATCCTGTTTTAACTCCATCTACACACACACACACACACACACACACACACACACACACACACACACACACACACACACTGGTTTCATCTCCAAACCCAGGTCTATCCGATACTGTTTGAAAATGTCCATCACTCCGTTTCAGTAACTAGACAGCCTTCAGTACTGATGGCATTTACAACCGCCTACTTTTTAAAAAGGTTGGATGGTTTATTATAGATATGATGTCCCTGATCAGTCACAATATAGCATTAACTAGTGTCATCTAAATATTTTCTTTCCATTGTCTAATAAAATCATATTTTACTGAACAAGTGAGTTTTGATGGCCAAGACACAGGGAACAGAAAAGAGTTCACAAACAGATTTTTTTAAGCATAGAATTCTCCCCCAAATTATTTAAGAATGCCGCAATAAAGAAACAAAACCAAAGCAAGTCGAGCCCAGAGCGCAGGAGATGCATCTTTTACTGTAAAATGTTGGCATAAGACTAACTTTATCTCCCCAAAAGAAGAGAAAATGCTTACCTTCTCTCTCCTACACTGTGATGCCTTGATTTCCTTAAATCATTGGCCTCAGCTCAATAGAGCTTGCGTTTATTTATTCATTTATAAACAAATATATATTTAACTAGCATCTATTAAGATGTCTGTGTGCACGTCTGAGAGCCTAACTACTATTTATAATGTTGCTTATTCTATGCAAAAAGAAAGACACCAGGGACACGAGGAAACCCTGAGATTTAATGTGTGTAAGTCGGGGGCTGTCTGCGGAGCTGCAAGTGCTAAGAATAGGAGAAGGTGGGTTCTGAACTTACTGGAAACCCCACTGGTTGCCTGAAGATTACATCTGCAGAGAGCTGAACCCGTTGTCGGCAAAACTATATAAAAATATATGGTTGTTTTGGGTGTGTGGACACAAGACTCACAACACTTACAGTTTCCTTTTTTTTTTTTTTTTTTACATAATGCCTTTCAATCTATCTCATCACTCATCATTGTTACTAAAGATTGACAGCTGCCAATTCTGCAGCTATAATTATACCTGCCCTCCAAGTCAAACAAAACAGCCTATGGTATACTACCAGCTTGGAGCTTCATCGCTCCACTAACCCTGCACTTGAGTCACTGAGCTCACACACTCAACTCATCCAAAGCCCCAAGAAACTCACCCTTGATGGATATCCGCTGTTTCTTAAAGTATTGTCTCAAAGATTCTAGAAACAAGTACTTTATACATTTTAAACAACTTTTATAATAGTACACTGCTATATTCTGTTATTGCTAGTCTCTTAATGTGGCTAACTTGTAAGTTAAACTTTATCAGAGGTAAGTAGATATGTATGTATGTATGTATGTATGTATGTATGTATGTATGTATGTATGTATGTAAAGATAGATTGAGACAATAATTATCAGCTTTGAAGACCTGTCCTTTGGGTCTTTCTGGGGATTTCAGAGCACGTTCTTGAAGTCCTGCTACCAGAGAGAAGGCTGTTGGATCAGAACACCTGGACCAATCAATCCTCCTCTTGTATTTCTGCCTTGATCATTTACTCATTGTCACAAACAATAAAAGAGGTAAGACAATAAGAGAAACACCACCCAATTAAAGTACTTGGGTTTTACCCCTGCATTAACAACAGTGAGAAAATGCAGTAGAACAGGATAACTAAAATTCCACTTGCGGATTTCCTGTGGCTCTGGATTGCCCACGATGAGACAACCCTTTAGTATAGAGAGGACGGGGAAAGAATCCATGAAGGCCTGGTATTGGCTGCAGCCCTTTTTGCAACATCACATTTGAGGCATGCTTTGTAGCAACTTTAACATAACTACAGTGTATGTAGTTACGCACATGCATGTGCAATGCCCATAACCAAGAACACGTTCTTGGGAGATCAGAGATGTCATTTCTCATGACACTCTGGTCGGGATGACTGGCTGACACTTGGCTGATACATGTCACCCAGAGCATGTCTGTATCATACTGTTGGCAGGGATTGAGGTTTCCTCTCTCTCCTTCCCAGAAGTCCTGCAGTGGACGCTGAGAAAGGGCAGGACTTTACTTTCCTCTTAGAAGGCAGTACTTTTGTTGCCTGTGACATGTGATGCTGGCCCCACCTAGGCAGAAGGCTAAGTGACACCTCCATCAGCAAGTTCTGTAAGTTCTAGATCTTCAGCTGGACAGCATGTCTCTTCATGTAGTAAAAGAGAGAGTGAGATCATAGATGACACAGGATGAGGTAAAGGGTACATTCCAACAGCCATGTCCTTGGAAGGCTGTACATTTACTATTTACATCTAGCCTAATTTCATATACTTTGCCTGGGCATAAAATTTGATTATTGCTTCAAGCCTGATCAAACAGTCCTATAATCTCAGGTATTTGGGAAGTTAGGGCAAAAGGCTCAAATTTTGGAAGCCTTAGCTACTTTTCTGTTTCTATGATAAAATACCATGATCAAGGCAACTTATAATAGAGAGTGCTTAATTTGGCTCACGGTTTTAAGGAGTTAGAACAAGATGGCAGAGCAAAGGAACCACTGAGATCTCACATCCTGATCCATAACTATGAGGCAAAGAGAGACCCCTGGGAGTCTTTTGAACCCCAAAATCCAACCTCAATGACTCTGACAATTCATACCACATAATTCTTCCCAAACATGTCTACCAACTGGGGACCAAGTATTCAAACACAAATCTATGGGGGACCGTTCTCATTCAAACCATCACAGCCAGCTTGAGAAATTTAGTAAAACCTTGACTCAAAATAAAGTGTTTTTAAAGGGGATAATTTTTGAGACTAATAATGTTCTACTGTAGATAGATAGATAGATAGATAGATAGATAGATAGATAGATAGATAGATACTTTCTCATTTTTTAAAAAATAATTATCTTACTTATGTGTATGTGGGAGTGAATGGCATGCATGTGTGGGTGCAGAGGCCAGAAGAGGGTATCCTATCCCAGGGAACTGGAGTTACAGAAAGTAGTGAGTACCTTGACCTTGCTGGGAGCCAAGCTCTTTGGAAGAGCAGTAAGTGCTCTTGACCACTGAGCCATCTCTCCAAGTCTACCCTCTCTCTTCTGCCAGACACGCCGGTTAGTTCCAAATCTTAGCTGCCACAAATAATGCTGCAGTGAACCAGAAAATTTAGAAATCTTTTTGAGATGTCGATTTCATTACTTTTACATAAACATTCAAAAGTGGGATAACTAGATCATATGAGGTCTAGTTTTTTTCATTTTATTTATTCTTCTCTACAATACATCTCTACTACAACCTTTCCTCCCTCCATTCCTCCTGGTTCCCCTCCCCCAACTCTCCTCTCCCCCAGATCCACTGCTCCTAAGAAAAGAGCAGGCCTCCCAGTGATATCAACCAAACACAGCATAATAAGATGCAATCAGACTAGGCACAAACCTTCATATCAAGGCTGGTGAGGCAACACACAGGAACAGACAAAAGAATCATAGATACTTCAGTCTCTGTGAGCTGCCATGAGCCCTGTTTAGTTAATTCCGTGGGCCATTTCTCCTGGTGACCTCAACCTCTCTGTCTCCGAGTAATTCTAATTTCCTCCCCCTCTTCTGAAGGGGTCTCAAGCTCTGCCTAAAGCCTGGCAGTGGGTCTCTGTATCAACTCCCATCAACTGCTGAGGGAAGCTTCTCTGGTGACAACTGGGCTAGGCACCGATGTGATCCATTTTATTTTAAAAATGTTTGTACTGTTTTTGCATAATGGATACACTAGCAAAGTGCTCTGAATATTTAATGCCATTGGATCATTTTTTAAAGTCTTCAAAGTATTCATTACATTATATAATGTCAGCACAGTGGTTTATGTTCAATCAGATCTCAATCATTCTTAGTATGTCATACTTAGTAAACCGAAATGTTACAACTTATTACAGAGTTGTTTTCGTTAAAATGTAGGATAATAAAAATTTTAGCATTGCCTGTTATTTAAAATCAACAAAGCAGATGACTCTCCCAACCTGGCTTTCTGGTTAATACAAGTTTTACTATGCTGAAGAACTATAAGGAAAAGAGACCAGAAGAGAAATAATTAATTGGCCCTAATTTGCAGATGCAAATATTTAGACAATAGCAAGACTCGTATGTTGGAAGCAGAGAATAAACTGAATGGCTAAAATATAACCCCAATTTTAGACTGTATGTGCCTTGATTTCTTTTCTTGTTGTAGTAGTAAAATATTCTGACAACTGCAACCTAAGGGAGAAAAGGTTTGCTTTAGCTCACAGCTCAAGGATACATACAGTCCATCATAGTGAGGAAGCCAGCCTCATTAGCTTGAAGCAGCTGCTTACATTACATCCTCAGCCCAAAGAAAACAATGTATGCAGCTGCTCATCGCCCTTTCTCCATTTATTGTCCAGAAACAGACCTTCTTTCCACAAGTAACCTAATCAAGATCATCCTCCACAGGTCCATCTCCCAGGAATTCTAACTTTTATCAAGTTAGTAACTATCACTAATTTATCACATGTGGAAGGGGACCTGAACTAAACTGGCCATGGACTAACTTCTTTATTAGTAGTATACATGATATGAGCAATGGCGCAAAGAGGCATATTTTCTCGGCTTGATGTTATGGAGAGAAAGCAGTAGCGATTGGTTTTGTTGAAGAGCAAGGCCATTGGTCTATATAGGAACTAATAAAGTAAACATTGTAGTGGACAGTGGACATGTTGTTGCTATGTGATTCGTGGGGAACCATGGGCTTCTGTAGTTCTGAGGTTCAGGCCTAGTGATGAAGCTCCCAAGGTGAAGGCTCTTGCACATGCTCCTGAGAAAGAGTCCCAAACTCCTGAGCTTGAGGAGCCTCCTCCCTCAGCTGCTTTTCATTTCCATGACCACTGCCCATGCATGAGCACAGCAGCCTCAATGTGTAGGGAAACTTTAATCCAGCAACTTGGCTGCTCTAGCAAGGAATCACATCCAAAGACCTTCTATGTCTATATGATCGTCCTGGAATGCAGATACACGCTGGATTACAGTTATGAGCTTGCTGGAATACAGACATACCCTTAGTACATACACACCTTTAATCCCTAAGATGTTTGAAAGTGTCATCTAACTGAGGAGCAGACAAAGTGACGAATCAGAAAAGGATTTGAGAGAATGAGTCAAAGATAGGATATGCACAATTCTCCTGACAGCTGCACAGGAAGGAGAGGCTACTTTCAAGCAGCACAGGGAAAGAAAAAGTGGGTGGGGGGGCAGTTTTAGCAAGAGAGTGTTACAATGACAGGGCAGACGAAACAAGCTAGACACAGGTGAAAACAGAATGAGCTAGAGAATGAGAAGGAGCAAGAAGATTAGAACAGATTGCCAGAGTTAGTATGCGGTCAAGCAGAGCAATTCAGTGAGAAGTCAAGAGAAGACAAGTTGAATCAGCCAACCTGGAAGATTAGATTGTACAGAAGCTAGAAGCTTCCAGGCCTAGGCCTAGGGATAGTTAGAATAGAGAAAGAAATGCTCTGGTCTCAGCCCTGTATCCACACAGCTTGGATATGACTCTCATTTCATTACTTCATCTGAGGAAATAAAAGTGACATCCACATACATGAGTTGGCGCATTATGTCTGCAGAAGGAATTGTAAACTGTTCCCATTATTATCTGAGTCATTTCCGGGCCCTTGTCTAGAATCTGAGGATCCTTAGCTATAAACTAGTTTTAAAGAGGTGAATAATACCAAAGCTTTTGATTTCCTGCTGCAGAATTAAAATGCAAATGTTTCAAATCCATCTGGCATCTGACAAGAAATATCTCTGGGTTACTTCTGCACCTTGTAAATCCAGCACCTTTCTCATCTCATTCAGAGGGCAGCCTCTGGGGATTCTTGCAAACAAACACTGGTTACACTGAAATCTAGTATCTCCATTGTCGTGTCATACTTTATCACCTCTTCCAAGTTCCTTTTATGATTAATCTTGGCTTGAATATTCTTGTTCTCATTTGGGATGTCTCCCAAAAGTTTTGGGAATTTCCAAATATGAAAGTAACATGCAAACAAATTATTTTTTCTTCTGCAAAGTGAAGAGGACCATACCATGATTTTTTTGTTGTTGTTTTTTGTTTTTTTTTTTTTTTTGAGACAGGGTTTCTCTGTGTAGCTCTGGCTGTCCTGGAACTCACTCTGTAGACCAGGCTGACCTCGAACTCAGAAATCCACCTGCCTCTGCCTCCCAAGTGCTGGGATTAAAGGCGTGCGCCACCACTGCCCAGCTCATACCATGATTTTGAAAGATTATTATCAGGATAAATAAAAATATGTTTAAAATTGGTGGATTAAATGATCATTGTGAATCTGCTATAAGATGGACAAATGTGAACTGTTACTTCTTCTTGTACCATGCTCCCCAATTCAACCACACCAACCTCTTCCTAAAACCCAGTTCAGCCCAAGAATCCTTTTTCAACTCAGAAAGCCAGGCATTTGGTATTTTGATTTCTAAAGTCATATTCTGGACAATATTTTAGAAGTAACGTGTTACTTATCCACTCTGAAGACCTCAAATTATCTGCTTGCCTGAACCAGTTGCTGGATGATCAAAGGTAGGAAATTGTCTACACAGAAGTTAGCAAGAAAATGGAGAAGTTTAAGTGTAGCTGCTGCTGCTCTTCCCTACCCACTCAGCTAGAGACATGTGCTTTATCCCAAAAGCATTATTTATATACACAGACCAGTTAGAATGAAGTGACAGGTTATCACTAAATTTGGAACAAAGGCACACAGCAAAAGCCAACACAGCATCTTAGAAACTCATTCTTTCGATGTGTAATTATTTCTGAGCCATTTTAATCCATGAAAAACACCAACTAAGCCAAAATACATTTCTGGAAGGGCATCACTTGGATCAGTGACTTATTGGCTTATTCAGTGGTAATTGTATCAACAGGTGTTCTGGGAGCCACATTTGGAGGAGGTTTGGTCTCTGCCTGTAATCCCCAGGAGACTTTATGTGCATCTGTGCATCCGGGGTTTTCAGATGATTGGTGCTTCCTTATTCCACACTTACCTCTTGCTCTTAGGGAGGTGAGGCCTTGGGAAGGGAATAACTGAAGCAAAATCTGAGAGATGTCTATAAGGGTTACCAACTGCCCATCTCTTTAAAGTCTAGCTAGTAGAGTACACGTGACAAAAGCTGAGTTCTGGAACATGAAAGTTGCAAGCCCAAACTGGCTTAGAAATAACAGAACTTTTGAGAAGACTTTGTTCTTCTCAAAACCTAGCCCTCTTCCTGGTAACATCTGCTAGTTATTTTTTCATGGGTGTTTGTCTGTATACGATGTACACACCTGGTGCCCATGGAGATCGGAAGAGATTAGTCATCGGACACCCTGGAACTCGAGGTACAGACAGTTGTGAGCTGCCATGTGGGTGATGGGAGTTGAACCTGGGTTCTCTGGAAGAGCAGCCAGTGCTCTTAACCACCAAGCCATCTCACCAGCTATTTACTAAAACAGAAAAAGGCAGAGTTAGGAGGAAAGAAGGGGCAAGGTAACTGCTGATGAGAATTGCCAGGGGCCTGCCCCAGCCTTTAGGGGAACGGTACTGGGTAGGACACAGGGCCAGATGAAGGCTAAAGACTGATATCCCTGGCCTTATAATCGTTAATAAGCACTGGTATCTTACTATTTGTGCTTTAATATGTGCTTGTTTCTTTCCTGCCTAGTTCAAAGACCTCTCACTGGCCAGGTGAGAGGATTAGGACTCATGAACTCTTCATGAAGAAAAAAGAAAGGAAGAGAACACACACACACACACACACACACACACACACACACACTCATACACGTACACTCTGGTCCAACCCAACCACTTGTCTCATTAATTTCACAAGTGTTCATGCATACTTACATACATACAAATACACTTACAAACATATGTATAGACCAACAGACATAAATATAATACACTGGGTGGGTGGGGCTGAGCCCCAAATGCCACACTTTATTCCTTCTCACTGGCTTTTTTTTTTTTAATACCTTCTTAGACAAAAGTTCTTTAGAAAATTACCCCATAGATAAAATGTTACACAAAGGGGGAGTTACAAAAGGATGTTGATATTAAGTTCAAAGCAGTGTTTTATTCTATAAGCTTATTGTAAGTCCAAAGCAATAGTTTCACATGGCCTTGTTTTATTATAGTGCAAACCTGTGGCTTCATCCTTGGACCTGAGTCCTTGAACAAAAATTTGTCCCAAACCTGTTTCTCTTTTTAGTGTAATTGTGAAAGCTTATTGTATTCCTTATTATTCAGCCTTTACTTTCTATTCTATGAGGAGTGGGCATATTTTATTCTTGATTCTAACTTTATTATATCTTTCTGGCCAAACAACAAGAAGCATCCCTTATTTGAATCAAATCAGGAATTCTATAAAATCATTAATTCATCTCAACAGCATTAATTCATGAAAGTTCATCTTTATGTCGATCTGCCTGAAAGCTGCCCAATGGGGTGGGTTAATGCCCAGGAATTAGACTATATAATAGGAACAGGAAAAGGCATGTCAGCTGCAAGAAGCCATCCTAAGATGAAGTCTCTTGGGACCTTGCCTCTCAGATTTCATCCATCATAGGCCATACAAAAAGAGTGGGCTATCTCCAGGAAAGTCACTGTCTAGCCTTAGCCTCTCCTGAATGGCTCCTGACAGTAAATATTTGCTAAAGCCAGATTTAATAAAACCTCTACTGAAAACATGATAGCTGTGATAATTTGGAAGCTATCATGTGGTATGGTTGTGTGCACATACGTAGGCCTTTGAAAAGAGCAGACTGACTGTATGGGACTGGTGACACATTTTGTTCTGGGGTGACTACCTGAAGACAGAAGACACGGGCTAAAATAGTCCCATTGCATGCCATCCAATGTAGCGGTTAGATAGTTGGTCTGCTCTATACTTCCTGGTGGGTGTGCACATGCGTCTCACTATGGCCCAATGTTCTGAATTCCCGAAAGAAAGACACATGTACACAGCCTTATATTTTAAATACCTTAAGCAGTTCAATGGTTGGGCCACTCCCTAACTCCTGTGGCTAACACACACTCCCCTCCAATATTCCTGAGTTAATATTTACTAAATCTATCATTTCTCTTGGCTGCCCTGGACCCTGCTGGGCAGCCCTCCTGGGGCCACTTTCCTCCTGCACCATTCCAGCATGGTCTGTCTCCTAGACCCTCATTATTGCAGAATCCGGGAATCCTAAAAGTCCCACCTCTGTCTCCCTACCCAGCAATTGGCTGCTGATAACTTTATTGACCACTCAAAAACCAAATGGGAACAGACTTTCTTTAGTCCTATGTGTGGGACACTGCAAATAGGTTTTTGGGTAGCATAATTAGCATGAGAACACAAGTCGCTACATACCCCCCTTTTGTCATTAAAAAGGCCTTTTCTTTCAGATACACTGAGCATAACTATAATAGTGATGTAAGCTATGAGGTATGATATACACTAATAGCGTTGAAAGAGGAGGAGAGAGGGCGGAAGTGGAGGAGGAAGGGAAGATGGAGCAGAACCACGTGGCCAGGAGAAACTGCAAGAGGCAAAGGGTCTCACAGCTGGGGAATAAGTGAGCATAGTGTTAGATTTGCCCAATCTAGGCACATAGCTTATAAATATAATAACTGGATTGTGTTGTTTTTTTTTTTTAATATGGGCTTATGGAGGTTGGAAATCCCTGCAACAATTCAACTCTAAGTTTTACCATTCTAATTGCCTTTTTAAAACGAGGGGGAAGAATTGAGGGCCCCGAAGGGGACAGGAACTCCACAGGGAGATCAACAGGGTCAACCAACCTGGACCCTTGGGGGCTTTCAGAGACCAAACCACCAACCAAAGAGCACACACATGCTGGACCCAGGTCTCCCACACACATGTGGCAGATGTGCAGCTTGGCCTTCATGTGGGTCCTCAATAACTGGAGCAGGGCTGTCCCTAAAGCTGTTGCCTATCTGTGGAATACATTCACCTAACTGGGTTACCTTGTCTGGCCTCAGTGGGAGAGGATGCGCCTAGCCCTGTAGAGAGTTGCTGTGCCAGGGTGGGGAGCTACCCATGGGGGCCTTCACACTCTCAGTGGAGAAGAGAAGGCGGGATGGAGGGAAGGGACTGTGGGAGGAGGGACTGGGAAGGGGCAGCGATCAGGATGTAAAGTGAATTAAAGGGGGAAAAAAGTCCCAAAATATTT
The DNA here is from genome assembly GCA_028551405.1 of Uromys caudimaculatus. NCBI lineage: Eukaryota > Metazoa > Chordata > Mammalia > Rodentia > Muridae > Uromys > Uromys caudimaculatus. The sequence continues at coordinate 16,810,963 of CM052719.1, read as the reverse complement.
CCACTACCAAATAGAGCAAATAACGAAGATACAAATCTGCTATTGTTTTTGCTCCCAATTTAATGGGACTTCAAATACTTAGGAGGAAAACTGTGAAATAAACAGGCAAAATCCCTTCCTTGCGATGGTAAGCAAAGGCAAGATAAGCGAGTGAAATAACTCTGATTTCATTTTAAGGCAGTTTGGTCTCATGTTATTAATTCATATTTTTTAACCATCTGTTAGTGTATAGCTGACAGTACACAAATAATTATTTTCTCATATCTTAAGTCACAAACATTAGAATAGATTCTTGCCTAACGTTCTGAGAACATTGTAGTCTCTTGCCACAGCTTGCTAAGATTTCCCAATGGACACCCTAAAGATTTCTGGATAGAGCACTAGCCACTAGGTCGCTAAGATCTGTGAGTGGCTGAACAACAAAGGAAGGCTTCCTGTGCCACTGTTCTGAACATCTTTCTTCCCCTTCTAAGAAATGACTTCTTAGAAAATTAGCCAACAAACATTTAGTTTCCTGGATGCATGTTAGGACTGTGTGATAAGACCTGGCTTGTAGATGAGTCCCTCAGGGAAAGAAAGAAATAGTTTTCTTTGTCTCTCTCAGAGAATCTGATCAATGGTATGGACGAATGACAGCTGGGCCTGGAGTGTTTAGATAATCCTGAATCTGCCCTGCCAATCAATAGGAAACACCTAAGAGTGACATCACATATTAAGGAACCACTTCTTCCAGGACCAAGATAAGTAGAATTGATATTCACCTACTTACCATAAACACATATATTCCTGATCACAACTTGTAAAATTGGTAGAGCTGTGGGAAATGGCGTGCAAAGGGCCGATAGAAGAGCCAAGAAAACAAAGTGCAAAACCATTCTGGCTACTTGGCTAGGAGGGAAAGACGGGACAGAGGGACAAAGGGACTGAGGGACGGAGGGTGAGTCTAAACTGAGGTGGGCCATAAAGAGGAAGTATATTCAGCTCTAAGAAGAACGGTCACACTGTCACACACGGGAGTGCAGTTGCTTGCAGAAAGTCTTTATGAAGTGGTTACCAAATTATTTTCATTTTAATTGAAATTCATTAGAAATGTGGTCCCTGTGTCCTCTTTTGGGAAGAAAAAGAGTCATCTCCTACCTTAGGCCATTAGAATAGGAGAAGGCTCTGTCTAGACATCCTTGCTTCAAAAAGAAGCTGAGGTTGGGGGTGGGTGATCTGGTGTTCGTTAGGAAGTTCTCTTTCAGCCACCTGGGCTTGGAATTCTCCTTTTAAAGGACACTGGCTGGGTAATTCCTCCCTTAAAGGAATCAATTGTTAATCCCGAATGTGTACAAAACAAGTGATTTGGGGCAGAAGCTAACAAACAAAAACAAAATAAAACAAAACCCCATGAAGTGGGATGAACTCGTAGCACACATGAAAGCCATTTCTGACCATTATTCCCCCCTCACCTCTTTCTCTTCCCAACATGGTTCTCATAATTCTGCTTTCCTTTAGGTGTGACTCCATCACAACACAAACGGCAGCATTTAATAAAGGTGCTAAAAGTTTTGGGGATACTGATGCGGGCTACAAAAGGTAAAGGGAACAAAGAGACATCCTGGACGGTGTGATCCTGTCCGTATTGGAGCAGGACATCGTGTGACTAACCAACTCTAAAGACAGAGGATCACCCAAAAGAGTCCCACCAAGAAGATCAATGACTTTCCTTTTTTATTACAGTGGCATCTTAATACCACTAACCTTCTAGAATTGGCTGCTTTGATCATATATCTGATGCCAAGACACATGCAAACCTTCCATATAAAAGGGGAATGAACCCTAGCTTTGGAAAAACCCAATCCATTCATGAGATTCCTCTTTCCAAGTTGCCTTAATTTATGAATAAGCCTTCCTTCCATTAAAGCCTGCCCTTAAGATTTAACTATCCAAAATTCCAACTATGTGACTCGCTGTTGAGAAGCCACACCCCCTTCTTCAATGTATACTTTTGTCTGTAATAAAAACTTCCTCCCAGAATCTGACGTTGTCTTGTCTCACTGGACCCTTTAAAATCTGGCAGTGGCAAGCATCTAAAATCTCTGGGTAGAGGCCTCTGTGTCTTCTCTGCTTCTGAGACCTGCTCAGTCCCTTATTGCTACCAAAAGTAGGGCTGAGGGGAATCTGGGACTCTTTCCTAAAGGCCTGTTCCCACTCCTACTCGCATGCCAAGATTCTCACAAACCACCATGTCTTCCGTGGACTACTTGTTATTATCTACTTTCATGCTCTTTTGGACTAATATTTTCATTTAGTCCTTTAAGACATGTAATCTTACCATCATTCCAAAGAAACGTGAAGCCTGCCGAGGACTCAAGTTAGTGGACTGAAGTCAAATATCGATCGAAGGGACTGAGAAGTATGGAAAGCATTCACCACATCTCTCTGCGTTATCTCTCTGTCATCTCTCTGTAAAATACACTGTGAACATCGCAGAGAGCCACTGGTGCTGTTCTACTTTAGAAAATGGAAGCAACCAAAGGAAGAGGACCCAGAATTGGGAAGCGCTGCAGAGATAATGGCTTCCTCTCTTGAAGATGACGCTACTGTGACGTCAGAGGTGACGCACATCTTTCTCAAACCATAGCTGTGACAGCAAGCCTTTAAAATTCATTCTGAGTTTATTAGGAGAAGGAGAAATTGGCAGAAACAAAAAAATTTAATGAGTTCGAGTCAGCCTAGTCTACAGAGTGAGTTCCAGGACAGTCAGGGCTACACAAAGAAACCCTGTCTCGAAAAAAGAAAAAGAAAAGAAAAGAAAATTTAATGAATTCAATAAAGATATAATTATCTAAAGGGCATAGGGAGGAATACGGTTCCTCTGGCTCCAAAACCAAGGAATGCTCTAACCAGAAACTTTCGCTGATCCAAAGGCAGCAGGGTCTTATTTTGTCATCAGTTGAAGCGTTCCTAAACACATTCCTTTAAACCTACAAGGCTAAGAGGGCCCTTTCAGAAAGATGTTTCTTTGAGTCATTAATAGGATATGACTAGCTCTCCCAAGTTTAATTCACACTCTAGTCTCCTTACTAATCACAAGCAAGTGGGAAGCTGAGACCACGGTACTGTGCTGCCATCATCTGGCACATTGAAATGATCATGAGCTGACGCCTGGCTATTTCTTTTATTGCTGTTAATCTGTTGCTGTTGTTTAACCACGCTTTTGTTTAGCATTGAATTATGAATTACTTTATCAGGAAATAGTATTCACGCTCTTTTCATTGTTAATTATTTTTCTAATCTTTCCTTTTTAGGAGGCCTAGTTTTTTATGGTTTTTTTGTTTTTTGGGTTTTTTTTTTTTTTTTTTTTTTTTTTTTTTTTTTTTTTGGTTTTTCGAGACAAGGTTTCTCTGTGTAGCCCTGGCTGTCCTGGAACTCACTCTGTAGACCAGGCTGGCCTCGAACTCAGAAATCCGCCTGCCTCTGCCTCCCAAGTGCTGGGATTAAAGGCGTGCGCCACCACTGCCCGGCATATTTTTTATTTTTATTATTACACAAATAGTTCAGTTGTGGGATTATTCAAACAAAATTTGTTTTCATTGTTCCTATGGCCTCAGCCTCCCTCCTCTGTTCTCAGCTTGTGCACTCCTACCACAGTAGCCTTCTGTCCACTGTCACGTGTCGCCACCCCCTTTCTCGACACTCTGGTTCCCCTCTCATGTCCTCATACCTGGGTCTATAGCTTATTCCCGCTTGCGTACCTACGTACAAACACTGAAAATTAGGATCCACATATGAAAGAGAACGTGAGTCTGTCATCCCACACTCAAAATAATAGTTTCCAATAATTTAATAGTAATATGTACAAAAAGAACTATTTTTCCAAATTCATTCATTGTTCTCCAAATTTTGTAATTGTTTTCCTTCACAGCTGAGTAAAATTCCAGATACAAGCCACTTTTTCAATTCTATTTTCCTATTGATGGACATCTAGGCTGATTCCATTTCCTTGTTATTGTGTTTACAGCAGCAATAAACATGGATACACACCATCTCTGGGGTGCCAGGAGTAGTATAGTTAGATCATTTAGTTCTATTTATCTGAGTTTTTGAAGATGCTTCCTGCTGACTTTCGTCATGACTGGACTTAGTTTATAGTCCACCCAGCAGTGATTAAAAGCCCCTCTTCCCTCACACCCTCACCAGCATTTCTTGTCGTCTGTTTGCTCGACAGTAGTTGTTCTGACTGGGATGCATTGAACCTCAAAATGGTTTAAATTTGCATTTCCCTGATGGCGAAGGATGTTTAACATTGCTTTCTTTTTTTTTTATTGATACTTTATTTACATTTCAGATGTTTCCCCCTTTCCAGGTCTCCCCTTTGGAAACCCCCTGCCTCTATGAGGGTATTCCCCACCCACCCACCCGCCCACTCCCATCTTCCTTCCTTGGCATTCCCCTACACTGGGGCCTCTAACACCCTCAGGCCCAAGGGCTTCTCCTCCCACTGATGGCCAACAAGTCCCTCCTCTGCCACATATGTGGCCAGCACCATGGGTCCCTCCGTGTGTATTCTTCGGTTGGTGTTCCAGTCTCTGGGAGCACCTGGGCGTCTGGCCAATTGACACTGTTGCTCCCTCCATGGGGCTGCAGACTCCCTCAGCTCCTACAGTCTCTTCTCCAACTCCTCCATCCGGGACTCCACGCTCAGTCCAATGGTTGCTTTGAGTTGAATCTTGGGTATTCTGTCCGAACTTTTGGGCTAATATCTGCTTATCAGTGAATACACACCGTGTTCGTTCTTTTGTGACTGAGTTACATCACTCAGGATGATATTTTCAAGTTTCATCCATTTGCCTGAAAATTTCATGAAGTCATTGTTTTTAATAGCTGAGTAGTATTCCATTGTGTAAATTACCACATTTTCTGTATCCATTCTTCTGTTGAGGGACATCTGGGTTGTTTCCAGCTTCTGGCTATTATAAATATGGCTGCTATGAACATAGTGGAGCATGTCTTTATTACATGTTGGAGCATCTTCTGGGTATATGCACAGGAGTGGTATAGCTGTGTCCTCAGGTAGTATTATATCCATTTTTCTGAGGGTCCGCCAAACTGATTTCCAGAGTGGTTGTACCAGCTTGCAGTCCCATCATCAATGGAGGAGTGATCCTCTTTCTCCACATCCTCGCCAGCATCTGCTGTCACCTGAGTTTTTGATCTTAGCCATTCTAACTGGTGTGAAGTGGAATCTCAGACTTGTTTTGATTTGCATTTCCCTGATGACTAAGGATGTTGAACATTTCTTTAGGTGCTTCTCAGCCCTACGAGTTTCCTCAGTTGAGAATTCTCTGTTTAGCTCTGTTCCCCATTTTTTGATAGGGTTATTTGGTTCTCTGGAGTCTAACTTCTTGAGATCTTTGTATATATTGGACATTAGCCCTCTATCGGACATAGGATTGGTAAAGATATTTTCCCAATCTGTTGGTTGCCATTTTGTCCTATTGACAGTGTCCTTTGCTTTACAGAAGTTTTGCAATATCATGAGGTCCCATTTGTCAATTCTTGATCTTAGAGCATAAGCCATTGGTATTCTGTTCAGGGACTTTTCCCCTGTACCCATGTGTTAGAGACTTTTCCCCACTTTCTCTTCTATTAGATTCAGTGTATCTGGTTTTATGTGGAGGTCCCTGATCCTCTTGTACAGGGAGATAGGAATGGATCAATATGCACTCTTCTACAAGTTGACCGCCAGTTGAGCCAGCACCATTTATTGAAAACGCTATCTTTTTTCCACTGGATGGTTTTAGATCCTTTGTCAAAGATCAAGTGACTGTAGGTGTGTGGGTTCATTTCTGGGTCTTCAATTCTATTCCATTGATCTACCTGCCTGTCACTGTACCAATACCATGCAGTTTTTATCACTACTGCTCTGTAGTACAGCTTGAGATCAGGAATGCTGATTCCCCCAGAAGTTCTTTTGTTGTTGAGAATAGTTTTTGCTATCCTGGGTTTTTTGTTGTTCCAAATGAATTTGAGAATTGCTCTTTCTAAGTCTATGAAGAATTGAGTTGGAATTTTGATGGGGATTGCATTGAATCTGTAGATTGCTTTCAGCAGGATGGCCATTTTTACTATATTAATCTTGCCAATCCATGAGCATGGAAGATTTTTCCATCTTCTGAGGTCTTCTTCAATTTCTTTCTTCAGAGACTTGAAGTTCTTGTCATACAGATCTTTCACTTCTTTGGTTAGAGTCACACCAAGATACTTTATATTGTTTGTGACTATTGTGAAGGGTGTCATTTCCCTAATTTCTTTCTCAGCCTCTTTATCCTTCGAGTATAGGAAGGCTACTGATTTGTTTGAGTTAATTTTATATCTGGCCACTTTGCTGAAGTTGTTTATCAGCTGCAGCAGTTCTCTGGTGGAGTTTTTCAGGTCACTTAAGTATACGATCATATCATCTGCAAATCATGATATTGTGATTTCTTCCTTTCCAATTTGTATCCCTTTGACATCTTTTGTTTTCTAATTGCTCTAGCTAGAACTTTGAGTACTATGTTGAATAGATAGGGAGAGAAAGGACAGCCTTGTCTAGTGCCTCATTTTAGTGGGATTGCTTCAAGTTTCTCTCCATTTAGTTTGATGTTGGCTACTGGTTTGCTGTATATTGCTTTTACTATGTTCAGGTATGGGCTTGAATTCCTGATCTTTCCAATACTTTTTTTATGAAGGGATGTTGAATTTTGTCAAATGCTTTTTCAACATCTAATGAAATGATTATGTGGTTTTTTTCTTTGAGTTTGTTTATGTAGTGAATTACATTGATGGATTTCCGGGTATTGAACCATCCCTGCATCCCTGGGATGAAGCCTACTTGATCATGATGAATGATAGTTTTGATGTGTTCTTGGATTCGGTTTGCAAGAATTTTATTGAGTATTTTTG
>CM052719.1:16791588-16802943 GCA_028551405.1 Uromys caudimaculatus | reverse complement strand
GTGTCTGTCCACCACAAATTCCCCATTTCTTCCAACTTCACTTATTCGTTTCATTGTCTGCAAGTCTTACTAAAGGAATGGCTTTGCCCACAGCTACTAAGAGAACAGGCAGTTGGTGCACCCCATTTGTTTCCCATCAGTCCTGGTTTTGCCTAGGAAGCCCTTCCATGCATTACCCTTGTACCCCCTGTCTGTTCCTAAGTCTGTTTTGTTCGGAGACATACTCACTGTTTTGTGCCCCATGTCTCAGGCATGACACTGAGAGAGATGTTGGTTGGAGAGATATGATTCATAGGTTTTTTTAAAGCAAAGGGTATCGGTATTTGAATTATAAAATGAAATAGATATGAGGGAAGCGAAGTCCAGAGTGAGATGGGATGTGGGCTGGAGCTATGAGAGACAGCAGTGGAGCTATTTTAGAAGTGAAAATGAAGAAGAGAAGTTTTGTAGATGTGGAAATATGAGTGGCCACCACTGAGGCATAATTTTGTGAATTAGGGGTTAAAACAGAGTGGGTAACAATTCATATATAAAGTTACAAGTACGTTTTGTTTAATCAAAAAGTGAAATTTAAAAAACAAAATGTTAGAAAAAAAGACCTGAAAACAGACCCTACAAAACATTTTCAAAGTAATGTACAATGAAAACACACCTATATACACTTAAACAAACCAACCAACAGTAACCGAAAGCACACCTGAAAAATAAAACAAAACACCAAGCTGATAATCTTGTTCTGGTCTGTTTGGGTTTTGTTTCTCAGTAGTCAAGGGAGAAATTCCTAGAGCCAAACCTGCAGATATGGCTCGCAAAGCCTCTGGGAAAGAACCGGACTCATCACAAGCTGGTTGGGCTAGATCCCTGTCACCTGGGTGCTGAAGTCAAGGTCCAACCGGTGGAGCTCCTAAGCCTTGTGTAATGGGCTCTGAACTCACAGAGCAACGCGCTGCTTCAGGTAGAGGCTTGTATGGGCACTGAACTCAGAGTGTAACCAAAGAGCTAGAGCCTTCTCTTGTGTGTGCTGAACTCCGCTGGGAAACCAGCAGGAGCAACTGCCTGCTACTTAAGACTCAGTGCCTGGGGAGGTTCTCCTGGATGACAGGGCTGGATTTGTGAAGACTTGGGGTCAGTATGTGACAGGCATAAGTAACTTTGTAACAGGCTTGAGAGCTTCTCAGGACTGTGATGACTACACTGAAGCTTAGAGATCAGCGTGCAGATTGAAAGTTCTGATGCATTGTGTAGACGCTATAAAGATACACGTCATAGAAGTAGGTAATATGCCCAGCACTTGGGAGGCAGAGGCAGGCGGAGTTCTGAGTTCAAGGCCAGGCATAATGGTGCATGCCTTTAATCCCAGCACTCAGCAGGCAGAGACAGGTGGATCTATGGGAGTTTGAGACCAGCCTGCTCTAGACAGTGAGATCAAAGACAGCCAAAGCTACATAATGAGACTCTGTCTTGAAAAACACAAAAACAAACAAGTTAGTTTGTGGGGTATACAGAAGCATGGGTGTATACGGAAGACATGAGGTCATATTAAATGTCATTGTGTGGTGATGTGTGCAGTGAGCTTGTAATTTTTAGCATATTTTATTTTGGTTTTCTCTTATTGATGCCTCCTGTAATGATACTTTTCTCCTATTTAGTCAGCCTCATCTATTGCCTCATGAGAAACTCACATATTTAGAGGATATAACAATGGCTTGAATTCCCAAAATAAGGGCTTGAGACCTGTGTTAACAACTGTACATTTTAGAATCAAACATGCAGTGGCAAATCCTACAGGCAGTAGTGATATGTGAGTCCTCAAGATTTAGTCTACTTGCACCTAACAGAGCTAATATGTGATGATCCCACATGGTAAGAAAGACTTAATAGTGTAGTTTGCTGTGAAGCCCAAGAGGAAAGGAATGATAACTGTGGAAAACCACATATGTAGGAAATTACATGGGAGACTCTTTCCATGCTTAAATTTTTCTTAGAGTTTCAGAGAAAATTGAAAAATTTGGGGGGAAAACGGAACTAAGTTCAGCAATTTGAATATGGTTAAAATCTATGCCTCAAATATTTGTGTGCTGACATTGAAAGACCTGACCCCCTTATGAGGAAAGTTAGACCCCTAGCACACTTGGAGCCAGAAACAGAAATAGGACTGAAATTGTATGCTTGGCTAATCCCCACCTGACTGCATTCTTTCCCCTAAGAAATGGGTGACCTTGGCCCGGCCCCAGGGCCAGAGGCACAATGTTCCAGGAACTAGCTAACCACAAAAATATTTGTGCAACTGCCTTGTGACTAACTTAGAACATTCTGTACTTCCCCATAATGCAAATTCTTTCCGTTCTTGTGGTTTTTTCCTTTAAATACCCCTGACTTCAGCTGCTCAGGGTCGAACTCCTCTGCCTCTGCATAGGTTATGAGCTCGACCCCAGTGCACTGGTCCCCCTGAATAAACCTCATGTGATTGCAGCAAGGATGGTCTTTCGTGAGTTTTTGGAGGGTCACGCCGTCCCAAGACTTGAGCGAGGGTCTCCCCTGCTTGGGGTCTTTCAACATCTTGTTTTGTTTTGCTTTTTTGTTTTTTTTTTTTTTCAAGACAGGGCTTCTCTGTGTAGCCCTGGCTGTCCTGGAACTCACTCTGTAGACCAGGCTGGCCTCGAACTCAGAAATCCGCCTGCCTCTGCCTCCCAAGTGCTGGGATTAAAGGCGTGTGCCACCACTGCCCGGCTCTTTCAACATCTTGGTTCTCATTGTGGCAATATGAAAAAATTCGCCATCAAGTGATCTCAAAAACTACTACAAAAGCAGCAGACTTAAACAGATAGTAATATGTAGGAGCATATTGCCCCAGAGGACCTTAAAAGGTGGGGCCGAGTGGGATGTGGTTAGACTGCTGATGATGTCATCCCTGGAAGAGAGAACTGCAGTTCTCCTGGAACTCCAGTAGGTTCCAGTGAGTACAAGTCCTTCCAAACTGTGCACCCACTTCAGCACCAGAAAATTAAAACATTAAAGACGGGCCCTGGTCTTGACTGTGTCTTAGCGTGTGATCTCTTGCACGATCTCTGGCACTCATGTTTCTGTAATAAGAAGCCCTCTGCCAAGTTAGTGCTGTTTGATCCTACCTTTTCGCCCTCCAAATCTTCCCAAATCTTCTCCAGCTCGCTGCCCAGCCACACACCCTTTCTTTCTCTCTGTCTCTTAGAAAAACAAACAATTGGAGCCCTCCCTCTTCTGCATCCATCATGGCAAATGGACTAGGGGGAACCTTGCACATGATTGCATACGTAAAGTATTAGTCGTGCTGGTTTGGGGAGATAATAACTGAGTCACTTTAGCCTATCTTTTCCTGAGGATATACAGGGAAGCTGGCTGACATTTTGAAATCTCCTAATAAATCATCAGGAGTATAACCAATGAAGAATTGTCAGGTCCAAATCGAATGGAAATCAATATCTCAAGAGTTAAGTCTAAGTTTGAGGCCAACCTGGTCTACAGAGTGACTTCCAGGACAGCCAGGGCTACACAGAGAAACCCCATCTTGAAAAAAACCAAAAAAAAAAAAGAGTTAAGTCTACCTAAACAGAACTAAAATGTGATGATCCCACATGGCAAGAGAGACTTAATAGTGCAGTTTTCTGCAAAGCCCATGAGAAAGAGAAGGATGACTGAGGCAAAACACAAGCTAATATAACAAAGCTTCGTAATCACTGAAAAAGGGTAAGACTAAATCGACGGCCATCGATCATTCCTGACAACAGAACTTCAAGTCTTGAACTTCAAGTCTTGAACTAAATTAAAGTGTCATTTTGTATTAATAAACACTCCACAGATATTTGGAAAGATGCGTGATGAGCATATGGGAGGAGGTAACATCTTTCTAGGTTACTGATCATTTCTACAAATAACTTTATAATACAGGAGTCAAAACAAAATCTAAGATAACAAGTATCAAAAGAAAGCCAGGATATGTCTGTCATACACAGCAGAAGAAGAAACAATGAAAACGGGGGTGAAACTCGAGGTGCAAGGAGTTACAGAAACACAAGATATGGAGAAGACATTGACATTTTAAAAATTTAAAGTCAATAAAGCATTATTCAATCTATCTCTGGGAGATGCATTATAAGATATATCTGTAACATGTTTCATGCCACAATGTCTAAAATATTGTTGCAGTCTAATGGATACATATGTTGAAGCATCATCAGTTTCAGTCTGCAGAAGCATTTCCAAGATTGTCATCACCTCTGATAAATGTGCAGCCTCAGAATCAGCCTTTTCAGAACTTAAAGCAGTTGCCCACTGAATTCTTGAGTGAGTCTCAATTGTATGATGTATTAACATATTTACATATCTTAATTCTCTAAAGTCTATAAAATGAAAGTATAATCTATTGCAAAAACAAAAAACAAAAAAAAAAGATATGGAAAAGAACAGAATGATATTCTAGAATTACATAATATCAGAAGTTAAAGACTCAGTTGATTGGTTTGAAGGTTGAGTCAATGGAGGACTAAGATGAGAATTAGGAACCTAGGAGCTACAGCAAAACAAATTATCCTGAATGCAACACAGAGATTAAAAATGAGTCAATGAAAGAAGTCATTCTGAAGGAAAAATAGAAAACATTGTCACAGCAGTAAAACACAAGTGACTCCTGTACCCAAAGATCAAGTCAGTGACAGTGCCCATATTTAAAAATAAATAAATAAATAACTGAGAATCTTCCAGGATTAGTCAAAGACATCAAAATCCAGATATGGGGGAAGACTTCTAAAGCCTAAATATAATAAATTAATAAGATTCAAACACATACATATCATGGTAAAGCTATAGCATCCTTTCATAGCAAGGAGAACAAATGTCGTGTTAAAACAATTTTCTTTTTTTTTTTTAATTTTGAACATTTACAAAATGAAATGTGATCATATCCAACCCATATGTCACTCAGTATTTTTCCTTCCTCCACATCCCTTTATTTCTTTCTTCCTTCTGAAAGACCCCCCATACGAGGGGGACCCTCACTCCAGTCTCGGGAGAGCAAGACCCCCCAAGGAACTTGCGAGAGACCGTTCTTGCTGCAATCACCCGAGGTTTATTCAGGGGACCAGTGCACTGGGGTCGAGCTCGTAACCTACGCAGAGGCAGAGGAGTTCAACCCTGAGCAGCTGAAGTCAGGGGTATTTAAAGAAAAAAAACACAAAGCAAGGAAATTCTATGGTATAGAATGTCCTAAGTTCACCATAAGGCGGTTGCAATAACATTCGTGCAGTTAGCTATTTCCTGGGACAAAAGATGTAGGTTAGCCATGGGGCGGTTGCGATAACATTCCTGCGGTTAGCTATTTCACAGGGGTCAGTTCTTGGAGCCAGAGGGACGGCCCCTGGGGTCAGGCCAGGGTCATCCGTTTCTCATGGGAAAGCATAGGCAGTGGAATATGGCTATATTATCTCTGGCTTTAATTTTGCTAAGGTTGTCTAACTTCCTTATAATGGGCTCGGGTATTTCACTTCCTTTCTCTCTTTTTAAATAAGCTGTCAAATCCAATCAGTACTGCCATTATGTACATGGGTGTGGGGCCATCCAGTAGAGCATAGGAAACCTACCATACCGCAAAACCACACCCTCAGAAAAGAGTTATTCTCCCTCCCCTCACAGCTGTCAACTGCCAATCATATCTCAATAAGGAATGGGTCCAGAAGAGCATCTCCCCAGTCTGTGCCAGAATTTTGGCGGGCTTGTTCTTATGTAGGTAGCCACACCTGCTATGTGTGGTTATGAGTTTTATGGTTTCATTAGTGTAATAGCCAAGTCATGTCTGGAAGACAGCATTTATCTACACATCTCCATCACCAGCTCTTACACTCTCCCACCTCTTCTTCATTGATGTTCCCCGAGTCTTGGTTGGGAGTAGAAGGTGTTGGTAAAGAGGTACCATTTGCAACTGAGCGTTCAGTCTCTCACAGCATTTTGAACAGTATGCATCTCTGCCCTTAACGCTGCTCCCTGCAGAAAGAAATGTCTCTGGCCAAAGTGGTAAGCAGCCCAGGTCTATGGTTACAAATATAAATATTTAGAAGGTGATTTGACCACAAGATAAATGAAAAAAGTAACAATAGCAAGTTCTACTTTAGAGCCTGTGACTTCCCGGCAGGATTACAGTACCAGGCATGAAACGTTCTCCTGCGGTGCAGGTCTCAGATCCAATCAGACGTCAGTTAGTTACTGTCACTACTGCACCAATGAGAAAATCCTGCCTACCGAGTCAGTATTGTAACATACAAGGTCCAGCACTGGGTAAGACCGCTTGACCAAGCCAGCTCAGTCAGTCAACAGGGTCTTGAGGGAGGAAGTGAGGATTGAAGAAAGAAAGGACAATTAGAGAACATTATAACATGACCCCAGCAAAATGCTGAGTCAGGTTTATTATTTTTCCAGTCTGCTTTTATACCACTCTAGGTACAAGCAAAGAACAGGGTCAGTTCTAGGTCAAAAACAAAGTAATCAAAAACAGAGTAGGAACAAAGGAGGCATAATCAAAGGTCTGGTGATTACTTTATTCAGGGACTTAACAGGACAAAAGAACACATTCCTCGGCTGTGTGTCTGGAGCCTACTTCCCTGTCCTAGCCCAATATCACATTCTTGCCAAATTCCTAGAAACCTCCCCAAGGGCTCTCCACAACCACAGCGGTCTGTTCTCCCCCAAAGGCCTCTATAGCACTTCCTATGAAAGTAGTGAAAGACTCCATCAGCCTTTCTTCCAGGGAGGGCCCCTCTCAAAGAGACGCGGAGGTAGCTATCGATGCAATGTGCAAGAGGTTTAGGTTTATTAACCAGAACTCTGGGGCCGCTCTGTACTGAGAGTAGAGGCGACCTCGTGGGATTTTACACAAGTATTTTAATACAGTTTTTAGAGGGCAGAATACAAGCACAGTAACCCGGCGCATTTTCATTGGGTAGCGCTCTTAACCTTTAACCTCATTGGTTCTGGCCTGTGTGTGTTATCCTGTTCTTGCAGCTCCTTTGTGGTCTGGCTTGTTGGGGTCCAGCGCAATTACCGGAAGGGGGTTGGGCGCATTCCAGGAGGAGGGATAGGGCGTTGGAGCTCGGGTCCCTCTATCTGATCTCTTTCAGTAGCCACCAAGAAAAATAGTTTCATGGTCGGTTTATCGTTGATTTCTCTGTGAGACAGCTCTTTAAGAAAATAATGCTACTGCATTCTTGATAATAAAGACAAAATCAGAAAGGAATGGAGTAATTGATAGTTTCCTGATTCTTAGATACTACCATTGAAAGGAAGTTCCCATTATAAGGAAGTTAGACCCCCCCCCTTAGCAAAATTAAAGCCAGAGATAATATCACCATATTCCACCGCCTAATGGCTAACATACATCCTTTGTCCCAGGAAATAGCTAACAGCAGGGTTGTTATCGCAACCATCCACACCTTTTGTCTCAGGAAATAGCTAACCTACACCTTTTGTCCCAGGAAACAGCTAACCGCAGGAATGATGAACTTAGGACATTCTATACCTTCCCATGACGCATGGAATTTCCTTACTTTATGGTTTTTTCTTTTAAATACCTCTGCCTCTGCGTAGGTTACGAGCTCGACCCCAGTGCACTGCCCCCCCCCCCAATAAACCTCCTGTGATTGCAGCAAGGACGGTCTTTCGTGAGTTCTTGGGGGGTCGTGCCATCCCAAGACTTGAGTGAGGGTCTCCCCAACTCGGAGGTCTTTCACCATCAGCCTATAACTCTATAACCATGGAGTACTTTTTCAAGAATTAATTAAATGTAAAACCTACTTTAAATTACAATTAACAGTTTGTTTACTGGCAGATCTTCATTTAAGGAAAATATTTTAGTCTTTTGGCATTCACTGGGAAGAAAGATCAAAGGTGCAAGAAATAAATAAACAAACAAAGGATTCAATCCGTAGATAAATTTAATGAAATTTTGAACTGAGTTTTTTCTCCATTAAACATGGAGCCATTTAAACAGCTGGCAACATTTCATATTACATATTGCCTCCGTGAATAAGGAAAAGTCTGGGGGTAATGGACACAATAACTTAATCATCATCTCATATCAGGGAATCTAAACAGATTTTGAACACAAAAAGATGCTTAGTAGTAAGAATTAAAATTGTATTAAAATCATAATACCATACCGCTATTGCCTAAACTACTACCCATAAGAATAGCAAAATTACAGAAGCTGATACTTTGAAGCTACATTACAAAGTGTCGGTAAGGACACAAAACAGCAGTTCTGAGTCTGGAGGAAGGGCAGGCAGTAGAACCTTTGAAACGACTGCCAGTGATGCTAGGGAGAGATCTTATTTCCTTGGAAGTTTATACCTACATACAGGATACGTATGCAGGTCTTTCTACAACACTAGTTTCTTTGTTTTTTGTTTTCAAAATCGCTACAATATGATGACAATGGATACCAGCACTAGAGTGTGTTGGGAAAACTGAAGTATATTCCTAGAATGGAGTACTGTAGCAGAGAACAATGAAAGAAACCATGGCATTATCCAAGTGCATGCTGTAAAATGTAGCCTTGAAGCATATACGTTTATATTCTATTTATATAGGTTTAAAACAATACAAAAGATAAGTTATTCTAATAAATATACAAATAGGGCAATCAAGTACTATAAGATACATTGTCAAAATAATAGTTACCTCTATGCCCTAAAGCTGGGGCTGCAATTCCAGGCTTTGATAGCTCACTGGCAGTGAGATAGTTCTTGATTTGAAGGGGGAGTTACATGAATGCTTGCTTTAGTCTCCATTTGAAAGTACATTTTATGTCAGTGTTTTTTCTTGAGTTGTACTTTAGGACAAAATGTTTTAAACATGATACTTAATTATCCCTTTGCGGTTTTGAAATTCAAACACAAATTATAATATATTTTTCTATACATCAATAATTCATGCCTAATTCCTGTAATATTGACACTCAACTTTTGCTCCTATTGTTGGAAATTTTTAAATGTGAATATATTGCTATAACCTATCTATTGGATATATCATGTGTGGTATTATATATGATAGATACATTAAATGAATCGTGTGTGTGTGTGTGTGTGTGTGTGTGTGTGTGTGTTTCTTGAGCTTGTTTGCTTTTTAATTCTTGTTTGTTTGTTTTTATTTGCCTGTTTATTTATTTTCTAAAGAGAGAGAGAATCTGGGAGGTGTTGAGGGATGTCAAAACTGTGATCAGAAAATACTGTATAAAAAATTATTTTCAATTAAAAAACACAAATATATTTCTTTTAAAAATAAAATGAATCAATCATGAAACATTGAAAGACCATTTTTTAGGGAAACATAAATTATAGAACATTATAAGATATTGAGTCTAAAAGAGATAGTTCAATGGTTAAGAGCACTGGCTGCTCTTCCAGAGGATCTGGTTTCAATTGCCAGCAACCACATGGCAGCTTATAATTGTCTGTAGCTATAGTTCCAAAGGCTTCAACACCCACACGGATATACATGCAGGCAAAACATCAATGCAAATAAATAAATTATAAAAAATAAGGCTCAAAATTTCAAATGACTATATTTATTAGTCATAATTGAGTGCTCTCTTAACTATAAATTCCAAGGTAACTGTATTAGAGCAATGAAAGAAAAGGGAACTTGAGGACTGGACAAGGCTGTCTAATGGTCAATAAAGAAAATACTGTCTCCGGGTGGTGGTAGCACACGCCTTTAATCCCAGAACTTGGGAAGCAGAGGCAGATATGGATTTCTGAGTTCAAGACCAGCTTGGTTACAGAGCAAGCTCCAGGACAGCCAAAAATACACAGAGAAACTTTGTCTAGGGACCAGGGGTTGTTGGGGGGGGGGAAGATACTGTCTACAACAGTATTTGTAGGGATCAAACAGGAATCAAAACAATGGCTTCAATTTAGGGGGAAAAAAACCTCAATCTGAAAGGGCCAAGAGTGGTTATTCCTGAGCAACTGGCCTGGGTAAAGAGCCAAGGACAAACTGTTTTACAATACATTGTGTGCTCTTTGTTAGATACAATGTACATACGTTATTTTCCTCAGTGGTAACTTTCTCCGGGATGCTAGTCTTATCTGGTCCCACCCCCGGCACTTGTTGCCTTAGGTTTACCCCGTACATAAGCACAACTTACGCACGGCTATGAATTTGGTTCTGTTCTCACATTTAGAGAAAGTGCACGTGTCCATGATATGCACGTATCCGGATCAATTCTTGGGCCTTTCCAGTCTCAGAGCTCGGAGCTTTTGCCAAGGCTATGAAGTCTCACTTTTTAAACTCCAGTGTGAAAAAGCACATACACAGACTCACTAAGACACATGCAATAACTGTGAAGAGTGGTGATAAAATCAACATCCATGTACCCGCTCATGTACAGTGAAAATTAAAATGAGTCAAGGAAAAAAGCATTACAGAGTCATTACACTTTGTGGAGTCTAGTTATCTGCCACTCTAGTTTTGAGACCTGTGTCATTTCTATTTATATCCTCTGCTCCATTTAATTTAGATATAGTTTTCCTTATGTGCAGCTAGTTACCTTGACTTGCAGTACTGATTTGGTTTTATAGAAAACCTATGTAAGAAGAATTCTGGTTAGTCCAGGGTTCAAATTTTTAAAAATGGAGGCTTTATTTTTTTTTCTCCTGAAGGAAGAGATCTGTCATTCAACTATATGGACTGACTGAGAAGTTTGTAAAAATTTAGCTCCCTCAGCCGTGGACACTGTTTGAAATACAAATGGATTCTCATGATTTAGGAAGAACTTGGGAGAATCCAAGCCTCTGGTCTATATCCACAGCTCCAGAGAAATGTCATGGAGAGAGGGACATTGCTGGGAAGCTGCTCATGAGTATTGCCCTCATTACAGAAATAAAAAGAAAGGACTGGAGAGATGGCTCAGTGGTTAAGAGCACTGACTGCTTTTCCAGAGGTCCTGAGTTCAATTCCCAGCAACTACATGGTGGCTCGCAACCATCTGTAATGGGATCTGATGCCCTCTTCTGGTGTCTGAAGACAGCTACAGTGTACTCATGTATATAAAATAAATAAATCTTGAAAAAAACAACAAAAATAAAAACTGAACAGCTGTTCTACTCAGGATTCACCAAGAAGCCTTGAAATCCCTTACTGAGAGAGACAGAGATGATTACTACAAACAGAAGGTGAACTTGAGGCAGCAAAGGTATCTCCCAGACAAAGCACAGAAAGTGAGTTCCCATTTCATGGCAGAAACTAGCCTCTATGGTGTCTGATTGTGAGCTGTTGCCTCCTCTTACATAGACAAGGGAAACATTACACTCTGTGCCCCCCAATCATTGCTGT
>CM052719.1:16766588-16789088 GCA_028551405.1 Uromys caudimaculatus | reverse complement strand
TGTGGAAATAATGGGTCCCTCTAGAGTTTACTGGACACTTCTTGACCCAAGGGAATCCCAGGCTTACTTTTGAACATTTGTCTCCCCAAATATCTATAGCAAAATTCAATTTCTAAAGGCACAAGAAGTTTTTTTTTTTTCATGAAAATAAAAATTATTATTTTTCAAAAGTAGTGTAACCAAATGGGAGGATTCCTGGGTTGTGTTGCATAGGATCTCATTGTTTTTTAAAGCTGAAAACAATTCTTACCAAACTTACAATTTTTGGAAACATGAAATTATGAGCAAAGCACTGTGTTTTAAGTCATCGAAACATACATTCTAGATCTCAGACTCTTAGGTCATAGAAAATATCATTTCTGACCATGTGAGAGCTGTAACAAGTGTGTTTTTCTTTTACGTATGTTTTCTTTATTTGTTTATAATGATAGGCAAGTTTCAGTGTAGTCACAAAGTGCCGAAGTGTAGAATCTTGTGCGTCATTTAATCAAAACTGTGTGCACATGTGTGGAGAAGGTGAGATTGGCAGTACAGTAGGAGTCCAGCCCTTTTTTGCGCATTGTAGAACACTGGATTCCTGGGTACTCCCACCACCAGCCAGCAGAGGGCAGCAGATGACCATAAATGAAAACATCCGGGTCTTCGCTGAGCCCCAGCAGCTATGATTCCTCCTCTGTTTGAATCTTACCATCTAGCACTTACGAAAGTGGCAATCAGAGCTAGTCCACTTACTCGCTCACTAATTACTACTTAATAGGTGCAGAGACTTCAGCAAAGAACAAGATATCTCACCAAACCCTGATGTAGCCAATGGCTAGATTCGGAAAGCTCAGTGAATTTGCAGTAGCCGACACGCTCCTGCAGAGGGCAGCTACAACAGTGGCCCGCAGTCTGTGCTGGAGTCTGGGTGTGCAGGCTATTCTGGTTCTTGATGCCTGCTCCTTCTGCCTGCGTCTCCAAGTCTGTTCTTCTCTGACTGGAGTATTCTTTCCCTTCTTGAGATTACATTGCCCCGTGCTTGTTTGTCTGCCTTGTTTCTGCCCCACCAAGCTCTTTAGATTACAGGTCCTTAACCAGGTATTTAAGATTGCATGTGGTAAATTATAATGTGGCTTTTATAATCCAGGCAGCCTGACAGGCAACCCTCTTTAAAAATGGAAATGCATTCATACCTAGCTTTGCTGTGCTTGTCTCCTATCTAGAATGAGAAATACAACATGGATTTTCAGACTATATATTAAGAAGAACAGCAAAAGGGAATGGTTACAGGGAATGTTAGAGACTCCGCCCACCAAGGAACCAAGAGCTCCTTATGTCATATAATCTTTAGATTATGCTACACCTAGATCTCTTTATAGGAGCGAGACTATTTAAGTTCCTCAGGTTGTCTTTCTCCTTCTGTAGGCATACCTAAGCTAATGGTGGGTACAGGTTTCCAAGCAGCTAGTCATCCCAAGTCTACCCAGGGAGGGTTTTAGCGTAGACATTTGTAAAGGCAGGTCCTTCTGTCGGCTTGATTCCACTCCGTCATAGGTAGAGTCTCTCACCCATGATAAAGTTTAAAGATATCAGAGAGTAACCCTTTAAAACCAAGTGTTGCTATCATGTATAAGATTCTAATACATACACATGTGTTCTGTCTCTTGTTCATGTCTGTGACCAATGCATGACCCAACAGGTGATAAGAATCACCTGAACAAATCTATACAGGGTACAAAGAGGACAGGTGCTTTGGGTCCAGTCAGTTGTCACTGGACTGAACAACAATTCTCTTGTCCAATGTCCCATGAGTTCACTTTTTTAAAGGAACATTACCTTTTGTGTGTACCATTATTTATCCCATGATATAAAGATGTCCATAATAAAAATACCTACTGGCATGCTCTTTTATGGAGATAATAGAGAGAATCCTCTCTTAAAATCTCCCAATGGTAATTCTGCCATTAGTTTTAACAGGGCTTTCTTGTTGAGTTTTGTTGGATGTCGCAAACACCAATTTGATGATGTTTTGCTCTGTGTCTGCTTCATCTATAAATTTGCTACAAATACTCATTTAAAACCCAAAGCACAGTTATGGTAAATAACTCCATGTACTATGTAGAAAGTGTCTTGTGTTTTTTCTATAAGGTTTACCTGAGAAAATATAATGCCCCATAGTTTAACAATATGCACACAGGTAATATAAATTCATTAAATTATCCCGTCTGTTGTTTGGATTCAGCTTCCTTTTATTAAAGTTATCGAGTATTCAACTTTTTGTTATGCACAGTAATGTCCTGTAAACCAAACAAAAGCCATCTTTATTGGGGTTTGGTCTTGCTGTGTATTGTAATGCTAAGTGTAGGCCCACAAAACCTGGAGTCTGCACTTAGACTCAAGTGATCTTGGTATGTGACCTTGCCCCCAAGTTATTTCTGATTGGTAAATATAGATGCTGACAGCTAATAGTTGGGCAAAAGAGAAATAGGTGGGGGTTTAGGATTCCGGGGCTTGGGGCTGGAGGGGAACCATGCTGGAGAGAAAAAGGTGACAAGAAGGAAGTCACCGTGGGTTAGGTGAGTCACGAAAACATGGCCTTGAGGGCCGGCCAATTGGAGTTAAGAGCAGCCCAGAAGAAACATAGTAATAACTCGGGGTTATCCATAGGAAAGTAGAGTCTAATAGCAGAGAGGGTATCTGCCCAGCTCTTGTGCTGTTTAAGGCTTACTGCAAATAATAAAAGTTGTGTCTTTTATCCAGGAACTGAATGGTCAAAGGAGGGTAGAAACTGCAGATTGGGATTAAAAATATCTATAACACATCTTCATAAGACTGGCTGTGTTTGCTTATAATAGATCGTCGTCATAAGCTGGGCAGTGGTGGCACACGCCTTTAATCTGAACACTCAGGAGGCAGAGGCAGGCGGATTTCTGAGTTCAAGGCCAGCCTGGCCTACAGAGTGAGTTCCAGGACAGCCAGGGCTACACAGAGCAACCCTGTCTCAAAAAAAAGAAAGAAAGAAAGAAAGAGAGAGAGAGAGAGAGAGAGAGAGAGAGAGAGAGAGAGAGAGGGAAAGAAAGAAAGAAAGAAAGAAAGAAAGAAAGAAAGAAAGAAAGAAAGAAAGAAAGAAAGAAAGAAAAACTGTATATCTAATCAAGGGTTATTTAGAGGGCTGGAGAGATGGCTCAGTGGTTAAGAGCGCTGACTGTTCTTCCAGAGGTCGTGAGTTCAAATCCCAGTAACCACATGGTGGCTCACAACCATCCGGAATGTAATCTGATATCCTCTTCTGGGGTGTCTGAAGACAGCTACAGTGTACTTACATATAAGAAATAAATACATTTTTAAAAAAGGGGTTATTTAGAAGTATTTTGTTTTTCCTCAAGCTTTATTTAAATATTACACAGTAGTAAAGTACCAGACTAGGGTAGTGAGTGACCTTCTGAGTGTTCAGTCCCCCTCATATCAGGATCAGGACTCTAAAGTGGACGTGAAATTAATGGTTCTTTGCTCCTCAATGTGGCCACATTGAATAAATTGTTTCCTGGTTTTCACTATTAATTTAGCTCCTTTAATACCTTTTTTTTTTTTTTTTTTTTTTTTAAGATTTATTTATTATTATATGTACACTGTAGCTGTCTTCAGACACACCAGAAGAGGGCGTCAGATCTTATTATGGATGGTTGGGAGCTACCATGTGGTTGCTGAGATTTGAACTCAGGACCTTCGGAAGGGCAGTCGGTGCTCTTAACTGCTGAGCCATCTCTCCAGCCCCGTCCTTTAATACCTTATTGGCAATGACTGGCAGAGCCTGGCTTGTTGGGGCCACAAGCCCATGACCCATGTGCAATAAGGAATATTATAAATAAAATGACTTTTAAAACGTTCAACAAAGGATGGAGAGACGGTTCAGCAGTTAAGAGCACTGGCTGCTCTTCCAGAGGTCCTGAGTTCAATCCCCAGCAACCACGTGGTGGCTCACAACCATCTGTAATGGGATCCGATGCCCTCTTCTGGTGTCTCCGAGGAGAACCACAATGTACTCATATACATAAAACAAAAAAATCTTGAAAAAAAAAGTTCAACAAACGTCACAGCTCAAATTCAGAAACAAGCACCTGCATCTCAAATTCCTCATGCTATGACAAATTATTGAAATACAGCTTGCTCAGCTCTTTCCAAATGAGAACTCATTCTCAAATGAGCAGAAAGTAACTCCACATTCGATGTGCTAAGTTGTTATAGTTACCACATTTATAATCTAACTTGGGTTCTTAGATCAGGACCATATTTACGGGGGTGGGGGGGAGATAAGGTCGAAAGCAGAGTTTGCAAGAATGTTTCAAAAGATAAGAAGTCAAAACAGAGTTGGTGACTTTGAATCTTTTCATATGAACCAGAATTCCTAGAAAGCAGCTACGCCTTCGAGGCAGATTGGTTAGGCTTCTGTCCAGTGATGTAGAGAGGTTGAGATGTTGTCCGTCCGGAGACTTCTTACAATTTATCTTGGCCTATCTTACCTACTATTAGCCATTCCTTGTTCCCACTCTGCACAGAACACTGTGACTAACAATGCCAGACCTAATATCCTAACATAAAAATCCTTTGGCAATATACTAACAAAATCTTACTTTTCAAAAGGCCAAGTGTTGACAGACAGCACCTAAGGCCCACAGCCAAGCTCTCAGTTCTTGTTCTAACCCACCTACCTGATGTGGCCGTGTATCTTTAAGAAAATATCTTGATTGATGGCTTTCTTTGTTCTGTTGCTACAAAGCTTAGGAAAATTCTACCTCACAGTATTTGGAGAGATCTAATTCTATGTTCCTGGGCCAGTCATCCGAGTTTAACTTCAGCACAAAATACATCTTTTCTTCCCTTGTTGTAAGGGCTGTTTCTTTTGTTGGGCACAAAGTTGGGTTTCACAAGTGCCCAGTGAAGATGCTCCCATTCCTTAGGTGATTCTTTATTTAAAAAAAAAAAAAGATTTATTTATTTATCTTACGAGGACACTGTAGCTGTCCCCAGACACACCAGAAGAGGGCATCGGATCCCATTACAGATGGTTGTGAGCCACCATGTGGCTGCTGGGAATCAAACTCAGGACCTCAGGAAGAGCAGCAGTCAGTGCTCTTAACCTCTGAGCCATCTCTCCAGCCCCCTTAGTTGACTCTAAACCAAGTAAACAGATGGAGTAATACAATCACTTTGCATTTTTAAGATAGCGATCTGCACAGAGCGTAGTGATACACACTTGTAACACCGGCACTTGGGAGGCTGAGACAGGATTGCTAGCAGCTCAATGGCAGCCCACGTACATAATTCAAAGGCAGCCAGAGATACAAAACTCAAACAAAAGGGCTTAGGTCAGACATGGTGACATGATGCAAATGTCTCTAATCCCAGCACTTAGGAAGTAGAGGCAGGTGGATCTCTTTGAGTTTGAGAGGCCAGAAACCAGAGTTACAGGAGGCTTTGGAGCTGCCATGTGGTTACTGGGAACCAAACTAAGGCTTCAAAAAGAATTTTAAGTTTCTTAACCACTGAGCCATCTCTCCAGCCACATAGAATAAATATTTTAAAAATTAATAATAGGGGGCCAGGCTTGGTGGTACACACCTTAAATCCCAGCTCTCCAGAGGCAGAGGCATGTAAGTTTGACATAGTGAGTTCCAGGATAGAGCCACATAGTGAGATTCTTGTCTTAAAAAACAAAAACCCAAATTAAAAACAAAGAGGGCGCGGGATCTCCTGATGGTAGCCTGCTTGAGGGCATGTTCAATCCTCAGCACTGAAATGAGAGACATTTATAGAACAAACAAATTTCCATGATTTAAAACTGCCACCAGGCGGTGGTGGTGCACATCTTTAATCCCAGCACTCAGGAGGTGGAGGCAGGTGGCTCTCTCTGAGTTTTATCTACAGAGCAGGTTGCAGGACAGCCAAGGCTACACAGAGAAACCTTATCTCAGAAAACAAAACAAATCCACAAAAACTAAGTGCTACCAGTTCTCAGCGTGGTAGTAAATCGGAAAGAAAAGAGCAGACCCACAAGATACCGGAATAACATCTTTAATACTGTCTGAGAGGACCACTACTCTTCAACTACTTCAGTGTACTCTGAAATATAAAATACGGTTCTCCTAAACCTAGAGAATTCTTTTGTCAGCACTTGGTTACTCAGAACATAGTTTCATTTCAAATATATGCAAGCTTTCTCAGTCAGAACACAATCCACAGTGTGAACAGAAACTGCAATATTTAAGTCTCAACAGTGACATACACACGACACATTACTTTTGAACAGAAGTCACTTGAAGTAAATTAGATATGATTTCTAACTTAAGAGTAAAAAATTATTTTTTATGCAATGTCTTGACCAAAAATCAAACAGTTAAAGCAAAAATCATCAAATACTTAAGGGCAAAAGGAGCAACCAAACTCTACTAAAATAATCTGTCAGAGGTCTGAATGCAGATTTAACTACAGCTATGGAATTAGATGCCTTTAGCTAGGGGATGATCAGAGCATATCAGGAGCCAGGTTCCAGTTTTCATTTCTTTAGAAAGTTGCCACAGCACATGTGGGGGCCTGAAGGCAACTCTGTGGAGTGGTTCTCTCCTTCTACCTTTACATGGCTCCCCGGGCTTGCATGCACCCTCACCCGCCGAAACATCCATCTCTCCAGCCCAGCCCCTGGTTTTCACTTCACTGACACCAGTGACACACTTCCAATTTCATAAAGCTAGGGACAAAAAGGACCTACTCTTAAAACTCTACTCTTTATGAAATTATTAACTATGGAATGATTCTTCTGAAGACAGCAAAATATTGTTTTCTCCAAATATTGGCTTGACAGTTCATTTTTGATAAGTGACTGAGAAAAATAAATGAAGCTCTGACTATAAATACAAAATGTGTGTGTGTGCATCCCTAGATTCTGAAAGGCTATGTCCTATGCTCACTTATACTTCTGACTTAATTATAGTTATCTCAGTAAAGGGCATTCATTTTTTAACTTAAATCATTTTTACTGAACCATTACCCTTTCTACTTTTTATTTTTACATTATTTCTATAAATACTCAAATGAAAAACAATCCATCATCTTGAAACCAATATACAACATTATATTGGTGGTTTAAGGATTTTTTTTTTAAATATTTTGTTAAAATGTAGAAACTCTGAATTACAAACAAAAAATTACAATTTTACAGTATATATCTAATTTATTTTAAAAAAATATTGTTTTTTAATACAAGTAATTAAATGTTATTTTTTCAAATGAACTCCTGTATGCCGGCTAAAAGAAGGTATATAGTCTGTCCCACTAATACATCTCACTTTTTCATGCTGGTACTTCAACAATTTCAAAGTAGTCATTCGGCAGAATCACATAGCCCCTCTCGGACACGTCATCTTTCTCTCTCTGAAAGTGGACAACCTCCTTGAGCTTCTCAAGCTGTCTCTCCTGCCTCCGGCACCGCTGCTGGGCAGTCTTGAGCTTCTTCCTGAGCTTCTCAACCTGCTGCTCCAACTGAAGGATCCTCTTCCTCTGGTGCACTGTATCTTCCACCGTGTAATTGTGGTCACAGAACACGGAGAGGTTATCAGGGGTCTGGAGAGGAGGCATTAGCAACCCGAGAGCAGCATCAACCTGGGAGGTGGGGGGTGAGGGAGAGGGAAGCTGTTCTTGGGCCTCCAGATCTTCCTTCTAAAACAGCAACAGACAAGCATACGTGAGTTCAGGAACTCAGCAGCAGCCTCGGAATACCTGTAGCGTCAACGTTAGACAGTTTTTGTCACTCCGTGGTACACAAGAATTTCAAAATGAGAGAGTACATTACCTTGGTGGGTTGCAGTAAGGACACGAGGTCCACGGCACCAGGACATCTAGGCAAAGCTCTCTAGGACTCAAACCACATCTTCCAGGACTAAAAACTTCAGCACTAGGTTCTGGCTTGTTTGTAGATTTTAAAAACAGGGTCTTGGTGTGTAAGTAGGCCGGTCCTACACTTGAGCCCCTCCTACCTCTACCTCACAATACTAGGAGTATAAGCAATACGCGACTGTCCCTGGCATCAGTTTGAGGCGATTTTTGTTTAGGGTTTGGGTTGGTTTTCTCATGTTTGCTTGGGGGGATAGGGCATCCTTACTGTATGTTGGCCTGGAAAATTACAATGTTTAACAAGCTAGCCGCAAACTGTGGCAATCCTCTTAGTTCGTTCTCTGCAGTGCTCAGATTGCAGGTGTGTGCCACCATGCTGGGCATTTCCAGTCCTAATTCAACTTTTCTATTTGAAGGGCTGGAGAGATGGCTCAGCAGTTAAGAGCACTGACTGCTCTTCCAAAAGTCTGAGTTCAATTCCCAGCAACCACATGGTGGCTCACAGCCATCTGTAATAGGATCTGATGCCCTCTTCTGGTATGTCTAAAAACAGCTACAGTGTACTCATATAAATATTTTAAGTTAAAGTGGGATTTGTGAAACAGAAAAAGTGATTTAGCTGGATATAAGTTAATACTAAACACCTAAAACAGAAGAAAAAATAATTTGAAAATAGTCACTAGGAATGAAAATAAAACTTATCAACACATAAATGAAAATATAGAACTATCTTTAACTTAAACAAAACTAGACTGAGTTATTTATTGTGAGATAATTAATACATAGAATTCTGTTTTTAAAAAGGATATTATTGTAATAGTGGTTATTTTTATTTTTTTCCTTAAAAAAAGATTTATATTTAATCATGGGCTGTGTGTATGTGTGTGTGTGTGTGTGTGTGTGTGTCTGTGTCTGTGTCTGTGTGTCTGTCTGTCTGTCTGCCTGCCTGCCATGGAGAGGGGATGGGAGGGTGTGAGACCAGAGACATTAGATCCCCTGCAACTGGAGTTAAGGATTGTGAGTCACTCGCAGTGGGTCCTGGGAATCAAACCCAGGCCCTCTGGAGAGCAGCCCATACTCTTAACCACTGAGCCCCAACAGTGGCTACTGCCAAACGATGGGTTTCAAACACACTTGTTAACCCTTCCCTGATTTTCCATGAATATATTAGCTTCATAAATTAAAACAGCATTCACCCAAAGCCAATACTTATGAGAGGAGCATTTGAAAGGTAGAGGCAGGAGGATCGGGAGTTCCAATACAGTCTCGGCTATACAGCCAGCCTGGACTACTTAAGACTCTGTTTCACACAAGGGATGGAAGGGGAAGAGAGAGAATGGAGGAGAGGAAAGAAAACAGAGAAAAGACTGGGAAAGGAAAAACACCAACCCACCATTTAAAAACCCAGATTACCTTCTCATGCGGCTCGATATAGAGAAATATTGTAGGCACGGCGTTCTCCTTCAGTAACTTGTTGTTGCACTCTCTCTTAAAGCAGTCTGGAGTAAAGTGCTCAGAACAGATGCTGCTGTACTTAGTGGGCTTGAAGTTTTTCCTTTTGACAGCTGCCTCCCACTGTTTACAAAGACTGGGGCGAGTAAGAGGGAACCTAAGAAGACAATTCAGTTCTCTGACTTTCATTTAAAAAATAAATAAAAGCAACCCCCCCTCCTGCTTATTAAAGAACTACCTTACCCTACACTAAGGAGAATCTCAACATACTAAGGAGAATCTGATTGGAGATTAGCTCCAGTTACTAATGGAAGTAAGCTTTGCCTTTTCATAGTGAAGACACTTACAGTTCACTTAAGATAGACGGGGTGTGTGGTGCTTCTACTCATACTTTACGAGCGATTTTGTGTCTTACAGAAAAGCAAAACCTGGACATATGTCTATATCCTGGAATAGACGCCTAGCTCTTTCTTAGTCCATCAAACAGACTACATCCCGGCAGCCTCAACTATAGGCAAGTGATAAAGAAGTTAAGGACGTTATTTTATTGCTTAATTCACCTTAGGGAATGGGG
Source organism: Uromys caudimaculatus (assembly GCA_028551405.1). NCBI lineage: Eukaryota > Metazoa > Chordata > Mammalia > Rodentia > Muridae > Uromys > Uromys caudimaculatus. Next base: position 16,779,196 of record CM052719.1, on the reverse strand, counting down.
AATCTTTATATTTATTGTCACTAGGCTTTTCTATATCAAAGACTTGGTGGGAGATGCTAGAGGGGTTAGGAAAAGTTGAAGAAGAATGTTCCAATTTATTTTTACTATTCCACACGTAAGGTATGTCGGACTCTGAGCACCCTTCTTTTCATGAAGACCTAACCAATCTTCGTGCTAGTGATTATTCTTTACCCGACCAGCTTTTTCCACTGCTACTACATACAGGCTGGAAAAAACAGATTCCTAAAAAGCAGTACAAACCACTGTGGCAACTTTTTATAAATCTTAGTTATCTCGTCTCCTAGCACAGGAGCACAAATTCTGAACTGTCAAGCAACATCTTTGCCATTTATTGTTCTTAGATAAGGAATAAGACTCATGTTAACCCTTGTTTTCGTTTTTCAACATCCAGCAGCTGAAACGGTATTTTTGATGTGTGCCATTTTTACCTAGTCTGCATATCTGAAGATTCCCTGGGCCATTCAAAGCATAGGGAAGGAGGTGGCAAGTCGAATGCATGTCCCTGTCACCATTTCCTGATCTATTCCTACATTCTGAGGATGTATGAAATTTCAATCAGCCTAGTTGTAGTAATATGATATATTCTATCCTCTTCCTACAGAGAAAACAGCACACAAGTCTTATTTCTAACAAACATTATTAAACACAAACAGGAGCGCCTCCCCCCCAAAAAAAACCTGAGAGAACATTTTGAAATTTGTTTCCGTAATTGTTTTGCTATGGATAATTTGCATAATTTACCAGTGGATCTGATTTCTTAGGTATCATCTGCATACAGTCAGGCATTCTTCCAAAACCTAACAAAACGAATTTAGCTGCCCAAAAATATGTCACATTTTGTGGACCGTTAGCATTGTTAATTATCACCATCAGTAATGTTAATTCTATGGCTTTTTTCTACTTTCAAGAGAGTATTTTTCACCCTGGATTCTTGTTTGCTGCACCCACCACAAGAACGAGCCCTGGCAGCTGAGGGGAAAAGCTGATATTAGCTCCCATTAACCTTTACCACAGCAAGTGAGTAAAGTGTATGCTATCGTCTCATTATTACTGTGTGTTGAGAGACGGTATCTTGACAATACCAAGAGCCTCCTCTAAAACCCACGGATGCTTAAAGGTTGGTTCTTTGAAACTAGGTCTAGAAGTCCTCCCTGGCATCCTGGTCAGATGTCACCGCTCAGCTGTCCTGCATCCCTCCTAGCAACAGCAGTGAGGTCGGAAACCTGCCTTCCTCCTAAGCGTTTCTAGTTCTAGTTTATCCCTACGGGCCATTTCCACAGTGCGGCTTGGGACAAAATCCCGAAGGCTGCGAGAGGTTTCTAGGCTTCGCTCGCACGCCGGAAACCCTCCACGAGCGCGAAGGCGCGGTCGCAGCCTCCGCGAAGCCCAGCCAACGAAGGCGCCGCGCGCCCGTCGGGAACGCGCAGCCATGGGTCCCCGCCCCCGCCGGCCGGCCGGCCCCATCATCCTCCAGGTCTCGCGCGGCCACGCGCCGGGCTCCGCCTCCACCCGCCCGCGCGCCCCTGCCGCGGCCGCGGAACACGCCAGTTACCTACTTGTGGAAGGAGACAGGCTTGTCCTTATCGTAGCGGTTCTTGCAGCCGTAGGCGGAACAGGACTGCACCATCCTTCTGGCCCTCCACACTTCCCTTCTGCCCGGGAGGCAGGTGAAGGGGCCGTCGGTGTCGCTGCGCTCGGCTTTGATACGCTCGCTGCTTTCGGTGGCTTTGGTCAGCAGTTACAGGGACGATTACCTCACCGTGGGGGGGTGACTACTCTGTCCGTTGTGGTGTTTGCTTTAGCAGAAAGACCACAGCTGTCGCTCGTCTCCCATCTTCAAGATGGCGGAGGCAGCTTCAACCTCACCTCTCGCGAGGAGTTCGCTCGCAGTCTCTGATTAGCCGAAGGTAACGTTCCCAGGGAAGCTGACCATTGGCTAGGGCGAGGCGTGCCTCTGGGGCGTGGTCAGCAGTGCGGAAGTGGGTGGGTCCTCTGCGCCTTGGCCGGAAGAAAGCGCGTTTGTTCGGGAGCCTTACTTCAGTTGGTCTTGTACTGGTGAGCATGGTTAATTTGCTCATCTTTTGCTGCTGCAACTTGAAAAAGAACGGCCTGTACGGTCCAGAAGCCTAAAGGGAACGTGGGAAAGCTCGTTCCTGATCACACGTAATTTTTTAAAAGAGCGGCTGTGGAGGTGTGATTTGTACAAACCAACCTGTGGTCCGCGTTCAGAATCCAGATGACCGTCTAATTAGACAACGAGAGCAAAAGCGCATTTTATTTCTTCTAAGCTGAGAAGGAAGAGCACTTTTTTTCTTGTTTACTTTATGTATGTGGAGTTTATTGTCGCTGTCTTCAGACGCACCAGAAGAGGTCATCGGATCCCATTGCAGATGTGCTCTTAACCACTGAGACATCTCGCCAGCCTGGAAGAGCACTTCTGAACGTTGTTACCTTAGTGTCGTGTCTGTGCTGAAAATTGAGAGCTGTTGCAGCGAGTTTTCATGCTGGAGAGAAGTGTCACATGCTTGACCCTCTAGTTTTGAATCTGGGGCGAATTCTCCCTTATCAACTATTTTCTGAACCCTTAAATATTGCTTCCCTCTGGGATCCATTTAATGCCCGCCATCACTGTAGAGCTTTGACTCTTGAAACCACATAGCATCATTTCCTAGCTCTTTTTACTTCAGCACACATGGACTTGTCTTCTGAGTTATCATATATATGGTTTAATGCATTTGCCAACTCCTTAAATCTGAAACCCCGGTGTCCCTGAGATAAAAACAAAACTAGGTCTCTTTTCTTTTCTTTTTTTTTTTTTTACTTTGGGAGCAAAACTAGGTCTTAACTCAGCAGAAGAGAGCACTTGTTGCTCTTGCAAAGGACCCAGGTTCGATTCCCAGCACCTACAAGGCAGTTCACAACTATCTATAACTGATGGCAGCTGGGCACCAGGCACACATGTTGTAGGTCAGAAGACAGTTTGTTGGAGTGGGTTCTCTTCTTCCACCCTGTGGGCTCCCAGGGACCCAATTCAGGTCATTAGTCTTGATGCCAAGTGCTTTTATCAGCTGCTCCTAGGTTTCCCTCTTCCTCAAGACTAGGTTAACCTCATAAAATAAAAAGAGTGCCTCTTGGTCATTCTCTCACCACCATCCTTCAGTCGCGGTCTCCTTAACTTTTTGTCAGTCCTAACTCCAGCTTTCTCTCTGTCCCTCATAGAAACACTGCCAGTTCCTTGCTTATAACGTTTAGACTTCAGAGGCTACCTCTGTAGTGAATAAAGTCCCAGTTGCTTATGGTGGCTTACACAGCGTGAGCAACAGGTACTTCTGTGTTTTTACCGTCTTCCCCTGCTTGTCCTTAAACTCCTCTGTAACTGCCCAAATGGGCTGTTTTGCTTAGACCAGGATGCCCATCCCCTGACCTTCCCATCGACCCTTAAGATGTATCTTATGTGTTACCTTCTGTCAGGTGTTCCTTACCTTCGCCAAGTAAGGCATTTACCTTTTTATTCCAGTGAAATTCTGTAGTTATCTCTGATTATGTGATAATTATTAATATCTCTGTGTCTCATCTGAACTGCGGTGCTGTTGAAGCTGGCAGCATCTTACTGAACCCAGTAGCCTCAGCAGCTTTGATTGTCACAAATTATTTAGGAAACACTGAATTAAATGAACCTAGAAACTGTACCTAAATTAGTTTCAGAGCAGTAGCTGTATACTAGGAACACCAGAATAGTGGTTTATTAACATTTTAAAAGGTATTGAGACTAGGTTCTCTAGTAAACTGTAAAGAAAAAAAAAAATCAAGATATGGTTAACAGATGGTCCCCCCAAATAGTTTACTTAGTTACCTTAAACTCTAAACACATCAACTGGCTTGATAAGCATTTATTGAAAATCTGCTATGGACTAAGAAGGGGCTATATTAATGAAGATGGGTGGTATATCAGTCTGCCTTACTAGTTATTTTATTAAGCTAGTGTTCTGTGGTGAGAAGGGGAGTCACAGAAATGTGAAAAGTGCTGGAGGAGGTTGCAGTTTTTTAAAAATGAGGCTAGGACTGGCCCACTAGAGGAAGTAACTTCTGAGAGATTTCGAATTAGAGAATTAGCTGTGAGGACATCTTCTGCACCTGGGACCATGAGGCATGGTGAAGCCCACCTCCCGAGGCTTGGTGCCTCCAGCCTGTTAAGGAAAAGCAGAAGTGTGTTAGAGTTGCTGAGTGCAGTGGCTCGGGGGACAAGTAAGAGATGAGGCTAGAGGGAAGGCTACGACCTAAGGAGTTCTGTAGGCCGGTGTAAGCTATTTTACTCTGAAATGGAGACTAGGCTTTACTTGTTTACCATGCTGAGGTCATTGTACTGAGCGACATCCTGTCTCCACAGGCAGCTTTAAAGCAGAAGGGTGATAAGAGTTTTAAACACATCTTCAAGTTCAGGCTTGGTAGCACACTCTGTAATCTCAGCCTTCACAAAGGCAAGGCAAGAACTGTGCTGAGTTTGAGGACAACCTGGTCATAGTGAATTCTAGCCAACCAAGGCATACAAAGTCAAAACCTATCTAAAAAAATAAATTCTGCTGTGTTGAGATGGGGGTAGGATGTGAGATGAAATGGGCGATTTAGGAAGTGATCATCTCTTTCATTTTTATATATTATGCACCCATATGGGGTTAGCATGTTATGTATAGAACTGTTAATGAGGCATATTAGTGTATCTTCATAGAGCTTATTCTATAAAGGGGAAGGTAGAATAAACGTGTAAATTAGACTAAGATACCTGAATAAGAGTGATTAAGAGAAAACTCCCTACATGCTTTAATTAGAGTAGGTATCCCCTGTAAGAAACGAACATTTGAATTGTTAATCAGAGGACGGAATGGATGAAGGTGAGGAGGAGCATTCCAGACACCGGGAGCATCTGCCAAGCACCAACTGTGTTTGAAAGTACAGCCAGCATGGAGGTCCAGGCCCTGGTGATGGAGCCCAGTTAGGAAAGGCATGAGGTAAAGACCGAAGGAGTCAAGTACTAGTACGGATGAAGTTCGGCGGCCCCTGAACCATTTTAGGCATTGGTATTTTGAAAAGTTAATTCTACTTATTTTAAGAGCTGCAGAAGGACAACAATCCAAAAAGACAAACCAACTGAGAGGCTGTTGCTAGTGAGCAAAGAGGTGGTAGCTTGGGCGAAGGTTGTGGCAGACAGGCCAGGAGTGGTAAGAACAAGATGTTTGTAGTGCAGGCAGTACAGCTTAGTGAGAGGAGAGGGAACTGTGTGGGGTTTGAGCGTGGTTCTAAGTTGAGCAACTGGCCTGAACATTAGATGTGCAAATGTATGCAATACAAAAGTGAAAGAAGAACTACTCACAACAAAATAAAACTTGGAAGCACGATAAGCCGGAGGCAGTTTGCAGGACTGGGGATGTCAGAAGAGAAAGTTAAAAGTGGTGTTAGGGTAAGCAGTAAAGGCTCATTAAGACAACACTTGTAATCCAAACAATATCCTCCCTGGCCTGGGGGAAGATGGAACCATCCAGTTGGACCAGATCAGTCAATCACCTGGCCAAGGGCCCACCCCTAGAAAGGCAGGGTCACCTTAAGACAGGACACAGAGACAGGTGGAATGAGGTACTGTATACCTTTCCAGAATCCCTGCCCTGATGCTGTGGAATTCTTGGCTGTAGCCATTCAACTTCGTAAGTCTGCCTACCTTTCTTGCTCTCTTTTCTAAGCATGCTTTCCTTACTACTTGGGATTTCCCCAACATTTGGGGCTTTCTTGCATTCTCTAAAGCCTCCTTCCCCAAAATATGGGCTTGCTTGTCTGAAGCTTAATCATGCCAACTTAAATGGTACAGTTGGTTGGTTTGCTTTTTGTTCTTGCTTTTAAACCATTACCCTCTACTCTTCAGGCAGCTGCGGAGCTTTATAGCTTGCTTGCCCTGGGTTTTTTTCTTTTAACCTCTAATAAAATTGTGCTTGAGCCTCATTTGAGTACATTCTTGAATTCTCTTGTTAATAAGACTAAGAACTCCAAGAGAGGACTCCAATTTATCTTTACCACTGGTTCTATGCTTAAGACTGAAAACCAGTAAGAAAGTGTACAAGGCTCACTCCAGAGTGCCTGTCTTGTGGTCACTGGTTCAGAGGAAAAACTAGTCAGATTGGTGTCTGTGTTACACGGCTGGATTTTACTCTTATTCATCCTCTTAGCTGTCTTATTGTTCGTAACTTGGAAGTGAAATATACACTTTTATTTTGCTGGACATAATCCTTAACTGCCCCTATTTCAAAATGGTAAATTTACAGATATGGTTAATTGCATATAATTTTTAAAATATCTGTTGAACTAAACATATTGTGGTTTTCTTTATAAAATAATCTTCCAGCCTAAATTTTCACTATGTGATCTGCAAATTTATTAGCTTAATAAAAAAGTAGCTTTCACCTTTTTTTTTTTTTACACAACATTTTTATTGATTCTCTGGGCATTTCACGTCGTTCACGTTAATCACACTCCTCGGTCCTTCCATGTCCTCCTCAACTGTGTCTGCAGTCATTGATATCACAGCAGAAGTGACCTCCTTGTTCTTTATAGTCAGCAGGGGCATGAATCCTGAGCCTCCACTTGGTTTGTGGCAACAGACCATGGACAGGGCTACTGACCACAGTAGGACCACAGACACAGAAAGGCCCTCAGAGGCAGCCCAGACCATAGATGTCACCATGGCCTCAGCCTCAGGTGGCAGCACAGGCCACTCACACTGATATGGCTCCAGCAGCAGTGCAGCCAGCCCACGGACATCAACATGGCTAGAGGCGGCAGCACTGAAAAAAATGTTTTTACATGTATGAAATTCTTACTCCAGGTGGTGGTGCCTCATGCCTTTGATCCCTGTACTCAGGAGGCAGAGGCAAATGAATCTCTCAGTTCAGGCCAGTCAAGTCTATAAAGCAAATTCCAGAACAGCTAGGGCTACCCAGAGACACCTTGTCTCAAAAAACAAACAAGAAAAAAAATCTTGAATACAAATATATAAAATGAAAATATTGCACTTTATTAACAGCATGTTTTGTCACTAATTATAGACATACAAGGATGTCTTGCAAGACAAAAAAAAAAATGATTCATGTGGATTCCTACAAACCTGCTGTGAACTGTGTCTCAGATCTCCACACTGAAGCCTAACCTCTATTATGGTAGGTAGAGGCGGGATGGAGGGTAATTACTAGGGTCCTTGTAAGAGACAGGAGTGGTCTTTCTCATCCATGTGGGAGTACCACAACAAGAAGGCTGTTCCCAGAACCCAGACATGCTCGCATAAAGAACCCCAATGATTGTGTTTGTGTATGTATGTGCACGTTCATGAGTGCATGTGCACACAAGCATGGAGGTACCCGACCGGCCAGAAGAAGGCATCAGATCCCTTGGAATGGGTGACAGACCCTTGGGATCACCATGTGGGTGGTAGGAGCAGAAAGTACTCTTGATAACTGAGCCATCTCTCCAGTCTCTAGGATATTTTTGATACAACATTCAGGCTTTCTATACCACACTTTTCAATGTGGAAAAAGCTGTAGTACCAAATTGAAAGAAAGAAAGAAAGAAAGAAAGAAAGAAAGAGAGAGAGAGAGAGAGAGAGAGAGAGAGAGAGAAAGAAAGGAAAAGAAAAGAAAGAAAGGAAAAGAAAAGAAAAGAAAAGAAAAAAGAAAAGAAAAGAAAAGAAAAGAAAAGAAAAGAAAAGAAAAGAAGAAACTTTAATGTAGGATTTACAAACAGGCCCTGAATCTCTAGTTAGTACACATTTATACACAAACATGGGCAATGTTGTATTTTAAGGATCCAGCATGACTGGCTATGGCCACTTTGACTTTAGCTGCCATTTTGCCTACCAAATGACCCTTGTATGCATAAATTAAAGTATTAGATGTCATATTAGGCTTCAAGGTAGAATACTTGCCTAACTGTACAGGTCTTGGCTTTATCTCCAGGACTCTACCACCAAAAATAAGGAAAAGGAAAAAGGTCAGTCTAACATTTTCTACTGGCCATTAATATATACCCAGACTCCAACTTAACTGACAATTTGGTGTTAGTAGTTTGCAAGAAGGCCAAGTATATTCTCTCTGCTAAAGGTCACATTTGTATAGCTTAACATCAGCTCTATTCTTTCAGGGATGCAGCTGCCAAAAGTTACTATTTTTCTGATGAGCTATTTTTCCCCCTTTAAAATGTGTTTTTAAACTAACTGGGTTGGAGATATAGTCTAGTGCTTGCTTAATAGAGAGAAGGCCCTAGGTTTGATTCCAAGCATAATAAATAAGCTAATTAAAGTCCAAATTATTAGATGTCAGTGATCTTAAAACATTTGTTGGAGCAAGAAAGATGGCTCAGCAAGTAAAGGTCACTTGCCACCTAGCCTTAATGACCTTAATTCCACCCCCAGCTCCCACATGGTAGGAGAGAAAGAAATGACTGCTGTAATTTGTCCTCTAACCTCTACAAGTGCACAGTGGCATGCATGCAACAACATACAGCATTTTCCCTACATATATCCTTTAATCTCTTCCTACATCATGTCATATATTCTCTAAAAGACTACCCTGAGAAAGCCAAACACGGAGGTACAATAATCCCAGCTCATAGGAGCTGGAGAAGAGAATCGGCAATTCAGTGCCACCTAACCTACATGCTGAGCATGAGGCCAGAGAGGACTATCGTCTCAAAGAATAAGGTCTGCATTAGGGACTTTGACCAGATAATTAGGTTGTATTTTGAGGCAAATTCTCCCTCTATAGCCCGGCTGGCTCAAACTTGCAATGATCCTCCTGCCTCTACCTCCAGAGTGACTATAAGCATGTACTTGATTGAACTAGATGGCATGTTTTTCTCATGGCACACTCTCTCGTTTAGGGATATGGGACATATCAAGACTCATATAAGGATGACAGTAGCTGGTTAAGACCCAAGTTTCCTTACAATCAAGGATTGAATGTTTAAAGCCAGCACTAATGCCATGAAAGTACCCTGCTGGAAGGCCCTAAAACCTACTGACCAGACTAGAGATTTCTTAAGCCTTAATGTCTAAGAAATGAGTCCCAGGTTTATGGACTTATTTAACAAAATGGAGGGATCCAGAGTACATTCAATGTTTGAAGCTGGGATAGTGCAAAGAATGCTACTGCGTACATGGGGATTCAAAATCAGAAAATGTGTATCCAAGATACAATTGAAATACACAAAGACAGACAGGCAATAAGTAATAAAAAAGTTAAAGTAGAGGCTTGTTTAAATCTATGCTCTACCTTGTTTTCCTTATAGATTTATAGTAATTATATATTTTTTGTGACAATTCCTCCACTACCCTTCAAGACAGGGTCTCGCTGTGTACACCAAGCTGGTCTTGAACTCAGAAATCTACCTCTCTGTGTCCTGAGTGCTGGAACTGAAGGAGTATACCACCATGCCTGACTATTTTAACATTCTTGAAAATGGCAAAATGATAGAAAGGAGAGCATATTAGTGTTTTTTCTGCAGTTAAGCTTATGGGGGTGGGAGGGAAAGTGTGAGTGAAAATGGGCAACATGAAGAATCCTTGTGATAAACTCTTCAATAGAAGTCTTCCTGTAGAAGAACCAGGATCTTGGTTCTGGTTAATTAGCTGCTAACACCAGTTACTGTACTGAGTTCTCTAGGACATCACCACCTGATGGAACCGAGTCCCTTTCACAGGATCCTGTATTGTGTCTGATGCTGCATATGCATCAGCAATTCTCTTCAAAGGCTTAAATTTGAGGATTAAATTGTTCTCAAGGTTGAGGTAGCCAGGAGAGGAGAGAAGGACTATCTGAATAGACAGACAAACTGAAATCGGGTCAGCAAAACTTGAATGCAGGGTGTGTGTTAGCCTAGGGAAAGAGTGGCCAGCCAAGGCCAGTTCTAAAGAGATTCTGTTTAAGAACTGAGCACAGTGGTTCATCACTGCGATCTCAGGATTCACACTGTGGAAGGGGAGAATTAATTCTCCCAAGTTGTCCTATGACCTCCACACATATGCCTCCCCCCACTACACACAAAATAAATTTTAAGGGAACCAGACAAAAAAATCTAAATATTGTCTTCTGTGATTAAAGGTACATACCACCGTGGCTGGACCTAAGCTTCTCATGGCCACTATGCCTCAAGATCTAGATCACAGATTTGCCTTTCATTTCTGGTTTATGATTCATTCAAATGAAAACAACAATCAATAATAATGCCTAACATGATTTAACTATTTGTTGTTCAACTGCAAATGAATAAACAATAAACTTAGCTAGGTGGGATCTTGCCCCAAGGTCACCACTCCCTTCATCAACTTATTTCCTTGAGCACACTATTCAGCTCCATTGCACTTCCTGGTGCCCTTTTGTAACTTAAACAATATATTTTGTATTTTTCCTTTCTAAGCTTGCTATGCTTGATCAAAATGTTCTTCCTGAGAGTAAACCAGAGGACAGAATCTAAGCTGGACCTTTCGGACACTTCCTTTGTCAGTGCAACTAAATAGAAATCTCTTTACCTTAGCCTCAGGTAGACTTTTCAAACAAGAGCAAAGAACAGCCACATTCTTCATCTTCATCAAAATATAAGAATGATCTCCAGAATTCAAATCACCCTCAGCACCACTGTCTTCCATTTTCCTACTAGAATGGCTCATTAAGTCCCGTTTAAAGCATCCTATGGCTTTCTAAATCTAAAGTCCCAAAATTCACAGTCCTCCAAACAAAAACATGACCAGGCCTATCACACCAACACTCAGTGTTCCAATGTCTATATTCCTCCAAACAAAAGCATAGTCAGGTCTAGCACATCAATCTCTCACTCATGGTACCAACTTCTGTCTTAGTTAGGGTTTCCATTGCTAAGAAGACAGACCATGACCAAGGCAACTCTTCTGTGAGACATTTAATTGGGGCTGGCTTACAGGTTTAGAGGTTCAGTCCATTTATCATCATGCAGGAAGCATGGCAGCATCCAGGCAGATGCAGTGGTGAAGGAGCCAAGAGTTCTCCATCTTGATTGGAAGGCAGCCAGAAGACTGGCATCAGGAGGCATCTAGGAGGAAAGTTTCAAAGCCCGCCAAAGTGACACACTTCCTCCACTCCGACAAGACCACATCTAGTGTCACTCCCTGGGCCAAGACATATTCAAATCACCACACCAAAGTGAATTCAAAGTTAATTTGATTGTGATATTGGATGGCCAATAGTAATTAAGAAGCCTACTGTAAGGTGGTTATTAGGTGCTAGAGGCTGAGGTAACAAGATCATTCACTCTCACACAGAACAATGATTATAGTTAATTTTTACCAAATTTATCTGGAAAAGGATTTTGAATGTTCTTATCAAAAAGATGTTTCAAGCAAGGTGTGGTGGTGCATGCTTTTAATACCAGCACTAGAGAGAGGAGAATGAGGCAGGTTAGTTCAAAGCCATTCTGGTTTTGAGACAGAAAGACCCTTTATCAAAAAAAAAAAAAAAAAGTTTCAGATAATGAATAACCTGTTTTTTCCATTCAAGAAAAAATATAGTTGATATGGAGTAGCCATATATTGGAAGGAAAAGACATAGATACTATTACTGTCCAGCAAGCATTACAAGATTCTTGACTTACGATATACGCCTGCCTTCCTCTAGGAGGCACCTTCTATTTTTAATTTTTCTTAACTTTCTTATTTTTATATGTAGAGGGTTTTGATACCTACACAAGCCAGAAGAGAACATCAGATACCCTGGGGCTGGAGAGGGTTGTGAGCTACCATGTGGATGATGGGAATTGAACCTGGGTCCTCAAAAGAGCAGCCAGTGTTCTTAACTAACCACTGACCATCTTTTCAAAGGTATCTACTTCTGTGGTCTTAGGACCTATGTCCTAGACCTAGACTTCGCGGATTCAGCTGAGGGATAGTGTTCATCTCCTAAGTTTATCAATGTACAGATGTATAAAAACATCACATTCTACCCTATAAAGATGAAAAGGGAAAATTCCCCTTCTGTAGTTCATTATAAATATGGAGTTGAACTGCAGCTTAAATAAAAAAAAAAAACGTATAGCCCAAAGTAACACTGAGTAAAGAAACTACAATAAAGTATATATTATTTTGGACATAGCTCCAGAAAGGAATATGTGTGTGTATATGTGTATATACATGTGTGCATATATATATACATATATACACATACATACAAATGTATAATATATGGGCCATAGTGAAAAGTAAAATATTAATATGCAAAATATTGAAAAGCCACTATGAACGTTATATGTCAGTCAGTGGTCTTTCAAGACTTGTAAATTTTAAAGTAAACAAAAAAATAGAAACATAACACATTAAAAACTTTTAAACTATTTTTATTCCAAAGAATAAATGCTGAACAAACTCTCCAAATCACAAAATTTGCAAGAAGTCTCTGCTTATCTGCACAGACTCTGTGAGGTAGGCATCTGTACAGCCATGGGGCTCAGGAACTCTGCTGTCCTCCACAACACTGAGAATGGTAGCTGCGGAAACCCTACTCTACTGAGTTGTTAATGGAACAGCTCCC
>CM052719.1:16713640-16766088 GCA_028551405.1 Uromys caudimaculatus | reverse complement strand
AATTATTGTTTGTTCCTGGGTTTGTACCATCCCTTTTGTGACAGTTACTATGTTTTGTTTAAAAAAAAATTGTTGCTTTGATTTATATGACCTCTGAATACAAAGTATTACTATGATGTTTAAAACACTGATTGAGTTCTACTTGCTTTGAATACTTTCTCAAATTGCTTTTGCATTAATGATCAGTTAAGATGAGGGAATAGCAGGTGTAAAATTCTGAGATACCACAGTGTTCCCTTTTTGGTTCAGTAAGACTTTAGCCATATAGTGGCTTTGTATGTTACAAAATTTTGTACAGTACACCTCTTTTCAGAGCATTAGAGTAAGTCCAAATATTACAGAAGGACAACTGGAGAACACATGCACAGAAAATAAAATCATTCAGTAAATCAGAGCTGTAGTCCACATTGCATTTTTAAAGGTGGAGAATGTTTTCCCAGGCAGGTAAGGAGCTCCCCTGCTCAATAGCTTTCCAAGTTGGTGACAAGTGGCCACAGTTTTCTATGTGCATGCCACTCTTACTTCATTTGCAAGGATACACTCAAGTTTGATAAAGGCTGTGACGAATCTTCTTCCTAGAGCTTTAGCTTAGAAGCACCAAAACTGTTTCAGTGAAGGAATAATGTGTTGTGAAAACCAGACTCCAGAGAATTTGAGCTCACTCCTGCTTCTCCGACTAGCTCTCATGTCTACCTAAATATCACTAGCTCCATTATGTTAGGAAAACAAAAATCTTTCATCCATAGGATGAAGTTTTCATCTCTGAAACAGGAAGCTGATGATACTCTACCTTCCTTACAACATTTACTAATGATAAAAGAAAAAAATTATGAGAAATTGCATTGATCATGTTATATATAAGGACTTGTTTTTGTTTTATGGTTTTTTTTTTAATAGCAGACAACATCTTTGTTTTAAGCCTAGATTAGGAAACAAATTGACGTTTCATTCAGAATCTTATTATTTGGCAGCTAATCTGACTTTTTGGGGAATGTGACAGATTTTAGCTTTATGTCCCTAAATACACACACTGAGGCTAAGAAGTCAATGGTAATGTCAGATGACAAAGGGTCTCAGTATCACCTCACACTCGCCATCCAGCTGCTCACCACAAGCAGTGCCAGTTCAAGTACAGTACTCACTCTACACAAACAAAACTACAGACCTTACGTTCCCACGTCATGGCCATCAAAAAACAAAAACAGTATGAACCTCACTAGTTAGGTGTCTCATACACATTTCTTCATTCTGCCCAAGACATGATGAATCTGAGCCAAATATTACCATCTACAAGATAATATTTTTGCATTTTCAGGGTAACAGACAACTAATCAAATATCTTCATTTTGCTGCAAGAGTTAACTCATAGTTTGTAAAATATACATACTGTTCTTAATACCTTCCTAAAGGCCCTGACCCATGCCAATAGAAACGAACAGCCTGTTTCTTCAGAATGGTGTCAACTACTATTTGTTTGCAATGCTACTTAGGTTCCTAGAACAAAATAATTTCCCTTTACAAGCTACGTTGTTTTCTTTTTCATTGCATTTAGTGTGTGTGTGTGTGTGTGTGTGTGTGTGTGTGTGTGTGTGTGTGTGTGTGTGTGTGTACACTCATGGGCCACAATGCACATGTGAAGGTCAGAGGACAACTTGCAGAATCTGTTCTGTGCTTACATTATGTGAGACCCAGTGTTCAAACCCAGGTTGTCAGGCTTGGCAGCAAGCACCTTTACCCACTGCTCTGCTTTTGGCTTTTGGTTTAGTAGGATCTCACTCTTTAGCTCATTATATAGTCTGGGGGAACTCATTATACAGTCTAGGCAGACCCTGAACTTGTGGCAATCTTCTACCTCAGCTTCCTGAATGCAGAAAGTACAAGTGTAAAGCCGCCACAGCTGGCTACAAGTTACTTCTGTACGTGTTTCTATAAAAAGTCCAAACTCTTGGTTAAATGTCATAACTGAATGTCAAAGGTGGCTCCAGGAGATGCACATTTTTCACTTGGTTAATCCTCCTATTGATTAAAGTGTTCTAGAGACTGAAAATGAGGTCAAATCAGGAAGTTCAAGTTTCGTTCATTTTCAGTTGATCACAAAGATTTATACAAAAATGAAAAAGCAGAGCTGCTCCAAGTCCGCAGAGCTTAGCACACACTGAGACACTGACTTTTCCCTAGTATCATACAATATTTTACTTTAACAAAAATATTTAGATAAGTTTCAAAGTTCCCTATTATTGTATGGGTACCCACCGAGGCTGACGATTTGTACATTCAGCAATATTGAACTATGTATCTAAGCTAAATAATTTGCAGAAAAAGAAAACAACAAAGTATCCCTTTTCAATTGGTTTCATACACTCTTACAGACAACACAGAATTGAGATAAACCTGTAGATCACTATACATCTGATGTTAACATTAGAAGCTGTAGTGTGTAAATGTTCCAGTTGTATATTCTTAGGCATTTGTCAAATGATAACCAAATATTTTAAACGTGTGTTTAACTAAAAATTGGGTGATTGATACTGCCATGGATCCTTCTGTTTGATTTTATATATAAGCTTGGATATTCTAGTAAACTAATTTTTTTCATCTAGTCAGTCTTTGGGTTATCACTTCTCGATACATAATAGAGATGTAAATAAGCAACAAAAAGATAACAAAGAAGTCATCAAGAAAGCCCAGAATTCCAAACAAGGCTTCAGGTACAAAATCTAGAGGTGATATTAGATAGAAAAAAGCCCCCATCAAACAGAGCATGATCCTGATGCGGAACATCCAGAAGAGACCGCCAACCGAGAACACCTCCCTGAACGCGTGCCTCAGCAAGGTGGGCACGTCCAGGATTCTTTCCATAATCTGAAGGAGGAAAAACAAGTTCTAGAATTTAGCATCTAAGATATCAAATTAGAAAATAATGGAATTTTCATATAATGTATAGATTCAGCTAAGATGAATTAAGGTGTTTCACACATTTAACACCAGACTTTCCAACTATGCATTTTATTTAAAAATTAGTTACTAGATTTTTTTTTAAAACAGGACTTTTTATAGACAACTGAAAAGCAATAAAGTATCAACATGCTTAAAATGTGGGATATGGATTGAGAACAAGTGTGATACTTAAAATGCTACAGATTAAGTGTTAGAAAACAAAAGGCTCTAAAGTCTAAAATCTTTTGAGTCAAAAAGGTTTGGATTTCAAAACATGCTAAATTTGTGATTTTATGATTTTCAAATTTAGGAGGCTCTATTTGTAAAAATCCATGCAAATACTCTGAAATCTGAAAACTCTAGTCTCAAGTATTTCAGATAAGTGGTTCTAAACCTAAAGTCATCCAAAACTCAAGTTACTGATCAATAATCTAATAAAATAAGCCAAGAAACTGTAGGCCAGGAATAGTGGCCTATAATTCCCAGGCTGGAAGGCCGGAGACCAATAAGAGCTCAAGGCTAACCTAAAATACAGAATAAGACCCTCTCAAAAAAATTATGTAAGTTTATAGTCTGAGATTTGCTCTCAAGTATCAGATTTACTATCAAGATATATCTGGGTTGGACTGAAAAGTAATCAATTATTAGATGAAGTGACCTTGGGGTATTACTTCCTAACAAGCTAGAGGTAATTTAAGAACTGAGTATTTAACTACCTGAAAAAGGCCTATGTGATAATAAATCAATAAATGAATGAATAAAAAAGCCAGACTATGTACAATTTTTATAGCACTGGGGCCTGAACCTAGGTCCTTGCTAGGCAAGTGTTCTAGCCTGAGCTATATCCTTAGCACTCCTTTCACTTTTTATTCAGAGAGCATCACATCAAGTTACTAATGATGGCCTTGAATTTGTGATCCTCCTGCCCCAGCCTCCCTAATACTTGGGATTATGTCTGTTCTGTCCCACCAGGCCTGGGTATTATACACTAAAAATGAACTAAAGACTGTGTGTGTGTATGTGTGTCTGTGTGTGCGTGCATGCGCGTGTATAAAATAAAATAAATAAATATCTTGGGGTTGGAGAGATGGCTGAGAGGTGAGGTGCACTTGCTATTATTGTCCCTGACACCCACACTGAGTGGCTCACAATCACCACTCTAGTTGCAGAGGTTCTGATGCCCTCTTCAGGCCTCCAAGGACACCTACATGCACACGGTGCACATGTATACATGCAAGCACACATATATACATAGATTAAAAACAGCTTTTTAGCCGGGCAGTGGTGGCGCACACCTTTAATCCCAGCACTTGGGAGGCAGAGGCAGGTGGATTTCTGAGTTCGAGGCCAGCCTGGTCTACAGAGTGAGTTCCAGGACAGCCAGGGCTACACAGAGAAACCCTGTCTCGAAAAACCGAAGAAAACCCCAAAAGGAAAAAAAAAAAATGCTCAGTCAAATGCAGCAAAGGAACTAAGTATGATGGCACATGCCTTTAATCCCAATACTTAGAAGCAGAGACAAGTAGAGCTCTGGGATTTCAAGGCTAGCCTAGTCTATATATCAAGTTCCAGACACCCAAGGCTGCATGAGACCGTGTGTCAAAAACATAAACAAACAAACAAACTCTGCCCTCTGGTTAAGCTAGTGACTGGCAATGATGAAAGTTAAAACTTAGTCCAAAACACATACTAAGACTTTACAAAGCTGGTTGGTAAATCTGATTTTACAAATGATATAAAGGCTTTCTCTGACTTTGTCCCCGCTGTAACACTACTTACAGATCTAGGCTGCCCTGAGAATCTTCGGTTATAATCGTTAACATCTTGATGCAATCTCACGACATCCTGAGATTGATCATCTTCCCCAAATACCGTTAGGAGGAGCGTCACCTGTGTATTGCAGGAGAAAGCTGTTACCCCTTCTGCACCACTATTACCACTTTTCACTTGGTGTTGTTCAAGAGAATGGACAAGCTTCTGAATGTGTATTCGGTCATCCCTCTGAATAAAGGCAACATGGAGGACATGTAATTCTGCCATACAGTAAAATGTAATACAAAATGTCATTTTTAATTCCTCCAAGATAAAATGGGCTCCACATCTAAACACTTATATTTTCCTGTCCATATCAGGTGCTAAGACCCACAGTTCTCTGGATAAAAGGATGATAGGAAAACCTTGAGTAACCAAGTAACATTAAAAGTAAACCTATCAGTTTCAGAGAAAAAATTAAGCACTTCTGAATGACTTATTTTACACACATTTGACATGTCTTTGAGTGCTATCACGCTACAGAATTAAAGGGTTGGACAGCCTGACTCTGAAACACCAGCCCCTGTAATGAGGAGAGGTAAGTCGGTACTGTTATAGAACAAAGGTTAGTCTTGCTACTTGCACGACCATGGTAAAGATGGTTCACAGTTGCTTAAGGACAATACAAGGACCTTGAAAAATATGTACAGCTAAGAATCTAACAACCTATAAAGAATAATGTCTGATAAATACAATGAGATAAAATGGAAGGGACTAAATCAGGTTTAGTGACTGGAGAGATGGTTCAGTGGGTAAGAGCGCTGGCTGCTCTTCCAGAGGTTCTGAGTTCAATTCCCAGCAACTATACAGAGGCTCACAATCTGTAATGGGATCCGATGCCCTCTCTGGACTTACAGATGTGCTTGTAGACAGAGTACCATTTACACAGAACATAAATAAATCTTAGAAAAGAAAAAGAACAGGTTTGGTTTTGGATCATTCTAGATGTTTTTATCCTTCCTAAGGACAAGAAAACCACTACTGAGATATTTTCCAAAGTTAAATGAAGGAGTGATTAAGTGGTATGGACAGCAGACAAGTCATCCATTCCTTCACAGATTTATTAGTAAAAATGTAGTCTATAAAATAAGTTAATAATTTTAAGTCTCCAGCAAGATTAGCCCTTAAAGTCAGGACTGTCAAATCAAACCTTAAGAGATCTAACCCTCACGGCCTATCCCATCTTATACTATTCTTTTCTCAAAGCTAGTGTAAGGTTTTAGAACATGAATTTTTTTTTTTTTTTTTCTAAATGCAGTCTTGCCAGGAATGGTGGTGTATACCTTCAATCTCAGCACTTAGGAAGCAGAGAAAGGTAGATCTCTGAGTTCAAAGCCAGCCTGGTTTATATAGTGAGTTCTAGGACAGCCAGGGTTGCATAGTGAGATACTGTCTCAAAACAAACAAAAGAATGAATGTAATTGAGCATCTCCTATGTTTAATTGAGCATCTACTATGACCTAGGCACTGTTGTGTTAGTGGTATGCACACATGGAAAAAGAGATGGTACAACCTCATCATGAATGACTTCAACATCTGCAAGAGAGGCTGACCTGTGACAGAGCCTGTTACATGGCATTGCAGGTGCTACCAAAACTGAACTTTCCCTTAGGAGGTCTAGTACACCTGAAGAATAAGGAAAAGTCTTGAGGTGCTGGTAGGAGTGTTTGGTAAGCCAATGTACAGAGAGGAATGACAAGTGTGCTTTAGTCAGCAGCCTGTTATTTCCATGGCCATTTGCCAGTCAAACAGTACTTTCTACTGTCTTACCTCCAGGTTAAATGACTAACTTATGGAAGCAATGGCTATCAGACTAAGAGAGCTCCATCACCTCACTAATCTCTCATCAGTTTTCATTACAACAAACACTCTAGGAAAGCCATGGGTAAAGTCGAAAAGTGGGTTGAGTGTATGTGTTGATTTGAGAAGGAATGGTTCCCATAAGTTCACATTTTTGAATGTTTGGTCATTAGAAAGTGGTACTACTTGACAGGGATTAGAAGGTGTGGCCTTGTTGGGGTAGGTGTGGCCTGCTGGAGGAAGTAGGTTTCAAAGCTCAAGCCAGGTCCAGCGTCTCTCTCCCTGCTGCCTGTGAATCTAGACGTAGAACTCTGAGCTCCTTCTCCAGCACTGTGTCTGCCTGCTTGCTGCCATGATGATAATGGCCTACACTTCTGAAACTGTAAGCCAGCCCCAACTAAATGCTTTCCTGTATAAGAACTGCTATGGCCATGGTGCCTCTTCACGGCAATAGAACACTGGCTAAGACATGGTGGAACTCATTTTTCAGTTTAAAATACACTACCTGGCCTCCATGTTTCTGGCAAAAGGTAAGAACTACTGGCAATTAGTTTATGGCAAATGAATTGTCCATGTCACACATCAAATTAGCCACAGAAACAATGTGAGAGGCACAAGTCAACTTTCCTTCTAGCCATGTGGGAAAAAGTCCAAAGTTCTGAGGTAGAGTTTGGGACTACAGAAATAAAAAGGAAACGAGCAAAGCCTGGCTCTCCTGCTCTAATAGTAATGGGGAAAGGAGTGCTAAAACAAAGGAGACACACTGTAAGGATACCTGTGTGCTTCACTATTAAAGTTCACAGAAAATAGAACACGTTAAATACATAATATTTTTAAAAGAATATATTTTCCCAAAAAAGAACAGTATGTGGGAAAAACTCACTTATCTCTTGTTTTTCAATACAACTATAGGATTTCAAATAGAATTCCCTTTTTTATGATACTTTAGTGATTTTTTTTAAAAAAAAGTATCTTTAAAAAAATTTAGTAAAGTTACAGACACAGCAGGTAAAAATGCAGTTTGGCTGGAAAAGTAACTCAATTTAAATTTAAAACTGCTAATACTGGGCAGAAGAGATGGCTCAGTGGTTAAGAAAGCTTCCTGCTCATGCAGAGGAGTGAGGCTCAGTTCGCAGCAGCAATATGGTAGCTCATAGTTACTTAAAACTTCAGTTTGAGAGGATCCAATGCCTTCTATGACCTCTATGGACTCTTGCACACAGGTTGTGTACTTACACTCAAGAACACACACATAAAATAAAACATTTTAAACTAAAAGGAAATGAAATGAATATTTATGAAATGAAAGGCCATAAGTGAAACTTTATATCTACAGAACACTACCGTTTGTCTACAGATAGGACAACTGATTGCACCAAGCCAGGACCCGTATCGCCAGTATGCAATTATGCAGGAACCTAGTGGAATAAGAAAACATCAATAATGAAGCTATAAAGTTCATATTGTCTGGTCAAGTTTATACTATTTAATAGTATTACTTTCCTTAAAATATTGTTTTATTACATTGTTTATCTACATCGCTTATTAAATATTCCTTGAAAAATTTACTTCATCTAACCACATCTTCAGGTAAATTAAAATCTGGCAGTCATTCCCAACTACTAAAAAAACATTTTTATTTCAGCTACTAATTAAGCAATGGACATTTTTATACAATAAAAAACAAATATTAATCACCTCAGTTACTGAAGCCTCAGAGAAAACAGTTTGCTATATAAAATAAACACGATACTGAATATGACAAACCGTAAGACACTATTTGTTCCAAATTTGATGTACTGGAAAAATATTTATTTTAGGTGTTCACTGATCCAGCAAGGTGTGGTGACACATACCTAGAATCCTAGCACTTGGGAAGCAGAGACCCCTGGACTTCAAACGAGAGGGCCCTTTGGGCTAACCAGTGAGACCCTGTCTCAACAATACCAAGGTTTAAAAAGGCAAACTAAATAAGCTGTGGTGGACACAATCCTTCACTTAGGAGGCTGGTGAGAGGTCAGGAGCTTAAGATCAACCCCATCTACACATAAAGGTCAAGGCCAGCCTCAGCTCCATGAGCCCTTTCCTCCCTGCCACTCTAAAACCTGACAACAAATATCTCAAGAGGGTAATTTGATAAAGTGGGTTTCCTTGATGAAATACTTAGCTTAGCTTACTGTCTGAAGTACTTATTGTATTAGGAGATGTTCATGAGGATGGGGGAGGAGGCTGAATCAGTAAAGTCTTTACTGTAGCAACATGAGGGCCTACCTCAGTTCCCATGAACCAATGTAAAACAGTTGGACATGGTGGCACACACATGTGCTGGCACACACATGTGATCCCAGTACTGGGGAGGCAAAAGGAAGAAGGACCCCTAGGGCTCACTGACCAATCAGGCTAGCCTACCTGACAAGTTCTCTAACAGTAAGTAAGAGGACCACCCCGCTCCCCTCAAACTCGAGAAAAGGCTAGGCCTGGGGAGTTGCCGAGTATGTAAAATCAAAGCAAGAATGAGGACTTGATCCCATGCTCCTTTTGTTATTGCTGTTGTTTAAGTCCAGGCTCTCCAGTTTGTGCCTATAATTCCAAAGCAGAAAAGGTGGCAATATCAAGATTCCTGGACCGTAACGCCAGCCAGTCTAGCCAGAGGAGCAAGCTCTAGGTTGAGTAAGAGTCTCTTCTCAAAAATAAGGTTGAGAGTGATGGAGGAAGATATCACCACATGCATGCACACCCATCCCACCACCCACATACACAAAAGAAAAAAAAAAGAAAGGTAGACAGTATCCTGAGACCAACACCTGAGGTTGACATGGGACTCCACAAGCACCCACACCCACACCACGTACACATACACACCCACATGAACACACACACACACACACACACACACACACACACACACACACACACACAGATTCATGAGCAACAAAACAACCAAAGATAGCAACACTGCCTGAAGAAATAATTTATACGACCTCAAAAGTGGTAGGGGCACTCAGTAGATAAATAGTTCAATCCAGTAACATGAAGGGACGTTTCTGCTGTCTGATGCTTTCAAAGGGCCAAAGGGCGCCATGTATTCTAGGCAAACCCTCTTATAACTGAGCTACATTCCCAGCCCATGTTCCTTACTTTGACCTCTCCTGGACAGAAGAAGAAGCAATAGCAATCCAACTGTGGAAACCAAAGTGACATAGTCTAATCAGCTAAAGATAGCTAAATCTTAAATTGTTCGATAGTGAGTGAAAGGAATAGACAGAAGGACAGAGTGGCGACCTGGGTACAGCACTTGTACTGAACTTTGTAGGATAGCTAAGACAGGTAGAAGAGAGCACTCAAGACACTTCTGTTCTTTATAACCAAGAGTTAAAGCAGAAAGAATGGCTTGTGAAAACAATGGTGAACAACCACTTCAACTGGCAGAAACTGACCAATTACAAACAACCAACTCACCAACCTCGGGATGAGTCTAAAAGCTAAACGATTACCTTATGCCTATCTATACCTTCATGGAGCTCTGTGCTAAGCATAGTCTATTAGGCACTTCGGGCATTCTGAAACCGGTGTGAAAGCAAAAGCTGGGGCTGTAGAGATGGCTCAGTTGCTAAAGTGTTTGTCCCCAGAGCCCATGTGAGATAAACAAAGGTCAGGAGGTTAGGGAGCTGGATCTGCAGTATCAGTGTAACCCAGCATGAGGGGTAGGTCATCAAGGCTTGGTGACCAGCTAGTCTAACCTAACCACTGAGTTCCAGGTTGGTGGTAGGGGGTGAGGGGCTGGGAGTGGGGGCTTGGAGGTAGGGGGTTAGGGGTGAGGGGGTGGGCGATTGGGGAGCTGGGAGTGCTGGGGGCAGGACAGACTGAGAGACTAAGATAAGCCAGGTGTAATGGCACATACCTTTAGCATTAGGTGGATCTCTGAGTTTGAGGCCATCCTGGTCTACACAGTGAGTTCTAGGAGAGCCAGAGCTACATTAATAGAGAGACCCTGTTCCAAAAAACAAACAAACAAAAAGCAACACCAACAACTACAAAAAACTAAGATAAGCAACAACACCAACCTCTGACCTCATTACACATGTGTACACACATGGTATGTGCATGCTCACACACATGCACACAGGTATGTGTGCCCACACAAATACATGAACCTGCCTGTACACATACAAATATGCACATGTGCACATATACACATGTATATATACACAAAGAGAAAAAATTATTAGTGCTATTATTTTCACCTGATACCATGTCTTAGCTGTATCTATGACCTTTTTACCCAAAAATTCAACCTATTTTGACAAACACTACATTTAATCTCAAATATCTTTTCCTCAAACTAGAGTGTGGGTGTCCTTATTTTATGTAACACCTTATTTTATGTAATTATGTAACACCAATTGTCTTCACTGAAAAACTATGACTTAGCAGATTAAATGCTTTAGTTCATCTGCTATTAGATGCTTGATATTGTCTTATTCAATTTTCTCCCTCCACAGAAAAAGTATTATCTGGTGTGAGAGGTGACTGAACTTTCATCTGGGTCACAATCTCTCTCAATCTATTTAGTTGCAAAATGAGAACAAAATCTCACAGGCCTGAGAGAGTTAAATAATGTAGATTATAGATGCAAATAAGATGATTCTGTTCTAATTTACTATAATGGAGCAGAGGTGTTACGCTACATAAAGAATTACTGAGCTAAGAGCTCTCTCTTGACACACGTAGTGTTAATATACTTGATCTACTGTCCAGAGAATTTTTTTTGAGAAATTACATAAGAAGATTTTTACCTTTAGATTTACTAAATAAATAAATAAATAAATAAACGTAACATGGCTTAGTTGGTAGGGGGTAGCTTAGCATGCACCAGGCCTTGGGTTATCAATACTCCTCAGCACATAAACTAGGCATGGTAGTGCATGCCTGAAATCTCAGCACCTGGGAGGTAATGTGGATCAGAAGTTCAAGGTCATCCTGGGCTATATAGCACATTTGAGGCCAATCTACGATACCCGAGTCCCATCTCAAAAGAAAAAAGTACCTAACAAGTAGAGCAGGATATCAGAAGCAATCTACTCTATTACCTCAGACCAGAGGTAAAAGCAAGAACACAATACAACCATCTTTCAATTGACAGGATTATCCACCCAGTGAATTAGCTAAGCCTGAGTTGGCAAGTAAGTTCACTTTGCCTGCCAAGCTTCACAAAGTACCAGCACTGCCTAGAGGATGATTAAGGCCATGTTTAGATTCAGGAGAAAGGAGGGCCAATGTATCAGAAATGCCTGCTACAGGTTTGAGAGCAGGAAGATTCCTGTCTCTCCTGATGGCCATTAGTTTCCTCTTCCCACCTGACCTTTTATTTGCTGTTTTTCAGCAATCCAGAAGATAATTAAAAGACTCATACTGGGCTGGGCAGTGGCCTCAGTGAACAAGGCCTTTGCCACACAAGCTTGTGGACCTGAGTTCAGAGCTCTGGAATCATGGAAGGCCGGATGCAGTGGTACATATCTGTAACCTCAGTGCTCTCAAGACTGGATGCAGACACAGAAGAAGCTTACAGGCTAGCTAGCTTGGCATATGTAGAAATGAACAAGAAATCCTATCTTAAGGAAGAAGGCAAGAACTCAGCCAGATTCATCAACCTACACACATACTATGACATCTGGCCACAGAAAGTCTAAACGAAAGAAAGAAGGAAAGAAAGAAAGGAAGGGAGGGAGGGAGGGAGGGAGGGAGGGAGGGAGGGAGGGAGGAAGGAAGGAAGGAAGGAAGGAAGGAAGGAAGGAAGGAAGGAAGGAAGGAAGGAAGGAAGGAAGGAGAAAGATCATCAGCAGAGCTCAGAGAAGGGCTGGGGGAAGTTTCCGAGAGAACTGTCCTCCCTTGTCAACAGTGAGTAATAAATCTCACAGATCTCTGTGTCCCATCACATGTTAGCTATGTGGGGAAAGTGAGGCTGGGCATGGTAGTGCACACCTGTAACCTCAACACTAGAGGTTCATGTAGGAGGATTGCCAGCTCAGTGTCTGGCTAATGTACAAAGCAACATATTGTCTAAAAAAATCAAAACTATCACCATAGCTGGGTCTGATGACAAATGCCTTTAGTCGTGGCATTTGAAAGGCAAATGCAGGTGAATCTCTGGATATGACGCAAGCCTGGTCACAGAGCAAGTTTTAGGCCAGCCAGGGCTACAAGGTGAAACCCAGTCTTTAAGAACAAAACCTTGAGGAGTTTAAGATTAATAGTTGAAGGAACACAGAACTAGATTCGTTATAATAATCACAATGTATGGAAAACTCAGCATTGCAAGGTAGAGATTTCAAATGTTTCAACCCCAGCAATATCAATAATAAAACCGTAAGAATTCTGTGCTGAAGTCAAACAAAAAAACACAAAAGGGAGGACACTAATAAAGGATCATTATATGCTACTTTTAAATTAGTCTTTAAGTAAAATTCAGAACATATGGGAATAATTAAGACCAATCTTAATTGTATATACTAATGGATAGAATGCTTCTAATATCCTATTCGTTAGCCATTTTTATTTAGTATCTGTAGGTTCAAAGGGTAAAACATAAAAAGAAAAACCTCTTTGTTATTCAACTTGCAACTAACAGAAAGGACTATTACTGAGGAGCAGGCCTAACGACTGGCCATATCTAAGTTAGGAAGAGTTCTTCGTGTTCATCTTCCTGCAAGCCGCCAATCACAGCAGAATTAAGCACAGAGCTTAAAGCCAGCTCTAGGTTGCTTAACAGCTGGGTTACCCATTAACAAAACTTCTTGCCTTCTCTGAGCCTCAGTTTCTGATTTGTGGGGTTGGAGGAGATTAAAAATATTAACCTTTCTGTACAGTGGACATATCCAATCTTGTAAGGTCATAAGAAACAATAATTTTCTCTATGAAATCTTTCTGGGGATGGGGAAAGCCAATGAGGAGTAGAAGGTACCTCTTGTTGATATTAAATGTGAATATATTCCCTTTTTAAGCTGGTATGTGTTTAGTTTTTGCATACTTGTCTCCAGCTCCTAAAGGTCACACAGAAAGAGTAAAGACAGGTGGTAGAGGTTTGTGGCTTAGTTCTTGAGACAATAATCCTGCCATGGGAAGTCTGAATAACATATAAAACTGACAAAAGTTGAAGAAGGACCCAGTGAACACATAATGTTATTTAAAAACTTGAACTATTCTTCCAAGAAACACATTGCTAATGATCTAGAAGGTTATTGAGTTTTATTTTATTCTAAAGCTTGGAATCCACAAATGCTAACACACTAAACAGAAAATAAATTAGGATTTAGTACCTGTTTGTATACAACCACATGCATTATACACACACACACACACACACATATGTATAATATTTGTGTGTGTGTATATATATATGTGTGTGTGTGTGTATATATAATGTATGTGTGTGTGTATGTGTATGTGTATGTATGTATATATGTGTGTGCATATATATAACATGTAACCCAAGCTGGTCTTGAACTTGCTGTCTAGATGAGGATGACTGTGAATTCTCGGCCTTCTTTCTTCCACAGAGTACTAGGATTCAGGCATATGCCACCATACCTGGTTTATATAATCGTGGGGGATCAAGCCCAAGGCTTCTGCATGCTAGGCAGGTACTCTACCAACTGAGCAACATCTCAGACCTTAGTATATAATATACGAAGTTATATACTATTATTTGGGTGGCAACTAGAGCAGGACTTCTGAAGCAATCTACTTTTCTGAGCAAATAGATGTGAAGAAAAGAAAATAAACAATCCAGCCAACTAACAACTCACATAGGTCTTGAGCTAGTTACTTTAACCAAGTCTGATGTTATTTGCTTACCACAAAAGAGATGTCCACAATTTGTTTCCACAGGAAAGGAGGCTTGATGTAAGCAGATTGGACAATACATTTCAGTGTAGAACTGCTGTCGAGCAGGAGTAGGGACATCCTGGTAAAAGGACACAGACATCTCTCAAATCAGAAATTACACATACCCAATAGTTTACAATCCTGCAAGTCTGAGAAGCTTGCAAAGTTATTTTCTTTGTACTAAGTGGCCTTCACCTTCCTTCCTATGCACAATTTGAAAACAAAATGTAGATTAACTCAAAGTTAGCTATTGCACTTTATTAAAATGCATACATTATTTTGAATTCCACAAGCTACTATATAAGCTAGAGAACAAGAAACACCATGCTTCAGTGTAACTCAGTGGGAGAGCACCCACTTAACATGCATGAGGCTCTGGGTCTGATCCTCAATACCATCAAAAGAGAAACATACCAAACTATTACTCTTAATATTCCCTTTGAATTTGTGTGACATTTAAAGGAACTTGTTTGGTCTTTAAAAGAGTCTTGCTTTGCAGTCCTGTCAGATCCGCACCTTACAGCAGCAGCTCTACCTCAACTTCCCAAATGCTAGCTCTGCAGGAGTGTGTCTGGTGTCATCTCTCACAACCTTTTCATTGAACACTTGTCCCCTGTTAAGTTTGCATATCTGCTCTATCTTCCACAAGAAAAGAATTAAACTTCCAATTAAGATTATTTGCTCATTTTACCAGTAGGAAAAAATGAACACTTTTGATAACTTGAACTTGGTCCTTTACAAAGTCATCCTAGTAAATGTTAATATGCTTTTCATTGCACATGTTTGTAATCCCAACAGCTAGGATGTGGGGGCAGGAAGATAAGATTTCCAAGTTGCCCTTGGCTACTTAACAGGATCCAGGTCGGGCTACATGAGACCCTGCCTCAGACACCCCAAACTAAGCAAATGTATAATATGTGCACATTCCTTGGTGCATCACTGCTGTGACCAGATAGTAGTGTTAAGTGAAAGTACAGTACAAGTAGCATACATCAAATATGATTCTGGAATAACAGTGCATGAGGGCAAAGACCCCACTTACACGACTCACTGTAGTACTGAGGACCTAGGAAGCTACCTAGCACTAACACAGAGCGTACGCCTTCACCAAGGGGCTGGAAAGCTGGCTCTGCACTTCATGCATCTGGCTCCCAGCACCCACATGATGGCTCACAGTCATCTCTAACCCAGTGCAGGGGCGCTAACATCCTCTTCTGAACTCTACGGCACCAAGCACATACATGATGCACATACATTAGGCAAAAATTCATATACATACAATAAATAGGTATTAAAACTTTTTAAAACAAAATTATCACAAAAAATCAAAAGTAGTAAATATAAACTTAATTATAAAATGAATTAAAGAACTTTTGATACAATGTTATGATATAATTAGAATTTATTTCTTTTTTGGTTTTTCGAGACAGGGTTTCTCTGTGTAGCCCTGGCTGTTCTGGAACTCACTCTGTAGACCAGGCTGGCCTTGAACTCAGAAATCCACCTGCCTCTGCCTCCCAAGTGCTGGGATTAAAGGCGTGCGCCACCACTGCCCGGCCTAGAATTTATTTCTTAGAACAGCACTAATTACTAAAATAATTGAAGGTGGCATTGTCATTCCAGTGTTAATATTACAAATAAAAATATTTAAATATTTAAATATTGCCAGGCAGTGTTGGCGAACTACTGTAGTCCCAGCACTCAGGAGGCAGAGGCAGGCAGATCTACATTGGAGACCAGCCTGTCTACAGAGTGAGCTCCAGGGCAGCCAAGGCTACACAGAGAAACCCTGCCTCAAAAAAAAAAAAAAAAAAAAAAAAAAAAAAAAAAATTAATGAATATGAAAATAAAAACTTGCACCTTTTTTGATGTTTTTTAAAGGATCTAACCACAAAAGCCTACCAGAGTCACTCATATCTATAACCCCAGCATTAGGGAAGCAGAGGCAAATATGTCTCTATGAGTTTGAGGCCCATTTGGTCTACACAGCAAGTTCCAGATCAGCCAGGACCATGTGATTCTGTCTCCAACAAACAAAAGGGGGGGGGGGGAGGAAGTTTCTATTTCATTTCAGTTAAAGTCAACTATATTTTTTATACAAACAACAAATAGAAAAATTATTCTGTTTTAGGACAAGTTAATAAAAATCATGCATGTATCTGTAGCTGGACTTTTGGCTACTTTGTGGGTTCTTCTGTCTTCCACCCTTCTCTACCTCTCATCTTCCACCCTTTCAACCCCCTGACACTAGGTAGGAGAGAAAAAAGCATTGAGGAGAAAGAGGGTGATGCTATCCTTAGACTGCTTCCTGCTGATTAGGGCATCAAGTTCCTTGGGGTAAGTTTGATCTTCTCTGTCAGGATATCTAATTTCTTTTTTTCTTCTCTTTGCACCCAACTGCTTGACAAACCGCAACCAACAGCATCCAGCCGCCAACCAGCTATGGGACTCCAGCACTTAGACACCCTCTGAAGAGTCCCCAGAATTTATCACACAGCTGCAGAAACTATCTGCAGCTGTCAAAACCATGCCCCTGCTTAAGTCTGATGTAAATCATAGTCGGCTGCTGTGGAGAATGTGAAGTAGCACCTTATCCCACACCTGGGGTTAAAATGAAACATATTCCCATATTTCTGTGTTTTTCAAAGAAACCAAAATTCTCACTGTATAGTAGTATCTCTGTAAGTTAAGACTAGTGTGCCGCTGGATTGATGGCTCTAGCCAGTAGTTCCAGCACTTGGGAGGTTCTAGAGGTTTGAATGAGAATGGTCATATAAATTTGAATGATAGACCTCTGGCTGATGGAGCTGTTTCGGAAAGGATTAGGAGAGCTGGCCTTGTTGTCACTCAGGGTGGGCTCTGAGGTTTCAAAAGCCCACCTGCGGCCCAGTCTCTCACTCTGCCTCCAACTTATGGCTAAGATGTAAGCTCTCAGCTACTGCTCCAGAGCCTGTCTGCTGCCACACTCCCTCCCATGCTGATAATGAACTCTGAAACAGTAGGCACGCCCCCAGTTAAATGCTTTATTTTATAAGTTGCCTGTAACTGGGCTTACAGTTACAGCAATAGAAAAGTAACTACGACAGAGGTAGAGTCAGGAAGATCAGGAGTTCAAGATCATTCTCAGCTACCCAACAAGTTCCAGACCAGACTGGAATACATGAGATTGTCTTAATGTCTGTCCAATCCCCTCAAACGAAGAAAATGTGCTTAATCTGAAAATATATAATCTGAAAAACAATATAATGTGAGGAGTAAAGTAGCTGATGTTTCTTAAAGTTACTTTCTAGTATCTTATCCCCGCTGCGTACAATAGGAAACTACAACATCCCCTTACATATATACTACATAACCATACCTGCTCTGTTTGAAGTTGTTCTCGAAGCACCCTGACTAGCTCTTGGTTTTCTGGATGAATATTCTGCTGTACATTTCTGTCGGGTAGAATTTAAAAAGTTAGATTAACCCATCTGCTTTATTAGTTGAATTTTTGACACTGAACGACTGACCAGCACAGGTTGATGACGGCTCTATGGGTGCAGGCACGGGCGGCACAAGCCTGACGACCCGAGTTAGGCCCCCAGAACTCATGCCACAGTAAAAGCAGAGAACCTACTCTACAGAACTGCCTCTGGCGTCCACATGCACATCACGGCAGGCACCCCACACCATTAATAGTAAAAAATTGAAACTCATTTATTTTGTGTGCGGCCTACATTTATATATGGGTATGGGTGTGTGTGCTGTAACACATGTGTGGAGACCAGAGTATAATTTACACAAGTTGCTTCTCTCCTACCATGTGGGTTCTGGGACTGAATCCAAGGTGTCAGGTATGGCAAAAGTATTTACCCATTGACCCATCATCCTGGCCCAATAATTAATTTAATTAATTAATTAATTAATTAATTAATTAATTTTAGAAAAAGAACTACATGGAGTCTGGGAAGATGGTTCAGTGGTTAAAAGCACTGGCTGCTCTTCCAGAGGTCCTGAGTTCAGTTCCCAGCAACCACATGGTGGCTCACAGCCATCTGTAATGAGAGCTGATGCCCTCTTCTGGCAAGCAGGCATCATGCAGATAAAGCACTCGTACATAAAATACATAAATAATTGTTTTAATCTTTATAAAAAGGAAGAAAAAGAACTACTGGTGACCAAATGTAGCTTAAGTGTAACTGATGATATAGACCTGCACTCCAATCCCACGACTGTGACTTCTAGGCTACTCTGTGACAACTTCCTCCCAAATCTGTGATCATCAGTCAATTTTAGGTTTCAATGGTAAGTGACAAAATCCAGATGCCCAATACCTTAGGAATTTATTGCAAGCTAATACGTAATACATAGAACAATGAACACATTTCTTTTGTGAACTTTCTTTAAAGTAAGCAATTAGAAAATTCTACATATTATACATCTGAACACTTTCTACATCTAATTGAGTCTTTCTCCTAATTTTTCATGTTTAAGGAGAAGGGAAGACAGCAGAAATTAAAATTATACACATAATTATACATATAATGCAAAACTGCCAAAACTGCCTGTGCTGATTGGTTTCTATAAAATTGACACAAACCTAGATCTATCTGGGAAGAGAGAATCTTAACTGAGAAAATGCTTCCATAAGATTGGCCAGTAGGAAAGACTATAGGGCATTTTCTGAATTAATAATTGATGTCCAACTCACTATGGGTGGTGCTACCCTGGCCCTGGATGGTATAAGAAAGCCAGCTAAGCAGGCCGTGAGGAGCAAGCCAGTAGGCAGTGTTCCTCTATGGGTGGTGCTACCCTGGCCCTGGATGGTATAAGAAAGCCAGCTAAGCAGGCTGTGAGGAGCAAGCCAGTAGGCAGTGTCCCAGCTAAGCAGGCCGTGAGGAGCAAGCCAGTAGGCAGTGTTCCTCCACGGCCTCTGCTTCAGTTCCTCCCCTAGTTCCTTTCTTGGTTTCTCTCAGTAATGGAGGATAACCTGAGAGCTGCAAAAAGAAATAGACTCTTACTTTACAAGTTGGTTTTGGTCATGGTCTTTATCACACTAATGGAAAGCAATCTAAGACATGAACATACCACTTAAAAAGTACAATGGAAAATCGGAAGCAAGAAGATGTTGGCTGTAAAAAAGATGAGATTTGGCCAGGAGAGCCCTGGTATCAGCAATGAGGTGGGGTTTTTGCTCTTTTGTTTGTGTTTGTTTTTTTTCCTCACTTTTTCCATTTAGTTATTTTGTATATATTATCTCTATCACCCACTAGCTGATAGATTCAATTATAAAAATTTTTAAACTAGTTTACTCTTATAGGAAATATTACTATTTTAGTCAAAATGGAAACTATGAATTTAAATATTCTCAGGCAAGTCAGGAAAAAAAATGGTAGCATTCAAAGCTCAATGGAAAATAAAATATTTTAGTCACTGAGACCAACTATTACTAGAAAGAACTAGTCATCAACCTTTAGAAATACTCAGTACTTGAAATCATTTACTCTTCAGTCTCACCTGAGAAGTGCATACAGGAGAGTAGCGATCAAAGCAAAGCTGACCACCACTGCCACAAGTACTTGGTCACTTACTCCTTCTATAACTGAATCATCCTGCTGCAAACTTTGAACTTCACTGTAGTATTTGGCCATTACAGGTCTAAAATATGAAGAAGTGAAAATGAAATATATCGATAAAAGCAATGTAAGGATGGCTTATGTCTAACATGCATAACACAGCATGCTCTTTAATGCATGCACCATTAAGTCCAGCTCCAGTTATGGTTCCCCTACTGATCAGTGAGTTTTGTTTTGTTTTTTAATTTGCCAGAATCTTTATGTGGGGGAGACAAAATACTACTTTCTTTAAGAAAAACAATTACTTTATCACTCATATACATACTTTTAAAGTAAATTTTTAAAAAATTCCTTTTCTGGATGGCTGGAGACATAGTTCAGTTGGCAGAATAGCTGCCTACCATACACAAAGTTCTGGGGTTGCTCTCGAGAATTTTATACAACTGAGTGTAATCATGTATTGCGCATGGAGGCCAAGGCAGAAGGATCACTGCAGGTTCAAAGCCAGCTAGGGTTAGTGGGTAGGAGGTGGTATGACTGAAATAAAACCTTTATTCCGTTTAGGAAAAGGAAAAGGATATTCCTCTACCCTGGTTGCTCTTTTCTAACCCAATATCAAATAAAGTATCCAAACAGATCTCATCCCTCTGTCTTAGCATGTAAAGAGTTACCCAGCACATGCTGCACACAGAATTTAGTGACTCACCAAGCTTAGAGCACTAGTCATTTGATTAGCAGAATTCACTTAGGCAGTAGGACATTTACCTTTCTAGTGGATCCATTTGAATTAATGCAAGTCTGGAGCTTGAAAACTATTAGCCAAACCTGAATGAAGCTCAGCTTATGGTTCAAAATTCCTTCAACTACATGGCATAAAGGAATCGCTTTGAGAGTATGTATATGCAGTAAAGAAGGAAGACTCCTTCCCAAATTCTAGAGAAAAATGATAGTACCCAATACTATAAGTATGAGAGGAGACAACCCAACTACACTGTAAGTTAATCACAGGCAATTCTTCCCGAGCCCTCAGTGAACACAGCTCAAAGCCTTGTATGATAACCAAAGGGAAATGATAGGACTATTCAATTAAGTATGTAATAGCATAAATAAAATTCTGAACTTATGTACATTACTGGACTGAAAGGTTTTATCCAAGGCTGAGGATCTATCACAGATGACAAGAGCGCTTCAATTCAATTTCAATCCCTATCACAAAATAAACCGGCCCCCACCTGGATCCCAGCACTTGGGAGGTAGAGATGGGAGGGTCAAATATTCAAGGTCGCTCTTGACAACACAGAAAGGCAGACACAACTGATACTGGCTTAGGATGCACATGTCCCATCTCAAGAAGCTCTATCCAGAATCATGAATTTGATCTCTCTTAAGAAGAAAATATTGAGTGTAAAAAACCAATACTCCTGAAATGGATCTGAATTAGCTGCTAGTAAGCAAAGAAATGTATCAAGGGTAGGTTTCATCAACTTTATGTAGAGTGCCCGCCTGATATACAAGGAACTCTTAAGGACAGGTTTCAAATTCCCACTGTAAAATTCCCATTATGAACCTACATACAAGGGGAGAAAGAGAGAGAGAGTGACAAAGAGAGAGAGGGAGAGAGAGAGAGAGAACACACGCTCTACTTTTACTTTCATTTAAAAACAGCCACATGAACTGCCAGCTTAAGTGAAGCTGGGGAAGAAGAGCACTTGAAATCTAAGGAAAGGCCAGACAGTCAGTGTAAGACATTTCCTTTATTAGGTATTGTCTTTTTAAATTAGAAATGCGATGGCTATGATCAAGTCCTAAAGACAGGGCTGGGAACATAGCTTAGTTGATAGAGTGCTTGCTCAGCATGCATAAAGCTCTGGGTTCCATTACTAGAACTACAGAGACATACTGGGAAGTTAGAGAAAGGAGGTTCAGAAGTTCAAGGCTATCTGTAGCTACATAGAAGTTGGAGGTCAGCCTGGGCTACATAAGACCTGTCTCAAAATAATATATGGATTTGTAGGCAGGGTGTGGTGGTGCATGCCTTTGATCCCAGCAGTCAGATGGTAGAGGCAGACAGATCTCTGATTTGGGGACCAGTTGGGTCTAAATAGTGAGTTCTAGCACAGCCATAGTTATGTAGAGAAACCCTATCTCAAAAAAAAAAAAAGAAAGAAAAAGAAAAAGAAAAAGAAAAAGAAAAAAGAAAAAACAAGCCAAGTGCATCAGCTGAGACATTACAATGAGTATCATTACTCATTTCTCCTATGCTATACCTCACACAGTCTAACTTCCAGAATGGGGTAACTGAATGGGATAACTGAAGCCATGGGACAACACGATGTGTCAGGCACCATCCACCCTGCACAGAGTAATACATGACTTATTCCTGAAAGTAGATAGGGAGCCACCTTATTAATTTATCGGACTAAATTTAAAGTGTAAAGGCACAAGGGCATATTAAAGTCTATCAGGAAAACCAGGAACAAATCCAACATGCTAGAACAAAGAAAATGTAACTCTCTCCCCTAGAGCCAATAAATAAGACACCTAAAACTGGGGTGCCATGGTCCTGGTGTTCGAATCAAAGATCAACAAGCAAAGGACTCCTTAATTGTCTCTGGAGTTTCAGCTTGGCTTGGACCCTAGTTATCAACCCAGCCTACTCAACTACCCAGCCTATTCACCCACCTGAACCTATTCCAGAACCCACCATTTCCTGAGCACTCAGTTTGACTTTTATCTTGCAAATGGGCTATAGCTTCTTCCTTGCACTGGTCTGGTTCATTATCTATCAGTACAGTTTCTCTCAGCCTTTTTCTGAAATCTTTTGAACTCCAATGCAGCCTCTTTAACTGTAACACTAACACATACACAAACACACACACACACACACAATTACCTTTGCCTTGTGACGTACCATAGGAGAGTTAATGTTACTAATTAAGACTGGAATAAAAGAACCTACTTTTGCCTCAGCCAGATTATCAAAGTAGGTAGGATTATATAACAAATGTCACTGAACCTTGTCTATTTATTGTTATTCAATAAAGTCTAATTTTGGAATGACACAAACATGCTCATCTGTTTCTGACTTTTCTGCTCACCACCAAATCCAAAATTTGTCAAAATTTCCCCTGAATTCATAGACTGCTGTAGCTGAGAACTAACCTCCACCTGGGTAAGGCCTACAAAGACAGCTCAGAAAAGTCCCAACTCACCTTCTTGGGTCTTTTTCTAACACTGTCATGGAAAAGGCTACCCTCTCCTAGTAGGAATACTAGGATTCCCCATAAAAAAGGAAAAATGGTCTTCCCCTCATCCCCCAAGGTTCATGTAGCATCTGGATGGTCTGATGGCTTCTGTAATCACTTTCAAGGAGTTCTTAATATCATTTCTGCCCCCAAAAATAATTAGAAGCACAAAATAAACCAGTAAACATTACATGGGGCATAAAAGGACTGTGGACTCAGATTTGAAAAAATATACTTTAAATCAACTGTATCACAGCTTTGAAGGCCTGAGAAGCTAGAGTAAAACTGGTTACTTGCACACAGTCCCTCCAACAAGGCTGAAACCTGTGGTCTCCAAGCTGAAGACAAGGCCAAAGTCAATGTAACATAAACTTACTATTTGCTTACCTGATAAGATTTAGTCACTGAAAGGTGACACCGGTTCTACAGAAACATTTTAGCATGGAATGCTAAAATGGACCTCTGGTCTGACAAAGATCCAGAAGCACCCACAGGGATGCCATAGTACAGGAGATTCAAAGTTGTTAAGAAGAATGCTTGCAAGAAAAACCTTTGAGAATGCTTCAAATAAGATTTATTATTTATTTGTTTATTGTTGGTACCAAAGATTGAACTCTGCTCTGATGTCTGCTAGAGCAGTGAATCTAGCACTACATCCTCAGCCCGAGATTTTTCGAATCTATAAATTATCAATTAATTATATGTGATCATCAAGCAGTAGTTGATAAAAGGTTCATTTAAAAGCTCAATGCTGCCAGCAGTGGTAAGCCTTTGATCCCAGCACTCAGGAGGCTGAGGCAGGCGGATCTCTAGTCTGAGGCCAGCCTGGTCTGCAGAGCAAGTTCCAGAATAGCCAGGGCTACACAAAAAAACCAACCAAGCAATCAAAACAAAACAAAAACTCAATGACTTTTGGAAGTTCTAAAAGCTCATCGAGAGAACTGACTTCTAATGGGAAAGAAGTCTCCAGGAACTGCAAAAAAGTGAAGGTGTATCCTGCGAAGTTAACTTCCCAAGCGCTGCTAATCAAAATTGGCGTGATCTGGTAGTTATGCATACCTTTGAATCCACAATTCTCCTAGGACTCCAAAGCATATATCTTGTATCTTGGTGTCTGGGAAACGCCAATATCTTTGCATTAAGGTCCAGGTACAAGAATGTTTATTATAGCATTATTCTTAGACGCCCTAAACTGGAACAAAGTGTACATCAATGGTAGAACGGGTACAAGGCTGTATTCACACAATGGGATATTTGACAATCATGGGATTTTGTAGATAATTTAATATTATTTAAAAGCCAAAACCACAATACATATCCATTCATAAAATTCCAAACCAAACAAAGGAAAATTATACTACATGCATACTCATCTGGTAAAAAGCTAAAAGGGGAACCAATAAAGTGCCTGTCACAAAAATCAGGCTAGAAATGGTATGGGTGGAAGAACTCTTGGGAATGTGGCAATTCATTTTATTAATATTCTTCAAACATGTACTCCTACGCACTGTTCTGCACGAAACTTAAAAACATATATGAAACCCTACAATGCCTGTATAAAAAATCAAAAGTCGGACAAGGATGCACCTCAATGGAGCCAACTCCCAACACAAGAAACAGGCCTTAGGAACAGAAGGGGTCCTTACGCACTGGTGAACTGGGGTCCCCCCTCTCTCACTTCGGGTAAAGTTTTGTGGGAGAGGGGGCTCCAAGGAGGAACGTCGGGCTCTCCACAGCCGGGCCAAACCGGCCCACAGCCACCGAGACGCGCCCACGTCAGCCGTTCCACCTTCGCCCTGAGACTCTGGGCCGGCTCGGGAGATTCAGGGCTGAGCCCAGGCTTCCGGAGGAAAGCGGCGCGCTGAGCCAACCCTCGCGGGGTCCCGCAGTCCCCCCACCGCGCCGAGTCCGGCCGTCCCGGCCCTCCGTGGGCCCGTGCGGGGGCGTGGCCTGGCACACGCCCGCGGTCGGAGAAGGGGGCGCGTACCTCGTCGCGGCAGAGGAACTACCGGGTCTGTCGGTGTAACAGAATAGAGTTCATTTCCGGGGACTACCAAGCTGCTACTCCTCCCGTGCAACTACAGGCGGCTTCTTAAGCGAGAGCGCCGGCGTCGGCGCACGCGCAGTGTGGAGTCTCAGCGAGTGCTGGCGGACTGGAGAGAAACACCGCCGCAGGACCCGGCTAGGCGCGCGCCCACGAGCAGTAGACTGGGGCCGGGGACGCGCCTTTAGGGGCGGGGCTGAGCGAGCTCGAGCGTGCGCAGTGGCACCCGGGCCTGGGCTCGCGCTACGCTGCGCTCGCGCAGGAGGGCGTGGGCTGGCGGCGCCGGGTGCGCGCAAGGGAGCGCGCGGCCCCGAGCGAGGGAAGGAGGGGCTGGTGACAGTGCGGAGCGATTGCCAGCGTCCGCGCCCCGGGAGCGGCCGGACGGAAGAGAAGGTTTGCCAGTCGCCGGTCGGCTGCCTGACCCTTCGGACTCAACCTCGAGCCGAGCGGCCGCGGCTTCTGGTTGGTTGAGGAGACGCTGCGGCCACCTCAGGAAGATGTTTAACGTGGAGTCTGTGGAGCGGGTGGAGCTGTGCGAGAGCCTGCTCACTTGGGTACGTGGTGGGCAGCGGGCCGGTGGGAAAACTCCGCAACCTTTCGGGGACACTGGTGCTCGTCCCGGGGCGACCTGCCGTCACATCCGGGGCTTGGGACGGGCGGAGCTGAGGAGCCGGTGCGGCCGCGTCTACACCCGCGGCCGGGTCAGGGTCAGCAGGGAGCGGCCGGGCTCAGGCAGGCTGGGCCCAGGGTCCAGGAGGAACTTGTCCGGCCTGAGCGGTTGGCTGCTGTCCGAGAGGAAACCTGCCCGGTGGGGGCTAATGATGGGGTGCAGGCGACACTGTAATTAAGACTGTTTGCCTTGATGAGGCGCTGGCGTTTCGCTCCCAAGCTCCGAGTGATCCAAAGCGTCGGTTCTGCCTGGGCGCCCGGTAGAGGCACTCGGGACCCCTAGTTAGGATGCTGCTCGCCTTTGTTGTAGCATTCAGCCAGGATGGAGTGTAGCCCCTTGAGGGATGGATGAAGCCCTGCCCATTGGAAAATAGTGCATTGGCAGGGTGGATAGACAAAACGTGAAGAATCACTCAGAGGCAAAACATTTAAAACGCGAGATGCATTTTGTCTGTTATAAACGGTGTGATGATACCTATAAAAGGAATCAAGGATAAAAATTTTGAACTGGAAAAATTTAGGGATTTAGTAATGGAACTGAAACACATTTTTAAAGCACCCTGAGATTCTAATTTGGAATTGATGAGGGTTAAGGTTATCGAATTTTAAAGCAAATATTCAGGATTTTAATGTCAATAGTCATGGCTTAAGCAGCCCTTTTCAGTAGCTGGACGGTTAACCGTGTTTGTTTCTGGTTTTCATATGCTGGTTGGAGGTGGGTAGAGGCATATATGCAGAGCCATGGGATAAACCAAGAGTCCCACCAGAAACATTCATTTTACTTATTGCTAAAAATGTTAACTGTCCTTTTTAGAAGAACATTTACAGTGGCTACTGTGACACATGTTAATTTTGTTTGCATAATGGGGGAGATGGTGGTAATCGGGCCTCCTGCATTGTAATTGAAGGCTCTACCACTAAGCTATTCATCTCCTCATCTTATTCACTTTAAAGGTAAAATGCAAATAGCAAAAAATTCTATTGTAGTGTCTTAGGTTAGAGGTTCAGATTTCTGGAAGCTCGCCATCCCTGTTTTGTGCTGGTACACTGCCGAGAAGTTTGAGAACTGTTAACTGAGGCTGATTGTAATAAATGTAAGAAAAGTAGAATCTACATATGTGTGTACCTTTGAGATAGGCTCTTGCTATGTAGCCTATTTTGACCTCAAACTATGATCTTGGGTTTCTAGCAATCTGCCTGCATCACTGCACCCAGCTTGAGGTTTTTTATAAACTGTGTATGTCATGAATCTGATTGTGTCCTTTATACAGTGTAGACCTTTATAGTTTGATTTTGTATTGGATCATTCTTGTAATTTCAGATCACTGGCAATAATGCAAAGTTAACATACTCTGTAAGTTCTAACTTCAAGTCTGAAGGTAGGCTCCACTGCTGGGCTTCCAATAGAGAACAGTGATGGGCTACACAATGGAGCTACACCTCAACCAAGTTTCAAATTGTTATTTAACCCAGGAAGACTTTTGGAAAGATGGAAAATGTTTCATGCCCTGGCAGTATATAACAAGCAAGCCCAACAGAATGTGCTTAAAAATTAAACCTTATCTCCTCTTCCTACCCCTTGAAGCAAAATAGGGTGAACAAAACAAAACACAAAATCCTACAATATTACATCTGTCGGTCCCTTTTTAAACATTACCCTCTGGGTAACTGTGATGTGTGCTCATAGGCCCAGTTGCCACCATATGCATATGGAGGGCAGTAGTCAGCTTTTTGGAGTTGATGCCTTTCCATGTATTCCAAGCAGCAGACTCAGGTGGCAAGTCACCAGATTGGTGTGTAAGCACCCTCACCCACTGAGCCACTTCAGCAACCTGTTTGTTTTTTAACAGTGATCATTTTATTTTTAAAAAATTTAATATTTATTTGCATGGGGATATGTGCACATAAATGTATCACAGCCCTTTTGTGGAGGGTATTGAATAACTTAGAGGAGTCAGTTCTCTCTATTTGGGTTCCTTTTTTATTGAGAATTTCGTGTGTGTGTGTGTGTGTGTGTGTGTGTGTGTGTGTGTGTGTGTGTGTGTGTGTTTTGGTCAGATTTACTCCTCCCCTCCAGTTCCTCCTGTATTGCACCACTTGTCCCTCTCAAGTTCATACAGTGTTTTTCTTCTTAACCTATTGAATCTGTTTAGTGTTGCTGGTATTTATGTGGGTATATCCACCTTCTGGAGCATGGATAGCCTGCGAGGGACTGCACCCCAGAAGAAAACAGACTGACTCCTCCAGCAGCCA
Organism: Uromys caudimaculatus; assembly: GCA_028551405.1. NCBI lineage: Eukaryota > Metazoa > Chordata > Mammalia > Rodentia > Muridae > Uromys > Uromys caudimaculatus. Next base: position 16,737,889 of record CM052719.1, on the reverse strand, counting down.
GTAGCTTCTCAGCAAAATGACCTCTTCTCCATTCATTCTAGAATTTTGACTAACTCGATCTTGTGCAGATCTTGGCATACAGCCACAGCATAGCCACTGTGAATTCTTTTTTTTAATGATTTATTTATTTATTATATGTACATATACTGTAGCTGTCTTCAGACACCCCAGAAGAGGGCATTAGATCTCATTATGGATGTGGTTGCTGGGATTTGAACTCACGACCTTCAGAAGAGCAGACGGCACTCTTGACCGCTGAGCCATCTCTCCAGCCCCACTGTGAATTCTTACGTACACCATCCCTGTCATATCCAGAAAACACTTTTTTACAGCACTCCACAACTCCTGGTTCTTAGAGTCTTTCTGCATCCTCTTCTGCAGTGATCTTGAGTCTTAGGAGGAAGGGCTGTGATATAGATGTGCCATTAGTGTTGAACACTCCACAGTTCCTTATTCTCTGTACTGACCAGTTGTGAGTCTCCATATTAATTGCCCTCTACTACAGAAATACGCTCTCTGCTTATTGGGAGGATTGGGAGCTGTGTTATCAATTCAATGGGTATAAAGGTAAGTATTGCCGGGCAGTGGTGGCGCACCCCTTTAATCCCAGCACTTGGGAGGCAGAGGCAGGTAGATTTCTGAGTTCGAGGCCAGCCTGGTCTACAGAGTGAGTTCCAGGACAGCCAGGGTTACACAGAGAAACCCTGTCTTGAAAAAATAAACAAACAAACAAAAGGTAAGTATTTAGGAGGCAGTTTGATACTATGTCCATTTAGCAAAGAAATAGTATGTTCTCTCCTAGGGTCTATGACCAACCCAGCATGTCTTCTTGGCCCAGTTAACAGCACAAAGCATGAATTCTGTCTTGTAGGGTAGGCCTTAGATCCAATCAGAAAACAATTGCCTACTTCCAAAACACTGATGACACTATTATACCAGTGGCCATATATCTGCCAGCCCATTTGTCATTGTAGCTTGCAGGGTTCACAGCTGGGTCAGACTGTTAATTTTCTCTCCCAGCAGCCTACATAGCACCATCCTGCATTATGAAAGCTAGCCAGTGGGTATAAAACTTCCAGGTCAATACTAGCTTAATTTCTCTGTCTTACACAGCTTAAGAATGTGGTATCTAGCAATAGTGTCTTAATTCCAGTGACAGTAGCCTGTATTGTTTTATGGACCCATGGGATCCCCCATGACTAGTAGCTCAAAATGGGTAACCCAAGCCAGTACTGCTAAAGCCCAGTTTCTTGAACTCTGTGTGAATCATGATGAAATGATTGCATTCTCCCAGGTCTTAGTAATTAATTTGTTTGTTTTAACTGTGCTGAGGATTAAACCTGGGTCATTGTGCTTTAACTGTACAAGTGACCTATATAATTCCAACCAGTTACCCAAGCAGCTGGAACACAAGGAAGAATCTAGAAGAGCTGGACAGATGGCTCCACAGTTAAGAGGATTTGTTGCCCTTGCAGAGGACCTTGACTTATCTGCTTCCTAGAACCCACACAGTGGCTCAAAACCATCTACAGCCCCAGTTCTAGATGATCTAGTACCCTATCTAACCTCCATGGGCTCCAGGCATGCATGTGGTGCACATACATACATGCAGGCAAAACACACACACATATACTTAGTTTTAAAACATATTTAAAAAGAAAGAATCTAGAATGCTATCAGATGATGACATAAAACTAGTGGGAAAAGAATCGTAGTTGTGGCTCGCCTCTGTGGAACGCAGCAATCTTAGATGTCCTTATTTTCTTATTACTTATGTGGGAGACTGTGGAATGCAACTAGTGTTTAGAATCCCTCCCATTCCATTTTCTTTCCTTTGCCTAACTTTTCATCCTACCAACAGATTTGATTCTCTATGGGAGAATAAAGACATTTCTGAAGTACAAAGGTTTAAAGCACTTGGGAAAAGTCTGAGTAGTCTGGTGCTTGCTGTCTCCAGCATTGGTTCTCATACATACCCATTGGTCAACATCACCTGGAACCTTTATCATACCTGTTTACTAGGTCCTGGAGCTAGAGTTTCTAGATCTGGGACAGGATCTGAGATTTTCGTTTCTGACATACTCCAAGGCAATGTGTAGTTAGTAATCTTAAGACAACATTTGAGAACCATTGCCTTAGAGCATGGTTTTAAGCTTACTGCTATTTGATATTTTGTACTGAATTTTGTAATTGTTAGGTGCACTGTTCTGTGTATTTTAGGGTATTTAGTAGAAGCATTGCTGTCTTCTGTTCACAAAATAATAGTTCTTAGCCTGCTATTCCAGACTCTCCTAGGGAACAAAATCACTCCTAGTAGAGAACCACTGCCCCAGAGTTGCTGATTCCATGAGATCTCACGCTTTATTCTTCTAGTGCTCTTGCTGGAGTGAGGAGAGGTTGGAATGTGTTCTCAGAGCTTCGTGAAATTACAAGAAAGATTGTGACCCTCCAGGTAGAATTTGTGCTTTAACATAGTCAAGTGCAGTTGTCTTTCTGTTTTACTGTATTACTATCCTGAAATGTTACAGCTCAGACCTGATATAGGTCGGTAAGTTTATTAATTGAAATCTATCTGTTCTGAAAGCAGAGGTCAGCGTTCTTATGTTCTCATAAGTACTTATATATATACCTGAAGGGCTATAAACAGAAAATAATTGTTTAGAAGCTCCGTCTTGAAAATCAGAATGAAAATTTAGCTGTGAGTCCTAAGAGCAAGGGTGGGGGGTGCAGGAGACAACACACCAGATAGTGTTAAATTACTCTTTCTTTAAAATTCCTTCCTATGGACTAAGCATGTAGCCCAGTTTGTAGAGTACTTGCCTAGCTTGCACAATGTGGCGGTGCACACTATAATCTCTAATTCTCGCAGGAAGGAGGTGAAGGCAGGAGGATTGGGGAGTTTAAGGTCATCCTTGTCTTTGATAGTGAGTTTCAGGCCATTCTCAGATACATGAAACTCTGTCTATAAATAAATAAATAAAAATAAGACATGAAACTATTTGCTTTTCATGTGTTGTTTCTTCTGATTGACCAGAGGCAATTTTGTAATCCTGAGTAGGAATGTAACTCAGTACTAGAACACTGGCCTTGTATGGACAAGGCCCTGAGTTCCATTCCCAGCTTGGCGTAGAAGGGAAAAGAGCTTGCATTACTTAACCTTTGTCAGTACTTTAGAGGTCTCCAGATGCTAAAATTAGTGCCTGAGTACATATGAATTATTTGATGCATTTGTTAAAATAGATTAACAGATTAACTTATTTGCACAGATCTGTAATCTCAGCTACCTGGGAAGGTGAGGCAGGAGAATTGCAAGTTGAAAGTTTGTAGGAACTACAGAGTGAGTTCAAGGCTAGCTAGCTTAGCAAGGCTCTTGTTTCAGAAAAATTAAAAAAGGCAGGAGAGATTGCTCAGCAGTTAAGAGCACTGGCTGCTCTTCCAGAGGACGCAGGTTCAGTTCTGACACCTATATTGCAGCTCACAGCTGTCTGTAACTCCAGTTTTAGAAGATATGATGGCCTCTAAAAGCACAGCATACACATAGTGCACAGACATAAATCTGTGCAAAACATTCCTACACATTAAAAAAAATCAGAATTTTAAATGAGATGGGGATATAACTCTGTAGTCAAGTTTTTAACCTAGCATGTGCAAGGCTCTGGGTTCAATCTCCCAGTAAAACACACACACTCACACACACTCAAACACACGAGAAAGACAGAGAGAGATTGATTGATTAAGAGATTGAGATTTTAGCTTCCTAAACACAATGCAGGGATTATGATTCATTTGATGGAGCTAAGAAATATATCTCAAAAATGAAAACCTAGATAATTTAATTCACACCTAGGTTTGGAAACCACTAATATTAATACCCTCCCAGTCTTTATATGAAAAAAAAATATTAAAAGAAATAGGTAAAATACCCTATATGATAAATTAGAAGTAAAACAATGGATTCAAATTGATTTATTACATTCCAAGCATTGATCACATTGATCATTGCACTTAATCTTTAAGCCCCTTATTTTGAGGTGTACCAAGTGAGTAAGGTGTAATATGTGATTGGCACCATTCCCTCCTCTCTCTCTCTCATATATATGTGTGTGTATATATATATATATATACATACATATATATATACATACATATATATATACATACATATATACATATATACATATATATATATATATATATATATATATATACACAAAAACATCGCTTTTAAATGGACCATTCATTTAGCACCTATAAAATGAAAACAGGTGCTTTATTTTCGTTAACTTAATCAGTGTGGAGGCAGTTGCAGGAGGACTGAAGCTTAAATCTAGACCTGAGATGATGCTCACTTGTTTCATTCGTGCCCTTTATTCATTTTCTTATATCCCCACCCCCACCTCATGGAGTCTCACTATATTTCAGAGCTGCAATTGAATTTAGAATCCTCTTGCCTCAGCCTACTCAGTAACTGGAACTAAAAGTGTGTGCTACCATATGCCTGGCTTATTTGCTAAACTTTTTAAAATCAAAACTCTGCATGTATTTAAGTTAGGATCTCTTTGTTTCCAAAATACTTGTCTGATTAAAAACTACTTTCTGTAAGGGCCTAGGACATAATTCTCTCAGCCTCTGCTACCATAACCATCATTACCTGAAATACTTCTGTCATGTATAAAATAGGAAGCTATAACTGTACTGTTAATAGATATTTTCTCAACACTTAGGAATAGAGGCAGGAGAATTAAGAGCTCAAGGTCACCATGACCTCTGATACGTAGTTGGAGAGTAGCTTGGGCTACGTGAGATCCTGACTTTTGTAGATGGTATGGTATAAAGAAGTACCCATTTCTAGTAACAGTAAATTGCTTCATGATTTACTTGGCAATGTGTATTTTAAAAAATTTAAAGTGAATGTATGCTTTAATCTGGCTTTTTCCCCCTAGCCCAATAATCAAAGAAGAGGTGGTCACCTGGGAGTTATCTCAGAGTTTCCGTTGTTGCAGTCTTGGTGAGCCTTGTCAGTGTTTCAGACTGCCGCTGCACGGTTTCCTGCCTCTTTCCCCCCAGTGTTTCCTTCATGTTCATCCAGTTTGGTTTGTGCAGTTCAGATCTCACTTTCTTGCTTGGAATCCTTTACTTACAAACTACCATTACTCTTAGGATAAATTCCAGTGTGGCTTATTCTGTCTCTCACATATTCTATATTACTCTCTGTGCCATTTCTTCCTGTAATTTCCGCCTGTCCGTACCAGGCTTCGTCACAACCCTACAACGTATCATCTTCTCAGCTGAAATTTTTGTCCATACATCCCACAATACTTTACCACATTAAAAGCTCTGTACCAGGATGGCCTTTATCTGTCTATCCTCAGTGGTTTATTTCCTTTTAAATCCAGGTTGGACTAGTGGTTATCACTGTAAGTTGCACTTGTTTTTTTCTTTTTTGGTCTCAGGTGGCCTTGAACCACTGAACTCCTACCTTCACTTTCCAAGTGCTAGAATTACAGGTGTGCACCCCCCAAGCCCTGCTTAGATTCATTTTGTAAATTTCTCTTAACTAATACAGAGTTAGTTGTGATTCAGTATATATTTGAAAAAAACGATTTGAGTATCCAACGTAATGATGACATTATGATGATAAGAATTCTATATCCATATATGTTTGCCGTTGAGGACCAACCTGGCTTGGGTTAAGTAATAAATTTATTCTACATAATAAGAGATTCCATATTTTTAATTTCAGTAGTTAACGTTTACCTCAAAGCCTTAGTTCTTTGTATCCCTCCTCGTTGTCTTCCTTTGCCCATCACATAGCCCTTAAGACTTATTTCTGGCCTAGTGGGGTGGCTCAGTCAGTAAAGGTGCCTGTCACCAAGTCTCGTTATGTCCCTTGGACCCACATGGTAGGAGAGAACCAGCTCCTACATTGACCTCCACAGTCATACTGTGACACAAACATCTGCACTCACATAATAATAATAAAATGATAAATTATTCTCTTAAAGCTGGGCAGTGGTGGCGCATGCCTTTAATCCCAGCACTCGGGAGGCAGAGGCAGGCGGATTTCTGAGTTCGAGGCTAGCCTGGTCTACAGAGTGAGTTCCAGGACGGCCGGGGCTATACAGAGAAACCCTCTCTCGAAAAAAAAAAAAGAAAAAAAAATTATTCTCTTAAGTAATGGCTGCTACGGTAACTGATGCCACACAAAAGTTCACATTAATAAGGAATTGATCCTGCTTTCCAACAAATATCTCTTTGGTCCATACTGTCCTTGCCCTTTTTATTCTTGAGTCAGTCATCACTGGTAGAGGCGCTGAAGGACCATCATCTTCTTATGCCATCATCTGTGAGTAATATGATGAGAAGTCAGACAATGTCTACCACAATTTCTCCTTCAGCTATATGGAAGAAAATTATGATTATCTTTTAAATTTGTTTTCAATCCCAAAGATGAGATAATCACATGAATGTAAAAACTTTAAAAATCTTAATATAGTTAGTTAACCATTAGATCTTTTCTTCCTTCAGATCCAGACCTTTAATGTGGATACACCATGCCAGACTGTGGAAGATTTAACAAATGGGGTTGTGATGTCCCAGGTTCTTCAGAAGATGTAAGAATAAATTGTTTGTCTTTATATATGGTCTTACGTATAAAGCTTTCTTTGAGAAGGATTTAAAAAAGTGTGAGACTTAGTTTTCTATCACTGATACAATGAGATAACCAATTCATATGAAAGAAAGGTTTGATTTGGTTTACAGTTTGGGGTATTTCAGCATTTGGTCAGCTGTCCCATTGTTCTCGGGCCTCTGACAAGGCAGCACTGTGGTGGGAGCATTGGTAGAAGAAGCACCTTGCCGGGCGGTGGTGGTGCACGCCTTTAATCCCAGCACTTGGGAGGCAGAGGCAGGCGGATTTCTGAGTTCGAGACCAGCCTGGTCTGCAGCGTGAGTTCCAGGACAGTCAGGGATACACAGAGAAACCCTGTCTCGAAAAAACCAAAAAAAAAAAAAAAAAGAAGAAGAAGAAGCACCTTCCCTCCCAGCAGTCGACACAAGTCAGCGGTTGCAGAGATGGGTTAGTGGTTAAGAGCACTTGCTGCTCCTGCAGAGGACCCAGGTTTGGTTCCTAGCTCCTGCATAGTGAGTGGCTCACAGCCATTGATAATGCCAGTTCCAAGGGACCCAGTGCCCTCTTCTTGCCTCCCAGGTTCCAGGCTTGCACATGGTACATATGTATTCAAGCAAAACATTCATAGGATGAAACAAAGGAAATTTTAAAAGGAGAAGCAGCAAAACTGGATTTTTAGAGTCTGTTAAGTTTCTTCAAGGGTAAGCCCTCAGTAATCTTGCTTCCTCTCAAGTAGGCCTTTCTTCATAAAGGGTCTGCCATCTCTCAACAGTCACAAGCAGGGACCAAAACTTTACATGCACCTTTGGGGATCATTTTAGATATAAAGTACAGCAAGCTGTTTTCATAAAAACAGCTTGGGTTGCATGTGAAATGAGAACAGTAACAGCAATGGGGATTGTGTTTTAATGGCATGTACTTACTCAGTATAGACTGGTTACATGTTTAGTCAGGGTAGTGGTTGTTATGCCAACTTAGGTTGATGACCAGATTTTGTCATTATAGGACAAGCTGAGAATCCTGTCTCTTGTAGAATACCATTCTAATCTTAACACTGATATTTCTGACCACCAGTGTGGTATAGCAGTTGTCCTATAGGCTCTATTCCTTTAACTTTTTGAATTATTCTCTGAACTATGTAGTATCTTATGTGTGGTGTTTGGTTATTTGCTTATGACCACCTCTGTCCCTGGAAATACACAGTTGAGTGTGTTCAGTTTTATGAAGAGCCAGGAAGCTTGTTTTTCTCTCTTGTATTCTAGCAACTAAGAAAATGCTTGCTTGTTTGTTTGTTTTTTATTGAACTATATGAAATTAACATTATTTGCAGTTTCAAATAGATCAGCTATCGATAATTCTCTGATTCAATATGTTGTTCTAGGTGCTTATGACTAAAAGAATGAAATCTTTATTTGAGATTTATGCAACATATTTGATTATTTTGAACTAAATACCTTGAAAACATAATGGTATAAAGTTCACTATCAACTTTTGACTTATGTTTTTTTTTTTAAGATAAAAATCTCACTATATGGCCCTGGCTGGCCTGGAACTTGCTATGTAGACCAGGTTGCCTTGAATTTTCAGAGTTCTGCCTTGTCTCTGCTTCCTGAATGCTGCAAATAGAAATGTGCCCCAACATGCCTGGCCCAAGAATTTTGTTTTACTTAAAGCATTATGTGTGAATTGGGTTTTATACTTTAGAGTCCCAAGTTCTTGTCAGCTGTTATTAAAAGATTTATATATGACTCCATGGGAGTTTTCTCCAGTTCTACTGAAAATTAGCATCATTTTTAAATGAAATCTTTATATTACTACCTTCCATGAGTTTATATGAGTCATACATGTGAGAAGTCACCAAAATGTTTCAAAGAACCTTTGCTGTGTGCTGAGAATGTGGATACATATTGAAAACTATAGTGTTTACTTTCTTCATAACTTAGATGCATGCATCTGTTTTCAGGCCATGGGCACACTTTTTTCATTTAATGGAACTCAAAAAGGTTCCTTTGAGTCCTGAACAACTCTGCTTCTAGCTCCCTCAAAAGTATAGCATTTCTTATGAGATGGTAAGAATAAGAATTGATTATGCTGTCAGACCTGTGATTTGTTTGCTTGTTGTTTTTTGTTTGTTTGTTTGTTTGTTTGTTTGTTTTTCATTTTGTTTGAGATGGAGTTTTGGTACTTAGCCCTGACTGTCCTGCAACTCTCTATGTTGGCCCAGACTGGCCTTGAACTCATGGAGATCTACCAGCCTCTGTTTCCTCAGTGCTGAAACTAAAGGTATATACCACACCTGGCAGGACCTGTAATTCTTGGTGTGCTTACATGCATGTGCCTGGGAACAGTTAACACATTGGCCCGGTCTGATTTTAAGTTCCTTTCACATTTGATTTCTTTTTTTTAAATTGATCATTATGTATATTCTTTGTCCATAGTAGTGTATTTTATATATATATAGATATATATACACACACATATATATGTATATATATATCTATATATATATAAGTGAACATATTTCACCCCTTATACCTTCCTGCCCTCTAATTTCTCGCTGTTCTCCCTCCCACTAATCCCCTAGACGGTTCCACTTTTACTGCCATGTGACTGTGTACATGATTTTATGTATCAGTGTAAAGTTTAGGAACCAAAGAAAGGAAACATAGAATATTTGTTCATCTGATGTTGACTTGACTCATTTTCTCCAGTTGCATCTATTTTTCTACAAATGACATGGCTTCATTATCCTTCATGCTGAAAAATAATTCCATTATGTATATACCACACTTTCTTTTTGTTAAGTATACTTTTTTCTTTCATTTTTGAGATCATACTATAATTACATCATTTCTCCCTTCTATTTCCTCGCTCCAGACCCCCCCCCCCCCATGTATGCCTTCTTACTCTCTTTCAAGTTAATAGCGTTTTTTATTACTGGTGTTACATTCCTATGTGAATGTACACACATCTGTATTCATAAATATAACTTGCTCACTATACCTAATGTTACTTGTATATAGGTTTTCAGGGCTGACCATTTGCTATTGGATAACCAGTTTATATATAACACAGTTTCTTTACCCAAGGTTGGATCTATAACTTAGCTGTGTGAATAGTGCTGTAATAAACACTGATGTAGAATTATCTCTATGATGTGTTGATGAGTTCTTTGGGTAAATCCCTAGGGAAGTACAGATGGTCATATGGAGATCTAATTTTAGTGTTTTGAGAAACCTGTGTGCTGATTTTAACAGTGACTGTGCTAGTTTGCTCACCAGCAATGTGTAAGGTGCCATTTGTTCACATCCTTGCCAGCATTTGTTACTTTTCTTTTTATTTTAAGTTTTATTTTATGTATGCATGTTGATGTATATACGGGTACTAAAGGAAGCTAGAAGCAGGCATCAGGTCCTTTGGAGCTGGAGTTACAGGTTTAACTCACATCTACCTTATGTGATGCTAGGATGCAAACTCTGACCTCTGATAAAGCAGGAAGCGCTCTGAAGCGTTGAACCATTTCACCAACCCTGTTTGCCTTTTAAATTTTTTTCAACAAAATTTTACTTTAAATTATAAAGTTTGCTATTCTAATAAATCTATTTCCCCCAGAATGAAGATAGTTCTATGATATTAATAAACAATAACTTTATAAATCTCTCTTTTTTTGGGGGGGGGGTTTTTGAGACAGGGTTTCTCTGTGTAGCCCTGGCTGTCCTGGAACTCACTCTGTAGACCAGGCTGGCCTCGAATTCAGAAATCCGCCTGCTTCTGCCTCCCGAGTGCTGGGATTAAAGGCGTGCGCCACCACTGTCCGGCTACAATTCATATTTTTAATAATTCTTTTTTAGTGTGTGTATGTGTTCACATGCACCACATGCCACCTATGCCATGGTGCATATGTGGAGGTCAGAGGGCAATTCGGGGGGTCTGTCCTTTCCTTCCACCTTGAACTAAGGCTCTTAAGTTTGCTTCCACAGCACATGCTGTACCACTGAGCCAGCCCCCCGGCCCCACCACGTTTGTCTTAAATAAAATTAAGCCTTTATAACATAAAAAGAAACCACTTCTGTGTAATAATTTAAGTATTGAGTGTATTGCATGATCATACTTAAAATGCAACTTTTCAACTTTGTGTTAACATTGGTTTGTTTAAAGACAAAATCAGAAAGTCTCACCTGTCTTCAGCTGCTAGTACAGTAGTAACATACTGTGGTTTTTTGGCACACCACACGCCCACATCTTCCTTACGAAAATCTCTAATGCTACCCTATGATTGCCAAAGTGGAAGCTGTTTTGTTATTTGGCGATCTAAGAACTAGTTCAGCAAGGAGACATTCTATTTTGTTGTTTTCACAGGGCACACAACACCAGAACACAAAGTCTAGAATGCTTAGCTCTGCCCAGCTTACCTAAGTGATTATTTCAGGTTCAGAATACTGTTTTCTATTTCTATTCAAATCATGAGTTATCTTTCATGGATTCCAGTAAAGAGCCTCAAAAGAAAGTATTGTAGACTTTCATTTAAATTAAACAAAATAAAATATGTCTGTATTTTTGGAGTGGGTTGCACCTGTTGAAGGAGACCCTAGGTCTTGCTAAAACACCTGTTAGAAGGCTTGTTTTACTGGCTAGTGAGTAATTTAGTTAGGCAGGATAGTAAAGAATAATTATGTAGATTTCTTAATTGCTATGTTGAATTTGCACTGTCGTACTCTGCTTAGTTGTTACTTGTAATCTGCATGTTACCAAAATAGACAGCTGTCATCCAATAACTTTATGTAGATACAGACTCGGAGATGTTCCTTGTTGAGGTCACCAGAAAAACTGGTTGCCTTTTAAAAATACTTTTAATTATGTTATTTATTAATATCTGTGTGTGTGCATGCACTCATGTAGGCAGTCATACCACAGTGTGCATGTGAAGTCAGAGGACAGTTTTAGAAGCCAGGATCAAGTTTAAGTCCTCAGGTCTGCACCGCAGTTATTTTACCCCTTGAGCCATCCCACCACCATTTGAGCCATTCAGTTACTTTTGAATACTAATAATTTGCTGTATAATAATTTGCACAGAGCTATCTTAGTTACTTCTCTGTTGCTGTGAAGACACATCATGGCCAAAGCTATTTATAAAATAAAGCATGTAATTGGGAACTGGCTTCAGTTTCAGAGGTGAGTCCATGACCATCATGGTGGAGAGTGTGACAGCAGACACCTGGCTCTGGAGCAGTAGCTGGGAGCTTAAATCTTGCCTGCAAGTAGGAGGCAGAGTGAGATAAACTGGGCATGACAAAGCCTCAAAGCCCTCTAGTGACACACTCCTCCAACAAAGCCATACCTCCTAATCCTTCCCAAACAGTTCCACCAGCTGGAACCAAGCATTCAAATATCTGAGCCTGTGGGAGTCATTCTCATTCAGACCACCACAAGGACTTTTTAAGTTTTTTTTACATTGAACACTTATGATTAGAAACTCTTCCTAAGAAAGGCCAAGGTTTAATTTTTCCATTTCATGCCTGTTATACTGGAATAATTTAAGAAAGAATCCCTACAAAGCCCCTTTCTCTCTCTGTCTCTGTCTCTCTCTCTCTCTCTCTCTCACACACACACACACACACACACACACACACACACACACACACACACACACACATCAGCATGGTTTTAGCATAATCTGTATCATTCATAGATCTGCCAAAGCTAAAAGTCATTTTAGTGAATAAAATTAATGTTATGTAAGAAAGCATAGAAAACTAAGCTCCAGTAGTTCCATCTTACATGACACCCTATTACATAATTGAATACAAAGCAGTGGTTTGCTTTAAATTCTGTTATCTGAAGCATTTTAATTACACGTACGCATTCTTGTTTTTGTTTTTTGTTTGGTTGGTTTGGGGTTATTTTGCAAAAACTCAGCTTTAGGTAATGGCAATGGACTACTATAGTAATTCCTTTTTTGTATACATTAAACCATTGGAAAGAAATGGTTATTTTGAGAATTAGAAGAGAAAACCTGTAAGTGGAGTTGAAATAAAATGCAAAGTATCACTACTAGCTCTACTGATTTATAGTGCTTTCAAAAAGTAAAATTAACAAATACCCTTCAATATATCCAGGTCCACAGTCTTAGGAAAATCACATGTCAAAGAGTTCTAGAAAACTGTAAAAAACAAATACACATTTTCTTTAGGATTTTGTGAAAGCACATTTTCAGGAAGTTGCTAAGTTTCAGAATCAAGAAACTTTCACATCAGTTTTATCTGCTCCAGAGGCTCACCTGTGGACATAGTTCCCCTCAGATCTCCAACAGCGCTCTTTGTACACTGTCTTCCTTCAGCCAAGACAGGCACTGTCACATTAGCCTGTCAGATGTGGGCTGCACTCCATGCTGTGTGAGGTCTTGACCAAGCAGGTGACTGAGTATAGATGTTGCCCGCTATAACCAGTGCCCTCTTCTCTCTACAGCTCCCATCCATATCTTTGCCTTCAGGAACCCAGCTTTGTTCAAAATTCCTGTAGCTAATGGAGTCTTTGAATTCTGCAATGATACAAAGGTCAGGGGAAAGCCCATGAGTACTCTAGTGTGCAAGCAGCAACACTTGCATTCTGATCTGGACTAAAAAATAAAAATGAAGAACCATGAATTAAGCAGATTAGCAGTAATGTCGCTCACGAAAGAGCGTCCGATGTTAAAGAGCTAGCAGGAAATGCTAAATTTGGATTGACATTTGTAGTTGTTTATTGTGTATTTGGCATTCTGCTGAGCTAGTCTCTTCAAATCTCTTTTTTTTTTTTTTTTTTTTTTTTTTTTTGGTTTTTCGAGACAGGGTTTCTCTGTGTAGCTCTGGCTGTCCTGGAACTCACTCTGTAGACCAGGCTGGCCTCGAACTCAGAAATCCACCTGCCTCTGCCTCCCAAGTGCTGGAATTAAAGGCATGCGCCATCACTGCCCAGCTCTTCAAATCTCTTATCTGCTTAAGTAGGTCTTTTTTTTCCTCACTGTTAAACTGCCTGTCTGTGGCCCTGCTCAGACATTCTCCGAGGAACTAGATGAGAGGTTTGGGTCTTGAGGATGTTCAAGATGGACTGCGTCTTTATGATGTTGACCATAAATACATTGAAAATATAAAACGCCCCAAATTAGATGTTACAGCTATTGTGTTATAGGTTTGTCGTTAATTTAAGGTTCTCAGATTTACTGCTAAATGTCATCGATTATAAAGTTGTATCTTATCTCCATTAAGAAGCAGCAGTGATTCTTGCTTTGGCATGTAATTTTCTAAATGAAATAATTTCTCATATTCATTGAAGACTCTATTGTAATGCTGTTTCAAAAATTCTGGACTAAGAAATTTGTCTTAAGTAAATCTTTGAATATAGCCATAACTGACATCCAAAGGTATTTGAAAGGTTGGCATTTCAGCATATCGGAAGACATTAAAACTGTTCTAAGCACACACAAAAAGTTATTTTTTACATCCTCTTATTTTCCCACAATTTAAAGCTTTTGTGGAGCTTATTTGCCTTTTTAGTATCACGAACCAAGTATTCTGCTGGGGACAGATTCTTCAACAGTAAGATTTCTTTTTTCGATTTTATATTCTGGAAATTTTGACCCTTGTCTTTTTACCTGCTAAGTCCATGAGCTGTGAGTTTGCACCATGGGTCTGAGAGGCTGCTGCTCCATAGCTCGTAAGCAAGTTGAGCTCCTGCCTCGGCTGTGTTTCTTTATTCTTGTGTTTTCCTGTTTTGAACAGGACAAACATATATTTAAAACAAGTTAGACTCCTGAGGAGGGAGGAGTTCCAAAAAGGGCATCCCTGGAGTTCTTTTTCTTTTCTACCACATAAAATTTCTCTCATAGAAACCAGATTTTTGGAAACTTCAGCAGTCTTTTCTATCGAGTGCCCCTCCCATGTCTTCTAAAACAACATTGCTCTCCTTCGTGCTATCTGTTGAAGTTTTTTTTTCTTCACCATGTTTGTTGTGACACATAGGAAGGCTACTGGTTTTTGTGTGAATTTTATTGTCTGCCACTTTACTGCTCAGTTCTCACTTAGAATCTTCGGTGTATTTTATATAGAATCATATAATCTACAAATAAGGATACCTTACCCCGTTTTTTAATTTTATTTTATTGAAAATGTTTTTTGTATCTTTTGTGTGAAGTTCTTTTGTGCCCATGATTCATGAATTTAGTATTTTCACAGTGTTCTATAGATCACAAATGTTTTGTTTGTGTTTCCTTATTAGTATATCTTTGTCATTGTCTCCATCTTTATCAAATCCTGATATTCTGTCCTTTCTTTTGCCCATTCTGTTGGCCACTGGGCCTTTTCTTTGACTTGCTGAGTTTTCTTTTTTCTTTTTTTTTTTTTAAGATTTATTTTCTGTATGTGAGTACACTGTAGTTCTCTTTAGACACACCAGAAGAGGGCATCGGATGGTTATGAGCCACCATGTAGTTGCTGGGAATTGAACTCAGGACCTCTGAAAGAGCAGTCAGTGCTATGAACCTCTGAACCATCTCTCTAGTCCCGACTTGCTGGGGTGTCATCCAGTGTTTCTGGATGTGTGCATGAATGGGTGTTGTCGTGTTTCCTTTGTTCAGATCCAACATGGAAAGGAGAAATCTCATGTGCCCGATCCCTGGACAAAAACTACAGCCAAGTAAAGAATGCTGCAAGTGAGAGAAATAGTCTTCTCCAGGGACAAGTGCCCTAACTGGTTATGTCTTACCAAATTGGTCAGTCCTGAAATTATATATATACAAGTAACACTAAATGGAGCATATGTTACATATAACATATATGCGTAATAATAACAATTAAAGAGAAAGAGGTCATGAATTTAAGATTGAGCAAAGGGAGATAAATAGGTGTTGGAGGGAGGAAAGGGAAGGGGTGAAGGATATAATTATATTTTAAAAAATAAAATGAATAAAGGAATAGCTATGTCATTTTTGTTTCTATGTACACTCTTATAATCACACTTTTGAATTATTTTTCTGGACTTTCTTATAGTTAACTGTCATTAGGGGCCATTAGTACAAGATTAGTAAATTTTGAAGTAGTCATAATTTCCATGTTTTTAACATTTCATGGTGCTGGCCGCATATGTGGCAGAGGAGGGCCTTCTTGGCCATCAGTGGGAGGAGAGGCCCTTGGACCTGAGGGTGTTAGATGCCCCAGCGTAGAGGAATGCTAGGGAGGGAAGACTGGCATGGGTGGGTGGGGGGGAACACTCTCATAGAGGCAGGGGGAGGGCGGATGGGATAGGGAGTTTCCAAAGGGGAAAACATTTGAAATGTAAATAAAGCAAATATCCAAAAATAAAGTAAATAAATAAATAAACTTTAAAAGAAAAAAAAAACATTTCATATGTTTTTGCATTGTGATTTGCACATCTGAGGTTAAGTTGTCGTTTGGATTTTTTTTTGTTTTTGTTTTTTTTGTTTTTTTGAGACAGGGTTTCTCTGTGTAGCCCTGGCTGTCCTGGAACTTACTCTGTAGACCAGGCTGGCCTCAAACTCAGAAATCCACCTGCCTCTGCCTCCCAAGTGCTGGGATTAAAGGGGTGCGCCACCACTGCCCGGTTGGATTTTTTTAAAAACATTTATTTTATTTATTATATGTAAGTACACTGTAGCTCTCTTCAGATACTTTTTCTTCTCTTTCTGGCCTCACTCACTCCAGCCCCCGCTCACACCCCAGAAGAGGACATCACATCTCATTACGGATGGTTGTGAGCCACCATGTTGCTAAGATTTGAACTCAGGATCTTCGGAAGAGCAGTCAGTGCTCTTAACTGCTGAGCCATCTCTCCAGCCCCGGCTATTTTTAAATTGCCCTCCTTCGTACAGTACCTATGTTTCCAGTGTTCAAGAGGAACTAGGCTGTAGCCAAATTTAGATGTTTTTTCCCTCCCCTAGATTGTTGTTCAGGATAACATTCTGACTCAGGTGAAGGTAATTGCCATAGTTTTAATTTTTTATTTCTCTGTTATCTAAGTGTGTATGTACAACTTCTTAAAATAGTTATTAGCTGTTTGTATTTCTTCCTTTGAGAAAAATTTATTTAATTCTATGGCTTTTTTATTGATTAGATGGTTTGTTATTTTGTTGTTTAAGTTTCAGAATTCTTGAGGTGTTAGTTTGTTGTGGCTCGGTCAGTTTTGGGCGGAGTATTTATTTAGTGTGCTCATCAGCATGCCCCCCTCTCTTTAGATAGATAGGTAAGTAGGTAGATAGATCGATCAGAGGATAACTTGGAGGATTTGGGTCTTTTGTTCTGCCACATGGGGTCCCTGGCTACATCTTTTCTGAAGGTTAAAGCAGAAGGCAACTACCTACCTTATCATGCCAGTTACAGTTAGAGATTGTCTCTCGTCCTCATGAGTTCTTGGAAATTTAATCCCTTACTTTTGGCCAACTGATGTGTAACTAGATTTGGTTCGTTCTAGCCAAGCCTAGTATAAGCTCAATCCAGACTACACCAGGCCTCATAAAAAAAATTTATCTAGCACTGAGGATCTAAAAACAAACAAACAAACAGACAACAACAACAAAAACCCTAAAAGATTTCTGATGAAAATGTCATCTTAACTGAGCTGAGCATCATGGCATAAACCTTTAGTCCCAGTACTCTGGAGGCAGAGGCAAGGGATCTCTGAGTTTTAGAGATCAGCCATGACTACATAGTGAGACCCTGTCTCAAAAAAACAAACAAACAAACAAAAACATCTTTTTAAAGAAGAGACTCTAAATACATTCATGTTGGAGCCTATATTAATATGTAAGCATTTGTAAAGAATGTTAAAATTTAATTTTTGTTGTTGTTGTTGAAAGCAGTTTACTATAAGAAAACAGTTTATTTCTGGAATTATGTTAACAATCAAAACTAGTGTGCTGGGCTGGAGAGATGGCTCAGCGGTTAAGAGCACTGACTGCCAGAGGTCCTGAGTTCAATTCCCAGCAACCACATGGTGGCTCACAACCATCTGTAATGGGATCTGATGCCCTCTTCTGGTGTATCTGAAGACAGCGACAGTGTACTCACATGAAATAAATAAATAAATCTTTTAAAAAAAAAACCAAAAAACTAGTGTGCTTTCCCTTTCTCTGAGTTGTTACAAGTGTAAGCACAGGTAAATTGTGTACTGCTAGTTAAGGAGCTGGCTTTTAACCAGTGTGAGAGCATAGGCGGGCAATGTGTTATTTGTGAAAAATAGTCCTTATAAGATTTAGTTGTTACTCACCTATCAATACAAAGCCATAATCTTTTAAAGAGTTGTGAGGAAAGAGCCTTTATGCTGTGTGATTCTAGCCTAAGACTATTAATTAGGAATATTTAGAAATTCTCTGGAATTACAAACTGCTTAAACAAAAGTCACAGCTAGAGCCATGCATATAGAGTCAGTTTATTGCTAGGAAAAGCCGCGTTGGGGAAAAACAGTAAGAAAGAAAGCTGCAGTTGAATATTCAGTTTTGAGACAGGATCTTGCTATATGGCTCAGATTTACTGAGATTTACTATGTAACCCAGACTGGCCCCAAACTCACCTTCCTTTTACCACAGCCTCTGCCTCCTAAATGCCACAAATTAAAGCTTTGTGCTACTGTGCCTGATGTTCAGACTATTTTTGGTACATTCTGCTGAAGTAGTAGATTAGAAGCTTACTAAATACATGCTAACTACTTTGTGTAGATGTATTGGGAAACTCCTGTGGCAGTCTTGAGGCATTGGGTGTTGTGACGGTGAATAGCAAGTGCCAAGATCTAATTAAATAGAGGGTACCATGAATGAGGTTTTCTTTTTTTCACTTGTACCAGTTTACTAAGATGATTGCTAGAATCATATATTGAGTTCTGCTTATTTGTTTTTAACAAAAGCTTATATTCTCAACTCTGCTACTTAACTGTGATTGAATTTGGGGAAATTGCTTCATGTCTGTATCAAGTCTTAAGAATTTTAATGTTAACTTTCTGTTGGTTATCTGGCTGTGACAGATAGCTGAGAGAAACTATTCTAAAGAAGGAGAGGTTGAGACATAATACAGCTCAGTGGTAAAGAACTTACCCAGTATGCACAAGGCCCTGGGTTTAACCCTAGCTGGAGGAGGGGGCTGGGAGTGGGGTATTTAATCCCAGAACTGCTGCAGTATTTAGAAGGCAGAAACGGGAGGATCAGAAGTTCAAAGCCAGCCTCAAGCTTCAAAATAACAAGTTTAAGGCCATTCGGTGCTATGTGAGACCCTGTCTCAAAAAGGAAAACCTGAATCAATAAATGCACAAATAAGTAAAATACAAGGAGAAGGACTTGTTTTTGGCTCACATTTTCAGAGCTCTTAGTTCATGGTCTACTGCTCCTGCTGTGAACCTGTGGTGAGAAAAGGTAGTGTGACTGCAGGAGGATGTGGGTGACTGAGCTGATGTCAGAGCAAGCATGTCAGGAAACAGACAGAAGAGCTCAGAGATGAAATACACCGTTCTCCTAATACCTCATCATTCATGAGGAACTCAGCACCCTGACCGTGTAATTACCTATTTATAGTACCTCAAACTCTTGGCCAAGCCTTCACACAAACCTTTTTGGAAACTCCTTAACATCTAAACCATACAGTGTTTTTAAACATTTTTAAAGGTCTTACTGGTTCAGTGCCTGTGGCTTTGAGCTGTCATCAGCTACATAGCAGCAAAGTCAGTCTTTCATTATTGGAAAGATTAATATTTTACTCCCAGTAATTGTGCCTTTCAGGTGATTTAACTGTCAGAAATAAAATTTAATATTTTAACATCTGAATTGATCTTTATAATTTTTTTTTTTTTGCTGTTATAGTAAAATCCCATTTGTTTTCTTTGCATTGTCTGTTTTCTAAGAGATTTTAAGCAAAGAGAGTGCTTGCAGGAGGGACACGTCTGCCCGGTTCTTGGAAGTCCACTTCTCTGAGAGCTTACCTATCTCTGACAGGCTCAGTACTTTTCGCCCAGTGATGGATGTGTCTGACATGCAGCCATCCTCCTTTAAGCACATGTAATAGGATCAAGGATGAAAATAGACTTTGGCCAGACCATTTGAGCTTGCTGGAGGCTATGACCAGTTGATAACAGCCAGTCTTAATTAGAAGTTGTAAGGACTTAAAACATACTGAGAGCCATTTTTATCTTTGTATTGGGAGAAACTAGAAGATGTCCACAAAGAGAAAATGGTGTAGATGGGGGGAAATGTAGAAGAAAGCAGTCCAGAATCTTCTGGCAATATCTGTGAGGCCCAGCCATCTCTTCAGTACTAGTACACACCTCTTCTTTTGGCATCAGACTACCTAAATTGGTTTCTCTTGGTGCAGAGAACCTTGCCTAGAAACACTAAATTAAGCTTAAAATAAAAATAGATGAGTATGGCTATTCACATGCCAATCAATGAAGTTAGCTCTCTTCTACTACACAGAAATGAATCAGAGACCCAAATATAAGAGCTAAAGCTACACAAAGGAAAAAAAGCAGTAAGTCTTTGTGATGTTGGTAGATATGTCCTAGATAAAAATGCTGTAAGTACAAGACATATAAATTGAACTTCATCAAACTTAAAGACCTTTGTGTGTACAATATGCCATTAAGAAAGTGAAGTTGCTCTTAACTGGGAGTCAGTTCTAAAGCCTACATCATGGCGCAAAACCATCTGTAACTCCAGTTCAGTGGATTTAATGCCCTCTTCCGGCTTCTCCGGCCACCACGTACCCACATGGTGTACTTGCCTACATTGAGGCAGATATTCATCACATAAAATAAAAAAGAAACCGAAAGAGGGGCTAGCAGGCTGTCTCATTGGTGAACAGTGCTTGCTGTTCTTGCGGAGGGCCAGGCTCCGGTTTCTAAAACCCATGTTGGGCTGTGTAAAACTATGTGTATCTAGCTCTTGAGGATCCAGTTCCCTCTTCTGGTTTCCATGAGCAACTGCACACATACATGTGTATACACACACTTACACACAAATAAAGTTTTTAAAGTAAAAAGGCTAAGATTACAGGAATGAACCACTACAGGCAAGTTTTATATTAAGCAGAATTGTGTGACCTAGCAATCTTACTCAAATGAACATGTCCACTCAGAAACCGATAAATGACCATTAAGCATCATTATAATAGCTCAAAAGTAAAAACAATCCAAATTATCCATCAGCTGATGAATTGATAAACATAATGTGGTAGTCACTTGTGAGATAGTTTGTAAGAAATGCTTCTTGTGCAAACACAAAGTAGGCCATGCAGTACTGTGCATTCACTGGACTGGAATGATATGTGGTGCTTGGCTATATACCAATAAAGAAGGCAAGCCCAAATATATGCTAATTATAGAAAACCTTAAAATCATACTGAGAGAGCAGTCAGATGGAAATGGTCATATGGTTTATTATTTTGTTCACATATAGTTTACTAAAATGTTCAGGGCAAAGAACAAAGAAAGAAGTTCGATTAGCAATTTCCAGGGGTGGAAAAATAAATGAGAAAGATGGCTAATGAACACATGGCTTGTTATCTTTTTTCTTTGTCTTGTATGTGTGGGTGCTCTTGCTCTATGTATATACATGAGGATGCCATAGGCTCACATTGGAAATCTGACCTCAGTAGCTTTCACACCTTGATTTTTTGAGACAAGAACTCATACTTTTAAATCTGGAGTGCACTGTTTCTATCAAGGGATCCCCCTGTCTCCACCACTCCCAACCCCTTCTGCGTGTACTCTGCTCCCTCAATGCTTGAGTTAGACACATACCTTTGCTCCCGGCTTTTATTGAATGCTGGGGATCTAAACTCAGGCCGTTATTGCTGTACAACAGACGCTTTTAGCCACTGAGCCATCTCCATCACCCAAGGTTCCTGTTCTGTGAAGATGCAGGTAATTTAATGTGATGGTGATGACCATGCAGCTCTGTCAATATTATATCCTGAAGCGATTTGTATATTCTAAATGAATTAATAAATATCTGAAGTAAAACTTAAAGTGTTACTTATGCTGACTTTGGGAAGTTTAATGAGTACACTTTTTTGTTTGTTGGTTGGTTGGTTGGAGAATTTCCTAGGAAAAATGAGGATGTGTATGTTTAGGATCTACCCTGGTTTGACTGTATTTGTCCATATAAACTCATTCTGATTTTCTTGTGACAGTGTTATCTTTTTAGTATATCATTGGTTTGACTGGTGGGTATCTTTTTAGTGTATCATTGGTTTGACTGCTTTGGGATAGTTTTATTCCATCAACAGTTCTAGTTTTGTATATTCTAGTTTTCTATAACTCACTTTTAGAATATATTAACTATATTACCATTTTGCCTTTTAATGCTTTTAAAATAATATACCTCTTTTGTAGTACACCTTATATATGTACTATACATGTACTACAAATAAACTGTAGTTTATTACCAAAACTAATCAAACTGATTTTAGAAAATGTGCTGTTACATCTGGTCTCATGGGTTATTTAATGGCTGGTATGTGGCATACCCATGTTCTTATGGCTCACTTAAATGATGGCATTGGGTGTTTGTGTAAGTATGAGAGCCTACATGATCCTAATTCAGTTTTTCTTTACTTGCAGAGATCCTGCATATTTTGATGATAATTGGCTAAACAGAATCAAGACTGAAGTAGGAGACAATTGGAGGTTAAAGGTATTTCTTTTTGTTTTTATACCTGTTAAATCTTCAAATATTTGTGCTGTATAAAATACTTTTTAAAAATCTGATATTTCCAGTGAGATTAGAAGCTTATTTAGGTGTCCTCTAGCAATTATAATAATAATCTGGAATTGAAGATTAGTAATAATTTGACACTACCTGACAGAATATGCCATACTGTTAAGTCAGTAAAGCCCAGCAAGGGGCTGAATTTTAGAATCAGGGAGCCTGTGTCCACACTGTAGGTCTACAATTTACTCTCTATAGTCAAGTACTGTAACCTTTTATGGATTGCTTCAATTTTATGATTCCATTGATTAAAATAAGATAATATAGCATTTTGCAATAGAGAAAACCACTATTTTAAATGAACATATCAGTTTGAAGGTTGTCCACTTTCAGATGTTGGAAATATGAAAAATGAATAGCTTAGAAGATCAATAAAGAAATAAATGATGAATTTTCCAAATCCAAAATTTTCCTGAAATATGCATTTTAATTTGTTAATTTTATTTATGATACTTTTTTTCTGTGTAACCTAGACCTGCCTTGAAGTCACAGTTTCCTGCCATCACCTCTTAGTACTTGGATTAGCAGACATAAGCAAGCACACAATACTTGTTTTGTTGTTTTTACTAAATAAGCAACTTTTTGGTTTATTTTCCTCTTTAAAATAAATGTTTCAGGATCTGGAAAGATTGCTCAGTGGTTAGAGCACTTGCTGCTCTTGCAAGGACCTAGGTTAGGTGCCCAGCTATCCATGGGGTGGCTCAAAACCCACCTGTAACTCCAGTTCCAAGGATCCAATCTCTTCTTCTGACTTTAGAGAACACCAGGCACATACATAGTGCACATACATACATGAAGGCAGAGCACTCATACACATAAAATGAAATAATCGCTAAAAATGTTTTAAACCAGAAGGTTATAACTAAATAATTCCGCCCCTTTCATTTGATGACCTCGGGCTGCACTATCTGTTGTTCTAGGATATATTCAACTACAAGTTGAGCGTCATCAATCCTAAAACACATCTGAGCCCAAGCATTTCAGATAAGGAAGAGTTGATCTGTACTAACATTGAACAACTTCAGCCAGATTGAAAGAATGAGCTGCAGAATATGGCACATTAACTCCAATGAAAATTTGGTCAAAAGCAGAAGAGAACTTGAGCTTTTTATCAAATACTGCAGTGACTCTGCCTGTCATTTCACCTAGATAAGATGGCCAGTGAACTTAAGTTCTAGTGGGAGTCTGCACTCACTCACCACGGGTTGCTTCCTGCTCATCTGTGGTCCTCCTTAAAGTACATGCAGCTTTGCAGTGCTTGATGTTAATCTGTTTTAGTATTTCAGGATACAAAAGTAATTTTTTTGGTCATAATTATTTATTTTGTTTGGTATTCAGCTAAACAGTAGCCTTTTCTTGACAGTGGAGGAATTTGGAGATGTGTTTCCTGGAATAAGACAACAAGGACCTGGCTGCTCTTACATAGGACCTAGGTTCAATTCCCTGCACCTCCATGACTAATCACAACCCTTTGTGGATCCAGTTCCAGGGAAGCCAACATACATACAAGCAAAGCACCCATACATATAAACTAATTTCTTTCTTTTTTTTTTTTTTTTAAAGATTTGGAAACTGGGAAAGGGGATAACATTTGAAATGTAAATAAGTAAAATATCCAATTAAAAAAAAAAGATTTCCAATGATAATTTTGGCAATAGTTTTTGTTTAATACTCTTAAGTTAGAGAAAATAGCACAAATTTATGTTCAAGTCTACATAGATTTTATTTCCTTTTGGGGGGGATTTAGGGTGGGTTGGTTGGTAGGTTGGTTGGTCGGTTGGTTGATTGGTTGGTCGGTTGATTGGTTGGTTGGTTGGTTGGTTGGTTGGTTGGTTGGTTGGTTGGTCGGTCTGTTGGTTGGTAGGTTGGTTGGTTGTTT